>JAJHSJ010000006.1:85399020-85999020 GCA_021015155.1 Magnolia officinalis | reverse complement strand
AGAGATGGGCTATGACTGAGAGAGGTAGGGTCAGACAGGTGTAATATGGGTGGGGCATTGAGTATATGGGGTTGGTTTGGAGTTTGATCAGGTGGATAATGATTGAGAAGGGGTTGACCTGGGGTGTTGGAGTGGTTACTTGGAAGGTTGGCTATAGCAATGGAGCATGGCAGGGGAGGCACTTGGTTGGAAGGAAGGCCTTGGTCAGGAGAGATCGGGTTGTTGGGTTGAGGCTCATTTCCTGTTGTTGTGCTTGGCAGGGAGTTCTGATTCTGATAGGTGATTGAAGCATTTGGTCGAGCACCTACAAGCGCTGCTGAAAGGCCAGGTTATCCTTGCTGATTGGTAGATTTCTGGGGATTTCTAGCTCCTGCTGAGTATGGATGGCTTCCCCTGAAGTGGTTAAGTTGGGAGGATCCTTTCTGAGCTCTGGATGTGCTTGTGATTGTTCATCGTGGTGCAGGGCGCGACTTGCTATGGGTTGATGTAGGGCTATGGCTTCAACGGTCGTGATTATCGGGAAGTATAGATGTTCAACATCTAGATCTAGGGAAGAGGATAGGGCAGCTCCAGGGAAGGGAAGGATCTTCGCCGTGGCGAACAGGAAGAAGGAAGCTGAGAGGGTTGTTGGGTCAATGTCCACAACAGTTCCAAATCTGCCTGCAATTTGTTCGATAATGGTTCTGCTCCAGGCATGGAGGGGGATTCCTTGGATTCGAATCCAAATACCTCTGTTAGTTGACACAGCCGATGGAACCCATGGGGAAACTGTGCAGAGACCCATAGCTTGTTGGAGTATAGAGTCTCGTTCAAATGTGATTGCCTCTGCCCTGGTGTGGAAGGAGATGAGAAATGAATGGTCCGATACTCTGGTTACTTCAGCCTCTGATGCGCTGAATGGAGAGGCTCGCAAAGAGTCTATGAGGGTGGATACTGAGAGGGTCGAGTAGGCTACGATGCCTATCAAAGCATGGGCCATGTCTCTCCTCCTGGAGTTGGGGATCCAGGTTGGGACGCAGATGGGAGGGGTTTCCAGGATGGGTTGTTGTGGAGGTGGCTTGGGTAGTTGGTTGATGGTTAGGTTGTGTGCAGGTTCAGAGATGGGTAGAAGGGGGTTCAGGTTTGGGGATGAAGTAGAAGGTGGCGATATGGGGTTCGGATTGTGAAGCTTGCTGAATCTTGTGTTCTGATGTGCTTGTTGGGTGATGATGGAACGGCCCCTGATTTTACAACCTCTGCAGTTTGGCCATGGCGGCTGACGCTTCGTTAGTGAGATTGAATCTGATGAAGCTGAATCCCTTGTTTCTTGCCGAGTTTTGGAGCTTTGGGATGTAAATGTCAGAGATGGTCCCCATCCTGGCGAATAGTGGTCTGATGTCCATATCCGTACAATCGAATGGGATGTTGGCTATGAACGGAGAAGACGACTCGTTCTGGCGTCGGCGATTCACGACATTCGTCCATGGCGTGTCTTCTTCCATCCAAAAAATGCTAGTGCTGGTCTGACAGCCAGTTCAATAGCTAGATGATGATGATTTTATATATATATATATATATATATATATATACCACAATTAAGCAGAGCAGATCATCCTTCAAAAGGTCCCAAAATGTTTGAAAGAAATCAATTGGAAACCCGTAGCTTTAACCCTGCCTAAACTCGAAACTAGTCCAGGGCCAGAACATCCTCATTTGTCAAGGAATGGAAAGGTAAATCATTGATGCGAGGTCAAGACAACAAATTAGAGTAAAAGTTTACAATAGCTTGGCAAATGGAATTTTTATCCATCACAATCTCATCATCGATGCAAAGGGAAGAGATTGTGTTACTCCTAGCCCTAGCATTAGCCACATTAAGGAAGAATTTGGTATTGCGGTCTCCCTCCTTTAACCAAGTGGCCCTGGATCGTTGACGCCCCGTTCGAATCTGAATGGTTTGGGACCCCAATTGATCTCATCAGTTTCAAGAAGGATTGGGCAATGGTCAGAAACAGGCCTTGGCAACCCTCCTTGGCAGGCAAACGAGAATCGGTGGATCCATTCAAGGGAAACTAAGAATCTATCAAGGAGAGATATAGCAGGGGGGTAGCGACCATTTGTCCAAGTAAATTTGACGCTCTCATAGGCAGGTCCACAAAGCCATGTTTTTCCACCCAATCAGAGAAGGCCCACATCAAAGAGGAGATTTGGGATCCATTCAAATTTTCAAAAGAGAAGCGTATAACATTAAGGTCCCCTCCCACCACCTATGGGAGGTTCCATCTGTGAGGAACAAATGAAAGTTCAGCCCAGAAATATGGGCAATTGGAATAACTGGATGGGCCGTAAAGTCCTGAGAAAATCCATCTAAAACCTGTAGCAGATTCTCAGCAATTCCTCACCCTCTCTGCAGATATAGCTGCCAGGAAATTATTTACATTATGTCGATCAATGTTAATGATAGATCAGCTATGTTTTTCCATGCCTTTACAGGCATGTACGAGTACATTTTGAGTTGGGTTTTGGAGGGGGTATGAGTTGGAGGTAAGCATCCGATGTTTCTAAGTTTCACACATTTCCGATCCGTCACCAAGATGTGGAAACCTAATTCTGAAGTCCCTCAACTGACATGTTGTATCACTGAATGTAAGGAAATCCATTCATATTTTAACACTACCCAGTAGATCACATGCATTTCCCTAAGGGGCACAATCAGGGGAAAAAAATAAATCCAGCATAGCTATTTGGACTATTTTCATTTTGTCATAAGGGCTGCCTGTGAAACATGCTAACAGAAAAGTATTACTTTTCAGTTAGCAAGTAGACATGTACAATTTGACTCTAAAAAGAGCCAGAGATAGACTATTTTCATTTTGTCCCTATTGCTACTCCGACACATTCCAACCTCCCAAGTTTCACCTTTCAGTTAGATCCCGACAGGAAAATGCACATACTAACATGTTATCTGGGCGCATTTCACTTCCGACAGTACATATTTTATGATTGCTTACATGGTACAGTGAGAATGGAGTTCACATTATTCAACAACACCGACCATGCAACTCCATACAACACTTGAGTGTATGCAGTTAACTGGCACCGTATGCACAGCATGTGGTAGATACAGTAATGAAAGTATATGCTAAGTTGTGCACATGCAGTTTATTATTTGTATGATATTTGCAATTTTGTTGAAATGTTGTACAGAGAGTGAAGACGTACATAATCCCAGATCAGGCACAGTTGTAATGGAATTTAGATACGAATCACTTAACTGGACTTTCACTGGACAGTGTTGGTGCTAAGCAGTCATAAAGAGGAATTATATTGAGAGGAAAATATGAAGAAATAAGAACAGAAATGAAAATTAATAAAAGCACACATTTCAGGAAGCTGTGGATGATGCATGTTACATGTGTCGCGCGAGGAATATAACAAAGGAGTGATCCCCTAAAACAGAAGTGGTTGTGGTCAGCAGGAAAATAGCAAGAAAAAGTTGAAGTAGATGATGTAGAGCATTTGAAAATAAATAAAAAAGATGAAGTCAATTTATTCAGAAGGAATGATTGGCATTATCATCTGTGACAGTAGTGATTACTGTAGGGAGCATGAAATGGGAAAATTTAAAGATGATATCATATAGCAATTGAAAATTAAAGAATTCAAATTATTCAGATTTCATGGCTAAAGATGATGCATGTATAATGTATTCATGCATTCAACCAGGACTGGTAACATGCAGTGACCGAGTACATTTCGATTGGGATGCGTCTGTGGATTGCAACTTTGTAGCCTTGAATTTAACTGGGAAATGATATTTAATGTAGCAGTGAGTTGAGCTCATGTGTCCTTGTGTCCGAGTTGGACTGGGATGACCCCTTTGTGTCTTTGCTTTGGCAAGGGGGTTTATATCACCAGATCAGCAATTTCAACAACCACTGTTCCCAGTTGGTGAACATGCAGAAGGATCCATGGCTATCATGTGAAGGACGTTAAAAGATGTTTGTTATGAACTTATGAGAGGATTAATCCAAGCATTCAAGAAGCTGTGTTGCGGCATAATACCGTCTTGATAGCAGCATACAGATGCAAGTGCTGTTACTAGAGGATCTGTCTAGTCATTCAAGAATCACACGAAGGTGACATGCATGCTTATCGGCTGGTATTTGTTCACAGAGCACAGTTTCTCAATCCAACGTTTATGATTTCCTTCCCCATCACCTACGTATAAAAATGCTTCGCCATGAAGGTATTGCAAAGATTCATTAATTTCATTGTTTTTACATGCCTTTGTTATGGCATCCATGGATGGATGGAGGACCAAACCGTATTCAGCCGATCTGGACGCATGAGTGACTGCAAACCAATAATGCCGAAGCATTATAAATGGCATCAGTGATTGAACCCCAGAAGTTTTTCCAAAAGCAGTTGTTGACATATTCCATAAAGATCGAATATATGATACTCACCTTGCTATCTGAAGCTTAGGTTACTTAACTCTGGCTGATGAATCTTTTGATTTATGTCTCTGGCTGCATCCTTGAGTCCAGTGGATGGAGTCAGCTGTACGAGTTCTTTCCAGCTCCTAGATCAATGTCTTGATATGGTGACTCCAATGGAGTGTATCAGACGATGGTCTCCTTAGGGCCAGAAGTTAGGAATGGAGGTAATGAAGGACATGCAATGGATGGAGGTATGAAAGTGTTGCTAGAGATGGGAAGATGAAAGAGATGTAGCAGAAAGCATAGACATTGAGATGGTGGAGATGGTAATGCGGTTTGATGCTGGAGACAAGACTTCGTTACACTCTTTGTTATACAGTGGAAGACGAGCATTTCATCAGTAGTAGGTAGATATGGAGATGTCGGTGTACCTCGAACGGTACACCACCATCACTACCCTGCCAGCAGTTGTCCGCTCAAATCCCAGGTGTTTCTGGCTGTGGAAATCCGACAGATTTCGTTGCCGTTCTCGACATACAGCTGAGAAGACATGTCAGTAAAAGCCAGTCAAAATATATGTGTCCAATGCAGCTATCTAATCGGCTTCTTTGGGTAATAATGACGAAACTACAGCACATCACTGTCATATTTTGAGATCCAAACACACCCTAAGCTTTTTTAGCAGAAGTAATAATGCCTTTTTGTATCCTGTGTGTCGGTTTTTATTTGGCTTGTTAGAAGGAAGAGAATCCTAACTATTGACAACCTTCAAAGGAGAGCTTTAGTCTTGCCTAATGTCTGCCTTATGTGTTTGAAGAATATGGAGACAATTGATCGTCTCTTCATCCATTGCCCTTTTGTGTGCAAGGTTTGGGAGCATTTTCTGTGTCCTTTTAACATGCCTTAGGTTATGCCAAAGACAATGGAGGATCTCTTGTGGGCTTGTCACGGAGGAGTAGGAAAAACTGGTAAAGCCTTGTGGAGGCTGATTATCATGGCCTTATTTTGGGTTGCTTGGGAGAGCCCACAACGCTCGATGCTTCCAGAATGAAAGTGCATCTGTGGAAGAGGTTATCAAGAAAATTAAAGGTTTAGTTATGGGTTGGGCAGTCTATGTTAAAGCAGCCTCGGTTGCTAATCTTTTCGGGTCTTGTTGATTGGTGTTGGGTTCTATTCTCTTCTCGCCTTTTGGCGGGCTTCTAATAAAATTTATTTTTATCTCTTAAAAAAAGCCTTTCTGTATCATCGGACTTGTTGTAAACAATTTCCAGCGTTTGCATCTTACATTTAAGACAGTATAAAGAGATAAGTAGTTTCCATTGTGAGACTTCTTCCCAGTTGGCAAGGAAGGTAGTGTTTAGATGTACTGGCAAATTGTGGTTAACAGTGCTTCCAAGCTAATAATGGCTTGGTGCTTGAAACTGAGAAAGATGCAACCCACAATAAGGACAGAAGTTTCCATTGTGAGACTTCCGGCCAGTTGGCCAGGAAAGTATTGTTTGGACGTACTGGCAGATTGTGGTTAAAAGGGCTTCCAAGCACGCTTAATAATGGCTTGGTCCTTGAAACTGAGAAAGATGCAACCCGCAATAAGGAGACTTACATTTTCCCACTTTTGTACCCCAAAACGTGATTCAGCTAAGAACAAGATCTGTGTTATCTTAACCATGATTTGATGCTACTGCAATATGCCAGCCTTGGTAGCTGAGAACGTCCAAATCTAACCATAGTTCTTCATGGAGAGATTGGAACTTGATTTGTTTGTTCGATTATTTTTTTGCGTGTGCTGGTATCTTTTTTACTACTAGTTGATTTTGTCCAGCATGTGACTTTGCCCGTTTTGTGGTTTTGCATGCAATTTGTTTATTTGGTTGTTGGATTACTCTACCAACTAATAGAGTTGGTTTTGCCGAGCATGTGTTCTGTATCTTCCTATGTGTATGTACATTTCTCTAATGTGGCTTGTAAGTTGTATGATCTCGTATATTAAATGGCTACATAAATGAATGAAGTGGATTTATTGGGTTGGTGATGGGTATAGCTACCTCATTTATCTGAATTTGATGTTACATGAGGCATGCATTCTAGACACTACTTTCTGAATGAAGCTGGTAATCTTTGAGGTGTGGTTTTTCCCATGCTATGTTCAGGGTTCAGTTCAATTTCAAGGAAAGATGGAGGACAATCCAGTTCTCGTATTTGTTCTTGAGATGTCTTCCTGGATTATCATAGTCAACTAATTGTCAGTGTCTTCAGCAATTTTTTAGTTATCTGCGATGTGTCACTAATTACTATTTTGTGTCGTCTTGGATTATAGCAACATACTAGTTATAAGTTATAACTTCTCTAACATCTTTCCTTGTTTTAGTAATCTCTCCTTCTCAACCTTTTC
Organism: Magnolia officinalis; assembly: GCA_021015155.1. Taxonomy (NCBI): domain Eukaryota; kingdom Viridiplantae; phylum Streptophyta; class Magnoliopsida; order Magnoliales; family Magnoliaceae; genus Magnolia; species Magnolia officinalis. The sequence goes on along the minus strand of JAJHSJ010000006.1, from coordinate 85,992,207 downwards.
ACAGAGAGAAGAGAGGGAAGAAACCATCTGGTCATCTGCACTCAGTTGTTTACTTTACCTCATTTGTGATAGAGGAAAAATCTGGAGGAACAGATTGGAAGGTCTTGACATAAGGGTGAGATAACTTGTTTTCCTGAATAATACTTAAATTTATTGGCTGGATGAGGAAGTGCAATTGTATATGTTCACTGCTAACATGTAGCAATGAGTCTCTTCTTACTAGGGTCCTGGATTGGATAGACACAATATCTAGGAAATGTTTCCTTTTCGTACTCGAGTATAATGCAGTTTCTAATTTGGTAGTATTGCTTATTGACACTATTAAGACACTGGAAAAATTGCTAGATAGTTGATATCTAGATCATTCATCAGGTTGGACTCACGTGAACATGCCGTGGCCCAATAAAGGGTTGGTCCAGTGTTCAGGCGGGGGCCACACGTGTCAGAACAATGGATGACTAGGAAGGTTGATCAACTGTCTGTATTAAGTGTACATATCGGGCTCGCTCGCTGCGTTGACCAGCGGCACCACCTGAGCCTGTAAGTTTGCATTAGTGTGCCACATTTGCACATGTGCGATGAAGAAAACTCTCAATCGTTTTCCTGGGTTCTTCTGAGCATTTATCATTGTACTGATAGTGCTCCACCATCAAAGTTGTGTGTGATATACTGTAACGTCTCGGAAAAATCCGTACAAAGACCCGAGTACCACCTCAGGCAGAAATCAGTAAGGACCAAATCCTTTAGAAATTAGACGAAATTAGCGAAGTGCTAAACTAGATTAGCTGTGAAATTCTCTTGAACCACTTTAAATACGAACTGCAAGACCCAAAACCTGTAGAATCTTTAATGCTACATTACCCTCTAACTTAGGATCAATCTCAAAACTCAGTTGTTCTCAGGAGCATCACGAAACTTTGTATCGGACCTGGACCGTACGTCGAAAGTCCAATTATAGCGAAACTATACGATTATGACCGCCTAGTTGGACTTGACAACCATCTCGGAAATCAAGTCCTAATTATGTCTAGAAACGCTTAACTTGCATCCAGAGCAAAGTGTGTGAGAAACATGAATATCTTTAGAAATAAACTCCGAATTTAAGTAAACTGAGTCATGTCGCTCGCGGGCCAAATATAAGGATTCAGACCGTCAGAATCTGACCCAAATACACCCTCGGATCAGGGGAAATTTCCCATACATGGTAGTGTACTTGTGACCCTGATCGAGTGCTGGTGACCGTTGAACTGAAACTGGTCCGCCACGGTCGATTTGTAAACCCGACCGGAACGAAAACTCAGCCTGACCTAGATCCAATGTCAGGGAGCTTAAGTCCGACCGCACGTAGAAAAGGGGGCTCCAGAAGTGCTCCGTTGGATCGGAACAGCCGATCTTTGGACATAACCTAAGTATACCATGGCCCTAGGGTCATTCCCATCAGTTCTGGGCCTATATAAGGGCCTTAAACCCTCTCTCTCATATTCCATACGAATTTTAAACCCTAAGAAAGAGAGGAGAGGAAAAGGAAAGGAAATAGAGAGAAAGAGTTGGAGATTCATCCTGGGACTTGATCCCGTTGCTCCACGCACTTAGCCACCCTATCCATATCACAAATCCGGTGTTTCCGACAACGTACTTGGGTAAGAAAACCTAACCCTAATATGTTTTAGGGTTTCCGATAGTGTAAGTTATGAAATAGCTAACCTAATTCATGCTATAGGTTGCCAATCCGCCGTTGACAAAGACAAGTGTCTAAAATGAATCCGTTACGCGTTTACCAGCGTAAGGTGCAAACTATAAACGTATAGGTTATGGTTTTCAAGGCTTGCAATGTCGGTTAATGATTTATTACTGACGTAGGTGCTATTTCATATGGCAAATGCGATGTTTGTTTCGCGTTTCAGATATATATGAACTATGTTGAGTTTAGTGTATTCCATGTATTTGTAGAAAGGATCGTATACATATGAAATTTGAAAGTGTGTTTGCCATGATTAATTGCCGCGTGTTTATACTAGTTGTATGTGTAACAACTCCTTGGCGAAAGGATTTACCCCAATACATGTTATAGCCAACATACGTCGTGTATGTTAAAAAGTGTAGTCTAAGTGTTCGTAAAAATGTCTGAATGAGCAAGTACTTGGCATCAGGTACTTTATATGGGTATTGAGATAAAAATTCTCAACTACCTTCTCTATGTGTATAAATCTGTCCATGTAACCTATACCATATTGTCTGCTTTACTTATGAAATGCGCATGTGTGAATTCCTGTGTATGTTGTACTTCAGCTCGATGTGCGCTCGTGCTAGTCGAGCTCGTCAAGTAACCCGACTGGCCTTATGTATGTTCACCATGTATGGACACTACTGCATGAACCTAAGGTACCGAACTCACCAGTGAATCCCGTTAACCTTGGTACCTCGATCCGCAAGACTCATGAGCCAGACATGATGGTATGGGACACCATGGTCGAGCTGTCGGCCTACGCTGGGGCGATGAGCCTCCTCGTAGTGTCCAGTGAGCAACACAGCCTCTTGAGCCGAATACGGTGGTATGGGACACTGTATTCGAGCTGTCGGCCTACACTGATAAGGTGACGAGCCCTTTGTAATGACCTCGAGCATACTCTGAGCCTGCTTAGAGGCGACGAGCCTTTCCGTAGCAACTAGAGTATAGACTAGGCCTACACTGCATCGAGGTGACGAGCCCTTTGCAGTGACCTAGAACCGCACCATCATATGATATTGACTAGGACTGACGACCCTAGAATGGATCACTTGTTTGGGGAATGATATAAGGAAGGTACCTTAGTTTCCCAATCCTGCTGTATGAAAAGGATTAATAAGAACTTGGTAATCATGCTCATGCACCGCACTGCATGTGCCATTTGGCGTTGAGTAGAGAGCACTGAGGAAGTGACTGACATGCGCGACTGTTAGATGAAGATTGCAGAGGGAGTGCAAGTGAGAGCATGCATCATTTATACATACCATTCCTGCATTAATCAGAGTACTTAGGGATGTTTGATTGTATTGTTTTATCATTACTGCTTGACTAAATTGATAACATGTTAACCTTTGCTTTATGGTTCCACTCAGTTGATCACTCACTCCCACGTTACGGGACGGTGTTGTGCACACCAACCAAACCCTGTCTTAGTTGCAAGTGGAGGCGATGCCTACGAGGCGGAGCCGGGCTATGAGGATGACGAGGAGGCATTCTCTTTCATGCAGTTTTCAGGCAGGTTCATGTGAGCTGTGTCCTGATCGACGGGGATCTCTGAGATGTTGACTAGATGCTATCACACTTGCTATTCTGTCTTTTTTTGAAACATACCTGTATATTCATTTTGGTCCATTTTGGAAAGTATACATGTATATATTTAACCTGGTAACATGTTCACACTCTGCAGACTTACAACAGTTTATATATGTTATATATCTATCATAGTTCTTCCGCTTGCGAAATTTAACTGTCTCTGGGGTATGATATGTTGTTTTGGTGTAATCTCACTCATGTTTAATGCACTAACACGGACAACAGTTAATCATCATTATCTATGTTGCATAAGTGATGCGTTGGAACTCGGGAGTGGAGCTTATGCTCGACCCCCGATTTTCAGGGCGTTACATATACATACTGGTAGTTCCAATGTATGGACATCTCTCAAGAAATTTAAATTGTGTTTTGAAGTTTTTCAGTAACTACCTACCCTCATACCTGAGGAAATTTAGATGATTAGTATGCTCTGAAACCTCAACCTTCTTGAGACTGCAAGGTGTCAACCAGAAGAAATGAAAGCTCCAAAATGCTTTTGGGATGAGTCCATGATTGCATCTATGCCCATTTCTCCTGTTCTTCATGACAAATCTCCCGTAGTACTTCTTGGAAAATATTGCCGTTATGATTGACTACGGTGTTTGAACGATCTGGATATAAATTATGTATTGTGGGCCTACTTAGCAACTTGATCTCTATGCGTGACAGCATGCTTCCCCTTCTTACTAAAATTGCATGCTATTTGTGTCTTGTAAATATTGTCAAAAGAGTTCAGGTAATATGCACCAGAAATCTGCGGTGAGACTCACCTCAGTTCTACTTCCCAACTCGCATGCAGCCCCAAGTCTAATCTCCAGCTGGATGTGAAATTGCACTAATCTTGGGTTCGCTACTGGAAGCCCTAGAGCATGAGACTCAATCATGGGTCTCCCTCTGCAGGAGGGCATGCACCCCCAACTAAACTCTCCAGCTGGATGTGAAATTTCTCTAATCTTCATCTAGCGATTTTTTAAGCCACATGTGTGACCTTATCATGTTTGCATCTCCCTCCATGCACTCCCAACTCTACTCCCCAGCAGGATGTGAAATTGCACTAATCTTGTCTAGGTTCACCGCTGGAAGCCCTAGAGCCGTGAGACTCAATCATGGGTCTCCCTCTACAAGAGGGCATCCACCCCCAACTTGACTCTCCAGCTGAATGTGAAATTTCACTTATCTTCATTTAGCTGTTTTTTAAGCCACATGTGTGACCCTATCATGTTTGCATTGTTTGCAGGTTATTAAGGTGCTTCTGGAGATAAGTAGGGAGCATTCTTGGGCAGAAGCTGTCCATAGAAAGCTTATTTGCATGCTGACAAACATGTTATATCAAGTCCAGACTGCCCATCTGGATGCTGGATCAAATACCACTATATTTCTAGTAGAACAAGTCGATCTGCTGGGAGGAATTGAGTTCATCTGCCTTGAGGTGTTTACTCTCAGTTACAGATCAATGAACAACAATGTGCAACACTTTATTCTATACTTGCATATCAGCTTTTTATGTGAACCGAATTTAGGTCAAAACGGAATGACTCTTCAGTCATCTGAGAAGTGGAACATAATTGCAGAAGACAGCAAAATACTGTCACAAAGTAAAGAATGTTTGATGATGTTGAGTATTGAATGTTAAATAACCATCACAGCACATCATGGGATTGACTATTACAAGTCAAGTTGGGGTTGTAAATCCACTATTTCTAGCTGCAACTGAAAAACTGATTCCTGGGAAGCAAGCTTCTCTGGGTATATCAGGTAGCTGGTTTTTGTTGCTTATACTGATAAAGTAAAGCATCTTGATTACCCTTTTTTTCAGCTGCTTCCTTATGAAGTGACAATGGACCTCCATTAAACACCAGATTCACAACAGTACCCTAAAGCCCAGGCAACTAAGAACTGTTATATGACTAGAATGACCAGTATCCCTTAATCATCTAGTTGGACAAAGACTGAGCAATCTAATTAATTATGTAGTTGGACAAAGATTGAGCAATCTAATCACTGGTATTAAATATGGCTCCATTTAATTTACCATTTTTTATCACTTTCGTTTCATTTTTCTACTTATTTCTGGCTAGCATTGATCACAACCTTGTGAAAAAATTCACAGATCTTCCCGTCCTTTTCTACAATAAGCAACAAACTTTACAGTATCCAAATCTCTCTGTCCTAGTAATATACACTGATATCAGTGTTTTAAATAGCTACGCTATGTAGCGTGTAGCGTACGCTACATAGCGAGGCTTAGCCTTAATGCTATGTAGCTCAAGAAAATAGCTTAAGTTGTGTGTGGCCTAAGCGACGTGATTAATTTGCATACACTACACGCTACATAGCTCATATTACAAGTTATTTTTCACTACATGTTTTTAATGATTCATTACATTTTTCTATTTTAATAAAAATCAGTTAATCCTCTCAATGCTTTTAGTAAAATAATATAAGTAACAGTATTAAATCAGTTTCGTTGCTCTTTCTTTACCTTTATACTTGATCATTGCCCTTTCCTATTAATTTTGGTTGTATTTGGTTGCACAAAATATCATGAAATTTTGTTAAATTTCATTATTAATCAGTCTAATTTAGTGCAGAATATCATGAAATTGGTGCAACTAAGTACAACCTTAATTAAAAATCTACAAGTAGCATATAGCTTATGCTACACACTATGTAACTTACACCTAATGCTTCAGAGGCATGAATGCTACGATACATGCTATTCGCTATTTAAAACACTAGCTAATATATTGTGATATAGAGCCCTCCCCGTGCTTTACCCAATGTATGTGGTTTGCGGGTGATTGCATGCATCTGCAGGGAATAGTCTCGCCTTCAAAAGGAGAGGGAAAACCCTGTTGTCATCAAAAACATATATTGTGATATAGAGGAGTGTGTTGGTAGTCTTCACCTTCTTCCTGACCTAACATCTCAGTCCACAATTTAATATGATTCTAAGGGCCTGTTTGGTTTTCCAGTTACAGTGTAAATTGGCTGTAAATGGGTAATGATTATTTAACTGCAATGATGATTTTGCTACATTGTTTGTTTCACTTAAAAGTCACTGTAAAACTGATAGCTTTATAATGTGAAAATGTGATGATTATTTCTTTACAAGTGTATTTGACTGCAATTTATGAGCCATAATTCATGTTTAAACAAACACATGGAAATGATATTAATGGCTTATTTACTTTGTATTTCACAGGAAGTTGGAAAACCAAACAGGCCCTAAGGCCAAATGGCATGCAATTCCTGCTCAATAATCTCTTATGGTAGTAAATTTCTAATTTTCTCTTCAAATATGCATACTCAAAATTTTGGTTTCCTAGTTGCAAGTAGTTACGGAAGATATGGAACATTAGTTCATGCATCTCACTCTCTCTGTTAGCATCAGTTACAAGGATTCATTTAAGAGCACATATTGTTCACTCTTTCACCTATTGCGTGTGTATGTGCAGTATTCACGAGCAAATTCGAGAGAAGAAAAGAGGAATCTATTTCTGGTGCTTTTCGATTATGTCTTGCATCAGATAAATGAAATGTGTGTGGCTACTGGAGGTTCTACATATAGTTTTGATGAGATTCAACCACTTGCCACAATGCTTACTCTTGCAGATGCTCCTGAAGCTTTTTATTTTGCTGTGAAGCATGGCGTAGAAGGCGTTGGAGAGATGTTGGAAAGATCTATCTCTGAAGCGTTGTCCAGATGTCCCAACTTCGAATGCCTGAATACAGTAATATTTCTCCAAAAGCATAATGCTATATTTTGTTTTTTGTTTTTTAAGAAAAATGGCGTATGTTGAGGGGACATGGAAAACGATATCAATGATTAGGAGTTGCATAAAAGAAAATGGATTTGTGAGGCTGGACTACTATGTGAGTTTTTCAGTCTTTGCTCCATCCATTTTGGGCTCACAATTTGGACTGTCTAGATTTATGTACAGGTCACATGTATGGTGGACAAATCACCAGACTGACAACAATTAAAGAAATGGTGAAATTGCATAAAGTAGTCTAGCCCTTGTGAAAGAGAAGGCCAGGATGAGGAGAATCTTAGTCAGCTTCTATATGGGTTTAAATATGTGCATAATTTATTTTTCTATATTTCCTTTTTTTATTTTCTAGTTTTCTGATCTTTTATTTTTATAATAATTTTATATTAATTTCTGGTATTGGTTATGCAACTCTCCCAATTTCCAAAGAGTTGGATCAGTTTTTGTGGCACAACTCAGTTGGGGACCTGGGCAACTTAGGGACTGAAACCGAGATTTTAAACCATGCTCTTTGGGCAATCAGTTGCCTAAAACAAGTTACCCTCTTATCACTGCTGGATGTCTTCTTCTTTTTCGTTTTTTCTTTTTTTGAATCAGCCCTCTTGGGTAACCTTCAATCCATAAGATTGCCCAGTATGAGTTCATAACCGTGTTGAGGACATATCAAGGGTGCCTAGTCTTTTCTTTCTTTTTCTTTTTCTGACCAAGTGGTGTAAAGTGCCAGAAATTTCAGGACTAGAAATTTCCAGCAGAAACTGCCATATTGTTCATTCTTTCTTCATCTTAGGAAATTCTGCAATTCTTCTTGAATTCTTTGGGTTTTTTACCTGTTACCTTCAAGTCATTTCTTCAAATTCTTGATTGGTCCATGTAATCATGGTGTCAAGTTAGCCATATGATTTTAGGATTAGAAATTTAAATAGACTTCTTATTGTTCCTATCTACACTGTTCTGGGTGAGCGTTGTTTTCTTCATTATTGCTCTCCTCTAAAATGCTCTTTTTTTTTTCCTGGTGTAGCTCTTGGAGAAGATCACAAGGAAACTTGATGCCACTATAAGTACATTCACTTGTTTAGGTGAGGAATTCTCATATATGATCCACATAACAAAATCTTACAAGTCTTTGGAAGGTATTGAAGATGGACTTGTAGAAGTTGGTTTGGGCCCAAAAATCAAATTTTCTTGGGCCACTTTACACTCTCTTCTTCATTCACAACGATCTGCTTATCGCCATAATGGGTATACGTGGCTAGTTGAATTGCTTGTTTCAGAAATTGGTGAGGAAGGAAATATGAGTATATGGTCGAAAGTTAATACTTTGCGAGATCAAATTGGAATTGCTGGTAATCAGGATTATTCAACTGCATCATCAGTGACATTACCTGTTTCGATCATGGTTGGGCTACTAAAATCAAAACACAACTTTATCAGAAGGGGCTTCCTTTTTGTTCTAGAGAAGCTTCTCATGCGCTTGAAATTGTTGTTAGACGGAAACAAGCTACAGCATGTAAGTGGTAGGGAAGTCATTGGTTATGATCTCAGCAGTAACCATCTGGAGGAAGCATATGCAGTGGTAGACATAATGAGTAGTGCTTTGTCCTTGGTGGCTCAAATACATGAAACAGATTGTATCAATATTTTGAAGGTACTGTAGATTAATCATATTTTAACTGAACTACTTTCGCTATTGTTTTTTGGCATTTTATGATTAGAGGTTCCAATTCGAACCTGTATGGTTATGCTTAAAAGGTCTCCAATATGTATTGTCCATTAATTTGAAGAATTGAAAGTAGAAGATAACTTTTTAAGCTAATGATTGAATATGCAGTTAACTATGTTCAACATGTTTTCTTTTCCAGCTAACCTTTTCCATGAAATCTGCATTGCCCATACTCAGTCTAGCATGTGGTGGTACATCCCATGTATTGTGGGCCCCACTGAATAGAGGACCTTGACCAAAAATCAGGCCAGTGCTGATTTCCTACTTGTCTGGCCAGTGGCCATCTAATGAGTTGGCCAGCCTGATTTTTGGGCTAGGCCATCTATACATGGTGGCGCCACCTGATGCCTGCTCCGATGCCCCGCCACCCCATGCCACATTGGCATGTGTGGTTGAGTGTAGAGGTTTGTGTGGGCATTGCCCACCAAAAAAAAAAAAAAACTTTTAGTATAGTCATGGTTTACTGACTACTGCTCACTAGCGTGTAAGCCTGTGCAATGCACATGGAGAGAGGAAATGGTTTGCAAGATGTAGAATTCATGTTGAGCAGTTGTAGAAGGAGAGCTATTTGATACTCTGGTAGTGGATGACACTTGATACGCATGCATTTAGAACTCTTACAAATAGCGTACACAATCCCACTGCATAATCCGAAAATTGTATCATTTGAGAAATCCTAACCTCTAGTTAGTAGACAGATTATTGGTAAATCCAGATCATAGGATATTTTTAATTGAATTGTCCTTAAATATCTACCAATCAGCTGTTTGGATGATCAAATCAGTACAATGTTGGTTTGTAGTCCATCAAATTATGGATCACAATTTGAATAGTTTAGTTCGAGTTACTTGGATGTCAAGTGTACAATTTCTCTATGCTTGTGTATCAACCATCACGCTCTACCAAAGTTTTAAAGGTTCCCTCTATCTAAAAACAGGTATGTTTGGCAGAAAGAACAAGTTCACCTCCAAATTACCTAAATTTCCTATTATTTAGTTTGGAACTGTTCCTATACCTTAAATAATGCCTAGTTTTAGCAATCCGTAAAACTAAGTGCATAAAAGTGTTTGCCCGTGTTTGTGTTCTTGTCTCATTACATATAGTAGAGACGTATGGTGCTCCTCATCTATGCTGACTTGATCTAACTGTGTAAACAGATGTGTGACATGTTATTTTCTCAATTATGCCTGAGAGTCCTCCCTGGAGCTGGAGTGTGTCCTGGTGATCTTGGTTGCCTTGATAACCTACTCAATTTTACAGATGAGAATGGCAAGGTTGATCAAGTTCCACATCTCCCTCAACAAGAAATGAACCAATGCGGAGATGAGTTCTTGGGAAATATTCACAGGAGAACAAGCCTCGATCACCCTCTAATTTGCGAGACAGCATCCTTGGCAGCATTGCTTCTGAGGGGACATGCTTCTGTTCCTATGCATCTGGTGGAACGTGTTCCTTCTGCTTTGTTTTACTGGCCATTGATTCAGCTTGCGGGTGCAGCAACTGATGATATTGCATTAGGCCTTGCTGTTGGTAGCAGAGGAAGGGGGGATCTACCTGGCATGACTTCAGACATTCGGGCAGCTCTTCTTTTACTTTTGATTGGTAAGTGCAATGATCCCTCTGCATTTCTAGACGTTGGAGGAGAAGAGTTCTTCAGGTAATTCTGTGTTCCCTGCTCATCATGGAAAATTGTAAGGTTGCATTTGGTTGCACAGCTGAATTGACTTGTGAATATTAGGTTCAATCGAGAAGAAATGATCAAGTTTTAATGATGTTTCCTATCACTTGTAATGACGATGTAACTTCCATATTGCAGCTACATTTGTTTCAACTTTCAAGTCTAACATGATAGTATGCAATTGCAGTTGGGAGCCCAGAACATCAATATAATCAATGAAGGCAATTATGACTTGGCCATTTTCAATTTTGATTGTTTGTGTGTGCGTGCGCATGATGTGTGCGTATGTGTGGCCATTTTGTTGAACCAATGATCCCAGTCAACAATGCACCCAAATGCAGTATAAATATTGTTCATGTCCAATATTGATGTTTCTTTCCCTCTTTTTTTATTTTTTATTTTTTTTTATTTTTATGCAGGAGACTTCTAGATGATATGAACCCAAGGGTAGCGTATTACTCTTCATCATTCCTCTTGAAGGCAGGCCATTTATCCTTTTGACATTAGATAGTTTCACCCTGGTTTCTTGTTTTGTTTTCTTGCATCTTTGAAAATGTTTGCTAAATTCGCATTTGGTCTTACAGAGAATGATGACAGAAGAACCTGAGAAGTACCAGCGCATGCTGCAAAGTCTAGTTTTCAAAGCACAGCAGGTAGGGGCTGTTTTACATACTATGTTTGAAGCTAGACATGTAGATACAAAATGCTTCATTAGCGTGATTTTTATCTGCTTCCTCTAATAGATATTGGACTAGGACTGTCAATGGGCCTGGCTCTGGCCAGGGTCAGCGTCTGCCTGATCCTAGCAGTTACTGCGTTAATGGGTCAGGGGATCTGGCTCGGGCTGGTTCTCAATTGAGATAGTTGATATTGGCACTGTCCCAGCCCATTTATTTTGTGGGAACAGAATTCACAGCCGGCTGGTTTTTTTCTGGACGCCCAACGTGCTAGCCTTGCCAACTTACTTCCTTGTTTAAAATACGAATATATTAACTAATGCCTTGTTTTTCTACTGATTAGAGCAACAATGAAAAGCTGTTGGAGAATCCATACCTGCAGATGCGTGGTATAATTCAACTGTCAAATGACCTTGGAACTCGGCTATAATATTACCGACCCGGAATCGAAGTGAGTTCTGCTTGGCCTGGAAGGAAAAGCTACCATTGCATTACAGTAATCTGATGTTTATCACGCCTTGTGCATCCGGTGTTCCAAATAGCATGAAAGTGGAATATTGGGTCGGGATTGGCATCCACGTAACTGCAAGGTGTTATCTTTGTGTGCAAGAGCTTTGAAATGTTGTCTCCTGAGAAGGTATGGAATGTGGTGCCTATGGAGTGGCAAATGGGCCAGCTTTGGCTGAGAAACTTTTGGATATGCCCAGGATGATCAGTTCAAAATACAGTCCCAAACTGACTGATGCTTGGCCCATTTGCAACCCTAGATACCTAGATACTTTTATCTTGTCAAATATCAACGTGGACAGGTATGGTATGGATACAGCACATCTTGAATAATTACTTGACAGTGTTTTAATTATCTGATGGCTATCGCAACAGGATATCTATCATGAATGCCAAGCATCAAGCTCTTAGGTGCAATTCACTCAAGTCAGATGTGGCACGATGGGTCCTTTTTCCAGACCATCAATCTGATGCTCCTTAGATGGATAGCAGTATGCAAATTGAATGAATCAGGGTCTCCTGCCTGTCCAGTTGGTGGACCTTTTCACATTCAATGCCAATCATTATTGAAATTCTTCTCTTTCAGTATATTTGTTGGTTGCCATTTGGATGGCTAAGATTGTTCAATCAGCAAGATTTTCTACTGCCTGTATGCATATCCAGATCTGCATGTCATTTGTTGAGGTGGGACTCTAACCTGATTGAAGTTTGTGGCAGTTTTGTTGCAGGTGTTCAAATGGAAGCTTTAAACTTGCACTATGGCTAGAAGCAGCAGTCAAAGTGCTTGGCGTACTGGAAATCGTGGAGTAACTTCATTCATTGATTGTTTCCATTATTTATTTTTGCCACCAAACATAGTCAGATTGAATGTCAAACGCTATTTTGTTTGATGTTCAGGTACGCCATCCCAACCCTACTAGTTCATATTGAGGAGAGATTATGTGATAGTTGACCAAGGATACATACAATACTGTTAGGTCAGTCTATAAAACCAGAGTCCATGGTCTGTTGTCCTGGCTTTTGATCTTATGGGTGAGATGCCCCAAAAATTCCCTCTAATTAAACAATCCTGAAATAGGTATTTCTCTGGGGAAATCTCAGCAAGCAGCCAAATTAACCCCACATTCTGTCATATGAATGAAACACATTTGTAACCTTCAACAGCAAGATGGCAAAAGATTGAAAATGGTTTGAATCTTCTAGCTAGGATAGTTTTGGGGGGCATCATCCATCCATGTCATGACCCATCAGATCACATTCACTCCACTAGTGTAATTCCTCTCTACATATTGCTTTACTATATTTGCTATAACAATACATGCAAGTTGTGTGATGATTTGTTCTTTGCTTTTTTTTTATGTGAAAGCAGTTCTCAGTTTTGGGTTAGAAGCTACTAGTTCTTGGTGGCGTTTGAAGATGGCCTTTCCTTGTACAAACTGAGTTGCCTCTTTAGCCATTTTAACTTCATAATCCTATCTTGAAAGCCAAGATTCATGTGTAGTTTTTTCATGAAGCTTCTTTGGACAATGAAATTCCATCTGTCTTATTTCCTAAATGACTGGATCTTTTTTAATTATGGCCGAGAACAGCTGCTTGATCTTGTAATTTATTGAAATCTAGGAACTAAAATGCGGTAAGAGAAGGTCAAATCCTACTATGCCAGGCCTCATGATTATTTGAATATGTGACCATGGCTCAACCTTATTCCGCGCCCTGCATGTATTTTGATCCTTTGTTCAATTGATCTTCAGCTGTGCAAATGTGTCAATTTGTAAGTTTTTCTTTTCTATATATGACTGGATTGATAATGTTGTAAAATGGGTTTTGAGAGATTTGTGTAGTTTATGGTATTCCCAGTTTTTGATTCAGATGTGTGTGGGCTTTCTTTGGTGCAGACATATTTGGGGAAACATGAAACTCTTTTTTTCCCCCAAGATGGTTAAAGACGTCAATTTTTCAACCATCAATCATGATGATTGATATCATTGTTATTTGCAGAGTAGTTTGTGAACCTGGTGAGGCGAGTCGGGACTCAAGTGAGTTGACTTGGCCCAGTCACCAACTACATGACTGTGTCAAGATGCTCCAAGATTGCATCTGACTCGGGTCTTACTCGTCTGACTCAATTGAACTCCACAAGTCTGCTCGGCCCCATAAGGGGAAGAATATTTATATATTTTTATTTTAGGGAATTTTACAGATAACTACTTAATATAGAATGTACGTTCCTTTACCTTTTCCAAAAAGGTTTTGAATAAACTATCTCATTAATCTAAGTAATTATCGTTAGAGTATCTTTGTTAGAATAGATTTCTTAATTGCAGCTCAAGTGGGCTACTCAGGTGGGGCCACCCTTATGTTTATGTGAAATCCACCTCAATCCCCACATGCGTCCTGTTAGACCAAAGGCCAAAAACTCAGCTTCATACAGGTAGACCACACAAATGGAAACTGTGTACAAGACCTGTCACTTTCCCCTGTGTGGTCCACTTGAATCATAGATCAGCCTGATTTTTTGGCCCTAGACTAACATAGGATTACACATATAATGGTCAGAGTGCATCTCACATGAACCATTACCGGAGGCCGCCCTTGATTTTTTACAGGGCCCAACGTGATGTGTATCTGAAACCACTCTAACCATTAGATTTGTAATCCCCTGTTAGGTCTAGGACTAAAAGCTCAGGCTAACCTGTAATTGAAGTGGACCAAGCCAATGGAACATTGAGAGAGACATCCACCCTTCATTTTTACAATGCCCTATGTCACGATTGTATAAGACTGCTGCAATCATTAGATCCCAAAGCAAAATTTATGCCTAGGGCCCAAAAATCAGGACCATCCGTGATTAATCACGTGGGACCATACAAACAGAAACAGGTTGGAGGATAAGTGCTACCGTGCCCATGGTTCCAATCATGTGGTACACCTAAATCTCATATGGAGTGGAGCTCTGGGCCATGGGGCTAAAGGGTTGGCCCACCTAGTGGTCAGGGTAGATTTCATATAAGGTACTCTAGTGATAATTGCTTCGCTATTGAAAAATCTTTTGGGATGTAAATTCTATAATAATTAGGTATTTTCTTTTCTATTCTTTTCTTCTTTTTTTTTTGTAAAATTCCCTTTTATAATTTATATTTAACTAAAATCAAATTTTGACCACTTAGTGGCCCGTGACAGTTTTGGGTCCGACTTTGGGTTTTCAGGGCATTGACACGGCAACAGCTAATTGTTGATGATCATCTAAGTTGGTTTGGTTGAAATTGGTGATTAGAGTGGTGATCTAGTACAAATCCTTTCCTTATTTTGGGCAGATTTCCAGAGTAAAGATTGCACCGATCCATGAAAGAACCCATGCTAGATCAAAGCCATCGATAGAGGGAAGAGCCTGTGAAAAATAGATGATAAAACCATTATTACTCTTGCCGTCCATCTTATGTGCCCTTGATCTCTGAATGATGTGCATTCGTTGCCCCATCTGCTCTCCACATGTGCAAGATTTGTTCTGGATCTCTGCTTTAAGGAACTGACCTTATTGCTCTATTTTTAAGGATTTTTATTTTTCTATGGTTTAAGCCTAGCATCAGTCATTCTATTTGAACTTTCACATAAAGCCAGGTCTTTCTTGCATGGACAATGGAGTTGTGCAAAAGATGGGCCACACCAGAAGGTCGCCTGCTGTGAAGATCAGGCTAACAAATGCTCAGTGACGTGGGGAATTGAGAGCATGAGGTGTCTGTTGATTTTGACTGTGGCCAAACTGATGAATGGGCCCAGATGATATTCAATGTGTTGGGGCCTTGTAGATCCATTCATAAGCTCCGATGTCCCTGCTACAACCTATCCATGGCAGCAGCGCCTAATAGATGAAATGTCGTGAAGCACACAAAGACATCACGCATTGTGATGGAGATGATGGCAGTGGATCCTTCCAAACATAATCCCGCCCACACCCATGTACAGCTAATGCCCATACCACCATGAATGCCAGTATATCAGATAGGTGAAATATCCAAGCCATCCATCAGGTTGACATGAAAGATAATGGTGGTCTATTAGGCATGCGATGATATTAGAAATAAGCTGACTAGTTGGAAAACCACGGCTGATTTTTTTCAATTGCAGCATTAATTGCCGTCTAATTGACTAGTAGATCAACCTGACCCTTAGTAGACTATTACAAGCACAGGCTTATATAGCAAACCTCAGCTTACAGAACAAACCGTAGCAATTTCACCCGACATGCAAATGCTGGATAAGATGTGGGATAGAAGAGAAAATGACAATCCTCAGGCCATGAGGAAGGGAGGCTTTGCTTGAACAATCATGTAATGTTCAATGGCCCAGAATCCATTGACACAGGCAGTATTGTCCTAACCTAATGATGATATTCAAGGAACAAACCCCATCTCAAACTGATACTGGTTAGGTGGGCCATCATCATGATTGATATTTCTCCACTCCACAAAATCAACATCACATGCTTAAAATAATGACTGAGCAAAATCATGGCTGACAATTTGTTTATCACGTGTGGGGTCCAGTTACCTGCACTTGCTCCCACAAAAGCCAAGCAATACATGATAAACTCCATGGATTACATGCTTCCCTTTTCCCCCAAAAATAGCAGAGAAAGATATAGGAAAACCCCATCACTCTTTTAAGTACTATTTTAGACAAGAATACAACAAAAAATTTACAGCATCGGTCTGAGACAAAAACCGACCATTGGGTAATGGAACTAAACACACTACAAAGAGATGCTAAATAGGAAAAGAAAACGCTTACCTTCATTTGAAACTACTCTTGCCATGTGTTGATGCGTAAAAGCCGCATTCATCCCACTATTCATTGTAGCTGACTTCGCAGGTTCGGATCCGCCAAGGCGAGACAAAAACGGCTCAGCTTCTATTTTGTTTCCCGCCCTGTATGAAAAGAAACTCAAGGGAAACTAACCAAACCAAATACGCACAGCAAGCTCAGCAGCTGTCCATTAACTTCAAAGTTATACCATGTTGTAATCAAAAGGAGCAAATACAGTTAGAAATGAAGAAAGAAAATGCAAACAAGCCCCCCCAATAAACCAGTAACAATTCTCTATCGCATGTCGTTCCTCTTCACTGAAGCACCGTTGGTAGAAATACACACAAATGTCTGAGGATGGATATCATATATACATCCCCAACAAAGCAAAGCCACAGTTCACCAAAGAACCCAGAGGCCGAAACAGATGGTTTCAGTTGATTTGCATTCCTTCTGCATGGTACTTCTCCAGCTCAGCGTCGAGATCTTCTGCAGTCTTCTGCTCGCCACGGCCCCTTCCCTGTCCTCGGCCCCCTCTACTGAATCCACGCCCACCCCCTCCACCACCTCGAGGCCGTCCCATAGAGACTCCTCTTCCCTGCAAACCACTGTTCCATTGCACATCAAAAGATATAATCAGGCCCAGATTAAGTAAACGTAAGCAATGACATGAGTACAGTTATCACCATTAGATGAAATAACATGCATGCATGAGAACATACCGAGATGGATAAGTGAAATAAGATATATGATGGGTATCATAAATGTAATGCGTTATTTTCAGCATGGTATATGATTTTATCTTTGCTTTTCCTTAAGGGGAAAAAAAGAAAGAAAGAAAAACTGCCTCGTGAGGCAATGTATTAAGCACCCAATGTTTGTTGGTATCCGACAAGATAGTTGTCATGGGCTTCCTCTACAAAGCCATGGATAAAGTGAAGCCTTGCTATTCATTGTGATTATGAAAACTACAAAGAGTACTGGAGGATGATTGACAAACGTTAGACAAATCAGCCTCCCCACAACCTTCATGCGGCAGATAATAATATAAAACTGATCCACAATATCTATTACTCTTACTCTCGTAATGTAACATACATGTTCATTATGCACTTAGAGATAGTTATTACCAAGTTATTTTTATGATACAAACCATTAATGTCCTTTATTGGTTTCATTATTGTATATGTAAATCTGAGATACTTGTTGCAGATGAAGAGGTTCGTGTTGGGCTAAAAAAATGTGATATGGGATTAGAGTCTAACTTAGATATGCAAATAAGAACATTAAATGAAGTGAGTTCACCTCTTTAATTATTAGTCATTACTTATTCATTGAATACATATTTGTTATTTTGGTGTTCATAGCAATGAATGTTTTCAAGTTTTTTTTTAAAAAATACAATATGAATGTTTTGACAGATCGTCCACCGTTGGAATATATAGACTTTGCTAGGGTAGCTTCTTAGATCCACTTGCATAAAGGACAACTTTCCAAAGACCTCCAGGTAGAAAACTAATATTGGATTACCATTAGGTAATTGTAAAATTATCTTATCAGTGATGTAAAGTGGTGCATTTAACAGTATAACTATTACACACATGGCATAAGGTTCTTTTTCTATATAGCTTATTGGTGGCTTCACCTTGGAGAAAGTGCAAAATCTCTCAAAACAATAGCAGTAAAAGTTGAGCCAGACAACTTCCCCTAACAATAAAGGGGACTGGAGATATTTTGCTTCATCCGAAGCAGAGGAATAAGGTTACAGGATAAGATGTTTGATAGCTCATCTACATACACTAAGTTAAATACTACCAAATGCAAAGTGTGCGCCGAACCAGATTAAAGGCGCCTTTGGTCCAATAAACTTAGACAACATCTACAATGAAGATAACCCACTTGTCCCTTAGTTGAAACAAAAGGAAAAACAGGTAGAAGATAATTAAGAGGGAGTCGAGGTACATGATCCAACATTACGTAAATAACAGCAAGAGAGTCGCAACCTAAGAAAAGATAATGCAGGGGCATTTTCACACCGGGCTCGAGTGGGGTTGCCAGTGGGATGCAGGGGCACACTCGGGGTGGGTGGTTCGTGCGAGGGGGTACCCATGTGATTTGGAGACCGCGAGGAGGGTTCGGCCGAGGTCCTAACCCATGAGATGTGGGGCCTGCGCTATGAGATAAAGCTTTTAGAGCAAACAGTTAATTGTCCTGCATCAAAGTGGTATCAGAGCGGGAGGTCTCGTGTTCGAGACTCCTCACCGAAGGTGATTAATGCAAGGGCATTTTCACACGGGCTCGAGCAGGGTTGCCTGTGGGATGCAGGGGCACACGGGGTGGGCGGCCCGCATGAGACGGGTGGCTTGTGTGAGGCTGTACCCATGTGATTTAGAGCCCACGAGGAGGGTTCGGCCGAGGTCTTAAGTCCTAACCCATGAGATGAGGGGTCTGGGCTATGAGATAAAGGGATTGATTTGTCATGCTTTAACAATTCGAGCTTTTAGAGCAAGTGATTAATTGCCCTGCATCAAAAGAGTACCTGTGAAATGAGAAAGATGACGACGATGAGAAAGATGAACAATGACGACGACGACGATGATGATGCGTCTAACTTCTGGTGTTGCTCAACACACGAGGATACAACCATTTATACAGTTCAAAGCCTATAAGCATTGATGGAGCGGAGGGGGTCAGACTTACATGTATCGATTCATGATACCACCGGCCAAGAGAGGAGCATCACGGAAAGGCCGAAATCAGTGGCATTAGGGGAGCTGGGCACCAATAGGACAACATATGGCTTACAAATATGGATATAACCATAAACAGTTTCAAGAGGCCCTAAGGCACTTTCTTGTTGGACTGGTATTTGATATGATCTACAGGGAGTAGAATTCAGGGGATATGGATACCCAAATCCGAATATGAGTCATTCATCATTGTAGTCTCATACTCTCGGCAGTACGAGCAATACCAGTACAGCTATAGCTATGATCATAGGTCTACATCTAGCAATGGTGGGTATTCTTGTTCATATTTGAAATAGTAGATGTCCAGTGGCAATGATGGTTGTGATCAGTCATCATCGACTTTCATTAATACCGTCTTTCCCTCTAGTTATTATGGATATGTAGCGCCCGTTCTAGAATCGCAGCTGGATCATGATGATGTTGAGATTGAGCAGCCACTAGCAGCATGGTTTTCTTTCTGATGGTAACATGATTGGTTAATAACTCTCTTTTTTTTGTCTGTACTTTAACATCACATTATCACTTTTCTTTTGAAATGTGACATCACTTTATCACTTAATGACTTATGAATTCACTTTATACTACATGCATCTTATGGACCTATTACTATATTATGGTTGTTTGTGGTAAAATAATTATATAAATATAAATATATAATTGTGTCATGATTAGATTTATGCTCATATAATCTTATTTATATTGAATCATTGTTATTAGATATTTGGAAAATTAAGATAAGAATTTTGTAGTAAGTTTAAGCATTTCAGGTTAATAAAATCATCAAGCAGGCCAAGAAAATATTCTTATCAAAGAATGGCCTGTTACACTATCATAAACATGTTCAAAACCATAAAGAATACATACTTGGAATCCTCACATTTTTCCAATTTTTTAAAGGAAAAAAAAAAACATTTTTTGTTCAAAAAAATTCCACCATTACAGCTTGAATGTAACAGTCTCATGGTCGGCCGTATGCAAGCCGTTACAGTTATTGAATACCTTGACGGTAACTGACCCTCACATCATTTCCTCACAAGAGAATCTACTCACCACGACATTGGCACCTCCCACAACAATGGAATAATGAGGACCTAAAAGGACAATAAGAGATTTAATCTCTCAATTAAAAGTACCAAGCCCCAACCTTTCCACAAAACCTGCTTAATAAGAGGAGGCAACCAATCACGACCTATCTCTAACCTTTCCACAAAGCCCCCCGACTCAACAATTTGTTTCGATGCAAGTCCTTGATAATATCTTCTCAAGGGACAGCCCAAATTGATATGAAAGAAATTTCTAGCAAAACGGCAGGGTATTCTTTGACTCCATGGTCCCCGTCCCCCCAAGAAAACTTTCATAGATCGATGCCCCAATGAGCCTAAATGTTTACTTTTGGACACCAATAAATGCCAAAATGCAACTAGGATATTTGTAGGATACTGGATAATGAAATGGTTTGAACCACTTGAAATGGAGGAAATGCAAATTATCTATTTCAGGGATCGTTTAGCACACATCATAGTGCTGTGTGGATAGAGTCATCTTGATATTTATGATGATTACTCTTGTGAATATCTGGTGTCTGGCATTACATTGATTATCAGTATAAACCTATCTAAATAGCACTATCAGGTGTTTGGATGACACATTGTCATGTGATTTATTAATGATAAGATATATAAATTTTACTTTTAAAAATAAGTAGATAATGTATACTAAGTTTTTGTCAGGCCTTCAATCGTAAAACCATGAATCCCACTTATCCAATGGTTAGGCATTTGGGTAAGATGCACTCCTATGACCATGACTCTCTACATACGGATGAGATGTAGCGATCTAGCCAAAAAGTGGCAACAAATGCAGAACTTTTGCCAAAAGAGGACGGTTCCTCTACTTCTTTTTTTTAGAACAGGCTTATTTTACAGGTTATCCATCAGCATTTAAAAAGTTATTCACCTCCCTGTAAAAGTTATTCACCAGAGTATTCACCTGCTTAAGCAATATTGCCTGTACAGGGCCCACTGTGTTGTATATCTGTCATCCAGCCTATGCATCAAGTAAGCCCCACGCTGATGATGGGATTCCCCAAGAATCAGGCCTATCCAATTATTAGATGGGCCACACCATCTCCAATAGAGAACCACACAAAAACCTCCAAATTCATATGGTGGATCACATGATGGTTGGATTAACCTGATTTTTGGGGCATCCACCTTTCATGGTAGGGGGATCCTGGTAGACAGATTGATGCCATGAAGAACATGGAAAGTTCCGATCATCGGAAACTCGTGGACCTTTTGGTCTTTCCTGTCTTTTTCTCCGAAACCATTTCCTCTCTATGTACCAGAATCCTCTACAGCACCTGTGCAACACCTAAAACACCCAAGTCTGTGGGCCCACCATGTTGTAAATGTAAATCCACTGTGTCCATCAGATTGTATCCTCAATGTTAGGCCCGAGGACATAAATCAGCTAGATCCACAACTCAGATGGGCCACAATGCATGGAACAGCGGGGATGCAATAACAACCATAGATTGTGTGTGAGGCCAACATGGAGTGTATATTTCATCAAACCCGTTGATCAGGTGTGACACACCAGAACGAAGAGGATACAAAAGTCAGGCTGATATTTAAAACAAAAACAAAAACAAAACAAAAAACAAACAAACACACACTTAGGCAGGCAGGCCATGTGAAATTAGTGTTCTTGGGAGCAATTTTGCATTGTTCCCATTGGTGGTGCCCATATGAGTTTCTAATTGGGCTTATCTTTTGAACTAACGGTTCAGATAATGGTTCTCACCTGATGGATGGAGTGGATTTTACATACAAATTACAGAACTCGGATGTTTTACACAGTGAGTAAAACGTAGACTTCTAGTTTCTTAGATTTTTTTTCTTCTCTCTCAAGGCCAGCTTCTCTACAAATTTTGTAGAATAAGCTTATTCTACAACATGGGGCATGAGGCCCACCATGATGTGTGCATGACATCCAATCCATCCATCACATTCACCACCACATTTTCTCCTTAGATCCCAAAACTCAGCCCATTCACAACTCAGGTGGGCCACATCATGTAAATCATTCCTAAAATCTCTAAAAATCACATGGTGTGGGCTGTGGCCCACTCTAGTTTTGGGATGTTTCTTCATCCTGGCATTGCCGCAGTGCCCTTATTCTGAATGAACAAGATGGTGTACACTAAAAATTGTGGGCCTCACAAAAAATCTGGAAGGTTTCAAGGGTGAATGTCCCCGGCCCGAATGTCCCCTGTAGTGACATCAACCTTGGTTTTGGATTGTGATAATTCTTCGGATGCAAGGAAAAGTTTACAGGCGCACCTCATGGACAGATTGGATGTGGGCCATTCATCAAGGTAGGCCTCATATACCCTGTTGTAGAAGAACTACTGTATGGACATGACAAAGAAAGAGCCTACTTTCTCTTATCAAAAGAGGTGTATCCTGATTTTTTTCTCAGAACCCACCTATGCCGATAAAGCAGTTAATTAAACGCCACAAAAAAAGTGGCATGAAATAGTGTTATTTTGCTAACTGCATTATTAGCATAGCATGTGAAGCGCCTAATGCATAATAAATCCATGCAAATAACATTATTTTATGCACATAACACTATGACTTGTGCCAAACGGCACCTTGTGTCCATATTAAAATATAAAAGACCACAGTTACAACATGAGGCATCATAACTTATATATTGATAATAAGCCCTTGCTCTTCTCATGAGCACTTTAGATTTAAGACCCAAAAAACAGGACAGTGAAACAGAAGGACCCATTCGTGTGCCACTTAAAAATGAGTTCATGCCATTTTATCTAATCACAGTTATATGTACTTGAGATTTAAAAATTTTTAAATTAAAATGGTAGGTTTAAAAATATAACTACCAGTTTATATAAACCAGTGTTTTAAATAGCGACGTAGACTTCACCCCTCTCAAGCGTGAGGCGTACCGCGTACGCTACATATTACTTCTACGTATTTAGTCAAGGTTGTGCTTGGTTGCACCAATTCATGATATTCAGTCTGCATTAAATTAGACTGATATTTGGTGCAACCAAACACAACCTGAAGTAATAGGAAAAGGAAATGATCAAGTATAAAGGTAAAGAAAGAGCAACTAAACTGATTTAATATTGTTACTTATATTGTTTTACTAAAGGCATTGAAAAAATAACTAAATTTAATTGAAAATAGATAAATATAACAAATTGTTGAAAACATTAATTGATTTTAATGTTGTAGTGAAAAATATCTCGTAATGTGAGCTACGTAGTGTGTAGTGTGGTCTGTGTAGCCTGTAGTGTATGAAAATTAACATGTAGCATAGGCTACATGCGACTAAAGCTATTTCATGAGGTATGTAGCATTAAAGCTAAGCTACGCTACGTAGCAAAAGCCACATGCTACACAGCATAGCTATTTAAAATACTGATATAAACCATTATCTTGAATATGCAATTGATGTTAATTGAAATCAGATGAACTCATTTTTAGGTTTCCAAACATGCACGAAACCTCTGAAGTTGAAACTATTGATTTCAGTTGTATTGAACATTCGAACATATAAATTTTACCAAAATTTTTCTAAATGTACTCCTTTAATCAATATTTTGTTATATGTACATACCTTCTAGTAATGCTGGTAGGATTTCCAGATGCACCATTTGCAACCTGAGGGATAGCAGCAGGGGTTACAATATTTGTTCCAACAATCTCTATTTTCATTGGCTTTCCATCGAGCTGCACATTGTTGTATCTCTTAAAGGCTGCCGCAGCATCTGCTCTCCGTGAAAAGACAACTTCTGCCGTTCCCTAAAAGAAAGAATCTTCCTTTAACTACAGCAGCGAAAAAATCTCCCGGGACAAACCAGACAAGGCCAAATTTTATGGATACCTTTGATCTTCCACTCCTATCATAATGGATCGAGTATCGTTTCAGGTCACCAACTTCTGAAAAGAGCTCCTGCAAAGAGTTAAAGAGTTTAGTTAGAAATTCAAATGGCTGGAACATTTTGTGCTTATTGCTTAACTCATTTTTTGCAAACTTAAGCAAACACAGACCTAACTAAGACCATTGAAACACAAAAGGAGAACTTGTGTCTTTATAGTTATGCAGAACCTAACAGATTATGCATGGAGGACTAAGCTTGGGAATTACATAAACTAGAAAAGAAAGATTTTGTGATGTCCCAGGAACCAGTTTCTGCACAGTAATCCTCTGTGAAACTCCATTTGAAGATTTCTCTTTTATCAACTAAAGAGAAATCTTCTGAACAAGTCAAAATTACAACTACAGTGTGATTCTCATGTCTCTGGACTCTAGGAGTCGAGAAAATAGCAACTCCAAATTTTGCTCATTATCAGCCCTGTGATTACCTTTGAGATGGATGTGTTGTGTCCCATGGAAACTGATAAATGAATTTGGCAAACTCAAGACAACTTGGGTATATCTTGTGTGGGAGTTGAGCTCCTTTGGATATCTGATGAAGTTCTATGAATCTCAAACTGTGCACATTGTCGACCTTGGTACACAAGATGAGTTTCGACACCAATTTGTAAGTTGCCCTGCCTCAGCACTCAGCAGCCATCACAATTCATGTTCCCATTGGGACACATGAAAGCTATAACGAGTTGCGCCAACTCATTAGAGAACACCTTCCTAATGCTACCATGCCAAGTCCGAAAGCACCGTTACGCTTCTGGAGGGGATTGCAGCTAGTGCTGAAACTAGCCAACCACTGTGAGAGCTCCACATGCACAACAGCGCTGGACCACCAAGTGTAAGCCCAAGAGCTACCCATCAGTTTGCATTCATCTGGGTAAGCAAGATACATCTATAAGACGATTGAAGTGGAGCATGTTCAAAGACTTTTGAGGACTATTCCTCTTATCACCTCCATATCCATGAATGGTTTCCAAATGTTATGTTCCCTTAAAACATTCATGTTGTCAAGAAGAATTGGCATTTGGCACAAGCGCATTCCAATGTTCACAGTTGACCAAATTTAAATAGATATGAGCATTTAATCAATAACAACGAGGTATTAGCATTAAATATATACCAAATCAACAAATCCGCATCTTCATGAGTTATCCAAGAAAACATTAACTTTCATCCTCAAAAACAACAAAGCCGAATCTCCATGCACGAAGACATAAAGTTGCATCCCTTTTCATGTTGAGAAAATGCAGAAGTTTCTTATGGCCAACCACGTGAAGGATAAACCACACAAGTAATGTTGTCAAAATCATTATCATATAGAAAATCCTAATAGGGGTTGAATCGTATCAAATCACAAATCATACATTTTTTGTGATTTTCTTTTTAAAAAATCTGAACAATATAAATAAATCAGAAAATAAAAATAAAAACTCATCAATCATCCTTTTGACATCAATATGCACCAAGTAATAACATACCATGATAGTGTTAAATGATTCTTATCTTACCTTTTTTTCTCGTCTTTCGAGAAATTTCCCTTAAAAACATAGAAGGATCCTTCAATCATTTATTTTCTTGTTACATTACTTGAATGTAGGATCACATTGGAAAAGTGGCATTTGATTCTATAGACCGACGAGAAAAGATATTTTGATTTCTAACCATCATTCCAGAATACTTAAGTGAACATGGTCGCAACCAACCATAAAAACATTCCAGATAGGTCATACATCAATTTGGTGTTTCGACCAGTTAAGAAATAAGAAATCATTAAAGAAAAGCTCCATGGTTTAGTTGAAGAGAATATATATCATTTGAACTCTTCTAAAGAACAAAAAATAATAATTTACCTTTTTAAAATGATTCTTAAAGCCCCCATCAATTTAAAAACGTAAAATGAAAGCAAAGTGAAGATTAAAATGGAAGAGAACAAGTATAATTTGAATCATAGGATTCAAGTCATAGAATCATAAGATTCATATAAAAAAGGATTCGAGGTGGGATTCAAATCGTTTTGTTTAAGTTTCGACTCAAATCATAAATCGCAAATCGTACGATGTTGACAACTATGCACACAAGTGGAAGGGTTGGGCTCTAAAAAATTTTAGATCACAACTGAATGTTGCAAAAAATGCTTAAATTCTGGAAGTTTCTTGTAAAACTGCAAAACCCTAAAACAGATGATGGAAGGTCTTCTCCATTGGTTACAACTTTTGCCTCATATTGGCCAGTCCCAAAAATGATACCGGTATCGACCTCTTTTTTTTTGGCCCAAAAATCTTTTTCAAATATTGGAAAAGGAGGGGGAAATGCAAAACAGCATATTCTATCATTTTTGGTGCTTTTAACATGTATTCAATAGTGTATTATTAGAACATTCGTTGATGTTGACCTGCTGAAAGTCAACCAAATGGGCCCAAATCAAACATAAATGAAGCATGCTTTGGTAGATTGTGGCTCATTACATTGAAGTACAACAAAAAGATGGGGAAAAAATGAAAAACGAAGTGTGATGGTTTACCCCTTCTTTTGATTTTTCCCAAAATGGTCCATTCTGTTTGATTCTCAAATCCCACACAAATCTTACATGTTGATCCTCAAAATAGACTTAAATCTAATCTAGAATGACTTTCTAAGCTTCCTTCATTGCATAAATGAAGAATAATAGAAAAAATGAAAGAAATTTGAAAATAAAATTTTCAATGGGACCTTTATGGTTGTATTGACCAATAGCCACTTTTGTGTAAGAGACTGGTTCACCCCACATCACATGACCACAGTGCCAATACAGTTACAACACAGCCATATCGTAAATGATATTCATAACCATGCTTTCGTAAAAGATAGGGCTCTCTTGATTAACTCATAATTGAAGGGAATCCTAAGTGTGCCCTATCTTGGGTGGCAGGCTCTAATTCTCTCTTGAAAGCAATATTTTTCTGCAAAAGAAATTAGGAGGCATATCTTCTTCTTCTTTTCTTTCAGTTTGGTCCAAAGGGAAGCTGACTTCCAGTTGATAACTGGGTAAAAGATGGTGTGGCAAGGCAATCCTTGTATGTGGGCCACACTAATGCACTATCTTAATGGATAATGTTCCCCTTACTATCTTAATAGACAATATCCCCCTCATCCACAATCCTGAATATCTTATCCAATTTTCAAAACCATGCTTTGGCCTTAAAAATATGGATCTCTCCATCACCTCATAATTGAGAGGGATTCTAACTGACTACAGCAACAGGCACCAGTTCTGTCTTTTGGACAAGATTTTTCTGTAAACAAAGTTAGGAGGCATATCTTGCATTCTTTTTTTCTCTTTCACTTAGGTCCTTGGGAAGGCCAACTCTAAGGTTGATAACTGGGCAAAAGATGGTTTCCGCAAGGCAATCATTATATGTGGGTCACACTTATCCAATATTCCACTATCTTAACAGACTGTTTCTTTTTAATAAAGCACTGGTCGTCACTTATAATGATAATAACAATAACAATAGGAACAACAACAATAGCAACATTAATAAGTAATAATAATATTTTTGGTTAGCATCAAAGGCAACTCATTACTCGTGGCACCTTGTTTGGAAAAGGACACCCAAAATTGCCTCCATTCCACATTACAATGTGCTAAATCCTTGAAGTGCATGTTGTAGCACTGTGTAAATGGTTAAGAATCTTAATAAAATAAAATATAATAATATTTGGCATTTATTCACGAAGAGAATTCTCATAGTTATCATGCAACACCATTGAAAGATTCAAGACCTTGCACAGACATTCACAGTGACCAGATTACAATTTCCCATCTTCATCAAACATTTCTTCTAGATGCAAGTGATGCCAATAACCTTCCCAAAGAAATTTCAACTAGGGTATCAGCAATGTTGGATCTTCTTTTCCTTCACATTTTTCTCTTATAAAAGAGAAGGCGATGACATTTGCCTGCCATGATACCATCCCACTTAAGAAGTTTTGGAGTCTTTTAAAGGATAACCAATGACACCATATTTCATGTCCTTGCTTACAACTTTCAGGCATCAATCAAATTCTGATATGAGATCAAATTCCGATGTGAGACTTTCCTCCCATTGGATTGTAATGGTTTAATGGAAAAGCTCAACTTCTTACCCTTGGCAACCTGGCTTGCCAAGGACCTCCATCTACAAAAGATTTCCTCTTGATTGAGCACTCTGAATCGTTCATGCCTTCCTAATACAATATGTAAGAGAGAGAAGCTATTTAAGCCCTGAATATAGGATGACAACCCAAAATTCAATCTCATTCTATTCCTCAAAAATAAATAAATAAAAATCAATCTCATTCTTCCTGAGAGAATGCCAAAGACTCTTTGCTCCTCCAAACCATTTGTTCAAAACTTCAAACACAACGGTGAATTCAATCACACTGTCAGTTTAAACAAAAAGGAAGGGCCAAATCGTAATGCCATTTCATAGTATTCATAAGGAGGACAAGTTACCCCATTGAACTTGCATATAATGAGTGAGTTAACCATAAGGCCATGCAACTGAACCCCTTAAAGAGGATGACCAAACAAATCCAATAACTGATATAAATTCAAAGTCTCCCTTTGACTCTTCAGCCCCATTACATCTCTCAGTCAACAATTTGACTGCATCTAAATCTCCACCATTACAAAAAGCACCATTTTCCCTAACCAATATAAATACCTTAAAAGATGCTTCTCCGTTGGATACCATGCATCAAATGAGCCATCTGAATACTTATCCAGATTGACAAGTCATGCTCGAACACTCGCTCACCAGTTGCTAAACTGGGAACCTAACATAATAAAGACCATATTCATCACATCCACAACTGCCAGGCTGCAACCACATTGACTTCGACACCAAGTCCCAAAAACCTTCCATTGTCATGTCATGCAAAAGAAGTCCAATGATTCAAAGAACCAAATCAGAACTCCAATCACCCTTTCATGATCCAGATTGCATATGCTGATAGCATTCGAATAAATGATCTTCAATGGAGGGCTGATAAAGAATGGAGCTCACAAACAACAGTCACACGTTTGCCTCACAACAAAAAATCAGGGAAGTAAGCAGAAAGATTGGGTTAAAAAAACTACAATCACACCATTAACATTCAAATCTAGTACAATAATAAGCAAGGTATATGTCGAATCATCCAGGACCATTGCATATTGCCCAATATGAACTGATATCGTCCATAACCAAAATGGCTGTATCAGCCCGTATCGGCCCAGAACAGCCCAATACGGGACGATACAGGACAATCCAACCCAGTATCAGTGGTGAACGATTCTATGGTGGTGAATGATTCTATGCGCAAAAGACCAACTCGCAAACCATGATAATAAGATATTCGAAATTCCAGAATCCCCAAATCCAATGATTCAGGAATCAAAAAAAAAAAAAAGAAAATATTACCTTTATGTCCTCGTTCGAGACACCGTAATCCAAGTTCGAGATATAGAGTTTAGTGCCCGTCTCGATCGCGGACGCTCTAACAGCCGGCACCGCAGAAGCTGCCACCTGATCTGCATACATATCATGCTGCCATGCCGATTCCGGTGCTTGAACCAGCTGTTCTCCATACAACGAAAACAAAATTTTATTTTTAAAAAAAAGTCAACGAAACAACAAAACTGCCATCACGGATAGATCAAGAACAAAAACCCCAGCATCGAGATCGAAAGGAACAACATCGATCCGGATCGGGAACCCTATCCTTACCTTTCCCATAGAATATGGTGTAGACCGGTTCGCCGACCGGTTCTGGGTGCGGCGGGCCGGCCCTGGACCGGATCCTCTTCCCCTGCCCCTGGAATTGCTGGAATTTCCTCCAGATCTCTTGTTGTTTTTTATGAGATCGTCGAGGGACATGTCCAAGGCGCTGGACATATTGGAGAAATCTACGGTTTCAAGAAGGAGACTGAAATAGAAGAAGAAGAGAGCGAAAGGTACTAGAGCTAGGTTTTGGGTTAGGGTCTGCAAGGGCCGAGAGAGAGATAGAGATGAGGAGCTAGGGTTAGGGTTTTGGGCGGAGAGAGGAAGGCTGGAGCTTGGGGGTGAGGATTTTCTAAAGAGGTTTTCTACAGTACACTCGGACGTATTGTTATTTTCTACGTCCGACTGTAGCCGTTGGATCTGGGATCATATTGCAATAATCCAAACCATCTATATATAATGGGTCTCACCGTGCATTGATGATGACCAAAAGAATCTTCGAGACTTTCAAATCCTATCACTAAAACGATGGACGGCGGTTAATCGAGACGGCCCGTATTCATAGCAAAAGATTTAAATGATCCAATGGTCAAAATAATAGAATCAAAGATTTGTAAAGGAAAAAATAGAAATAATTAAAAATAAAAATAAAAAAGATAAGTCGCATCCATTTTGAGGCCCATCATGTAAACGGTTTGGATCGTTGAAATATGACCTGAGATCTTAACGGAGCATGGGTTTTTTTTTTTTTAAATGGTGCGCTCACATGGTACGTCTACCACAACAACCTGTCTGGCACCAGGCTATCGTCAGGCCCACATGATGTGTACATATGCCTGCCCTGGCCACCCCGTTTGCCCGTAAGGCTCACCGTTGAAACCCCAATAATCGTACTGATCCAAGATTTAGGTGGACCACACCACATGGAATAACGCCAACTCATGTGTAGAACCACTATATTTTCATGGTACGGCCCAACGAAATGGTTAGCATCCCCTCCAACCGCTCTTCGGTGGTGTGGCCCACCTGAGTTTCAGGTTAGCTGATTTTTGGTCCATTGCCTAACATCAACTCAACGGAGGAAGTGGATCTAATGCAGGCATCAAATGTCCTGCAATATGTGATATGGGAACGTGGAATTGAATGATATTGAATGGTGTTAGATAGGATTAACATATTATTGCACAATGATTGTCATGGTACTATAGCCATCCAATCCCATGTTTTTATTATAAAGTTTTGCTATTGGAAAATACTGGATTAAGCAAAATTATGTTTAGTGGACTATAAAATTATAATCAATGTACTAAATTCACAACAAATATCATTCACTCGTGTACATATATAGCTAAAATGTCTCTTGTAAACAATGTATATCGATGGATGGCATAGATAAACACATGTATCAATGTGAGGCCCACGTGTGCAATAGATTTCAAAATTGAATGGGAACGTGGAATTGAATGATATTGAATGGTGTTAGAGGATTAACATATTATTGCACAATGTGTCATGGTACTATAGCCATCCAATCCCATGTTTTTATTATAAAGTTTTGCTATTGGAAAATACTGGATTAAGCAAAATTATGTTTAGTGGACTATAAAATTATAACAATGTACTAAATTCACAACAAATATCATTCACTCGTGTACAATATAGCTAAAATGTCTCTTGTAAACAATGTATATCGATGGATGGCATAGATAAACACATGTATCAATGTGAGGCCCACGTGTGCAATAGATTTCAAAATTCATGAAAATCTTGTATAGACCAAATGCGATTCCATCCCACTTAGTCCTCACCCCTTCTTTTTTTTTTTCTCTGTTTTTTCTTTTTTTTTATTAGCTTATTAATACCCCTCGTGTAGTCACACTTCATCTTAGCCACCCCCACCAGAGAATTGATACCAATACCTCAATATTGAAACGAGACAATGCCACCTTTCCCATCCTCTTCAAGTGCTAGATGGAATTGCACGGGTTCAAATACTCTGCATTAACCACCTCCCGAGAGAGTATAGTAGAAATCTTTTTATAGGTCACACAAACCTAGATGATAGAAAGAAAAAATACAAATATAACTTCGATCCAAAACTTCCATGGCTCGCGATCATTGTCCCCACTGCTTTCAGTGTAGTTTACTTGAGCATTGGATCTGAGCATTGGATCTACCTTTATTCTGGATTCATGCCGATCTCATGGTGGGCGGTTTAGACACATACATTATAGTGGGACCTACAAAACTCGGTGACGTCAACACACCCGTATTGGTGGTGTGGCGTACAAGTCAATCCGCTTGCATTAAAGTGCAACTTTATGTGACATACATGTATTTTCAATTCCGACGGCTTGGACCACTGATCTGATAATGGAGACGAATTGGCTACTCCCCGTGACCCCAGCCAATGGCTGGTGGCCGGTGCTTTGTGGGCCCCACCATGATGTATGTGTTTCATCCAAGCCGTCCATCTATTTTTATATATCATTTATGTTTTGAGAGAAAAAATGAGGTATATCAAAATCTCAAGTGGACCACATTACAGGAAACAGTGTTGAATGAACGGTGACTATTAAAAACGTTTTGAGGGCCATAAAAGTTTTGGATCGAGCTGATGTTTATTTTTTCACTTCATCTGAGTCTTTATGACCCAATCAACAGATTGGATGTCAAATAAACAGTACAATGGGCCTTAGGAGGATTTTAATGGTGGATATCCAATCATTATTGTTTTCCTGTGGTGTGGTCCACCTAAGATTTATATCCCTATCATTTTTTACATTGGACCATAAAATGACCTGTAAAAATGGATGAACGGAATGGATGAAACAAATACATCATAGTGGGGCCCACAGAGCACCGACTACCAGCCACGGGGCTGGTGTCAGGGGGAGTAGCCAATCCGTCTCTGATAACCTAGGCCACATATTCAGATATATTTATTAAAGAGTATTTCTTGGACATTTCAGTGATTAGACGATCACACTCACCAAGTAATATCGATAACTTATTATTATTATTATTATTAAAACTCCATCTACAGCTAACGCGCATCTAACTGAGGATTCTGAACATCCGATCGATAGTCAATAGATATGTATCCGGGCCCACGAATCCCATCCATCCAATGGTGATACCTTGCATAAAAACTTAGCGGGCCACGTTTATGGTACAGATGAGCTAGCCCGAGTGTCCCATGATCGGAGTCTAAAGAACGGTGTGTTGACACTGGCTTTCCCACGATCCAACGGTAATGCCAATGGCTGTTAAAATACGGAAATCCGACAGGCATTTTAAATTTGGGAGTAATTGACCATTAAAAACTTCATGTATGCCACGGTTTTGAATCAAGCTGATATTTGATTTTTTTTCCTTTCATCCAGATTTTTAGTCCTTGTCAACCGGTTGGATGGCAATTTAAATAAATATTAAAGAAACATTGCCGTCAGCCCTATGAAGTTTTTACTGGTGGGGCATTCAATCACCATTGTTTATTTCCTATATTATGGTCCCCGGGAGATTTGGATCTGCATATTTTTTAGCTCATACCTTAAAATGATATTGGAAAACAGACATAATACATACATAAACTGTTTCCTATATCATGGTCCATCTGAGATTTGGATCCGCTTCATTTTTAGGCTCATGCCCCGAGATAGACCATGCGAATGTATAATACATACATAACAGTGGGCCCCACATTAAGGGCAGCTCTGTCTTGGGTGTGGCCGGGTCTGCACCTAATCCGTTCCCTTCAAATTTAGGCTTCCGAATCCAATTTCAAAAGGTTCGACCACACCTTCCCCATTGATGAGTGCATCAGCCTCTTTTCATGTCAGGTGATCATCAAGGTGTGGCCCATCACATGTTGGAAATTCTACACGAGATGCTAGCAGCAAGAAAAGGATGTACCATAACCTGTATTACAGCAGCTGTATTTGATCATTTTCTTTTCGGTCTTTGGATGGTAGGGATATCAGGTATGCACGCACAATTTACATTTTTATAGCAATGGCCCCATAGACCCGGCTGACTAATTCAAATCGGAGCCAACCATAACCCTGGCCAACCTATTGCCTGGCCTAGAGTCTATTTGCTGGATTCATCATATGCGGTCCATGGCCAGAGTCGAGTTGGCTGGATACTAACCACACGATTTGGCCCACCTTTTGAACTCGGATTCCCAATTTTTTCACATTGGTCCGTTATTATCCAATCTTACCAGGTTTTAGGTCAAGACGTGGTGGGCCAGCTAGACAAAGCAGCCCAATCTTGTACGTAGACTGTGTCCCTTTGCAACCTGTGTGCTATAAGATCCCTATAGATGGATCGGATATAAAAAGTGTGGGGGGCCAAAAATCAAGTCCATTTCACAATCGTGCCCAGGTATCCAGGATTTAAATTTCTGGCTAGTAGGACCCCTACGATCAAGATCACTAGTCCACTGGGCACCACCAGGACTGACTGTATTGGCTTAATACACCAACCGGGACCTTTCAATTCATGGCCCACAAGAGAATGGACCAAAGGTCCACATTCAACTGAAGAAATGCCCACCACCGGTGGCTAGGATCTTCCAATCTGGATAGTTTCAGTACACGTCCTTGATTACACGTTGCTTACGCACATATTACAACGGGAATTCAGAGCAGCATTTGAAAATCTAAAATCAACAGATGAATAGAAACAATAACTGTCACAGTCCACAAATCCATATATATAATCCACTTCCAAATCATAACAGTTTCGATCCCTGCCAAACGCTTGAGTTCTACTTTACTGGGCAATTACCCCTTTGTAAACTCTATCATAACAATAAAAAGAAGAAACAAAGCATGCATGCAAACAACTAACCTCAGATGAATCCGCCGTCTGTCCACAAGTTACCCGATTTCCCATTCTGATCGGTGCTCTTCTTGGACGACCCGTTGTAGAAGCTGTCGTAGCCGTCATCTTTGATGTCATCCCAACCGGCCCAGCTGTCCCCACCTTGGGTGCCTTTTGCAGATTCCTCCTTCCCATCTTTCTTATCCCAATCATCCCAAGAGTTCAAAGAGTTCACAGAGTCGAATTGTCGGCCTGAGGAATGCGGGCCGCCAGACGAGTTCCAACTTTTGCTCTCCTGCCCAAACTCTTGGCTAGACGAATGCGACACGCCTGAAGAATTCCATCCCTTGCTCTCTTGACCGAACTCTTGATAGTATCCATTGTTCCTCTCACTGTCGCTTCGCTGCCAACCGTCCTTGGTGTATTCCTCGACTTTCTGTGAAGCCATTGCCATGACACCTTTCATGATCCCCCATGTCTTTTGGCCAATCTCAGTCGTCTTTGTTGTGACCACACTCACAGTTTCGTTAACCTTGTGGTCATAACCACCGTCTCTCACCTGTAGAAGGATATATGCATATGGTTTAAAATAGAAGACATGATCATAGACAGATTACCAAAAGATGGGAACAGCCCCATTCTCTTGATAATTGAGGCAGATTACCAAATCAACATTCAATCTGACCAAGTTACCAGTCCTGACTGGACTGTGGAGCCAACAGAGACTCATCCATTGACCCGATTTACCTGTGAGGCTCTCACATGGCCAATTGGGTGGTTCAGACAAGGATCAGATTGGATTGCCTAGAGGCCCACCACAATTCCAACCAGTTGCTATCTATATTAAAATTAAAGCAAGCAGATGACAATTTTACCCTCACAATTAGTTTTCCTATGGAGTCAAATATAGTGTATTCAAGGGTCTCTCTACTCATGGCTCAATGGTAGACACCATGTGTTTCAACTCTGAGGTCATGGGTTCGAGAACCCACATGGTGTGCATGGGTGTGATAGTGTGCGTGTGTATTCACCTTTCGAAAAAAATAGTGTATTTAAAGGACATGAAATGACATCGCAAACAAGGTTATGGGTATAATGGGAATTTGAAAATGTGGCTGCTGTCCAATGTAAAGGTACATTTTCACCCATTAAAGCCACCCAACAGCTTATATTTTACCTTTAAAAAATAAATAAATAAATAAAACATGCACTGACTTCCTCTTCCTCTTCTGCACGCAGAGGTCCCCTCCACTCAATCTTTGTCCTCCATCCTCTCCATGTGGGTCTCACATGCCATACAACCTAGTTCTGGTATAATATAGAAACTATGAGTAGACACGGGTTTATTACAAATCATATGGCCCCCCAAGTCCAATGTCTATATAGTTGTGTATTTTATTTTTTGAAAGGCAGATAGTTGTGTATATTGGGCATTTTAGTAGGAAAAGAACCCTTTAATGATTCCTTTTCTCCCCCTTCTTTCCCACAAGTAGTTTGAGACAATTTAGGAAAGAAATAGTGCAAGCCCCAACTTCTACACTATAAAGAGTAGTATACAAAGCCTATATGTGCAGTCATATGCAGCCATGTGTAATCATGTATGGATGTAATAGGCAATGATCTGTATGGATGGAATATGCAACCATGTGTAATCATGTGTGGATGTGAGCAGGCGGGCATGAGTGGGGTGTGTGAGTGCATGTGAAAAAAAAATCTCAATGCTGACTGTTTACGAATCTAAAAGGACATTACACTTGCAACCAGTGCACGCCATAGGTAAGGACAGTAACCAATTGGCCTGTCAATTATCTCCCAGCAAGATCTAAAAACTTGAGACTGGCAAACCAATCAAGCTTTCAAGTTTGTGGCTAAACGGCACCAACTTTAAATTCAAACCTGACTCTTGCTGAGCAGAGGGAGAAAGAAGGTACCCCAGGGTGTTGTGGGGGTGGGAGGTGGGAATGCAACTGTTCAAATTGTCGATCTGGACCAAATCCATGGTTTGATAATCAATCTTATGAGATAAATAAATAAATTACATCGTTGGCTGAGAGGATCAATCGGATGGTCATTAGGGTTAGGTTGAGTATTTAACCAAATGATGTCCGGATGACATGAAATTGATCCCGTTTAATAGACAAAAGGGTTAGCTTTCAAACGAGCCCAAGCACATGCAATTCCGAGGGAGTGTGAGTTATAACCCATTTACATAAGGCCCACATGGTGGTGAAGGGATTCCCTTTGGTCATCTTCTGTTATTTAGGGCTTCTGTCTTTGGTTTAAGCCTACATTAAAGCTATATTGTGGACATGTAATAGATTATTATAAGCATTATGATGAATTTCTTTGGTGGAGGGAGGGAGGGAGGGAGATCAACAACTTCAGTAAATACTCAGTCTCAAATGCAATCACCCGTCGTACCCAATCAATCATTTTGCAGGATTGTGTAATGACCAATGTATTCAGTGTCAGTGTCAATGGATGTACCCCAACCTCAGCATGCGGAAATATATTGGTTATCACATGGGAAATATCAGATGTACCATGTAATGTTTTACTGTTTTGGGGAAATATTGGGGAATTGGTCGAATTTTTCAGTGAAAGTTCAGGGGAAGTTTGAAAAAAAAAAAAAAACATCATTACACACTTAGAAATCAAAAGATTAAAAAAATAATAATAATAAGCGCACATAACAAGTTTCCTTTGTATAGGGTCCTAAATTATGTATTGTCTTATAGAAATCATAGAAAACATGTATGAAAACACAATCAATTAATTATTTTTAAAAACTGCACGTGGCATACAAGCAATTGAAATTAAATTGTCCATATTATGTCTCGTAACTAAAAAAAATTAGGTTTATTTCTTCATTTGATGATGAGATTGGTGGTTCTTGGACAGTTAGTAATAAAAAATATCCCATCTTGTTTCAATAAACAAGTGGCCATGAATCAAAGGTCGTAATCATTCAAACAATCTGATTTTGGGACCATGACTTAGCAACAGTGGTTCCACAATTTAATTGGTTTAATTTGAGTTAATATATGACGTATATAATTTCTAAGTGCATGCATACACATGTACAATTTGCACATGCCTTTAAATAGAGAATAGGGATCCCAACGGCTCAGGTGGACCCCACCATGATGTTTATGTGAAATCTGCCCTGATCACCAAGTGTGCCGCCCATGTCAGGCCCAGGGCTAAAAAATCAACAACATCTGTGATTCAAGTGGACCACATGATTGGAAACAGTGTACAAGACAATGCTCTCCCTCCAAACTATTTCCCTTGGTGTGATCCACCTAAACCTTGAATGGGCCTAATTTTTGGGCCCCATGCCTAAATTTTGTTGTGAGTGGATTTCATATAATCGTCATGGCGGGCCCCTGCAAAAATCAAGGGTGGTTGTCTCTCTACCAATTATTTCCTTGGGTTGTGTGGCCCACCCGAATCACACGTCAACCTAATTTTTTGGCCCTAGACCTAACAAGGGATTACACATAATGGTTCAAGTAGATCTCACATACATATCAAAAGGTGGGCCCCGTGAAAAATCAAGGGGTCCATAAGTTTTTTTTAAAAATATATTAGCGAAAATCAAGGAGGCCCACTGTGATGCGGTATGTGAAATCCGCTCCAACCATTAGATGAGTTATCTCGCTTTAGGGCCAGGGCCAAAAAATCAAACTGGCCCGTAATTTAGGTGGGCCACACCAAAGGAAATAGTTAGTAAAGAGACGTCCACCCTTGATTTTATTGGGCCCACCATGATGATTATATAAAATCCACTCCAACCATTAGATGACATAACAAATTTTAGAAATGAGCGCGGAAATCATCAATGATTCATGTGGGCCACACCAAGGGAATTGGAGGGTGAGCATTGCTTCTAGACTGTTTCTAATCACATGGTCCACCTAAATCACAGATGGGGCTCATTTTTGGGCCCTGACCATAACATGGGGTAACACACCTAGTGGATGGGTAGGATTTCACATAAACATCATGAGGGGGCCCCCAACTGAGCCGCCAACCCCTTCCCCTAACATGCGGTGACATGTAGTCGAAGTAATTAAGCCTTGCAGCCTTTTTTTTTCAAAATTTCAAAATGACCGTTGTGGACTCAGATTGAGTAGTGTAGAACACAACCAATGACCGAATTGTATATACGTGACAAAACTTTGTGGAACCCATCATGATGTATGTGTTTTATCCAAGCCATCCATTCATTTCGCCAAATCATTTTGGGGCATGAGCCCAAAAATGAGGCAGATCAAAAGCTTGAGCGGACCACACCATAGGAAGCAGTGGAGATAATGACGCCCAACGTTGAAGCCTTGCTAGGGCCCACCATGATGTTTATTTGCCATCCAACCTGTTCATAAGGTGACACAGACATGGACGAAGGGGAAACACAAATATCACCTTGATCCAAAACTCGAGGACCCCAAGAAGTTTTCAATGGTAGAGGTTCAATCCCCACTATTTCCTGCGGTGTGGTCTACTTGCGCTTGGATATGCCTCATTTTTGGGCCTTTTCCCTAAAATGATCTGGCAAAATGAATAGACGGCATGGATAAACCACATACACCATGGTGGGGTCCATATCGTTTTGCCACGTATACACTGTAGAGAGAGAGAGAGAGAGAGAGAGAGAGAGAGAGAGGAAAACGAAGAGGGGAGAGACGTGGCAGAGAGAGGGTGTGTGTGTGTGTGAGAGAGAGAGAGAGAGAGAAGGAAAATGAAAGAGAGAGAGAGAGAGAGAGAGAGAGAGAGAGAGAGTAGCAGAGAAAGGAAGAAGCAGGAGAAGAAGAGGAAGAAAATGTACGTTTTTCTGATTTATTTTTATTTTTATTTTTAGATTTTTCGATCTCCTATCACCAGTACTGTTGATACATTGTGATAATATCGCCGATATCCCAGAAAACATGAACTTAAGTGGGGTTTCGTATCAGGCACATGCAATACCGATAATATCGGCCACTATTATTGTTATTTGTTACCGCATTCACTGGCAGGGACAACTAACAATTTAGAGATCCATTTTACAATGCATGATTCATATTTTAGCTTCAGGACCAAAGAAAACAGTCAAACAAATAACATTCCTTTCCGCTTGACACTCCCAAGTTTTCACTTCCAGATTATTGCTATACAATAGAGTGGTAACATACGGAAGTACAACTTTAATTAGGAAAATCGGATCAGAACATGAAATGTTTCTTGATGAGCTCATATGGTAACAGGTGGGTTCCACGGTTCAGTGATCCAGATGGTTGATGTGACAAGCCCCATAGTGGATGGGGGATGCCCCAAAACTCTTCCTGATTAGATGATCCTAAGCCATCCAATCTTGGGCCTTTTATCTGGACTAATGCTGAACTTTTTCCTTAATCATGGGCCCATCTGGTATGGAATGAGTAAGTTAGGAAACTATCCATGTCCTGATGCATAAGGACCCTTTATTTCTTAAAAGGAAAGGGCCAAAGCACATAGAACAAAGGGAAAGATTAGATTATATGCATGTTATGCAGAAATTACTCTAGCGTATGCAATCATAGATGTAAATACAAAAAGGTTTACAATGACTAAGTGGATGATTGGAATATCTTCTACTTCATATTTCTCTAAGAAAATAATATCATTCTGATACAATTGGAATATAGGAGATTTTCTGAAATTTCTAGAAGCAAAGGTATGATCAGCATAAAACGATGTTTCTTTAAGACATTGTCCCCTGGATGAGTTGATTCAGTTGTACTGTTGCAAAATCATGAGTCACAACGGCAAGCCCAACATCCAATTACAGTAGGCATTACTTATACGGTCAAAAGGGAACTATTCGACAAGGTCGGCAATTTCTTCTCATTGTTACCGTCTTACCGATATAGAAAGAAAGAAAGTAAAAAGTTCAGTATAGAAAATATTACCTGGCCTTGCCACTGGAAAAAAAGTAATGATAAAGGAATGAAAAGGCAGATACCTTAGTAGTCAGCTCCTTCGTACCCACTTGGACTGCATTGGCAGCAGATTGTGCAGCAGAAGCTGCAACGAGGGACAGACGGCCAAGTCCCTACAGAAAACAAACAGCAACATTAGTTGTTTTTTCAACAAAATAATAGCAATTACAAACACATATGACCAGCCTATACATCAGTGTGTGATGATATGCTTCCTATCTTCTTCTTCTTCTTCTTCTTCTTCTTTGAGAATTATGATTTGCTTCCTATCTGGTTGGTTTAAGAACTAAACTTGTGTTTGGTTACATTTTCAATAAACAATGTATTTCTTATGCTATCATACTAGAACCATGCATGTCAGGAAGAGTTGCGCCACAAGTGTGGTAAGATCTGGGCCATTCATCAGCCAGCCCATTGCATTTTGCGCCCCACCTAAAAATCAGATCAATGTGCTCTTCATGAGGTCCATACACCTGAAAGAGAAAAAAAAAAAAGACCCAACCGTCCACATTTAGTGCACAGCCTCTTCGCAAAGCATCCCATCAGATGCCTTTGAATTCCAAAGAAACCAAGGCCCAAGAGATTATTCTCACACACAGCCTTTAAGAAACTACCATAGAACTTTCAGACTTATTGAAGATGCCTCATTATTTTGCTCTTTCCGTTTACTACATTCCTTCATATCTGCAACATCACGGTTTGGAATACAAGTGTTATTTTGAGGTCATCAAAGCAGCCTAAGAATGGCCCAGGAAATAACGTGCTGAAAAGCCAATTGATATTGTTGCGCCACATGCAGCAAAAGAAAAAGACAGCCACAATAACAGGCAGAACTTTGATTAGGGTTGAAGAGCCTGAAAGGAGATGAGGAGAATAACCAAAAGGACTTTGTAACAGACGATCACCGTGGATGTGAAGCTTTTTTCACCTGCCAAGCATAAAGCCTGAATGATGGGAGAAATAGGATACATAAATCCGAGCCTTATCAAATAGGGACGAAGGCTATGGTGATGAGGTCATGGAAGTGGTGGTGGTGGTGGAGATACAAATGCATTAAGGCAGCATTCACAATTAAAGGAAATAGCACTGGGGATTAGGGTTGTCAATGGGCCAGGATTTGGGCTGCAGGATTTGGGCTGCATTTTGAACCATTCGGACAGGATTTTCAGGCCAGGCCCAAAGTTTTGCATTTGCTAGGCCCAAGCCAGGCCAATTGACAGCTCTGCTGGGGATTCAAAGACACTCCCAATCTACAGGAGAGTTGCTTCGCTCATGAGTTCTCCCTCCATGCACTAGGTGGGCAAGAGGGTGTTGGTCTCATTCACCTTTTTCGTAGGGATGGAGAGTGGAGACTATCAGGAATTCAGGATCATGGTCCTAAATCTCATCCAATATGATTTTGTTTTGGCTAAGTCATATCAGTTTCAGTCGGAACTGGTCTGGATTGTACCCCCGGTACAACAGAACCCCCTGACTGGCCCTCGACTGAGTCCAACTCGCTTGACTCGGTTTGCCTCACCGAGAACCAGGGGAAGTTCTGATGAGTCAAGCGAGCAGGGGCAAGTTATCACTTTAGTTAAACAGGACTATTTTCATCATGACCTTCCATTAGATGTTTGCATATCAACTAGTTAAGGTGTCATTTCAGAACATTTGTTTGATAAACATCTAAAAGGGGGTGCATTATCTGGACAGTTTACTTGAGTCACACTCACATGCCACATTTCTGACTACCTCTGTATCATCCATCACACTGTGTCATGAGTATCGAAATTTCTCTCAGTAAAGGAGTTATTTGATACTCTGGGATGGGATGACATGGAGG
Organism: Magnolia officinalis; assembly: GCA_021015155.1. Classification (NCBI taxonomy): domain Eukaryota; kingdom Viridiplantae; phylum Streptophyta; class Magnoliopsida; order Magnoliales; family Magnoliaceae; genus Magnolia; species Magnolia officinalis. The sequence continues at coordinate 85,949,671 of JAJHSJ010000006.1, read as the reverse complement.
TTTGCTAGGCTCACATGCATGCCCATCTCCATCCCATCCCATGGGCCAATGTGGCACAAGTGTGTCAGATCCAATCCACCAATCGAATGGGTACCACCAGCCTACACCCACATATATGGCAACTCAACTCATTAAATAGCCATGATGGGTCAGCTCAACTGATCTAATGGTTTAGAAAGACCTGGACAACAAATTTTTTAGCCATCAAATGGTTTCTGAAAAAGTATCTCAACTAATCCATTGTGGGACCCATCTAATAGCGGCTTAGATCTTGCATGCCTATATGACTTTGGCATATAAGGTGGTGTGTTGATGAGTTCTCTTTTACATGCATTTGGGCTGCTCAGCAAGTTGGCAAAGTGTGGTGGATGATAAGCAAACACAAGGCATAGTGGGTCCCACACCCTTTTATTTTGACTAGACTATAGAGAATGACCCAATGAAAGGCAGAGAGTAGATAAGAAAGACGAAGAGAAGAGAAGTATTGGCCCAATTTGGTACACACTTGAACAGCCTAAAAACATCTCAAAATTCATGCAATTCATCCCAACGATGGATATCCCTATTCTATAAACACCATTTCCATCAAGAAATTTGAGGAGGGGGGGGGGGGGGGGATCAGAAAGAGTGTTGGCCTGATTTAGGTAAAACCTAAACAGCCCCAAATTCGTACAATCTGTGGTATTCATCCCACTAATGTATATCCTAATCAATATACATCGTTTCCCTCATAAATTTTGAGGAAAATAAAAATAAAAAGAATTTGGATGAATAGTGTTGGCCCAATTTGGGTACACTTGAACGACCCAAAATTCATGAAATCCATGAGATTCATACCACGGATATGCATATCCCTAATCTATATATACCATTTCGCCCAAGAAATTTGAGGAAAAATTAATAAAGAAATTGGACGAATGGTGCACAGTTATTATTCATCTTCTTCAAAAGAGCCTTGATTTGTGAAAATCAAGAAAATAGGCTGAATCGAACACAAATCAGGCATGATTTGGTAGATTGGGGTCTATTATGTTTGAATCCCACAAAAAACAAGAAGGAAATTTTTATTTTTATTTTAAAAGGTGGTTTACTGAATTTTTCAATTTTCCCAAAACAGACCAAAACAGACCAAAAGGTGGTTTACTGAATTTTTCAACTTTGGGCCTTTGATTCGCGCTCAGATCCCCTCTTCCTATCTTGCATTTAGGCAAGGTCAAATCTAACACATAACAAGTCCTCTCGATTTTATTTTTTTTAGAAAATAAGTGAAAAAAAATGAAAATGAGGAAATCCTCATCCTTCTTGTTGCTTCCCAGAGTTTTCTTTGTCCATTTTCAAAGGACCTTTTCTTCTCCAATTTCCAATCTCCTTGTAGTTTTTCATTTCTGATTTATAGCCTAGTTGGCCAGCCTTGCTGTGTTGCTTCTTATCTTTCATTTTTTTTGGTTTTACATTTCTCCATTCATCAAAAGAAAATGAGGTAAACTAGGAGTGGGATCATGTGGATCACTCTGGTACATTCAATATGCATATACGATATAGTTTACATATGAATTAATATTGTAACTCACATATAAAATGAGGAATGTTGTTATTGAAGACTAGCAAGTTTTTTGGGGAGACAATAGCATTCATAATAATATATTGTATACATGCTATTGCATAAATCAAAATATAAATCTCTACATTGCAGATATAAATTTACATTGAACTTAATCAACAGCATGAGTATAGAACCATAACATCGGGATGGCGAAAACAGTGACCCAGATTGTAATGACCCATAATCTAGATCGCAGATTGAGAATGGTAGATGTAAGAGGGTTGGCAATTTAATGTAACATTGGCCAAACCCCATTACGACGCTTCGGATGGCCAAAATGAGGGATTCAAGAAAACTCCCTACATTTCCTAAAAACGTTCACCCTACTGCTCATAAAAGACCTCATCCACCAATTCCCACAAGTGGCCTTGACCCTCCAATAGCCAGAGTATGAACTTTTGACCCATGTGATCCACAAGCCAACCAGCATCCAAACCTTAAAACACGATGGTGTGCAAAGACCAAATAGTATAATTTGGGTGTGTCTGGATGCACTCAGAATCACATACAAAATGAATATTTTGTGGAACGGAATTGTCCGGTACATCACACGTTTAGTCAGTCCAGAAGTCAGGAACTGCATTAAACAAGAAACTACTTTCCACCTTTTCTGACCCAAATGAGTATCCAAAATGTTTCGAGTCGGACATGCAACATAATCAATATTCATTTAGGCCAAAAAGCATTCTCCCACCTGACTTTTTGACCTCCAACTCCAAACAAATCATTGAATCGGGATCCCAAACTAAATATTCATATGCATATTTATTGTTGAGCTAGTCAATAAGTTGTCCACGCCGGCAAACATCATGGCAAGACACCTACAAAGACCGCATTCTCTAAGTACAAAAGAAAAGAAGGTCTATTATTTCTTTGAACAATAGACTTCCCAAGATCAGAGACAAATTGTTGATACTTCTACAAACAACCAACATTTTCCAAATATTCCATCTTACAGGTACGAATCAGAATCTAAAATGCAAATTTGACAAGCACTACCTTAACTGATTAACAAAATCTGTGTTTAAATGCACAAAATGAAATGAATTGCAAAGTCCCAGTTTTCATAAAATGGAAGGACTATAACTTGGAAGGAATGCTTCCTAGCATTTACAACCAGGAAATAGCCTTGCAAATTGAATTTTTGTTTCTTTCTAGTCGAACTTGAAAGTAACATGATTGCAATTTGGGGAATGTCGTCAAATGAAATTGTCATTTTGTTAGTTCCACTTCATGACACTAATAATTGCAATTCAATTCAATATTGCATCCAAATGCACCGTAGAATTATAATTAAAAAATTATCACAACTCAAGAACTCCCTCACCTGAGAAACAACCGATACCGTGTCTCTCAGCACATCACCTTGCACATTATTCCCCTGAGTCGGTGGAGGCGTCGATCCGAAACCAACATACTTGCCCCCCTGTGATGGTGGAAGTCCCTCTGGCCTTGATTCGTTCTCCACTATCTTCTTTGCAAAGAAGCTCTCCTTATTTGCAGCCGACGCCTCCAGCTGTGACCGCGTGTAAATATCCTCTGTTGATCTAGACCTAGACGGCGCCCCTCTCCCAGACCCACCACTGCTAACTCTAAAATCTCCAGCCGACTGATTCCTCCTCATATCTGAGGACCTCAGTGCGTCCTCATTACTATCCCAACTATCCCACCCTCCATTATTCCCGGAATTGCCGATCCTACTGCCACTCTGGCCCAGCGGTGGCTTCTTGGCGCCACCAGCTGATTCCTTGACAACAGGTGGGTCCCGCCAGGAGCGGCCTTCGGCGAGGGCCTGGATCCGGTCGCGGTAGACCGAAGCAGCATTGGTATTGTACTTGGCAACAATATCCGTCTCCTTGGGGATGCCATACTGGGAGAAGAAGGCGTTCAGCTGATCATTGCCACCAGCCTCCATCTTCTTGAGCTGGATCTCGGACCATGAATCCATCGTGACCGACCGCACGAAACTGATGTGGACGCCGAGGCCACGGTGCTTGCCGGAGCACTCGAGGCACATGAAGACGCCGTACGATACAGAGGCCCACTGCGGGTTCTTCTGGGAGCAGTCGACGCAGGTCTTGTTGCCGGGTTGGGATTGGAGATCGCGGAGGCGACGGGACGCCGCCATCGGATAGTCGAGGGTGGGGGATCGGGACTGGCCGGGCGGATCGGACGGATCTGGATGACTAGGGTTCGGAGGGATGGAAGGAGAAAGAATCAGAAGGAGAAATGGAGGATTTGATGGGAAATTGAGGGTTTATGGAAGGGCTTTTTCGTATTTTAATATGTTGGGACAGAAATGGGGGGATTTGGGGATTTGCGGGAGGGCTTTTTCGACTTTTTAGATTTGGAAGGAGGAAGAGGAGAGAAGGGGGCAAGATCTTGCTCTTCCACACAGGGAGAGTGGGGGAGGAGATAAGAGGAGGAGAGACGGGGGTATATGAGGGGGATTTGGGGATTTGTGGAAGGGTAATTTTGTCTTTTTGAAATTTTGGGAGGGAGATCTTCTTCCTGCTGTTGTTCAGAAGCCCTCTTCTTCTTCTTCCTTCTCCTCGGGAATTTCCGCGGATCACCGACACCTTACAAGAAGCGATGGTGACGGTGGACGGTGGACCGTCATTGTGAAAAATATAGTAGACGTTTCAGGTCCGACGCGCTGGATGCAGTTGGTCCGTCCCAATTGAGACCGTCTGCCGGACCCACCAGGTGGGCCGCACCGCGCCTCATCGCCATCATCATATCCTTGCCGTATATCTGGGGCCAGGCCATGTATCTTGGTGAAGCGGATTGCCTGTACCCTGCTCACAGAGATAGTCATTTGCCCCTGTTGTTGGAAACTGTGTGGGGCCCACAGAGATGCCCGTCATAAATCCACTCCGTCCATCAGTTTTGCAAGACCACAACAGGACAGGATTTTAAAAATCGAGTAGATACAGAAATCATGTGTGACATATCACACGAAACAGTGGGATTGAACGCCTACCATTGGAAACTTTGTGTGGGCAACAGAAGTTTTATATCAGGATAGTATTTGTGACTACAGTTTAACTGAGTGGTAATAATCGTATGAACCGTCTGGATGGCATATAAACAGCATGTTAAGCTCCAGGAAGATTTCCACGGTGGACGCCACTATATCGCTTGGTGTGGGCCACCTGAGTTTTTTAAATTATCTGATTTTTGTAATCCTGACCTATTGTGGTCTTGAATAACTGATGGACGGAGTGGATTTGTTACGAACATCTCTGTTGGGCCTACAAAGCTTCCAACAGCAGGGGCACAGGAATATATCTGTGTCAGGGCACAGGCCATCCGCTTCAGTGTCTAGGGTCAGAAATGGGCCGGCCTAGTCAGCGGAGTGCAGGTGTAGGAAGTGATGGTGTTTAAATGAATTTGACCGAAGGTCCAAATTCAAAGTCTAAATGCGGCCCAGCACCACCTGATAAACGGCCACAATTGCTGTACCCACGTAAGTGGGACATTCTGCTTTCTTTTCCTTTTTCTTGGGAGGATGCTAGTGTTTCATTGGTCAATGTGCACCGTCCGCCAGAATAGCTTAGGGGGCGTTTGGCGCTGCATTTGATCCGTGCCGAATTCACTCGATGTTTGCAAAGGCAGGAAAAGCTTGGAATTAGATAGGATGGAATTACATTGGGTTATGTGCCAATTTCAGTCGATGTTAGTAAGTTCCGTAGGTCTTATCATGATGTGTGGGTTATATCCACACTATCCACCCATTTTTTGAGATTATTTTAGGGCATAGGCCAAAATTTCAGGTAGATTTAAAGCTCAAGTGGACCCATCATAGAAAGCAGTGGAGATTGAATAGTTATCATTGAAAATTTCTTTGAGGCCACGTAAGTTTTGGATCTACCTCATTTTTAGGCTCATGTCATATAATGAGGTTACGAAACAGATGAACAACTTGATTTAACACATATGTTATTCTCAGTAATTTCAAATGATGGTGGGTATATCCATCCAATGTACCACAGTAATGCAAACATAGCATGGAATTAAGCTTATCTCCGGGTAAAAAGGGGATAATCCCTGCGCATGTAATAATTATGTTTTTTTTGAATATCCCACCTAATCCTTCCCAGTACTATGCGCCAAACACCCCCTTAGGTGTTACCCGGGTAACAGCTCAGTAAGTGTTACTCTTACCACCACATTGATAATTTTTTGTATATCCGTGCCATCCATCCGTTTCTCCAGCCCATTTTAAGATAGGTTGCCAAAAATTATTCAGATCCAAATATCAGGTGGACCACACCACACGAAACAGTGGTTGTTGAGTAACTAACTTTTAGAAATTCGAAAGGGCCAGCCTAAGATTTTCATAATATATATATTGGTTTTCACAATGTATATTTGAAATCCAAGCCGTTTGATAATGTCATGTTAAGGGAAAATAAAAAGATCAGCTTGATTGAAAACTTATTGTAGCTCTCAAAAAGGTTTTTAGAAGTCATTCATCACTATTTCTAATGGTACGGTTCACCTTAGATTTTTATCTTCTTAAGGTCTGTGATCACTCCTAAAATGAGATGGAAAAATAGATGGACGGCATGGATATATAACAAATACATCAAGGTAGGCCCCACACGGTGAGAGTAACACTCACTAATTGCAAACCACCAATTTATTTGTCCTGACTGCAAAATTTTAAATCCACTTCGGTTGTGGACCCTTTTACCACAGTCGGGGGCGCCCCCCAGACCATGGCCCCCCTCGACATTGTCAGATTATTTTAGGATATGGTCCAAAAATGAAGTAGGTATAAGTTTATGGTGGACAACACAAGGGTTTGAATTCCTACCGTCAAAAACTTTTTATGGCGACAGAAGTTTGAATTCAGGTGCTTTTTATATTTTCCCTTCATTCAGGTATACGTGACCTTATCAACAATAGGAAGTTTTTAATAAAGAGCCTTCAATGACCACAGTATTTAAAGTGTAGTCCATCTTAGATTTGCATCTGCTTTATTCTTGGGACCATATATGGTGTAAGTATACAACACATAAATCAAGGTGGGACCATGGTTAGGGTTACACCCACCTGGCTGGATCAAGGTCGCACCTAATCTATGCTGGCTGGACGTGCAGATTGCCTAGAGACCTAGTGATCACTCTCCGAATCCCACCATGATGTATATGTTTTATCCATGCCGTCCATCCCTTTTGTTAAATTATTATACGGTGTCATTCCAATGAGGCACATCAAAGACTTACGTGGACCACAACATATAAAACAGTAGGTTACCTGCCTTCCAACATGTTTGTAAGGTCGTACAGACCCGCGGGTGAAAGGAAAACACAAAAATATTTTTTTTTTCCAAACTTCTATAGCTCCAAATAAGTTTTCAGCATTCAATCATCATTATTTCCTGTGATGTGGTCCAATTGAGCTTTGGATCCGCATTATTTTTAGGCTCAAGCCCTAAAATAATCAAGCAAATGGATAAGCTGGTGACCGGGCCTCCAATCCGTCCGTCCAGCATAGCTGCGTTCTTTAGAATTATGGTAAGGATTCATGAATAAAACGTGCATTACTAAATTCAAGAGAGAAGTCTAGCCACGTAACCGTATACACGAACTTTAACTAAAAGTTTCTGCTATGGAGCCGTCTAAATAGTGGCCATTTCATAAAGATCGCATGGAGTAGATCTTGGAGCGATCGGCTAATTTGGTGGGCAACACACTTACATGACTTAGACTATCAGCTATCCCCAAATCTCAACGGGGAAACCTGCCCAACAAATGGACGATCGTTGTGCATCGCACTATGTGGATGCTTGGATATTATAAACAAGTGCCTTGTTGCCGGGGAAACAAAGGAGAGTTGATGCAGCGGTAAGAACACTAAGGGGGGTTTTGCGCAGGGGGTTAGATGGATTAGGTGAGATAGAATTGCATTTGGTACCATGCAATCCATCTAGCATTTTGGAGAGGTTGGGATTAGGTGGGATGGAATTTCATTAGTCCCATGTAAGATTTATGTGGATTTTGAATCAACTACACATGTGGGCCCCACATTGATGCATTATCCATGCCATTCATCCATATACACTGTTTACACGTGACATTCTGGTTGTATATCTGTATAAGTGAACGACATCCATTGTGAATCTGGTCCATTGATTACAATTTCATAGTCCACCAAACATGATTCTACTTAATCCGGTGTTTTTCGGTAGCAAAAATTTTATCCCAAACATGGAATTGGATGACTACAATATTAGGGGTGCACACGGGTCAGTTTAGTTTGGGTCTAGGGTGAAACTGGAACCGAATCATTCCTAACGATTCTAGGATATTCGGAACAGGAATCGGACCGGTAGCACCCTAGAACCGAATTAGAACCGGACCGTTAAAACCAGTTCAGTTCCGGTCCGATTTCGAGTCGGTTCCACAGTTCTGGGCAAAGACTAGTGAGAGAGAGAGAGAGAGAGAGGATTGGCTAGAGAGAGAGAGGACCGACGAGAGAGATAAGAGCAGAGAGAGAGAGAGAGAGAGAGGGCAACCATAGCAGGGTCAAGTGGTCAGCGTGAAAAGAGGTTAGGGTATTAGGTTTTTTTTTTTTTTTTGTATATATATAGGTTTGGTTCCTGGTTCAGTTCCAAGCTCGGTTCCATAGTTCGATTCCGCGGTTCGGATCCACGATTCGGTTCTACAGATGGGTTTATGGTTCGGTTCGGTTCAGTTTTACATACCCCCGAACCGAAAACCAAATCAATGTAATCGGTTTTTTGATTTTTGGAATTGGAATCGAAACCGGTGCACTCTGGAACCGGACCGTTTGGTCAGTTCCGGTCCGGTTCCACGATTCTATCGGTTCAATGTGCGCCCCTATACAATACCATGATATTTCCATACATACATTCATTGTGCAATAATGATGTTAATCTCATCTAATACAATTCAATTTCATGGACCAAACATGCTCTAAGGGGTCGTTTGGCACCATGGACCGTTTGGCCCATGGATTTGGGGGGATTTGAGGGGATTTCAAATCCCTGTTGTTTGGCACGGTAAAGGGGTTTCAAATCCCCCTCAAGGAGGAGTTTGAAATGACGGCAGGTGAATGCTTGAATTACATCTAAAATCCTTCCAATACTTGCATATATAACATGTGTGTCATTTGACTATTAATTTATTGGGCACAAGGCCCACTAATGATATCCCAAAATAATTAGATTATCAATTGCATCACTATAATTACCTTAATATGATGATCAACACCATCTAAATATTGGCCATGTAAATTAATAGTTAAAAATTATTAGCTAGTTACTTGGATATGATTTTGTGCTCGTGGCTCATATGAGACTTGGAATTTCATCATTTTCGGCAAAGAATAAATTTCAACAGGCTTATTACAGCCATTGTGTCAAACATTACATACTTCCACTAATTAGATATATTAAAGTTGATTTAGTAATTAAATTCAAGCCCCTCTAAATATATCATGTATAACTACTTTTCTATTAAAGTTGATAAGGAATCTAGGGTGCCAAACACAATGGAAGGATTTCAAATCCAAGGGTTCCAAATCCATGCTCCAAAACAGGCCATAATAAGGCAAAACCATATCTATGTTTTTTTTCTTCTTTTTTACTATATGAAAAGTTATTGATCAGAAAAAATCAATAGCCCAAAAATTATAAAAGATCAAGAGACAAAAGACATCCTACATCCAATAAAGGAAAACATTTAAAAAAATTAAAAATTATTTTAAAAAAATAAAAATGAAGAAAAGGAAATCACTTCCCAAACGAATTTATTTATTTTTTTAACACACGTCGTACATCCACACATGATTACACGAACTCATAACTATAGTATGGAAACCCATAAAGTCTACTAAACCAAGCTTAGGGCCTGATTGGCCAGTTGCATTGGAAAGGATTAGGTGGGATGGGATTCAAAAAACATAATTATTACTCATGGCAAAGGATTATTCCCTATCACACAATGTGATAAGCTTAATTTCATGCTTTGTTTCTAATATGGTGGTACATTGAATGGATATACCCACCATCATTTGAAACTATTGAGAATAACACACGTGTTATATCTAAACCGTTCATTTGTTTTGTAACCTCATTTTATGGCATGAGCCTAAAAATGAGGCATATCCAAAACTTATGTGGCCCCAAAGAAGTTTTCAATGGTAAGTATTCAATCCCTGTTGCTTTCTATGGTGGGGCCCACTTGAGCTTTAGATCTACCTGTTTTTTTGGTCCATGCTCTAAAATGATCTCGAAAAATGGGTGGACGGTGTGGATATAGCCCACACATCATGGTGGGACCTACACAACTTGCTAACAGTGTGTGAAATTGGCACAAGGCCCAATGCAATTCCATCTAATCTACTTTCAAGCTTTTCCGTTCTTTCCAAACATGAAATGGAATTGGCACGGACCGGAAGCAATTCCATCCCACCTAATCTTTTCCATGCAACTGGCCAAACAGGCCCTTAAGGAAAAAGAGAGCACACACCAGGAAAAGACCAGGGCAAGAGCCCATACCCATGCCAAGATGGTAAAACTATAATAATCAACCTTTACAAGGACAGACAAAAGGCCCCACAATTGGTAAAGGGTGGTCATGGGTGGAGGGATCCAACTAAAGGAAGTGCCAAACAACTTAGTTACGAGAGATATTCAGGAATGCAGATGCCTGGGTAGTTCTCAGCTTGCATTTTGAACTGTTTTGGACTGTCGTTGGGCCGGGCTGATTCAAATTCTTATTTTTCAAGCCCGAGCCCGGGACATTGAAACCCCTATCTATACCGTTCATCTCCCAACGTATATCATCGAAGAGTTTTTTGGTTTTCCACCGTCAATTTAATGCCCACCGATCATATGGATAAGACTGTCTATATAAGTGAATTTTGAGATATAAACCATCCTTGCTATAGCCATGAATGTGGACGGACCTGATTGCATATCACCATGCTACGTGTCCTGCGGAGAGATGGCTCTTCCATAGTTCTTCGTGCTCCACCGTATCATGCCCACGTTCCCTGCAAATGTATATCGGGTTGGATCTTGTGTTTAAATCAGTATTCCGTAAATGCCCTTACAACTTGCAATAACAAGAAGGGTTGGGAGTTGGGACTCGTGATTCGGCGAGGGGGCGTAACACGTGTCAGAGATCTGGTGGTACGGAACACGTGTTATGAATCAGGGCCATAAACCAGGTGGGGTTATCTGTAAACATGACATGGATAAAAAATTCCGTTGGCTCCCTGATCAGGAAGGTCAAACCTTTATGACAAATCGACGGTTAGAATCAAAATCTCAACGGCCCAAAATTAACCCATGTGTGGCTCACTTGATAAGCGAACTATTCTGATTTTTCCATATAGATTTTTGACAGTGTGAAAATACTGATGAAGGGCCACGATCTCTTGAATGTGGACCGTACGCCTGGATCTCTGGCACGTTTCCGCCGCTCACACGAGCTGCCCGTCGATGAATCACAAACTGAAAATGAATGCCGTTCCTCACCGAGTGTTCTTTCTTACACTTGCCTCTCACCCTTTACAATTTTCTAAAAAACACATAAAATATCCAAGACGCTCATATTGTGGGCCTTGGTGAATAGATTCGTAGGTCAAAAAATCATCTATTATACACTGGAATATATGTTGTTCGATCTTGGACTTCTTTCAACCATCCATTTATTTTAATCACATCTAAGCCAGCTGATGAAAGGACAGACATGATTATTCAGGTCATAGAATTTATTTAATACGTAAAAAAATTGAATCTCGATCATATGTTCCACGTTCCCACGTGTGAACCGCGACTAAGAAGAATCTGAACCCGTGCGAGTGCGCATGGTTTTTAAGTAAGTACACCCGGAAGATCCGGAGAGCTCGAGATCTACTTTGTATGTTAATGAGAAAAATGTTACTCCGCTAGACTACCAAAGTAGTTACTCCAAGCGATCCTGTGAGTGGGAGAAACGGGCCCACCGATAGGATAATGGGACGAACGCGGTTTGGCCAGCGACCTGCTGGTCGGTACTCTGTGGACCACACAATGATGTATGTGTTTTATCCGCACCGTCCATCCATTTTTTCAGATTATTTTAGGGCCCAATGCAAAAACCGAGGTTCATCTAAATCTCAGGTGGACCGCACCAAAGGAAACAAGTAATGATTGAATGCCCATCATTAAAAACCTCGTAGGGCCCACTGTAACGTTGGTTTGACATCCAACCTGTTGATTAGTTGATACCAACTTGGATGAAGGGAAAAAAATAAATATATGCATGATCCAAAATTCATGTGGCTTCAAGTAGTTTTTAATGGTGGGTGTTCAATCAAAACTGCTTCTTGTGATGCGGTATACTTATTTGGATCTAATTAATTTTTAAATTAATGTCATAAAATGATCTGAAAAAAAATGGATGGACGGTGTGGATGAAACACATACAGCATGATAGGGCCACGTAGCACCTACTGGCTAATCGCAGCGTCGGTAGCCAAACCGAGCCCGATGGGACCACCTTGGGTTCGCCAGCTCACTCCACTTGGATTCCCACTGCGAGCATGTGGAGCAAATTATTCAGCGCGGCGGCTTGGGTGGATCCCTGACTGTGGTTCCCACCTTGGTGTATTTGTTCATCTGTTTATATATATATTTATATATATATATATATATATATATATATATATATATATATATATATATATATCAACAGATTCAAATCTCAAATGGACCACACCTAAGGAACAGTGCTGATTGGCGGTTAAAAACATCTTGTTGGGTAGAAAAGTTTTAGATGAAGCTGATATTTGTGTGGACGTTTCATCCAGGTCTTTGTGACCTTACCAACAGGTTGGATGTCAAATAAACATTCTGATGGCTCCAAACAAGTTTTTAATGGTGGGTGGTCAATCGCCACTCTTTTCTGTGGTGTGGTCTACCAAAACTTTAGTTGTAATTCATTTTTGAAATCATCCCCTAATGTAAGCTTTAAAAGCGGATGGATGGCGTGGATATAAGGAACATACATCAAGGTGGGCCCCACAGTGAGGGATCTACCGACCGAAGCTGCGCTCCTTATTCAGTGTTCCGCGCGTACCAGAACCTTCGGTACTAGGAAGCATTGCTATTCCTGCACGTGTGAATCTCTGGCACGCATACATCATGATGCACATGTATCCGTCGACCTCGCTGTGAATGGATTGGTACCGGGATCCTCGAGTAAAACATAATATTCTGTGGGACCCGTTGTGTTTTTAGTGGTTCATCTACTCCGTACATTGGGTGGGCCTTCTTATTTTAACCGTACAAACCAAAACTCACTCGTTCAGGTGGACTAAGCATGGGAAATAATGCAAAATCATGCGTGAGACCTTCATTTCGTGTGGTCCGCCTCAGTTTGTGGACTGTCTGTAAGTCTTCCTGGTGAGACGCAGCTGATGACGGATTGAATGGAATGTTGGCGCCCTTCTTCATTGTTTCCAGTAATGCAGCGCACCAAAGTTATGGATGGATTTGAATTTTTGCAGCAGGCCCTAAAATCGTAAGGAACACCTGATGCCCGGAGTGGATTTCATACATACAATACAGTGGGGCGTGGAAGTTGATTCTTGTACGCTCTGCGTACAATATGAGTTACAGAAGATTCCGTTTCAACGGTTGCACTTGCATCGAAAAAATCCCTCAGGAATGGAGGCAGTCAACGACCGGAATTCAACGAATGAATAAGAGGTCAAGGTCATTAAATCCATCTTTACGATTTTTGGGGTTGTCCTGTTTGCCGTTTGCGTATCAGAAATGCGGGGCAGTAACTTACTTTAGCATACTGAGTAAACTCTGTGAGGTCCACCGTGATTTATTTATCTGATCTGCTCCGTCCATCTATTTTAGAAGATAATTTTAGGGCCTCAACCCAAAAATGAAGTATATAAAATGTTAAAATGGACTGCACTACAGGAAACAGTTGAATTGAACATCTGCATCTGAAATATTCTTGGGGTATGATCTTATGAACAGGTTGAATGACAAATAAACATTATTGTGGGGCCTAAAAAGGTTTCAACAGCTGTGGTACGATACACTTATCTTTGGATATGCTTCAATTTTGGGCTCAACCCTTTAAATTAGATGGAAAAACCGGATGAACAACATAGATAGACCACATACATTCAAGGTGGGCTCAACTGAGTTTACTTAGTACGATGAGAGCATACCGATTTCGTACTAGAAAAGCTCAATGGGTCCTACCATGATGTATGCATCTTATCGACACCATCCATCCATTTTGGATGCTCATATTGGTACATGATGTATAAATCCTTTTCCATCTACTTTGTAAGCTCATATTAAGTCATGAGCCCAAAAACAAGGTCAATCCAAATATTGAGTGAACCACACCTACCACAGGAATTAGCACCAACTCTTAAAAACTCATGTGGCTCCCTTTTAACACAGTTGTCCGTGGTAAGGTGTGCTTTTATTTTGAAAAGAAGAAAGTTTTTTTTTAAGGATATGATCCCACTAAAATTTAAAATTCCGCTCACCTCTTAGCCAGTCTGATCCGTTCATTTTAAATGGACAACAACGAACTCACTTGAATGTTTTTAAAATTTTCTGTTTAAATTTCTTTGTGGTCCACAATTACAATAACGTTATGCGTATAAACTATTCTCCCGTGTGGTCTATCTACGTTGACTTTTGCTCTCAAACTTTGGGCTAATGGTAAGAAGTTAAAATCTCTTACATGTGAACAGTATGGATTTGTTTCAAGATAATGCGATGGGCCCCACATAATATGTTGATGGATTGAAAACGTGAGCCTCTTACTACACGAGATCATTTGGTCGTTTCTTCTTCATTTTTTCTTTTTTCTTTTCACTTTATGGGACCACACAAAGCCGAAGCTTACTCGATAGTTGGTAGTTGCACAACCAATCTCCGCCAAGCTCGAACCTGTCATCCGACAAAAAAATTTGTTTTCTCTAAAAAAAATTCGACCATAATCTCCAAAGTGGTAGAGGTAACTTTTTTATATATTTTTATTTTCTTTCTTTTGATGGGTATGAATGGTGGGAGTTTATAAAAGGGATGAAGGTGTGGGGTTTTTTTTCGTCATTTTTATTTTTTTACTGTATGAATAGTGGGGCCACTGTAACACTCCGAAATACAAGAATTGAATATAATAAAAAATTCAGGATTTTCAAGTATCACTTCTTTATGCGAATAATTAATTTAATGACATAAATTTATAAGGCATCAAACCCTAGTAAAAAAACTCAACCCCAACCGTGTATGCATAGATCAACTAAAAGATAAGTGTGGAATCCATACAACTAACCATCTAAACAATAGAGTCCACTCAACTAGGGACTCTATGTATGCATGTCCAAAATTAAAAGTCTAGCTAAGTCTATCATCTTCCACTAGTCTCAAAAATGATAAAACGGAAACAAAGACATAGCATCCTACAGATGACCATCAACAAACTAATAGAATGACTCACTAGAAATAGGGTCCACCACTCCATTTTCTATTATTCCAACTGTACCTGTGCCACAAACATATGATTGATGTTTTAAAACACCATCCCAAAAGTGACTGAGTGATCAACTCGGTGTTACAATTCTCTAATTTAAGACATAATATCAACACAATCAAGTTCAGATAATGAAGTATAGCATTCAAGCATATCTTATTTTACTTATTTAATTCATGCGTGCAATGCATGAATGCATGGTCCGCACAACATAAATATGGGTCTCTCTTGCCTACCATGAAGTGAGTCTTTTGCCTCACACAATATATTAGGAGTATAGCTCACCACTGGCTCTTATCGAGCAAACAGTCACTCAAACACCCGTAAGTATCTATGCATATGAATCATTATTATTCAACCTTTATTATTATGTATTCAAGCATTAATATTAGTGAAGTCATGTTACCACAATTCTTTTACAAGTCAAATACACATGACCTAAAAGGCTTGTCACCAATGTCCTTAAACCATCATGGTCATCAACAATCAAAATTGATTGGTTTTAGCATTAGCCTAGAATAAATTTTCATACGATCATAGATCGTCACCCAAGATCAATGATGGCAGGCTCGTCACTTCCATTGGTGCTCAAGACTCACTATAAGGTCCGCTCACCTATATGGGTCAGAGACAACAAGACATAGTGTCCCATACCACCGCATCTGACTCATGAGTTGTAACGAGTAGCACATTAAACCACACTTATTAACGACCATGAATGGTGATTCTTCATCAATGGTAATCATGATAAATTGGATTCAGTAGGATATGTGACAACATTCACCAATTAATGATTATCCATGGATTAGACAAATTCAATGTATTAAAGGACACACGGACTAGACCGGCCTTATGTACAAAGCAACCTATGAGTAGCCCATGCTATAGTTGGTCATCCTAGTTCCGCTAAAACATGCAATTATAATTCCCATATTTTTCATAAGCTAATCCACACCTCCAGCAAGACAATTTCACAATATTCTAAACATGCCCATATGCATAATTTAATAAAATTTAACTTAAAATCTTACACGGATGTTTAATCAAAACACTTAGCATGTCATTTTCATATTTCATATTTGTATAACCAAAATTCAATATATATAATTAATAACTAAAATAACTCAAAACTATATTATCAAATAAACACAAATATCATGAAATTCATAATAAGACAATATTCATAATTCACAAATAGAGATAAATTTAAATAAATTAAATTTTCACTAACTGAAAACTATTAAGGACTGATAAAAGCTAACTTAGAAGAATAGTCCATGTCTACAAATTCGATTATGCGTTCTGTAATGCCCCGAAAATCGGCACCCGAGTGCAAGGACCTCAATCCGAGTTTCCGGGTGTTAACTTAATGAGAATATACATACGACCTCATTCAGATTCACATTTATTCCACACACGGATAATCAGAGTAACGCAATTCACTTAGCGGATCCAAAGCGCGGTAGAGATAACGAAAGATTCAGAATAGTAGAGCTAACAATCAAAAATACAATTTCATTGGTGGTGATCGTCCAAAATGGAGATTATACAAGCCACAATATACATACTCAAGATGGTTAAAGTGTAAAGTTTTCAGTTTACACCCAATTCTCCAAAACATAATGGCGTTGACACAACCCTATATAAGCTTACCCGTTGAGGTCTCACTAGTATATGCATCAATGATATGTCTGGTTGGTGTTTTAAAACACTGTCACAGGTGGGAGTGAGTAACTAACTCAGTGGTTCCATTAATTTTAAGTTACACATGTTATCAACTCAATCAGTACAGGTAATGATAAAACAAGAAATCAAACATTTTCTAAATGCTCTTATTAAATGTGCATATGAAGATATGGCATGATGTATGCTCTCACCATTCGACACTCCCTCAACACGCGACTTCAACGCCTGTTTCGCCACACAGTCCAAAACTCATCGAGTCAACTCAGCACCCAACTTTCTCTCTCTCTCTCTCTCTCTCTCTCTCTCTCTCTTTCCTTTATTCCTTTCAATAACGTTCAGCTAATGGACTCTGGAGTTAGCAACTCAAATCGATTTATAGAGTCGAACCTGACTCTCTCTCTCTCTCTCTCTCTCTCTCTCTCTCTCCCCCCCCTTCAAAATCCTCTCTCAATTTCTTCTCTCGCTCTCTCCACATAACTCTCTCTTTTGGTTATGTCTTTTACAACATCCGATGAGATGAGAATATATAGGGGCATAAGTCTCCAGATCCTTCTTGCGATCAGCTTACGTAGCCCTTGTTGCGTAGCCACGAATGCGGAGGAAATCTTTACATAGCTTTTGCTTGCGCACCCAGAAAAATGGAATGGGTTAGTGGTTCTTCTTCCGGATCTTCTTCTTATCTCCGTAGATCATACTGGATTTGGACGGGTTACCATTGGACACTTTGGATCTTGCAATGGGCAGACTCTCACAGCCCAAGTTGTCATCTTAACTAAGGAAAATGATCTTATTTCAATGGCAGATCATGCCTCAGCCGCATGATCATCGAAGTGGCACCCTTAATCGGTCTAGATTGGTATATTGTTGTTGGTTGGCCCACCAGATCGACGATCCAGGCCCCTCTCTTTCGGTGGGTTTCTTGGAACGTTAGTTTCCATAGGTTGTGGTCCGTCCCCGAGGAAAGCGGTAGACTTTACATTCCTTCTACTTCCTTTATGCTAACGTGGAAGGAGTTGAAACTCTCTCTGGAGAGTTTTGCATGGTTAAGATGTAGTGGTGGATTGCGTAAATGGGATTGAGAGTGAGAAGTTCGGTTACGCATTGTTAGCTAATGAGAAGGCGAGGTTTTCTCTCACTCCCGCTGTTGTCCTTGTGACTGTGTGCATGCATTATTCTTGTGGACCTTGTGGTCTTGACTGTCATCGTGTGCTTGACTCGATGAACAGTTCGGATATCCATAAGGGTTGAAGTGGTGGCCCAAAGCTAGACAACCGCAAGTCGTCTGCTCGCAGCTCGACTACTTGTGCTCAAAACCGTGCACATGTGGGATCTTAGAAAAGTGTGAGAGGATCTAGGGTCTGGTCGGTTTCGTCCTATGGACATGATGAATGGATTGGATCATCTTAATGGTGGGTCACAACGACTCCAAACGGACGTTATCCATTCACCTGCGAACGGTGCGAGGGATTGGTGAGGAACTCTCCTTTTTTGGGAGTTTGTGGGTTAAACACAATTTGACCGTGTTTGGTAGTTTGGTGTGGTGGGGCTAATACGCTCATTGTGCACACACACTTGAGTGTGGAGCCCACAGGGATGTTATGAGAAATCTACTCCATCTGTTCGTTTTGTGAGTACTTAATATGACCTGTCCTAATGTATAAGGTGGACACGATTCTTAGGTGGGCCATACTACGGGTTATTCCCTTAATTTGAAATACGGGCCGTTATAGATAACCAATCTATCTAAGTTTCTGATGGGCAGGGTTCGACTAATTCGATAAGCCACAAAGCATACGTTTGAAATAATTAGGTACACAATGCTATAAATGCAATGCTATAAATGGGGGTAAACAGCGGGGTTGAGAAGGGAATGGATGTCATATAATGCTAATGCAAGTTTGAATGGAACTTATTAGAGTTGGGCTATTGGGTGGGCGAGTTTGATGCAAGGATAGAATAGAGTAGCTGGATTGGTGTTTTGATGGCTCTGGTAGCTAAGGGTTGGCTTGGCTACACTAAATTGAAATAGACACATTTCCTCATACTCTTTTTTTCATTGGTGAAGGGATTGGTGAAAGGATGGAACGGGAGATGTGAAAGACTACCGGGAGAGATGGATGTGAGGAGTGATTTAAAATGGAAAACAAGAGGGCTATTTATAGTGTTAGGCTAGATTTTTGGTAATTTTGGAGAAGCTCAAGGGTAAACAAGGGTTCAACGGTTGGGATTTAGGATTGACATGTGACAGAATGTGGGTGGTTGGATCAATGGTGTGGTTTGTAATTTGGACAAAGGGGGAGGATCGTGCAATTGTTTCCCTATTCTCGCATGATTAGGGCTAAACTAAGCCCTCCCCACTTGTTTTGGACTCTCCCGCCAAAGCAGGAGAGCTGCCACATGGCGGGTGTGTAACGTTTTGAAAATTTTCGCAGCCCAAGTACATACTCGTGCCCGAGAATTCCGGGTATTAATAATATATAAATTGGATGCTTTAAAATTTGCACCATATTTTATTTTATTTTTCATTTAGATCAAATCCGGTTACATTCATGAAGGTAACCATTCACGAGAATAAAATCAACTGTATTTATTAATTCAACAAATTATCAAATGGCCTTTCAACGAGAGATTATTACATTATCAAGTTTGAAGCGAAAATATACTTAAATCATAAAACTATCTTCTTATGCATTCGGTATAATCTTCTATAGGGAAATGATCCTCTAGGTTTTCAATCTGTACATCACCCACATCGTCTGTACGGTTGAGAATGCCAATGTCCTACTCATAGCAATGGTTATCAATTAAGATCAACAATAATTCATAAGATTTATAAAAGTAATGTAAGGGTTCTAATATACCTCGTACTCCACCACTACGAGGGGTATCAGTATGCACAACTAATATATATAAATGCATGCCTAGCAAAGTGTGTGTGGCTCATCATATGTAGTGATCATTATCACAATGTAGAAAGTAGTTCAAAATATCAGACTCACCCTACATTCTCACATTATGGAGATTCACCGGCGTGTCCAATGTTAACGTGGATTTATGCGAACATTTCAAGGTGATACAATGACGCAGGGATGAACGTGATGAGGATAACTACTCCGAATCCACGGAGCTTCTCTGGACTCCTCACAAAGACTTCTCGAATCCACAAGGAAATAAAACAAAAAATAGAAATAAATTATAAGAAATTGGAAATTGATTAATTGATCATTGATAATTCCCTAATGTGTCTCCTTACACCATTAATATAGAAAAAAAATAAACTAAAATTCGTAATTACCAAAAATAGCAAAATTCTAACTCTAATAAAAATCCTAATTATAATAAAACTCTTCTAAAGCCTAATTTTTAAAAATAAAAATTGCAAATAAACTTTCTCTAAAAAGTCCTAGTATAACTAAAAGTTATTTCTATAAGGAAAAAAAAATCTAAAACTCTAAAAAATATTAAAAAATCAGAATTACTAAAAATAGTAAAATTTTTCTAAAAATTCGTTTTTGAGCTGAAAGCGCGCGTTTTCTGACGAAACGGACAGATGTGACCCACTATGTGGGTCAGTTCACCTCGGATGACCCAATTCAGTAAAGATTGATAGGTTGTACGCCCCGTAACAATACCCGGATCAAAAGTTATGGTCAATTTACAGTCCACCTCCTTTTGTCTCAACCATGTTGGGAATATCTCTGTGACACGTTCTACATCAAACCCCTCCACTTGAAAAAAACTCGTCCTCGAGTTACGCAAGAGACTTGGCACATGAGTCTGAGTTAACTTCTGACGCCGATGTTCATTAGCCCCTTTTTTGTACTTGGCATTAAGCTCTTGAGCTGACACAATACATGTACTCATGCTTTCCTTGGCTTGACTAATATTGATAAGTTCCTTCACATCTGACACAATACATGTACTCATGCTTTCCTTGACTTGACTAATATTGATCAGTTCCTTCACATCTGTCTCTAAGATCTCATATTTTTTCTGATAATGTGGACAATTAGGCGGATTTGCCCCTGAGACGGGATCAACGTAATTTTGTATATCTCGTATGGGAGGCAACTTATTGGGGGGTTCATCGAGCACAATCTCCTTGAACTTCTGCAACATTGGCTTCAAATCTTCTAGGATATTCACAGGCTCCATATATTCTTTCTTTCAACTAATGGATATATATGTCTTGTTTCCTCATATTGTTTAACAAAAGCCTGTTCAGTTGTAAGAGACTGTTTCTCAACTTTAGAAGTCTTGGGTTGGTTCTCCCTTCTCATAGGGTAGTTAGTTCTCCATTCACATAGGGCCGATGATAATATTTTTACCATCTTTAATAAAGATAAATAGGTTATCCCAATCCCTATGTGTAGCATTAATATTATTTTGCCAG
Source organism: Magnolia officinalis (assembly GCA_021015155.1). Taxonomy (NCBI): domain Eukaryota; kingdom Viridiplantae; phylum Streptophyta; class Magnoliopsida; order Magnoliales; family Magnoliaceae; genus Magnolia; species Magnolia officinalis. The sequence continues at coordinate 85,928,451 of JAJHSJ010000006.1, read as the reverse complement.
GGTTGACCAAGTAACATGTGGCAAGCTTCCATGTCGACCACGTTACACATTACTTCATCCTTATAATATTTACCAATGGAAAAAGATATACGACATCGTTCAGTTACCTCTGCTTTGTTGACCTCCTTGATCCATCCAATCGTGTATGGAGATGAGTGTCTTTCTGTTTTCAGTTGTAACTTTTCAACCATTATTTTCGACACGAAATTCTCATCGCTCCTGACATCGATGATCACATTGCAGACTTTTTTGTATGCAGTGCACCTTGTTCGAAAGATATTGTCTTGCTGCAATTCTATTTCTACCTTTGACATGTATAACGACTTCCTCATAATCGAAGTGGTGGCCTGTGATTTATCATCATCTAATGGTGCTTTGTAGAAATTGGGGTTGTGTCGTACAGCGGCCACGAGCGGTTGAGCATCACTTTGAGCTCGGGGCGGAATTAGCGCATCCGCAATACAGTTGAGGGTTGCCTGCAGCCATTGCATGGTCAACTGATTCTCCCGGTGGAAAGCTTCCATTCTTTTTAAAAGATAATGAATCCCTAGATCACCATACACAGGATTTTGATTCATACCTTCATTGTTTGTCATCGGCCTGAGGGGAAACCTTGCTCTGATACCAATTGACGCAGGGATGAACGTGATGAGGATAACTACTCTGAATCCACGGAGCTTCTCTGGACTCCTCACAGAGACTTCTCGAATCCACGAGGAAAGAAAGCAGAAAATAGAAATAAATTCTAAGAAATTTGAAATTGATTAATTGATCATTGATAATTCCCTAATGTGTTTCCTTACACCATTAATATAGAAAAAATAAACTAAAATTCATAATTACTAAAAATAGCAAAATTCTAACTCTAATAAAAATACTAATTCTAATAAAATTCTTCTAAGGCCTAATTTTTTAAAATAAAATTTGCAAATAAACTTTCTTTAGAAGAGTCCTAGTATAACGAAAAGTTATCTCTATAAGGAAAGAAAATCTAAAACTTAAAAAAAATATTTAAAAATCGGAATTACTAAAAATAGTAAAAAAATTTTAAAAATTCATTTTTGAGCTGAAAGCGCGCGTTTTCTGACGAAACAGACAGATGGGTCGGTTCACCTCGAATGACCCGTTTCAGTAAAGATTGATAAGTTGTACACCCTGTAACGATACTCGGATCAAAAGTTATGGTCAATTTACAATACACTTTCTTTTGTTTCAACCATGCTGAGAATATCTCTGTGACACGTTCTACATCATACAACAACGCGATTGAGGGATTTATGTAATACGATGTGTTCATGGAGCGACTATTTACAACATCCAATCCCGATAAGTGATGTAACACACATGCTGATTTACTTACATCGATTGTGCACCACACCAACTAACCCACAGAATTACGTGCCGACCAAGAGGGCTGCTACCCGTAACGCATTATGTCCACGATAAATATTTGAATCACTGGTAGTGATACCTTTAACACACCACTTACATCGATAGAGAAATAGATTGAATCATGAGAGTATTTTGAATTGTATGACACATGCCCAAGCCTTAAAGGGAGGTAATATAATGTTAACATAATAAAGGAGAAGAGTGTCAATAAGCTAACTTAACAAAAGAAGAGAGTAACAATGGCTAACTCAACAAAAAAGGAGAGTAGCAATGACTAACTCAACAAAAGAGAAGAGTAGCAAGCAGAGGTGTACACGAACTGAGCTAGCTTGGTTAGCTCGTTTGACTCGACTAAAAAAAGCTCGATTCAACTTAGTTCGAAGTGAGTTCGAGCCGACTCAAGCTGATTTTTTGAGCTCGAAAATGAGTTTGAGCCAAGTTCGAGCTAACCCCTGTTCGACTTGACTCGGATCAAACCCAGCTCGAATCGAACTTGGATCGAACCAGTTCAGTGACTCAGTTTGCTCACCAAGTGTTTGATGAAATGACTCAATGAAGTGTGGCCGGCGGCAAGAAGGTACGTATATGAAACAAATATCCTTTTTTTAAAAATTTTTTTATGTTGCTTAGATGGTGTTTGATAAAATACCTAAAAAAGCCTTTGCACATACAGTGGAGTTTTGAAGGTGCAGTCCAGGTGTTTGTGGAAATATTGCACAAGCGAACTCGGCTTGATCTCCCAACTATCAGGTGGGCCACATTTTTCCAACCAATTTAATGTCTTGAAAAAACTCACGCCAAATTATTTTAGCCGTCCATTTATTTGGAAAACCGTGGCCCACCTGATGATTGGGTTAGTATGGGACTGATGAACAGCTTGGGAGTTCGAACTTCAAAACAGGGGTCCATCGGACGATCGATCTGGTGCGTTAAAAAGACACCTTTGGTGTCCATCCATGGTGGGGTCCACCGCATAGCAAAAAAGATGTGCGGATAAAACACCTCATTGCAAAAAAAAAAAAAAACGTACGGATGAAAAACGCAGTTGAAGTCTGGACTCCAAAAAGGTTATAGGAACGAAAAGGGCCCAACCGGGTTCGAACCGGTGACCTCTTGATCTGCAGTCAAATGCTCTACCACTGAGCTATGGACCCATCTGTGTAAGAAGTTTTGTAATTATTATATTCATTCTTTGATCACGAAGGCCAGAGACTTTTTTTGAGCTAGAAGATCTGATCACCAAGGCCCACCAGATGGGTGGTAAGGACCGTTCATCTAGTGTGTTCTGATGCGGAGATATTGCCAAACACGTCAATTTCCCATCTGATTTCCCATTTTGAATTTAAGACTGATGATCACTCTTTCCTAGCCGTCCGTTGGTTTGGATTATTAGATGGAGGGGTCCACAATCCATGGATGGTCTGGATTATGCATGTGTATGCCAGCTGTGGGGTTGATGAGTTGCGAGAGGAATTATATGATGCTCGATCTGTGAATATGCGTAGGATAAATGGGTGTCTAGTTTGTACAAGTGGGGTACATGGGTCTGTGATCCAGACCGTTGGTACAGTTGGGCTTCACAGTTGGACAGACCATGTCCCTTGAATATCCACGTGGGACAGTCTCAGCCTTTGAATTGTAGGTCATCAGAAGGAAGCGGATTCTGTGATCCCAGGAACCATCCAGCTCGGTGGATTTGTGACTGTGGGCCCACCTTGATAAATCTGCTTTATATCCATGCCATCCATCCGTTTTGCCAGCTCATTTATGGGCTAGCAGATCCAAATCTCAAGTGGATCACACAGGAAACGGTGGTGATTGAATGCCCACCATTTAAAACTTCATAGGGCCCACCATAATGTTTATTTTCCTTCCAACCTGTTGATAAGGTCACGCAGACCTGGATGAAGGGAAAGCACATACCATGGTGGGCGTTCAATCACCACTGTTTTCCGGTGGTGTGGTCCACCTGAGTTGGATCTACTTCATTTTTTGGGCTCAACCTTAAAATGATCTGGAAAAATAGATAAACGGTGAGGATGTAAAATACATACTACACGGTGGGCCCCACAGTCACGAACCCGACCTCGCTGGTTCCGGGATCCACTGAATCCGCGTCCCCGCCAGACCCGGTTATTAATCAGGCCAAAACATCTACACTAGGCCCCGTCATTTACTAATCGGGCCTTTTAATAAAAATTCGGGTCATTCATTTCACCTTTGGATTTAGCTTGATACCCGTCCAGAATTTCGGGTATTTGATTTCACCTTGGGCTTGATTCCAATGGCCCATTTTAAATGGGCCAATGCAGAGCCTGCTTTTAGGCCCATTTCTCTTAGGCCTTGCAAAGGCACAGTGCAAATTCTACTTAGAGATCAGAGCACGTCAGGCATGCAAACGGGTCAACTGTCATTGGAAATGGGCCAGATGGGTCGCCTAGCACGACCATCCCAACCCATTTTTGGACTGGGCTTGGACCTATCAGTTACAGCATGGGCATGGCCCAATCGAATCGGGCCAAGATTGGGCTCATGTCAATTTAGGGAGACTCAGATTGGCCCAACCCAAACCTACAAATATGCCATTCCATTTCTCGACAGGTGACCACTGCATCTGACATGTAGACCGTTGGTTTTATTCCTTCTAGTGTCTATTTCTTTGTGCATGTGTGGCCCACTTGAATAGATCCACAAGAACATTTAAGTGGGAAATAGGGATTTTATCAATTTTCATGCCTAGCCCAGATCCAAACTCGGTACATTGCCGGAGGCTTAGGACTAGAGTTGTACACAAGTCGAGTTAGCTTGGTCAGCTCACTCGATTCGACTCGGAAAAGCTCGACTCGCCTCGGCTCGAAATTGAATTCAGATGAGCTGAGTTGAATTTTGGAGCTGAAAAAAATTCCAATTCGAGTTCGAGCTTGCTTGAGCTCAACTTAAATAGACTTGGATCGAATCGGCTCAATGACTTGGTTGTTTTGATATTGATGCTGGTCGCCGAGTATTTGATTAAATGACTCAACGAAGTGTTGTTTCAAGTGCATACATTCTCCACGGGATCGGCCAGTGGCAAGGAAGGAATGGATACGAAACAAATCATTATTAAAAAAAAAAATCTTTATATTATAAAACTACCATCATATCTTGATTTTGATGTTGCCCACCGAATATTTGATGAAATACATGTAAGCTGCTGATATTATTTTGCATTATATGAGAAATTGAAGATGCACATTATGTGTTTTAGAAAATGTCTCATAGTCTCGAACTCGGTTCGAACTGGCCCAAGCTGCTGACCAAACTAAGCTGAGCTAGCCAGTTAGGCTCGAGGACTGAGCCGAGTTGAGTTCGAGCTAGGGTTAGCTACTAGCCGAGCCGAGCCGAGTTGTGCCAGGCTCAACTTGGTTTGACCAGTGTACAACTCTACTTAGGACAGAAATAAGGCCTATAAGTGTAAATAGTTGGGCCCAAATTGAATTATACCCCACTCACTACGCATAAAGGCTATCAATGGGGCTAGGCTAGATATCCCAACTTGACCTGATAGATTACAGTGATTAAGGATGGCATTTGGCCTGGTGGCCTGTTCAACCCAATGAGCCTGACCTGGCTTTGGACTGGGCTTGGACCCACTAGATAGGACCGTGGCCCAGCATGGGCTGACTAGCGTGATCAATTTTAGGGCCAGGCTTCGGGTCAAGTTAGCCCAACCCAGCCCAGCCCAGCCCAACCCAACATGCGTTCATCATCTTCTTCATCATCACCATCATCATCTAAGCTTTATCTCAGTTAACTGGAGTTGGCTACACGAATACTTTCTGGCATTTCACTCTATCAAGGGCCATGCCTTCAACTAGGACATATGCAGTCCAATCTTTTCTTACTACATTCATATCTTCCTATGCCTTTTAGTTACCCTTTTAAAGTTTAGATGTACCTATTATATCCTATAAATACACCATTCCAAACCTTATTTAGGCAAACCCATCTATCTTGAATGTAGATGAATGGTTTGATACCTCTAGATGCCTATTTCTTTATGCATATGTAGCTCACTTGATCAACGGATATATTAGAAACATTCAAGTGAGAAATAGAAATTTTATCAATTTTTAGGCTTGTTGGATTAGGTGTGGTCCAAACCATTTATTTTTCCAGACGCCCTGCATGCTAGGTAAGTGTCGGGCCAAGGCATAGCTTAGCTCAGCTTAAATGCTATTCCCGACGATGATATATGTTTATGTATATTTGGAGTTGTGTAATGGAAAACCATATGAACCTTATTTGTTGGATGCAAATGTGATATTGATGATCTTAGTCATAGATTATATAACTATGGTTCATGTGATTATACTGTAGTTAATATGCATAAATATTATTAAACATCCATGGACATGGGGTTAAAAGAGATGAGTTTCTTTTGTTGTCTTTGAAAACTCAAAGATTGGATATAATGAGTTGTTGACCAAGGAAGAGTTGTCGTGCATGGATCTCGATACCCTAGTATACCATGATCACCAAGTAGGCTTTGTGACGAACATGTGACTATTATTCTACACGTGATTGTTCCGTGTGAGGAAATTGACGATGAGTTAGGAAAAAAGGTCTCACCATCAGTTATGACAATCAACTAATGTGCCTTTGCTCTTTCCCACATAGGAGTGTGAGTGCGCTATGAATATATGTTTATGGTTTTGGATAAAAAATTAAACACTTTCATTGTGTCCTTAAGTTGATTATTGTCTAGGCATGACGTGGCTCTTGGCCTAGAGACTTGACCTCGATTCACCAATGCAACCATTCAATGAATCTACCTAGAATCCTTCATCAATTGTACACTCACACTCCTAAAACGTCATAACACAATAAGGGTTTGAGATCCATGGCCCACACTCTCTCTTGGTCAATACTGAGTCTAAACTCAAGTTTTCAAGGACAACCAAAGGATCACTCTCCGGTAACCTATGTCATGTACATTTAAGATATTTTCACATATTAACTATAGTATTCTAATCTATCTATATCGGACACATGATTATCGTAATGTATGGTCAAGATCATTAATATCACTGAAATCCATTCACGTCATCAATAAATAAGATTAACATTGATTTTCCAGGGCACAACTCCAACAATAATATCATCCTAATACGTGTAGCGCTAACTAGACCCATGGAAGTAGGGTTGCAAATGAATTGGACCAGCCCAATCCAAAAATAAATGGGTCTAGGTCCAAAATTTGGAACATGGAGCAGTTCAAGTTCAACCGGATCATTAAATAATTACTAAAAAGAGTTACATCCATGATTGACCTAACCTATATCTGATTTTTAACAAGTCCAGTTTAGGCTACTTAAAATAAACCCAAGGACCCTAATTAAAGTAAACCTGCACCTGACCCATATTTAAGAAGCAAATGGGTGGGGTTAAACAGGTCCAGGTCTAAAATTTGAACCCACATAATAGGTGAGGGTTGAAAAGTTCAACACAACCACTAAATAATTAATAAATGGGTTGGGTCTAGAACTTCCCACAATCAAACAGACCGAGACCCAATTTGTAAATGGGTCCATGGAATTGACCCAAACCTACATAGGCCCAAACACAACCCAGACCTAAGTGGCTAAGCTGACTATTACAAAACTAGTGAGCAGTGAGAATTAGGAAACTATCTATAGTTTCTAAGCTTAAATAAAGAAAATGAGAATTGAAAATTACAGTTAAGCAGTGGATGAATGTGAAAGTCTGTGAGATCCAATAACTTCAATGTGACATGTTAGCAAGAAAGAAATGAATGGATGATCATCTCTCATCTATGGAATGGGCAAAAAGGGCCCACAAAGGAATGTTCTAGGTTTATTGCTCACATGAATGGAGACATGGTGAAACACATGCCACCAATGCACACTTATATGAGATGTAGGCCTATACCTATTTTAGACACTGACCATTAAATAAATGAGTCGGCTTATTTTGAATTGGTCACTAGATCATAACGAAATTTTGAATTTTAGCGAGTTTGATAGGGGCGAAAAGACAAGACGTGACCTATGAAATAAATGAGTTGGGTTATTTTGACTTGGTCCCGGCCTAGATCCAACCTACATTTTAAGACCTCATCCAAGATGGTGTGGGCCTTATCATGGGGCCCACTTTTTTTCTTTTTTTTTTTTGTTAACACATGCTCATACACTCATGCCGTAGTCGGATTTCACCACCTACAGGTAGGGGTTTACATCGAGTCGAACTGAGCTCGACTCGGCTTGGCTATTAGTTGACCTCGGCTTGGATTGGTTCGGTCAGCAGCTCGGGCCAGTTCGAGCCGAGTTCGCCATTGCAACATTTTCACAAATACTTGACTGCACCTTCAAAATTTCATCGTAATTGAGACAGCAGCAATGGTTTTACACGTATTTTATCAAACACCTTTTAAGCAACATAAAAATCAAGAAAAAAAAAAGGGTGTTGGTTTCATATACATACCATCCTTGCCACTGGCCACACTTCTTTGAGTCATTTCATCAAACACTTGGTGAGCAACATCAATATCAAAGTAACCGAGTCACCGAACTCGTTCGATCTGAGTTGAGTCAAGCGGGGGCTAGCTCAAACTCGGCTCGAACTCATTTTCAACCTCAAAAAATCAGCTCGACTTGGCTCGAACTCAGCTTCGAACTAAGTCGAATCAAGCTTTTTCGAGTCGAGTCGAGCGAGCTAACCGAGCTAGCTCGGTTTGTGTACACCTCTACCTGCAAGTACTCAACCCTCAACCTTGCATTGAAACCCTTATGAGTCTACCACCGGGGGCAAGAGTAAGGACTACCTTGATGATCATTTTAAGGCATGAACCAAAAAATGAAGTAAAGCTAAATCTCCGCACCATTAAAAACTTCCTAGGGTCCCACCATTAATGGTAAATAACCACTGTTTCCTATGGTATGATTCATCTAAGATTTGGATATGCTTCATTTTTGGGATCATGTCCTAAAATGATATGGAAAACAAAAAAAAAAAAACGAATGGACGATGTATGGAATACATGCATCAATATGGACCCCATAGTATAGGTTGCACCATCTTGTGTGAGGCATGCGCCGCACGTACCTAATCCACTATCCTTTTTAAGGGGTTGGGAGGGGCCAAAAATACAAACCCAATTATTCTCGGCTGTTTACCCCCACAGCGAAAGAATTACAGCTAAAATCTCACCCTTGATTCATTTTCCTGAGGCCAACCCAACCTGCTCAAAATTCATCAAGCCAGACCCAGCCAACCTAATTAATGGTTGGACCCAATGTTTAAGAATGGGATACAAGGATAAGGGCGTGCCCAGCTTGGTTAATGACCCCAACACCAGACAGCTAGCTGGTGTCAAAGTTCAGTGGGCCCCACCACGATGTATAACTTTTTATCCATGGCATGAGCAAAAATACTTTAAGACAGATCTAGTTTTTATCTATGCAGTCTATCCATTTTAAGGCACATATCCAAATCTCAAAAGTACCACACCTAGAGATGTACACAGTCGAGCTGGCACAGCTTGACTCGGCTCGGCCAATAGTTGACCCCAGCTCGAACTAGGCTCGGCTTGATCCTCGAGCCTGACCGGCCAGCTCGGCTCTGTTTGGGCAGCAGCTCGGGCCAATTCGAGCCAAGATTGAGCCTTTGCGGCATTTTCTGAAACACATGAAGTGTACCTTCAATTTCTCATGGAATGTAAAACAACAACATTGATTTACAAGTTTTTCATCAATCACTCGGTAGACAACATAAAAATCAAGATACAAGGGTATTTATCTTGTATCCATACCTTCCTTGCCACTAGCTGACACTTGGTTGAGTTATTTTATCATACACTTGTTGAGCAACATCAATATCAAAATAACCGAGTCACCAAACTAGTTTGATCCGAGTTCGATTCGAGTTGGGGTTCGATCTGAGTCGAGTCGAGCTTGGGAAATCTTGAACTCGGCTCGAAATTTTTTCAAGCTAAAAAAATCAGCTCGACACGGCTCGAACTCAGTTTCGAACCGAGTCAAGTCGAGCGAGCCAACTCGGTTCACGTGCAGCTCTAACCACACCACATGAAAGATTAGGGATTGAATGCTTAGCGTTGAAAACTTTTTGGGGTCACAAAAAGTATTGGATAAGCTGATATTTGTGTTTTCCCTTCATCTAGGTCTATGTCACCTTATCAATAGGTTATATGGCTAAGAAACATTACAATGGCCCTAGGAAGTTTTTAATAATGGAAGTCCAATCAACACTGTTTTCCTATGGTGTGGTCCACTTAAGATCTGAATCAGCCTAATTTTTTGAGCTCATGCCCTAAAATGAGCCAGAAAAATGGATGGGCAATGTTGATAAAACACACATCATAGTGGAGCCCACACAGCTTTGACACGGGGTGGCTGGCTGGTCTTGAGTTAACCAGCCAAACCGCGTGGGCCCAACCTGGCGAATTAATGTGTATTTATGTACTATGATTATTTCTTAGGGCTTTAGGACTAGGTTAGGTCGGGTCATGTCACTGCACTACAAATCTTGCTGAGCCAATTTCTTGGCTGGAAAATTTCTTTTTCAAATTTAGATGCTTTTGTCCTGAGTATTATCCAAAATATTTGCTGAAAATAAAATTATTTAAAAACATTTATTTTAATTTATTAAATGAATTTATTATGAATAATATGGAAAAGGTACTATGAGGTTGACCTAATGGGAAGCTTTCCATGAGGCCAAGCTCCGTGGGGCCCATCGTGACCTGTGAGGGACATCTTCAATAATTAGATACATTCTTCAATGGTGAACCATAGGCCAAAAAATCAAGCCATCCATGACTTAGGTGGGCCACACCATAGTAAATGCTAGCCCATTAAAACCTTCCTGATTATACATAGGGCCTATTGGATGGACCACGAAGATATACAAGGGCCTCACCAAATCTGTATTTCCATGTCACCCAACTGCTATCTCCGCTCATCCCTGGCTATGAATAGATGGCCTAGAGAGGTCACCGTGATGTATGGATTTTATCCACATCATCTATCATTTTTTTTTTTCATATCATTTTACAGTACAAGCTTAAAAAAATAATGCAAATCCAAAACTCTATCACATGAACCAGCTGTGATAATAACACCCACCTTTGAGACCTTCCTATGCTACAATGATGACTAATTGCCATCCAACCTATTTATAAGCAACAACACAAATGTCAGAACCTTAATGGTCCTCAAAAATTAAAAATAAAAATAAAATCAATGACAGGTGTTTAATCCCTACTTTGCAGTCCTAAGTATTGAAAAATAGATAGACGGTGTGAATAAAACCTCAAGGTTGGACACGAGGATTTGATTGGATGACAGATCGTGCCCGGGAACTACTGTTCCTGTCATGCAATTCACACGAAATTTGTATCTTCTTCAATTTTGGGACCATGGCCTAAAATAAGCTCTGGAAGCTGGAAAAACAGATGAACAGCGCCGATGTAAAATGCATACATCTAAGTGAGCTCCTACGGTAGAAACGGATTGGCTACTCCCCCTGCTACCCGCCCTTGGCTGATGGTCTGTGCTCTGTGGGCCCCACCATGATGTATGTGTTTCATCCATTCCGTTCATCCATTTTTACAGATCATTTTAGGGCTTGATCCCAAAAATGAGAGGGATATAAATCTCAGGTGGACCACACCACAGGAAAATAATACTGATTGTATATCCACCATTAAAATCCTCCTAAGGACCACTGTGCTGTTCATTTGACATCCAATCTGTTGATTAGATCATACAGACCCGGATGATGGGAAAAAACAAAGATCAGCTTGATCCAAATCTTTTATGGCCCCCAAAAAAGCTTTCAATGGTCCACGTTCATTCAACACTGTTTCCTGTAATGTGGTCTACTTGAGATTGGGATATAACTCATTTTTGGTCTCATACAATAAAAGGATCTACAAAAATAGATGGGCAGCATGGATGAAACACATACAACATGGTGGGGCCCATAGAACACCGACCACCAGCCATTGGCAGGTGGCAGGGGGAGTAGCCAATCCGTTTCCTCCCCCAAACCTACATAGGCCCAAACACAACCCAGACCTAAGAAAGTGGCTAAGCTAACTATTGCAAAACCAGTGAGAAGTGAGAATTAAGAAACTATCTATAGTTTCTAAGCTTAAATAAAGAAAGTGAGAATTGAAAATTACAATCAAGCAGATGATGAATGTGAAAGTTCATGAGATCCAATAACAAGAAAGAAATGGATGGATGATCATCTCTCATCTATCTATGGAATGGGCGAAAGGGCCCACAAAGGAATGTTCTAGGTTTATTGCTCACATGAATGGAGACATGGTGAAACACATGCCACTAATGCACACTTATATGAGATGTAGGCCTATACCTATTTTAGACACTGACCATTAAGTAAATGAGGCGGCTTATTTTGAGTTGGTCATCAGATCATAACGAATTTTCGAATTTTAGCCAGTTTGGTAGGGGGCGAAAAGACCAGGTGTGACCTATGAAATAAATGAGTTGGGTTATTTTGACTTGGTCCCAACCTAGAACCAGCGTAGATTTGAATGGGAGTGATCTAAACGGATTTTAAACACACGCACATACACTCACATGGGATTTCTGATTTCACCACCTATGTGAACTCAAACCCTTAACCTTGGGTTGAAACTCTTGTGAATCTACAAGTGGAGCACATAGCTCAAGTGGAAGATTGAGTGAAAGATACCTAGTTTCAACACTGAGGTCTTAGTATCAATTTCTAGTGTAAAAAAAAAAAAAAAAAAAAAAAAAAAAAAAAAAAAAAAAAAAATCAAGCGAGGCAAGAGTTAGGACCACGATAATGTATTAATTTTATATCGACTCTGTCCATCCATTTTATCTTATCATTTTAAGTCATGAGCCAAAAAATGAAGTAAAGCTAAATCTCAGGTAGACCATACTAGACTAAGCAGTTGCACCATTAAAAAACTTCCTTGGGCCCACCATTCATGGTAAATCACCACTATTTCATATGGTATGATTCATCTAAGATTTGGATCTGTTTCCATTTTGGGATCATGTTATAAAATAATCTGAAAAACAGATGGACGGTGTGGATATGGAATACATGCATCAATATGGACCCCACAGTAAGGCTTGCACCATCTTGTGTGAAGCCTGGGCCGTACATACCTAATCCACTCTCGCTTTTAAAGGGTTGGGAGGGGCCAAATATACAAACCCAAATATTCCTGTCTGTTTACCCTAGGGCGAAAGAATTACAGCTAAAATCTCACCCTTGACCCATTTTCCTGTGGCCAATCCAACCCGCTTAAAATTCATCAAGCCTAAGCTTGACCCAGCCAACCTAATTAATAGTCTGACCCAATCTTCTTCGGCACAACTGCAGTCGGGTTTAAGAATGGGATGCAAGGATAATGACCCCAACACCAGGCAGCTATCTAGTGTCAAAGCCCTGTGGGTCCCACCATGATGTGTGCGTTTTTTTATCCACGCAGTCTTAGTCTTATTTTAGGGCTTGATCGAAGAAACTTTAATGTAGGTTTGACATTTGTGTTTTCCCTTGTCCATGTTCTTCTGACCTTATCATCAGGTTAGATGGCAAAAAAACATTACAGTGGCCTTAGAAAGTTTTTAAAGATGGAAGTTCAATCAACACGGTTTTCTATGGTGTGGTCCACTTGAGATTTGAATCTGCCTAATTTTTTGAGCTCATGTCCTAAAATGAGCTGGAGCTCATGTATTAAAATGAGCTGGAAAAATGGAAACACACGTAATGGAGCCCACATAGCTTTGACACTAGCTGGTTGGCGGGTATGGAAGCGGATTGCCTACTGAGTAAACTTTGTGGGGTCCACTGTAATTTACATATTTTATCTACTCCGTCCATCTATTTTAACAGATAATTTGAGGGCTTGAAGCCAAAATTGAAGTATATCCAAATCTCAAGTGGACCTCACCATGGGAAACAATGTGAATTGAAATTCTACTGTTGAAAATTTCTTTGTATTGATTAATAACATTCATTTGTATTCATTAATTATTGTGAATGAATCATCTAGACTCCATAAATACTATCAAATTATTAAATGAATTGTTGAAAATGAAATTTAACGGTCATATTCCCTATATTTAAGGCAAATAATTCAGATCAAGGAGCCAATGGTCAATATTGAAAATCAATGGTCAGTAAAACGTATAGTCTCGATCAATGATCCAATAGTCATATTATCACAAATGTGACTCAGACAATCCTAATTGATGACTTAATGGTTAGATCATCACATATAGTCCTTGATTGATGATCTAACGGTCTGGATCAAAGATTTAACGGTTGGATCTTCCTAAAATTAGATTAGATGGCCTTGATCGTCCATATGATGATTAGTCCCACAAAATAATAAATATTATCATCTCAAGTATATTGTTGGCTAGAATTACAAGCTTGAAGTTACAAAATAAATTAGTAGGCCATATTTAACCTTAATATATTAGCCAATATGATTCTAGTGTAAGCATTGTCATCTAGAAGATATAAGAACAATAGGACTCGTATATAAACTAATTAAATTATCAAAGGATGACATATGCACTCAGATCCAACCGTTGATCAAGTTGTAGAATAAGTTGATAATTAAAGGAACCCTAAAACTATTTGATCTGATACTTTAAAAAAAATCAAATGATAAATGGTCAACTCAGACAGATGTTTACATATGACGGGTAGATCGGAAGAAAATTCAGATTCAATGGTCAAATTATTAAAATACTTCCATATAATGATTCGATCACCGTAAAACTGAAATCATCACGTCTCGAAAATCGGCACCCGAGTACGGAGACTCCGATCCTGAGTTCCTAAATGTAAAACTAGCAAAAATGCATGTGGGTGAGTTCTCACATGCTAGCGCAGTCTAGTTAACGTTCATCAATTATAGTAGTTTTAAATCAGTGACATCACAAGTTAAATAGAGATAACTAAGCTCAGAAATAGATGACTAATATTTAAAATGTATAATTCCAAGAGTAGTGTCTACCCAAATGAGAATTATACAAGACACAATATATAAACCCAAAATGATTAAAATATAAAGTTTTCAATTTTTGTCCCAATCCTCTGAAACATAATGGCGATGGTACAAGCCAATCTAAGCTTACTCACTTGAGATCTTGATAGTAATTGCATCGATAATATTGCTTGATTAGTGTTTTAAAACACCGTTCCAGGTGGGAGTGAATAGCTAACTTAGTGGTTCTATTAGTTCTAAGTTACACATATTATCAACATAAGTAGCACATGTAATGATAATATACGAAACAAATAATTTTTAAGTTAGTTATTTAATGCATGATGCGATGTTATGCGCAATGGTTGGCCCGTAGTACAACTCAACAATATTGTCATGATGCAATGCATGATTGGACAAGTTGTTATTATTTTCAGTTCAAATAATAGGTTGGCGAAGCTAGGATACCGACATAATATCACGAGTCCTTATCTGAATCAAGTCGCTCGTAGCGGCTTTTCACCAGTGTCCCTTGATTCAAATGTAGGTATCACCCATTATATCTCACGAATCAATAATTTCAAATTACGACTGATACCCAAAAGTATAAGAATTAACCTAGGATGGGTCGTCACTCAAATATCGAGTATGATCACTCAGTTCAGAGGTGAAGGCATGTCGCATAAAACCAAATCACCAAAAAAGGAAAGGGCTCATCACTCAATTCCATTTATGCCCGAGTCGTTGGTATTTGATAGGGGTCGTTAGAACAACAATTTATCACCTTCATCAGTGCTCACTGGTCACTACGGGGAGACTCATTATCCAATGTTTTACCAACATGGTGGGCTCATCACCCAATTGTAACGCCCTGGAAATTGGGGGTCGTGTATGCACTCGACTCCCAAGTCCCCGGGTGTCACTTATAACTTATTTTTTTATCAGTTTGCGATTAATCAGATTTACATGCGTAGCATGAAATTTTCTTGGAACATGAAACATAATCGCAACGGGTTTACTGAAATGAAAGAGGCCAAATATACCTACTTATACAGGTCCAAAAGAATGAAAAGGGGTCGCCCAAGGCGTTGCTCAACAAAAATCACGAAGATCATAAGTCCAAAAGAATAGAGCTGAGTTCGCTACTCAGCGATCCAAATCCCATCTATTGGGCCGACGGGGAACCGTCCATCAGCTGGAAATAGGACAGCTCGTCCTCCTCCTCCAGGCTCGCGCCGCCAGACTTCTCATACTCTGCATCACCTGAGTCTATGAGAGAGTCTGGTTGGTGTTTTAAAATACCGTCCCAGAGTGGGAGTGAGTGATCAACTCAGTGGGTGCTATTAGTCTTAATTTGTAACAGGCATCAGTTACAATATGAATTTAATGAAACGCGATCAATCATAAACCTTAACTAATCTTATTAATGCCCATGCATGACGGATGATATGATGCATGTCCTCGCCACAACTCTTCCTCGAGCGACTCCATCTAACGATCGCGTATGACCAACATTCCCTCAGAGCGACCTCGACTGCCGAGTCGCCACCCTAACTAGTGCGATGCAATGCGATAGTGTTAGCCGGGTTCTTAGTTAAGTCTGTTCATCCAGTAGATTGGGGAATCTGATACACCCCATGTATCAAATACCCTGAACTGGTTGCGATGCCAAGGCCCCCAACGTGTGAGGCCGAGACCCCGCGGTCTCTAATCTCGTTGGGTTCCCCATCTCCGACTTCAAGCACATGGGGAGTACCGAGAGAAAGAGATCGCTCGCGGTCACTACGGGGAGGTGCGACACCCCATTGTAGGCCGATAGCTCAGACACAATGTCCCATTCCACCATGCTTGGCTCACGAGGCGGTGGACCAGTTTTAATTTGGTTATCGATGGGCTACAACGGTTGTAGGGTGTCCGGGTTCTATACATATGTGAGCAAACATGGTTAACAAACAAGGTCGGTCAATAAATAGGCTAGACTACATGAGTTAGGCAAGAACGTGACAGACGACATCGGATACAAGCGACCCATGTAGCCTAACTATTGTCGCCCACACGCCCTCGCCCAAGTCCATGGGTTTAGCCTCAAGATAGTCCTATCAGCGGGACCACCTTCACCTTCCTCATATTCCTGACCAACCCAAAGGTTAGGATGGTGATCCATAACATGCCAACTATCAATGTATCAACTAGCATAAACAACATCATGTTCTCATATTTCTCAACATACAATTTCAATTTCTCCTAGCAAGCAAAGTTAACAATATCATGAACAAGGTGTGTGTGTGTGGTGTGGGTTGGTGAGGAAGTTAAACACTTCCTACATCCCTTAAAACCAAAATGCACAATAATTAATGAATCATACATGTTATAGGGCACATCATATGAGGAATCAGGCAAGACATAAACATGTAATCAATCATGACAACCTAATCATGTGAAAAGCACGATCAACATTATATGAGAACTAAACAAAACATACAATTTCATGCAAACCCCAAACGAACATCCAAATCCTAGGTTTTCTCTAGATCCTCCAAATACATCATTCAAGCAAGCAAAATCATTAAACTCATACTAAAATTGGTGCTAAGCCACCTAAGAACAATAGTCCACACCTACGAATCGTTGGGATCTTGGGAAATGACCTAGGATGTCTAACTTGCGGGTGGATTCGTAGAGACCCTGAGTCAAATGAACTTTGCATGTTAGAATTACATGCAATATCTAGCTCAACACAAAGGATCTCAAGAAGATGGATGCTTACCTCTCCAATCAGTTGAAATTTAAATTTTTGAGTGATGCAAGTGGGATCTCTTGAGGAAGAAGGAAGGAGTTGCAAGGATTGACTTCTCTTGGCCCCACCTTCAAATACGGCCCACTCTTCCTTCCTCTCCTTTCTCTTTCTCTTCTCTTCTCCCTCTTTCTCTCTTTATTTTCTCTAGGAAAAAATTGTATGGGGAGAGGGGGTGCACAAATGAGGCCCTTTTAAACACCAGATTTGGTGTAAATGGCCCCAAGAGCTAGGTTTTTACTATACTAGACCTATGAGAGGGTCTTTCTAAGCTCTAGGGCCCATTATGGGGTGTACAAGTTGATATACACCGTAGGATAGTTAGCCCTAATGATGATCTATGTATGGACATGCTCGGCCCGCCATTTGGATACGCCGATCGACAGATATGATGAGAAGTCTGTTCAACGGTCGTCGATAGTCGATCGGGGTCGCGGCTATATGGATATGAGCAGGAAAATATCCTTACTTCACGGGTGAAGTTTGGTCATAGACCGACGGTCCAAAGTCCTCAACTTTGCATAAGAGTGGATGACCCAATTCACTTAAGTTTCAGTTCATTCCTTTAGGGTATTCTCATGCAGTCGTCCTTTGGCTCAAGTTGAGCAGTCTTGGACAGCACCCAGGTTCGACTCCCGCGATGGGCGTCAAGCCCAGTAAGACGGACATTATTCTATAATTTTGGAACTGATGGCCCACCAACGAGTGGTTTAGAGCTTGTTCGGAAAATTGGGACATTTCTGAAATGAATTAGGCAGTGAGATTTCTTGTGGGTAATGATTAGGGTTTGAATTAACTATGTTCATAGTGTGACCTATTTATAATTAGTGAAAGTGGAGATTTGGTCATGATTACTCTAAACCGTCAGTTTTAGGCTTAGAGAGTAACGAGGTTGATTTAGTCTATTATTCAAGATCTGGGCCTTATCTGACTCGACACCGATCAGATCTTTAATTTAGTTATGCTTGTCTTGATTAGTTAGCGAATGGTCGGTTAGACTTGGGCCCTATGTGAGTAAATCACGGGGCTATACCTGATGTTCAAGTGATCGGGAGGATTCGTTGGCTTCCTACGGTTGATTAATTTAACTTGTGCGGTTCTTTACTGGTTTCACCCCTGTATATACTAACATTGAGTGTTAATGGTTATAAGTGATATTATAGGTTAATTATATGAAAAAAATTTAAGAATTTTTGGAAATCCAAAACAGTGAAAATCCAAGATGTTACACCAATGTTTTGCCTATGTGAGGGTGAGGAGAGGTGGATGTGTAGGGGAGATCTTTCGAGATCCTTAGCGAAGACCTCGGGATTCCGAGTGTGTCTCGAACAGATCTTAGGCGGATCTCTTTAAATAAGATCTTATTGTTCGGAATCAGCAGAGATACGCAGTATGAGGCCGAGGTCACTGTGATTTATGAATTTTATCCACATCATCTATCATTTTTTTTTTTCATATCATTTTGCAGTACAAGCTTAAAAAAATGATGCAAATCCAAAACTCTATCACATGAACCAGCTGTGATAATAGCACCCACCTTTGAAACCTTCTTATACTACAATGATGATTAATTGCCATCCAACCTATTTATGAGCGACAACACAAATATCAGAACATTTATGGTCCTTTAAAAAAAAAAAAAATAATAATAATAAAATCAATGATATGTGTTTAATCCATACTCTGCAGTCCTAAGTATTGAAAAATAGATGGATGGTGTGAATAAAACCTCAAGATTGGACACGAGGATTTGATTGGATGACAGCTCATGCCCAGGAACTAATGTTCCTGTCATGCAATTCACACGAAATTTGTATCTTCTTCAATTTTGGGACCATGGCCTAAAATAAGCTCTAGAAGCTGGAAAAACAGATGAACGACCGATGTAAAATGCATACATGTAAGTGAGCTCCTACAGTGGAAACGGATTGGCTACTCCCCCTGCTACCCGCCCTTGGTTGATGGTCCTTGCTCTATGGGCCCCACCATAATGTATGTGTTTCATCCATTTTTACATATCATTTTAGGGCTTGATCCCAAAAATGAGAGGGATATAAATCTCAGGTGGACCACACCACAGGAAAACAATACTGATTGTATATCCACCATTAAAATCCTCCTAAGGCCCATTGTACTGTTTATTTGACATCCAATCTGTTGATTAGATCATACAGACCCAGATGATGGGAAAAGACAAAGATCAGCTTGACCCCAATCTTTTATGGCCCCCAAAAAGTTTTTAATGGTCCACGTTCATTCAACACTGTTTCCTGTAATGTGATCTACTTGAGATTGCGATATAACTCATTTTTGGTCTCATACCATAAAATGATCTAGAAAAATAGATGGATAACATGGATGAAACACATACATCATGGTGGGGCCCACAGAGCACCGACCACCAGCCATTGGCCGGTGGCGGGGGAGTAGCCAATCCGTTTCCTCCCCCAAACTGACATAGGCCCAAACACAACCCAGACCTAAGAAAGTGGCTAAGCTAACTATTACAAAACCAGTGAGAAGTAAGAAACTATCTATAGTTTCTAAGCTTAAATAAAGAAAGTGAGATTTGAAAATTACAATCAAGCAGATGATGAATGTGAAAGTTCATGAGATCCAATAGCAAGAAAGAAATGGATGGATGATCATCTCATCTATCTATGGAATGGGCGAAAGGGCCCACAAAGGAATGTTCTAGGTTTATTGCTCACATGAATTGAGACATGGTGAAACACATGCCACCAATGCACACTTATATGAGATGTAGGCCTATACCTATTGTAGACACTGACCATTAAGTAAATGAGGCTGCTTATTTTGAGTTGGTCATCAGATCATAACGAATTTTCTAATTTTAGCCAGTTTGGTAGGGGGCAAAAAGACCAGGTGTGACCTATGAAATAAATGAGTTGGGTTATTTTGACTTGGTCCTAACCTAGAACCAACGTATATTTGAAGGGGAGCGGTCTAAGCAGATTTTAAACACACAGACATACACTCACACGGGATTTCTGATTTCACCACCTATGCGAACTCAAACCCTTACCCATTTGGCCGGGTGGATTGGAAGGGATTGAATGATATTAGGGTGGATGGCATGGATTTCAAGGTAATGATGGTGTTGTCAGTGGATTGTCTTATAAGATCCATGGGATTGCTATATCCCGGCATTATTATATTGAGTCTGTTTGGCACGCCCGGCCAATTCTGAGATTAAACCTTCCCATCCCTTCCAATCCCTTAAACCAAACACGGCCCAAGCAAATTTGAATGGATTAGGGTGGATTGGATTGGATTTAAAGGTAATGATGTTGTTAGTGGATTGTCTTAAGATCCATGGGATTGCTATATCCCTGGATCAGGTCACCCAGTCTGTTTGGCATGCCCGGACAATCCCGGGATTTAACTTCTAATCCCTTCCAATACCATCCAATCCGCCCAGCCAAACGGCCCTTAACCTTGGGTTGAAACTCTTGTGAGACTACAAGCGGGGCAAGAGTAAGGACCACGGTAATGTATTAATTTTATATCTACTCTACCCATCCATTTTATCTTATCATTTTAAGGCATGGGCCAAAAAATGAAGTAAAGCTAAATCTCAGGTAGACCATACTAGACTAAGCAGTTACACCATTAAAAACTTCCTTAGGCCCACCATTCATGGTAAATCACCACTATTTCATATGGTATGATTCATCTAAGATCTGGATCTGTTTCCATTTTGGGATCATGTTATAAAATAATCTGAAAAACAGATGGACGGTGTGGATATGGAATACATGCATCAATATGAACCCCACAGTAAGGGTTGCACCATCTTGTGTGAGGCCTCGGCCGTACATACCTAATCCCCTCTTGCTTTTAAAGGGTTGGGAGGGGCCAAATATACAAACCCAAATATTCCTGTCTGTTTACCCTAGGGCGAAAGAATTACGGCTAAAATCTCACCCTTGACCCATTTTCCTGTGACCAATCCACCCGCTTAAAATTCATCAAGCCTAAGCTTGACCCAGCCAACCTAATTAATAGTCTGACCCAATCTTAGTCGGCACAACTGCATTCGAGGTTTAAGAATGGGATGCAAGGATAATGACCCCAACACCAGGCAGCTATCTAGTGTCGAAGGCCTGTGAGCCCCACCATGATGTGTGCGTTTTTATCCACGCAGACTTATTTTAGGGCTTGATGGAAGAAACTTAAAGGCAGGTTTGACATTTGTGTTTTCCCTTTATCCATGTTTGTTTGACCTTATCATTAGGTTAGATGGCAAATAAGCATTACAATCGCATTGGGAGTTTTTAATGACGGAAGTTCAATCAACACGGTCTTCTATCGTGTGGTTCACTTGAGATTTGAATATGCCTAACTTTTGAGCTCATGTCCTAAAATGAGCTGGAAAAATTGATGGGCAACGTTCATAAAACACACATCATGGTGGAGCCCACACAGCTTTGACACTAGCTGGCTGGTACGGAAGCCGATTGCGTACTGAGTAGAGTAGACTTTGTGGGGTCCACCGTGTTTTACATATTTTACCAACTCTATCCATCCATTTTAACAGATAATTTGATTGCTTGAAGCCAAAATTGAAGTATATCTAGTGGACCTCACCAGGGGAAACAATGTGAATTGAAATTCTACGTTGAAATTTTCTTGGAGCCCACAGAAATTTTAGATAAATCTTATATTTGTGTTTTCCCTTCATCCATGTTTGTGTGAACTTATTAACAGATGACAAATAAACATCACTGTGGGCCCTAGAAAGGTTTCAACGGTGGAAGTCATTATTCCCACCGTTTCTTGTGGTGTGGTCCACTTTAGCTTTGGGCGTACTTATATTTTGGACTCAATCACTAAAATGAGCTGGAAAAACGGATGGACAGGGTGGATCAACTACATATATTCACAGCACACCTAATTAAGTTTACTCAGTACGATGAAAGCCTACTGATTTCGGCTAGTACTGGGTTGACAAGCCAAACCGCGTGGGCCAGCACTGCCGAATTGATGTGTATTTATGTAGTAGATTTATTTCTTAGGAGGGGTTTAGAACTAGGTTAGGTCGGGTCATATCTCCACACTGACAAATCTTGCTGAGCCAATTTCTTGGCTGGAAAGTTTCTTTTTTCAAATTTAGATGTTTTTGTCCAAGTATTATCTAAAATATTTTGTTGAAAATAAAATTATTTAAAAATATTTATTTTAAATTATTAAATAAATCTATTATGAATAATAGGGGAAAGGTATTTAAAAAAAATAAAAATAAATTTAACACACGCACACACGCTAGTGGAATTTCACCCCCAATAGAGTCTACCACAGGAGCAAGAGCAAGGACCCAAATAATAGGGAAAAGGTTGACCTCATGGGAAGCTTTCCATGAGGCCGAGCTCTGTGGGCCCTTTTTTCACACACGCGCACACACACACTCCACACACTCATGCCAGTGGAATTTCACCACTTATGGATACTCGAACCCTTGACCGGGTGTTGAAACTCCTGATAGTCTTCCACCCAAGCAAGAGTTAAGATACAGTTTTTTCATATCATTTGGGAGTACAAGCTAGAAAAAAAATGATGCAGATCCAAAACTCATAACACCCACCTTTGAAACCTTCCGGTCCTGCAATGGTAACTAATTGTCATCCAACCTGTTTATAAGGTATAACGCAAATACCAACTTCATCCAAGATCTCAATGGCCCTAAAAATATTTCAATGATAGGGGTTTAGTCCCTACTCTTAGTCCCTACTCTGCCGTGCACTTAAGATTTACATGTGCATAATTTTTAAGCTGTTACCATAAAATGACATGGAAAATTGGATAGACTGTGAATAAAACCTTAAGATTGGGCAAGGAGATTTGATTGGATGGCAGCTCCATGCTCCATAACTAATTTTCCTTGTCATGTGATCCACATGAAATTTGTTTCTTTGATTTTGGTACAATGGCCTGAAACAAGCTTTGAAAGCTGAAAAACAGATGAACAACATGGATTACATTTATAGCTTGTTTGGCCAACTGCATTAGGTGAGATTAAGGTAGATGAAATTGTAAAAATTACAATAAATGCGTGTGTAAGGAAGTGTTGTTGGATTGAGTTTATCCAATGTTCAGCTCCTACGATAATGGTCTCACCCAAATGTACCGGAGTGGAGTCGCAGCCAAGTGGCGCTGCTGTTGGGAGTGACCTATGACCAATCAAATCCTGCCATATTGCAGCCGCTTGGTACGGGCGGAGGCATTAACAACCGGTGTCCCTGGTTCATTAAGCCAGCACATTCACTCAAGTAGGCCATTTTGTCCGACTCGAGCCTGACCCAACGCTATGTTAGGCAGCGTGGCGTATGTCAACCTTTAATGACGGTGAAAAAAATAAGAGTTATTTAAAAAAAAAAAAAAACCTTCAATAAAGTTCATTCGCATTCATTAATTATTGTGAATGAATCATCGAAACTCCATAAATACTATCAAATTATTAAATGAATTGTTGAAAATAAAATTTAACAGCCATAGTCCCTATATATATTTAAGGCAAATAATCCAGATCAAAGAGCAATGGTCAATATTAAAAGTCAATGGTCATTAAAACATATAGTCTTGATCAATGATCCAATAGTCATATTATCACAAATGTGACTCAGATGATCCTAATTGATGATTCAATGGTTAGATCATAGAGTTGGGCATGTCTGACCTGATCCCATGAATCCGACCCAATCCGAATCGACGGCCTGGATCGGTTAGGTTCGAGCAGGATCAGGCAGATTCGACCGTTAATCGGATCGGATTTGGGTCAATGTCAATTCGGACCGGACTGATCCGAAATCCGATCTGATCTGAATCGGACCAGACTAGATATATTAATAACTAATAATACATCTGCGGCGGCCCATTGCCTCTGTTTTTCAGCGGAATCCTACCGTCAGATAAGTCCGATAAGCTTGAGTAAAAGTTATAGGATACCATGAGAGAGACGAGATGGTGAGTGTCTCCTTTGTGTAGAGGTGGATGGTGAATGAGAGGAGTTGGAAGAGAGAGCGAGGGACTACCAAAGAAGACGGGTGCTAGTCACGAGATCTGGTGCACCCCATTTGCTATTATGGTATTCCTTCTTCCTTTCTTCTTTAGAAAGAAAAGAAGCTTTTGCTAATCCTACAAATGTCAATTGAGAGATAAGATTGCAGATGTGAGAAAGAGGGAGAGAAATAAGGAATATACACATTATATATTCGCATATATTGTGTGTATCTGTAGATGTTTTCTATTGATTTTGGTTGAGAAAATCTGGCCCCACAGATTGCTTCTCAACAACATCTTAATTCGAGAAGAGGGATTACGTTTTGTATGGCTGCAGCTGCTGCGGCCTGCTGCCTCTGTTTGGCGGCGTCACCGAAAGCGATTTGCAGCCTCAGTTCTTGGATCATGACGTCCTCCATCAGGCCCAGGTGGACCGATCCGAACCTTGCCCAATCCAATCCGACTCGACTTTCCTGACCGAGTCGGACTCAAATCGGTTCAAGCAAGCATGGGTTCAGATTGGTTTGGGTTAGATGACCCGGACTCGGTCCCAGATCGGATCGAGTTCGGGTTAGGCCATGTAGAACTCGGACTGAGTCGAGTTGGACCCAATTCGATCCGACTCGGTTCGATGCCCAGCTCTATTAGATCATCAAATATAGTCCTTAATTGATGATTTAACGGTCTGGATCAAAGATTTAACGGCTGGATCTTCCTAAAATTAGATTAGATAGCCTTGATCGTCCACGTGATGATCAGTCCCACAAAATAATAAATATTATCATCTCAAGTATATTGTTGGCTAGAATTACAAGCTTAAAGTTACAGAATAAATTAGTAGGCCATATTTGACCTTAGTATATTAGCCAATATGACTCTATTGTAAGCATTGTCATCTAAAAGATATAGGAACAATATGACTCGTATACAAACTAATTAAATTATCAAAAGATGACATATGCACCCAGATCCAACCATTGATCAAGCTGTAGAATAAGTTAATAATTAAATGAACCATGAAACTACTTGATCTGATACTTAAAAAAAATCAAATGATGAATGGTCAGCTCAGGCGGATGTTTACATATGACGGGTAGATCGGAAGAAAATTCAGATTCAACGGCCAAATTATTAAAATACTTCCATATAATGATTCGATCACCGTAAAATTGAAATCGCCGCGCCTCGAAAATCGTCACCTGAGTACGGAGACTCTGATCCTAAGTTCCTGGGTGTAAAACTAGCAAAAATGCACGTGGGTGAGTTCTCACATGCTAGCGCAGTCCAGTTAACGTTCATCAATCATAGTAATTTTAAATCAGTGACATCACAAGTTAAACAGAGATAACTAATCTCGGAAATAGATGACTAATATTTAAAATGTACAATTCCAAGAGTGATGTCTACCCAAATGAGAATTATATAAGGCACAATCTACAAACCCAAAATGATTAAAATGTAAAATTTTCAAATTTTGGCCCAATCCTCCAAAACATAATGGCGATGGTACAAGCCGATCTAAGCTTACTCGCTTGAGATCTCAATAGTAATTTGTAACATCCCGGATTTTCACTGTTTTGGATTTCCAAATATCCTTGATTTTTTTTTAATTAACTTATACTATCACGTACTAACCATTAGCACTCAATGTTAGCTTGTACACGAGTTAATTAATTCAAGATTAGCCCAATTTAATAGACCAGACAGGCCGTGATAAGGCCTGGTGCAGGCCGCTAAGTCAGATGACTGTTTACACTTAAAGACGGCCCGTGTGGGCCACAGTAACCGAGGAGGGTCAGAAAAATCTAAAACTTTATAAAATCATAGATCTCACTGGGCTTGTAGTCCATTGCGGACTGCGGCCCAGTGGACACCCAGAAGTACCATCTGGCGCTTGCCCAATGCCCCCCACCAATGCCAGATTAAAATCTGGCACTGACAAAAGAAACTGAGACTCCGGGCCTTCCAACCGTCGGATTTCTTCCAAATTTACGGTGAAGGTTTAATGTATTTTTCAACGCCTGCCCACCAAATCTGAGCCCCTACCGTGGCACGATGACCGTTGATTGTAAATCGGACCCGTGCCATCAAACCCCATATCCGATCGCTCCCAAATTTTGCATGGCCCTTCATCGGGCCATGGATCACCTACCCTATAAATTTCATGGCCAGAAGGCCACTAGAAATGCCCCATCAATCTGAAGGGCCCCCAAAGGGCCACTTAAAGGTCGAAAATGCTTGCTCAGATCATATATCCGTTCATCCGTTCGCCCTAAATTTTTGCATGGACCCTAGTCAAGCCATAGGGCACCTACACACCAAATTTAGTAGTTAGAGGGGTGTTAGGGCCGCCCCAACACCAATAGGGAGTCCTAGTGGTCTATTTTAGAAAATTGTGGAAGCTTGGGGCCATTTGCACCAAATCTGGAATTATAAAAAGGGGTTTCTTTTGGGCACCCCTGTCACGCCCCAAACTCAGAAACCGGGCTCACAAAATTTCCGATCGCCGAATCCGGCGCCGACAGCCTCCGTAGAACCCCATTCTCGGCTCCCAGCGCCCATACGTCAGGTTCCGATCCTGGGATGCTATAAGGAGGATTTTTCAGCATCCGTTTAATTTGTAATAAGCATAACTAAAGGCATAACCCACAAACAACAACCAAAAACTCCATCACATTTCCACTATGATAAAAAACTTTACAAATACAATGAGCATGAAGGGAAATACAATGAGAATGGACAAAAAGCTCCAAAAGATCTGCTCTGCGCTCCTGCCTCAGTACTGCTGCGTCCTCGCGTCACCTGCACGCAACGGTCGTGCATAAGCTTATAGAAAGCTTAGAGGGTGGTGAAAGTGTGTGCGTAAGGTAGTAATGCAGTATGCAGTGTCAGAGTAATGCGGAACATGCTGGTGAATCCATGAATACCACTAGCCGTACCAAGGCTATGCAATGCAAGGCATGAAAGATGTCGGCCATACCAAGGCCATGCGATGCGAAATGCAACTCAAGCATACAAATCCTCATCTAAGTCCACATATCAGTATAGCTCAAATCTGGGATATCACCGGGGTCTAGTACACTTTAAACCAGATTGCCGCCCCATCGCGCGCAATAAGGTAAGTGGAAGAGACCTCACTACCCGCCTGCCAATATCGGGCTCGGCTCGTCGATAGCGGACCCATTCCTCGAGCTGGTCAGACTCAGCCTAGCATTGCCCCCTCCTCTCGGGCGGGTAAGGCCGTACCCCCTTCCAACCGACCACGACACAGTGGAAAGCGCAGCCTCCTGGTAATCGGCCATCGGCGCTCATGCACCCACTCGGTCTAGACGTTGGAGCAACCTCTTGGTACCATAAGGATTTAGGGACTTTTACCCAGGGATATCTATAGCACCCCATGTAGAACAAGATTTCGGGTATCCAATCCTGCCAACCACGATACGCCTGTGGAGGCTATGGCCCTGATGTCGCTAGGGCGTACAGTAACTACATCACACAATGCGAATGCATGAATCACACTATCCAATCATGCAACAATCCTGCGCGTCTCGTGCGCTCATGTAGGGCAACACCGCCTAACCGGGAGCCCCTAATCAATCTGCCCGAAGACATATGCTATGATCAGTCACCTCTCATATCAAGCACACATATGATGCGTATGATCATGAGTCATGGAACTATACTAAACATGTAATAAGGTAATGAACTGTGCTTACAACGCAGATGGGCCTAGACGGCCTACACGCAACAAGTACGGCCTATCAATGGGCCCTAGGGAGAGTCGTAATGCGGACATTTAACCAACATTATACTTACAATGTGGACGTCAAACCAACATTGCTCCCAAGGCGTAGCCCGTAGTGAATACCATTACATGAACCAGGTTGGGGTCACGCATTGCAATGGATCTTAGGTACATCCCATTGGGCATTAAATACATCAAATGGGCCCTGTCATATGGGCCTTAGAATACATCAAATGAGTCCAATCCCATGGGCCTGACATATATCAAATGGGCCTATTCCCATGGGCCTTATGTGTATCAAATGGGCCACACCAATGGGGCCCTATATGTGTAACAAATGGGCCTCAACCCATAGGTCCTAATGCAATTCAATGGGCCTTAACCCATCGGCCTTATATCTCAAAGTGGGCCTCGAAACATTGTAAGGTGGAGCCCACTTGGACTATGGATTTGGCTCATTATTAGCCTCAAGCCTTAAGCCAGGCTGGTCAAATGGTGCATGGCTTTGGAGGCAACACATGCATCACGGGTGGGCCCACAAGAAGGCCCACCATTAAATATGTATATCATACATACATATATATATACATACATACATTATATATATATATATATATTATATATATATATATATATATATTATATACACACACATGCACATGCCTGCACAATACACCACACACATACACACCCACACACATACGCACGCACACACACACTCGTGCACACACACATACACGCACGCACACACCTCACAGGGGCCCCACCGTCTGCCTTGACGGTGGGTAAAACACAAACATCACAGTAGGCCCCCCACCCCCGCCTGGACGGTGGGATAAACACATACATCACTGTGGGCTCCAAGTGGGGCCCACCATGTCGTTTATATGTCATCCGGACCGTTGGTAAGGTCACACGGGTCGGGTTGAAGGGAAAACCCAAGTTTCAGCTTGATCCAAACTTCTGTGGGCCCCAAAAAGGTTTCAATGGTAGACCCTCATTCTCACTGTTTCCTTTGGTGTGGGCCATCTGAAACTCAGATAGGCCTGAGATTTGGAAGGGGCCTACTCCATGGAGGGGTCCACCTAATGGACGGAATGGATGACACATATACATCATGGTGGGTCCCACGGCAGGGGCCGTGGGTGTCCCTGTCCATCCGCCCAAACCGGCGCAGGCAGCGCCTGCGCCCTCTCTGGCGCTGTCAGGGCAGCAGCAGGCGCTGCTGCCTTCAATATATATATATTTTTTTTGTTTTTGTTTTCTTGCAGAAAAAGGCATGTGGGGTCCACTACCTGAAAATCTAGTCCGCCCATTGCGTTCTCAGGCTCGAAGTGCATCAAACAAGTCCAAAGTTCAATTTTTTTCGGTGTGTAGATAAGGCAAGGTGGCCCTAGAAGTTTTGAACGGTAGAGGATACAGTTTTCTATGGTACAGCCCGCCTGAGTATTGGATCGACCTCATCTTTCGGCTCAACGCCTAAAACCTTCTTGTGGAGAGGATGGACGGCATGGATTGAACACATACAACAAGGTGGGGCCTGCATGAGTGGCCCACACCAAAGCTTAAACCAAGCTTATATTTGTGTTTCCCAAATGACGTCCAGCGTCCAGGGACGCTGGACGGTTTGACATTCCAAGTGCAAGGAATGTGTGGGCCTGCTCAAGTGGGCCACCAGATGATGGATGGCGTCGATACAACACATATAAGGTGGGCCCCACTTATCACAAACACCTCAACTCCACACTAAAAGAAAATGAAAAGGAGAGGGAGAGAGAGAGAAAGAGAGAGATCGGTGAGAATGGAGGGACCCCGCCACTATGGGCCCCTCATTCAATAGTACATCAAGGTGGGTCCCACATATATGGACCCTTGATCAACAAAAGAAAAAAAAAAAAAATCAAATCAACGATCACCACACGGCTTCTTCTTGCTCCAATGGGTTCCTTAGCTCCTTGGCTTCAATTTCAAAGGAGGAGATGAGGAATGAATGGCTAGGATGGGGGATCTTGGGGTGGAAAGGTGGGACACATTTGTGGCTTGGAAGGGAATGGGGAGATAGCTCATACGTATGGGGTTTTCTCTCTTGGGGATGAATTTGCAAATGAAGAGAGAGAGTGTTGTAAAGGGAGAGGAGTGATGGATGTGTGTGATGGGGTGTAAGAGCCACTTTTCTTGACTTTTGTGGCTTTTGGTGTAAGAAAGGTATGGTGGTGTAAGAACTTTTTGACTTTGGGGTTGCTTGGGGAAGAGTGTGAGTGATGTGTACTTGACCCTTGAGATTGATGGGTTGATGGATTGATGGATTGATGGATTGATGTGACATATCGTAGAGATTCTCTTGGATTTTGCAACGCGCAGTGTTTTTCTCGCACCGAAACATAGCCCACATCTCCTGGCCAGGGTATCGCCTCGGCGAGCGAGTCACGGCATCGGAACCACGGCGACGGTGCGGTCGCAATGGTACAAGTCTCGGGTTGAGTCGACTCGGGTTGACAGCGTGTGAATCAGGGTCGCGCGCAACGCCGGTTAAGGGTCGAAGGTTGCCGAAATTCGACTGGAAAGACCGCGGAAACCTACGGAACGGTAAGGTTTAAGATGCGGGTCTTACAACCCCTCTCCCATACGAATTTGCCCTAGGAGAGAAAAGAGAGAAAAAAGAAGAGAAAGAGGAGAAAGAAGGGGGAGCAAGGGAGTAGTGAGAGTGGTGGTGTGTAAGGTGGACTCTCAATCAAGGTGGGGCCCAAGAGGATCAAACCCACAACCTCCTACACTTTCTCCAAGAGGAAACCCTACACCACAACCACCAAAAATCGTCCGTGGGCCATCTAGGTAAGATCTCTCACTCCTTTTTCTTGAAATCCTTGTATTGAAGAAGAAAATGCATGGATTTCTCTCATGTTTGAATTATTTTAGGGATTTCGGTCGGCCAACCTCCAAAACCCTCATCTCTAGGTCGTTTCCAAGCCTCCAACGAATTCGAAGGTGCGGACTATTGTTCTTAGGTGGTCTAGTACCAATTATAATACTAGCTTAATAATTTTGGATGCTTGATTGGTACATTTGAAAGCCTAGAGAAATCCTAGGAATTGTAGGTTCTTGAAATTGTATGGATGCACATGATGTTCTTCATAATGTTATTTGTTGATGCACATGATTTTCTTGAATGGATGCTAATATGCTTATGTCGTGTCATTCTTTCACATGTTATGAATCCATGTTGTGTATGCTTCCATTACTCTTATGCATATGATGGCTTGAGATGGAGGAAGTGCGTAACTTCCTCACACACACCCACACACCTCACATGCACTATATTGCTTGATTGCTTGCTAGGATCATCTAATTCGTATGACTGAGATGCATGGAGTATGATGATGACATGTTAGTGACAGTCTGTATAGTCGGCTTGTTAAGGATGACCCTCTTTACATTGGGTTGGTCAGGAAACTTGAGGAGAGCAAAGGCGGCTCCAAGGGTAGGACCGCCTCGAGGCTAAACCAGTGAGTTTGGGCGAGTGCGTTCTGGTGGCTGTAGTTCGACTACATGGGTCTCTCGTGCCCGAGGTCGCTCGTCCCACGCTCGCCTGGCTCGTGCGATCTAGCCTGCAATCTGATCAACCCTGTTTGTTAACCCTGTGTGCCTACATATGTATGGAACCTGAACCACCCTGCAACCGTTGTAGCCCATCGAAAATTCACTTGAAATGGGTCCACAGTCTCGTGAGCCGGGCATGGTGGAATGGGACACTGTGTCCGAGCTGTCGGCCTACGCTGGGGTACCGCGCCTCCCCGTAGTGACCGCGAGCGATCCCTTCCTTTCGGCACTCCTCATGTGCTTGGTGTCGGGGATGAGGAACCCGACGGGATCACGAACCGCGAGGTCTCGGCCTCACGCGTTGATGGGGTCTTGGCCTCGCAACCTGCTTAGGGCATTGATACATAGAGTGAATCAGAATCCCCAACCTGCTGGATGACCGGACTTAACTAATAACTCGGCTAACACGATCGCATTGCACGCATCAGTTAGGGTGGCGACTCGGAAGTCGAGGTCGCTCTGAGGGAGTGTTGTCATATGCGATCGTTAGATGGAGTAGCTTGAGGGAGTGTTGTGGCGAGGGCATGCATCATATCATCCCGCATGCATGCATTTTAAATAAGAGTTATTAGGTGTTAATGATTGTCTGCTTTTCATTAAGTTCATATTATAATTGATGCCTGTTGTAACTTGAGACCAATAGTTCACACTGAGTTGATCACTCACTCCCACTCTGGGATGGTGTTTTAAAACACCAACCAGACCCATTCATAGATGCAGGTGACTTAGGGCATGAGGAGTCTGGCGAGGCGAGCTTGGACGAGGAGGACGGGCTCTCCTAATTGCAGCTGATGGGCGGCTCTCCATCGGCTTGATCGAGCTGGATTTGGATTTGCTGAGCCGCGGGCTCAGCTTTATTCTTTTTGGACATAGCCTTTTTTTGTAGTTCTGTTGGGTAACGCCTTGGGCGACCAGTTATTATTTTTAGACCTGTATATATATGAGTTATCCTTCATTTCAGTAGACTGGTGTGATTGTGCTTCGTGCCTCAGGTAATTCCAAATTGCGCAGTTAAATTTGATTAATCATAAAAACCATAAATGCATGATAAGTGACACTCGGGAACTCGGGAGTCGAGTGTATGCACGACCCCCGATTTTTCGGGGCGTTACATAATTGCATCGATAATATTGCTTGATTAGTTTTTTAAAACACCGTTCCAGATGGGAGTGAGTAGCTAACTCACTGGTTCTATTAGTTCTAAGTTACACATATTATCAACTTAATCAGCACATGTAATGATAACATACAAAACAAACAATTCTTAAGTTAGTTATTTAATGCATGATGCGATGTTACGCGTAATGGTTGGCTCAACCCAACAATATCGTCATGATGTTATGCATGATTAGACAAGTTGTTATTATTTCTAGTTCAAATAGTAGGTTGGCGAAGCTAGGATATCGACGTAATATTATAAGGCCTTATCCGGATCACGTCGCTTGTAGTGGCTTTTCACCAGTGTCCCTTGATTCGAATGTATGTATCACCCATTATATCTCACGAATCAATAATTTCAAAGTACGACTGATACCCAAAAGTATAAGGATCAACCTGAGATGTGTCGTCACTCAAATATTGAGTAGATCACTCAGTTCAGAGGTGCAGGCTTATCGCATAAAACCAAATCACCAAAAAAGGAAAGGGCTCATCACTCAATTCCATTCATTTCCAAGTCGTTCAAATGATATTCTAACATAGAACCATCGACCGGGTATCTGACAGGGGTTGTTCGGATAACAATTTATCACCTCCGTCAATGCTC
Organism: Magnolia officinalis; assembly: GCA_021015155.1. Taxonomy (NCBI): domain Eukaryota; kingdom Viridiplantae; phylum Streptophyta; class Magnoliopsida; order Magnoliales; family Magnoliaceae; genus Magnolia; species Magnolia officinalis. The sequence goes on along the minus strand of JAJHSJ010000006.1, from coordinate 85,895,114 downwards.
ACTGGTCGCTACGGGGAGACACATTATTCAATGTTTTACCAACATGGTGGGCTTATCACCCAATGTTTTGCCTATGTGAGAGTGAGGAGAGGCGTTAGTGTAGGTAGAGCTGGGCATCGGACCGAGTAGGATCAAATTGGGTCCAACTCGACTCGGTCCGAGTTCTACATGGCTTGACCCGAACTCGATCCGATCCAGGACTGAGTTTGAGTCATCTGACTCGAATAAATCTGAACCTATGCTGGCCTGAATCGATCCGAGTCCGACTTGGTCAGGAAAACCGAGTCGAATCGGATTGGGCAAGGTTCGGATCGGTCCACCTGGGCTTGATGGAGGACGCCATGATCCAAGAACTGAGGCTGCAAATCGCTTACGGTGATGCCGCCATACAGAGGCAGCGGGCCGCAGCAGCTGCAGCCATACAAAACATAATCCCTCTTCTCGAATTAAGATGTTGTTGAGAAGCAATCTGTGGGGCCAGATTTTCTGAGCCAAAATAAATAGAAAACATCTACAGATACACACAATCTACACGAATATACGATGTGGATCTTCCTTATTTCTCTCTCTCTCTCTCTCTCTCTCTCTATCTCTCTCACATCTGCAATCTTATCTCTCAACAGACATTTGTAGGATTAACAAAAGCTTCCTTTCTTTCTAAAGAAGAAAGGAAGGAGGAGTACCATAACAGCAAATGGGGTGCACCAGTTCTCATGACCAACACCTGTCTTCTTCGGTAGTCCCTCACTTTATCTCTCTCCCAACACCTCTCATTCACCTCCACCTCTACACAAAGGAGACACTCACCATCTCGCCTCTCTCATGGTATCCTATAAGTTTTAATCATGCTTATCAGACTTATTTGACGGTAGGCTTCAGCTGAAAAACAAAGGCAGAGGGCCGCCGCAGATGTATTATTAGTTATTAATACATTTAGTTCGGTCCAAATCAGATCGGATTTCAGATCGATTCGGTTTGAATTGCCATTGACCCGAACCCGATCCGATTAACAGTCGGATCTGCGTGATCCTGCTCGAACCCGATCGATCCAGGCCGTCGGTTCGGTTTAAATTGGGTCGGATCTACCAGATCGGGTCAGACATGCCCAGCTCTAAGTGTAGGGGAGATCTTTCGAGATCCTTAGCGAAGACCTCGGGATTCCGAGCGTGTCGCGGACAGATCTCGGGCAGATCTATTTAGATAAGATCTTACTATTCAGAATTAGTGGAGATACGCAGTAGGAGGCCGAGGTGGTCTTGGCCAACCTAAACTGGGGGTAGTATATCGACCTGACCCGGGGCTATACCGACCTGGATCCGTGCCGATCTGGGCCGATAGGGTCAATCTTCTTTTGGTGACGGGTGGATCGACGAATCTTCTGACCTGCTAGCGAGAGGCCGAGCTCGACCTCTTCTCGTGCTCGGTCAGGGGTCAAGGGTCGAGCCTTTAGTTGTTTCTGGCACTGTTCGACCTGGTGAAGTGCCTAAAGTTCCGACCTGACCTCTTTTGATCGGTCGGTTCGTTTTTCCCATAACAAGTTGAATGTCCACCGTAGTAATATTTATGGGCCATGGAAGATTTGAATCAGGCTAATATTAATTTTATTTGAAGTTCATCCCAGTGGGCATCACGGTGGACCATAAGGAGGTTTCAACCGGAGTAATTTTCCTACCCATTAGTCCTGTCGTGCGACCACTTGAGTTTGATCTGCCTTATTTTTTAGCCATGTCTTGATATAAATGGAAAAATGGATAGGCCGAGTAGATTTCTCACAAACACCACAGTGGGCCCACCTACTTCCTGTCGAGAGGTCGCTGGCAATCCCCGTCCGCTGGTATCGGTTGTTAGATGAGCATCGGTGCAATAACTGCACGTCCAGTCCACTCCAACAACCACATTGATAGCGGAAACGGATTGGCTACTCCCCTTGCCACCAGCCATCGGCTGATGGTCGTGCTCTGTGAGCCCCACCATGATGTATGTGTTTCATCCATATTTTTATAGATAAAATTATGGTATGAAGCCAAAAATGAGGTATATACCAATCAAGTGGACCACATTACATGAAACAGTGTTGAATGAACATAGACCATTAAAAACTTTGTGAGGCTATAAAAGCTTTGGATCAAGTTGATCTCTGTTTTTTCCCTTCATCTGGGTCTGTATGACCTAATCAACAGATTGGATTTCTAATAAACAGTACAATGGGCCTTAGGAGGATTTTAATGGTGGATATTCAATCACCATTGTTTTCCTATGGTGTGGTCCACCTGAGATTTATATTCCTCTCCTTTTTGGAATAAATTCCTAAAATTATCTGTAAAAGTGGATGAACGGAATTGATGAAACACATACATCATGATGGGTCCTAGGAGCACCGACTGGTGGCAAGTCCGTTCCCATTGATAGCGTGGGAAGCACAAACTGCACGCTTCCCCACTGGATAATGAAAAGGATCGGCTACCCCCGCCCCTTTGATTAGGTCATATAGGCCCAGATGAGAAACAAAATCAGCTTGATCCAAAACTTTTATACCTCCCAAAATGTTTTCAATGGTCAACACTCATTCAACATGTTTCCTGTAATGTGGTCTACTTGAGATTGGGGTATACCTCATTTTTAGTTTCATGCCATAAAATGATATGTAAAAATAGATGGACGTCATGGATGAAACATATACATGGTGAGGCCCACAGAACATTGGCTAGTAGTCAAGGGGAGTAGCCAATCTGTTTCCTGGATAATCGGTTGCAATTTGCCAATACTATCTCGATGCTGGACGTGGATTGCGTGGTACCTCCGTCCGTCTCTAGACACGAACCGGCAATTCTGCGAGTGGGCCCACAGTGATATATTTGTTTATCCATGTTGTCCATCCTTTTTGCCTGATCATTTTAAGGCATGTACACAAAAATGAGATAGATCATGTACCACACCAAATAAGGGCATGTTTGGACGGGCCCATCCCATGGGATTAGATTGGATTAGGGTGGATGGCAGGTAATGATGGCTGCGTAAGTGAATTGCTGGGATTGTTATATCCAGGAAATCTACTACCAAGTATGTTTAGCTTACCTGTCCAATCCTGGGATTACCCCTGGCCAATCCCTTCCAATCCGTCCACCCAAACATGTCCCAAGCAAAATAGATGGGATCAGGAGGGATTGAGTGGATTTCAAGGTAATGATGGTGATGTCATGGATTGCCGGCAATCCCATGGGATTGCTCTCATTCAAGCAGAAGTTCAATGTGCCTGTTTGGCACGCCCGGCCAATCCCGGGATTGCTCCTTCCAATTTAATGCTCTGTGCAGTTAGGCCCTGTTTGGGAAACGGGATTAGAAGGGATTAGGTGGGATTGGATTCAAAAAAACATCATAATTACCCGTGACAGGGATTGTCCCCTGATTCCCTGGGATTAGATTAATGCTATGCTTTGTTGGTAATACGGTGGTACATTGAATGGATATACTCACCATTATTTGAAATTATTGGAATAACACACACGTATTATATCTAAACTATTCATTTGTTTTGTAACCTCATTTTATGGTATGGGCCGAAAAATGAGGTAGATCCAAAACTTATATGGCCTCAAAGAAGTTTTCAACAGTAAGTATTCAATTCCCGTTGCTTTCAGTGGTGGGTCCACTTGAGCTTTAGAATTACCTGATTTTTGGCCCATGCTCTAAAATAATCTCAAAAACTGGGTGGACGTGTGGATATAGCCCACAAATCAGGGTGGGACCTACACAACTTGCTAGCATTGAGTGAAATTGGCACGGGACCCAATGCAATTCCATTGATCTAATTCCATCTTTTCCAAACATGGAGTGGAATTGGCACAGAACCAGATGATCCAATCCCACCTAATCCCGTTGCCCAAACAGGGCCTTAAAGAATCCCAAGCTTATTACCTTGGAAGGAGCAGAGTGGATGGGATTAGATTGTATTGGAAAGGATTGAAAGGAGCAATGCCGGATCGGCCGGGCGTGCCAAACAGGCACGTTGAACTTCTGCCTAGATTGAAGCAATCCCATGAGATTGCTAGCAATCCACTAACATCACCATTATTACCTTGAAATCCACCTAATCCCTCATAATCCCATCTATTTTGCCTGGGACATGTTTGGGTGGATGGATTGGAAGGGATTGGCCGGGCTTAATCCCGGGATTGGCCAGGTGGGCCAAACATACTCCGTGGTAGATTCCCTGGATATTGCAATCCCATGGGATTGCCAGCAATCCACTGACGCAGCCATCATTACCAGCCATCCACCCTAATCTAATCTAATCCCATGGGATGTGCCTGTCCAAACAGGCCCTTAAGACAATCCACTGACAACACCATCATTACCTAGAAATCCATGCCATCCAACCTACTACCATTCAATCCCTTCCAATCCACCCGGCCAAACGGGCCCTTAGGGCCTATTTGGCTGGGCCGATTGGATAGGATTAGAGTGGATTGCACGGATTTCAAAGTAATGATAGCTGCGTTAGTAGCTTGGTGCAAGATTCATGGGATTGCTATATCGGGTTTGTTTGGCACACCCGACCAATCCCAAGATTAAACCTTTCAATCCTGTTCAATCCCTCGAACCAAACACGTCCAGGCAATTTTGAAGGGATTAGGATGGATTGAATGGAATTTAAAGGTAATGATGGTGATGTCAGTGGATTGTCTTAAGATCCATGGGATTGCTATATCCCGGGATCAGGATCTCGTGTCTGTTTGGCACGCCTGGCCAATCCGGGATCTATCTTCTAATCCCTTCCCATCCCTTCCAATCCCATCCAATCTGCCCCGCCAAACAGGCTGATATTTGTGTTATAAAATGAGATAGATCTATATCTTATCTGGACCGGGAGACAGGAAACAATGGTGATTGAACGCCACCATTAAAAACTTCTTTGGGCCATACAAGTTTTGGATCAAGCTGATATTTGTGTTTTCACTTCATCCAAATTTATGTGATCTTATCAACCGGTTGGATGGCAAACAAGTATTACAGTGGGCCGCAGAACGTTTTTAAAGGTGGGTTTTTTAAAAACCTACTGGACGACTCACTTTTAAGCCACTTACCTGGTTAGGCCAGTCCAATTTTCCTTACCAAGCTAATCCCTTGATCTACGGTGCATTTTTAGTAGACCAAAATACCCCTGCTATTCCTTTCGGAAGCCGATTGGCTGGTGTGCGAAGACGAGCTCCGAGTTGTACAAATGTGCTCCACAGTTATGTATTTATATCCACAGCATTATCCAAATATCAACTGGACCACAACACAAATAGCCGTGGGGATATTGATTTTCACTGTTAAAAATTTTGTAGGGCCATCAGAACATTTATTTTTCATCCAATCTATTCATAAAGTTACAAAGACCTGGATGAAGAGGAAAAACAAATTTAATATTGATCCAAAACGGCTGTGACCTCTAAAAGGGTTTCAATGGTAGACGTTCAATCTCCACTACTTTCTACAGTGTGGTCCTCATGATAGTTAGATCTGTCTTATTTTTCGTCTCAAGCTTTAATATGAGCTAATCAAATAGATGGATGGTTTGGATATAACACATACCTCATGATTGGACCCACAGAACTTGCAGACGTCAATACACCGCCGGGTGGACAGTCCTGGCGGCTTTGGCGCCCCGTCGGCAGTAGTGCCTTGGCCGTTTGTATTGACGTCAGTGAAAGCACAATTAGTGGGGTTTGCTGAGAGGCCAAATTGGGCTACCTCCTGTATTAGGAAATGTTTCAATGTCAGTTTTGGTTTGGGGTTGTAGAAGCTCAATCTGGAAGTTCCAAGACCAGCTTGAGCTAGTTTCTAGTTTCATGTTCATTTGTGGACCCTGTGGACGGTTGGAATAGTAGGTCCTTTAGGGCTAGAAGGAAGATCTTGTGGAGAAAGCTTTCACAATCATGTGCGAACGAGAGAATTTTCATAGGCAAAGCATTGAGCTTGGCACAAGTTCTGGCCAAAGTCAAAACCATTTTAGCATCAAAGGGACAATCGATCAAGAACTGGTCCACTGGCCCTTAAACACAAAATACACCCACTTACAATTATATGTTACCTACTCCTTGATGGTCCACAATCAGTATCTCCTGGATTGCCACCCATGCAAAACCAACCACCCTCCACGAACTGTTGAATCCCAAACTGATGGATTCAATCTACACAGCCTAATCCCTTCTTTTCCATTGGAATGCCAAATCTCTATAATATCCACGAGGGTACTGAGATTGTCAATCTCATTTTCATACACGTGTGTGCGCACACAGGCGTGCATTGGGCCCAAAGTGCTTTTAGATGTTTTAGGAATAATTTTACATGGTTTTAGATGATGTAGCCTACCTGAGTTTTAGACACCACTGATTTTTGAGACATCCCATAACCTAGAGGGGAACCAAATACATATTTTATACTTTTAAGAAAACTTCAACAATGACATGGAATCAAAATCCGATGACAATGGTTATGTGATGAGGCTGATGACTTCAATTTCATTTACTTCATTCACTTCGCAGTGAATTTTATTTATTTTGCGGTCAATTTTATCTACTTCATTCACTTCGCGGTCATTTCATTCAATTTGCAGTGAATTTCATTCACTTCGTGGCTAATTTCATTTACTTCGTGATCTATTTCAATCAGTTCGCGATGAACTTCACTCTTTTTAAGGTCAATTTCAATCAGTTCGCGGTCAATTTCATTTACTTTGTGGTCAATTTCACTCACTTTGTGGTCAATTTCGTTCACTTCGCAATGAATTCCATTTACTTCGCGGTCAATTTAATTCATTTCGCGGTCAATTTCACTCACTTTGCAGTAAATTTCATTCGATTCGTAGTTAATGAGGGAAGCAAAGAGGGGACAAGCGATGACCATTAGGCGAATCGACCAAGCTGCTAATAAGCTTCTCAAAGAAGTGAACAAGTGTGTGAACATTGACAAGCCAATCTTTGGAAGCGTGCTCGGGGTTGAAATTGGCGATGAGTTCCGTTATTGGGTGGTGCTTTCCATCATCGGCCTTATTAGGGTGGGATAGATTACACAAAGGTAAGAGGAAAGATTTTGGCTATGAAATATCAACATTTCTCCTAGTCAATTATGTAACTCATTAAGGTCCATCAATATTCCTACGAAGTGACCGAAATTCACTGTGAAGTGAGTGAACTTCATTGCGAAGTGAATGAAATTCACCATGAAGTGAGTGAACTTTATCGCGAAGTGAATGAAATTCTAGGTGGACCACACCACAAGAAACAATGATCAATGACCATTAAAAACTTTTTATGGGCCACAAAAGTTTTGGGCCAAGCTGATAGTTGTGGGTTGCCTTCATCCATGTCTGTGTGACCCTATCAACATGTTGGATGGCTAATAAACATTACAGTGGAACCTATGAATTGTTTTTAATGGTGGACGTTTAATAACCATTGCTTCCTATGGTGTGGTCCACTTGAAATTTGGGTCTGCTTCATTTTTGGTACCATGATAATAAAAAGCTGGCAAAATGGATGGACAATGTGGATATACAATGCATATATCAAGGTGGGCCACACTGTCAGGGTCCCACCCACATTGCTGGTTACGGAAAAGGTGGGCTGCACCATAATCATCGGTTGAAATTAAGATCGAGCTAGTTGTCTATTGATTTGATGTTGTGTCCTGCTCACTAATTGGATTTGCCTGATTTCCTTATCAGGGGATCATCATGGTGTGGCCCACCTTTTCATGAGATGTGACATCTTGGCTGGAAAAAATGGTTGCACTAGAACTTCCAGCCATTAATAGCCATTATACTCTATGAACAGTGTCCCATCCAATGTCGTCGGCCGAATTGATTAATTAGATTTGACCCGAACATGATGTCCATTTGCGTGGTCCATTTTAATCTAACTCGAGTGAGTCATGACTCAACTCGAAAAATAGACTAGTCAATCTAAGTCACTAAATCTTTTAACTATGATTAAAACTAGTAAACCCATCTCCTCAATGAAGTCAGTTTGTTGAATCATATATGGTCTAGTTTGTGGGTATTGACCTGTTGGGCTAGGCTTTTCAACGCCCATTTTAAGGTTGTAGTGACTCTTCCAGTAATGAAAAATTGGATAGAACTGTATTGAACCAGCTGGTCAGGTTGGACCTGAACTGGTGTTTATGTGGTTCCATCATGGATTTAAGACTCGGTGAATTGAACCAACTCGTCTGGCCTTGAGCCGAGTCACTACTTGGTTGAGTTTGGGATAAATTAGCCTGACTCACCCAAGTCAAGGGTGACTTGTTGCATTGAACTCGATCAGGTCGATGATCAAATATCCATTTCATTCACTTCGCGGTCAATTTCAATCAGTTTGCGGTCAATTTCATTTACTTCATTCACTTCGCGATGAATTTCATTCACTTCGCGGTGAATTTCATTGATTTTGCGGAGAATTTCATTCACTTCGCGGTCAATTTCATTCACTTCGCAGTCAATTTCATTCACTTCATTCACTTCGCGGTTAATTTCTTTCACTTCACGGTCAATTTCAATGGCAACGACTATAATCCGTAGTCATAGGGAACCGCAACTTTCAGAAATTACATTTATAATAAAGCATGGTATTTTGGTTCAGTAATGTATGTCTGTACAGTAGGAGAGTAGTTTGGGAAAGTAAATCTGTAAGGATTTAATAAGGTACGTGGCTTAAAAGTGAGGCCTGCGGTGGGGAAAACCCTAGTTTAATAACCACTGTTTTTGTGCAGTATGTTCAACCTAAGATTTGGATGAGCCTTGTAAAATAGATGGGTGGCGTGGATAGAACACATACATCTCTTCCGTGATAAGAGACGTTTGTTGAACGGGTGATTGCGTAGGAAGATGAATGACATATTCATTTTCAAGATTCAAATGTGAGGATCATCAAGAAACTATGATTATAAAATCACGACTTCTGTACAGTAGTAATCACATCTATGATCATAAGATCATGACTTTTGTACAGTAGTAATCACCACATGAACGGCTCAGAACAATCTAAGGATGCGATCCGATGGTGGACGCTGGCCACCATACGGTAAAATGGTACGCCGCACCATACTGTAACAAAACTCGGTGTGACAGCGATTGATCTCGACCAGCAGTAAGGATACACGACCCGAAATTGTGCATTTATATCATCAGGTAACAGCCGCTGCACCGCAGGCTTTGCCTCCTGCACCTTTCTCAAGGCAATATGTTACATCTATAACTCATCTGGTTCGTGTGAAATGTCAAGCCCATAATGAAGATTTGTTACCATGAGGATCATGCTAATAAACTTATTAGGTGGGTCACACAATCGAAATCATGTTTTTATATGTACGACCTAAACAATTTACAGGTTTTACCCTCATGATCTTAGGGGTCGTTTGGCACCTTGGATTGGAGGGGATTGGAGGGGATTAGAGGGGGTTTCAAATACCTTGTTTGGCAGCATAAAGCAATTGGGGATTGGCAATCTAGGGGTTGCCAATCCCCTCATAGGGTATGTAATCCACGGTGAGAGCTTCGATTACACCTAAAATCGTTTCAATAGTTGTACGCATAAATGTATGTCACTGTACACTATCATTCTATTGGGCACATGGCCCACTAACGATGATCAGCACCGTCCAAACATTATTCATGTAGATCAGCACCGTCCAAATATTATCCAGCACCGTCCAAACATTGTCCATATTAATTTACGATTAAAAATCGTTGGTTAGTCACTCAGACAGTATCTTGTGCTTGCGGTTCATTTGAGACTTGGAATTTCATCATTTTTAAGCAAAACATATATTTTAGCGGGCTTATCACAACCATAGTGTCAAAATTTTATATCTCACTAATTGGGGATATTAAAGTTGATTTAGTAATTAAATTCAAACTCCCGTAAATATGCCATCTATAGGTATTTTTGAATTAAAGTTGATTCACAATCCATGGTGCCAAACACACATAGAGGATTGCCAATCCAAGGGGTTTCCAATCCTTGGGGTTCCAAATCCACGCTCCCAAACAGGCCCTTATGTTCGATCCTAGGGCTCTCAATGAAGGGGTTATATCCTAAGCGGGTCATATTCTAGATCCGACTGACTTCAAATACATAAAATGTGGAGTTGGATATTAAAATAGGTTTAATTAATTAAATTGATCAAATTTGAGTTTACAGGAGATATATCTTAAAATATGTTCAATTAATTAAGTGGACCAAATTTAAGTTCATAAAAATAAATTCCAACCATATTCCGATTGGATCCAGATCTGATAGTGAGATCCAATCCGATTCCACTATGGTATACCTCAAGATGTCAGCCATTTTGACTTTCACAATAGTAAATTCTATATGGCTATTTCACTTTGATCTTTAGAATTTAATACTGTGTATGATTTAAATTAAAAATATTTAAATTGTGACATTTTTTATTAAATTAAATATATTATTTTATATATTTTTTAAATTTGTGATACAGTGAATTTGGACCAAATTTGATTTAAATTTAATAGCTATTTAAAGTTTTAGATCGAAAATGAATCTAATTAATGATAAGTGAATGGAATATGGATATCACTTTTGAATATTCGTGTATTCGAATTCGATTAGAATTGGGTTACATATTTTCGGACTTGGATCTGGATCCAACTGGAATGGATACAGATCCAACTCATTGAGAGCCGTATTCGATCCGATCATCCATGCAGCTCGGTTGTAAACACATCAAGGGAGAAAAAAAAGTGATGCATGGTAAGTATACGGTGCTGCCGTGCCAGCGATGCGGATTTCCTATATAGGCTTTCGCACGAAGTTCCTGCCTAAGGATGATGGGTGGGGCCCCGTCCATCCATTTTTTGATCTCATTTTAGGACATGCCACTAAAAATGAGGTGAATTCAAAATCAAGTGGGTCACACGAGAGGGAAATTGGGGAAAGAAATTCTTACCGTTGAAACCTTTCTAGGACCCACCTTGATGTTTTTATGCATCCAAACCGTTTATAAGGTGAATCCCACTGGCATGAAGTGAAAACACAAAAAATATTAACTCGGTACAAATCTTTCAAGGTCATAAGATTGTTTCAATGGTGTTCACTGAATCCTCACTATTTACTCTCGCGTGGCTAACTTGATTTTTGGATCCACCTCTTTTTTTTTTGTCAAATTTTTTCAAATGAGCTAAAAAAAAAAACGGATGGATGAGGTAAATTTCTAACTCTGGGAGGAAGTCGGCGTCAGTGCTAGTGCCTCATCATTACCTTTTTGGAAAGGAGCTTTATACTGTGGCAGAGGGTGGTTGATATGCAAACACAAAGTATAGTACTTAGGAATGCGAGGAAGTAAAAATAAATAAATAATAATAATTCTATGCCAACTAAAATTTCAACTTAATTAATTATCTAACTATGTGGGTGGCCATTTATTTGTCGCTTAAACTAGAAATGATACATGGTAGTACCTTTTCATAGAAAAGGTGTCCACTAATAGATGTCAAGATCAATAAAATAATCAGGCTTTGGAAGTGACTGGCCGTTGGGGTCAATACATGCCATATGTAGTCTTTATATCTAATGAGGTTTTTTTTTTTTTTTTTTGGTCCCTTGGAAGATAAGAAAACTCTATTAATCTCAAAGATAAAAGCTCAATATGCATAAAAAATCCACTCCTACAACTAAGGAAAAAAAAAAAAAAAAAAAGGAAAAACCCACACTTCATGTCAAGGAAAAAAGATCCACCCATTAATCAAAGATTAAGGGAGACCTCACCACTTAGACTTGAGGAAAAGCAGAAGGCATGAGCAGAAGGAAGAGATATAGGAAAAGTTCCCGAGGCTAAGCAAAAGCGCTGGATAACAGGCATTGAATGGACCCTACATAAGAGACAACGCGAGGAGTCCAGCTAGGCACAATGTAGCCGTCCTGACTATAAGAGACCTGCGTCGTCTTGAGATGATGCGCACTGTCAAAGTGGCTCAAGTAATAAGCTCTTGAGTGCACATACGAGCGCATGGATGATGAAGACATAATGTCCCATACTATCATATCTGGCTCATTAGACTTTAGCAATTATGATTTTAATGCATTTTAATTATTATAAGTAGTGATCATAATACAATAGAATCATTGCATTTTAGATTCCATGACTGGCCTGGAAGCAACCGATCAATTTAAAGTAGGTACCAATACATTCCACATTTTATAGCATAGGTGAACTTCTATCATCACGATTTCATTTGAAATAAGAATTCAATTAGGCATGCTATCAATTCAACATAAGTCAATACAGTGGTTATCATATTGAAGTATTTCCAACATAAACAATGTAGCCAATCACAAATAATGGAACGATTCCTACATAAGCAATGTAGGCAATGATAACGTAACTAAAACATCATTAATTATAGAGTATGATAATGAAACAATTCGAACATAAGCAACGTAGTCCATTAATGTAATATAACTTTAAGTATCATTAAGTATAGTCCATGACAATAAAGTAATACCAACATAAGCAGTGTAGAAAATTATAATGAAACTAAAGCGTCATTAACTATAGCCATTATGAGCTGATAGATGGAAGCTGCTTGGAACGGATAGTCATCACCTCCAACTTAGCTTTGAATTACTAGAGTGGAGGATTTTAGAGCTCCGACCCCTTCTAGCTCACTCTCAAACCCTCTCTTCACTCACAATTTCCCACTCTTCTTATCTTACTCTCTCTACCCTCTCCTTGCATGGATGGAGAGAGGGGTTGGCCCTAAAAGGGGTATTTATAGGCGATTTTAGGGGTTTGAATGCCTTAAAAATGTAGTTGAGCACTATCATCACAAAGGAGGTAGCCATGTTTATTTTTAGGGCTCCTTTTGTATTGAAATGAATGATCCAAGCCATGAAACAGTTAGCTTTGATAGCGAGCTACGCAATGTTGCATTCACCTCACATTTCGGTCACATCGATTGACGGATACAGTTAAAGGATCAATTCAATGGTGGGAGCTTTCTGATCGGGGTAACGACGTTAGAAATATCCGTAAGATGGTTGTTAGGGTTGGTGTTTGTGATTTGATTGCGAACTAACAGTATGAAATTCACAATACTGAATACTTCCAAAATAGCATAACTATCATCTTTAGAAAGATCTTAGAAGCTTCTATTCTCTACTTAGGGTTATCTGCACACTCTCATATGCCCCCACTTGAGGACTAATGTTGTTCAGTTTGGCCAACCATTTCAACCATCCAATCCACATAGAGTATTAAGCCCACTAAGATAAGCCTTTTTTTATAGTGTTGTGGTTGATGGCCCACCAACGAGCGGTCTAGAGCTTGTTTGGTTCATCCGACTATTTCTATGGTGATTTGATAAGTGAGGTTTCTTCTGTATGGCTGATATGGTTTGGATGACCTACGTTTCATATTTGGTCGTTATGATGTTAACGAAAATGACTAGGGGTGCACACGGTTCGGATCCGGTTCCAAAAGGGATGAGAACTAAAGGTGGCCCCCTTCACATTAATGGTCCAAATTGACAGCTGACAGGACCAATTCAACTACATCCTTGGCCATTCGGTTCAGTTTCAAAACCGAAACCGAACCGTGTGCACCCCTAAAAATGACTATTTAATATTATCCATTCTAAGTCATTGGTTCTTAAGCCACAATGTTAGTTTGGTCAATTCAGTGTATGCACTTAAGTTATTCAGGATCTAAGTTGTTCATTAGGTTGGTGTAACATCTCGGATTTTCACTGTTTTGGATTTCCAAAAATCCTTGATATATTTTTTTTAATTAACTTATATTATCACATACTGACCATTAGTACTCAACGTTAGCTCATACATGAGTTAATTAATCAAAGATTAACCCAATTTAATAGACCAGACAGGCCGTGATAGGGCCTAGTGCGGGCCGCCAAGCCAGATGGCTTTTTACACTTAAAGACGGCCCGTGTGGGCCGCCTAGCGACCGATGAAGGTCAGAAAAATTTAAAAATTTAAAAAATCATAGATCTCACTAGGCTTGTAGTCCATCGCGGACTGCGGACCAAGTCGACACCCAAAAGTACCATCTGGCGCTTGCCCAATGCGCCCCACCAATGCCAGATTGGAATCTGGCACTTACAAATAAAATTGAGACTCCAGGCCTTTCAGCCGTCGGATTTCTTCCAAATTTATGGTGAAGGTTTAATGTATTTTTCTACGCCTGTCCACCAAATCTGGACCCCGATCGTGGCACGATGACCGTTGATCGCGAATCGGACCTGTACGACCAAACCCCATATCCGATCGTCCCCAAATTTTGCGTGGCCCCTCTTCGGGCCATGGAGACCTTCTCCTATAAGTTTCATGGCCAAAGGGCCGCCAGAACCGCTTCAATCATCTGAATGGGCCTCTCAGGGCTATTTAAATATCGGAATCGCTTACTCAGACCCTATATCCGTTCATCCGTTCGCCCTAAATTTTTGCATGGACCCTATTCAAGCCATAGGGCACCTACACACCAAATTTGGTTGTTAGAGGGGTGATAGGGCCACCCCAACTTCAATAGGGAGCTCTAGAAGGCTAGTTTGGGAAATTGTGGGAACTTAAGTGATTTGAGTCGTCCACCCTTATGCAAACTTGAGGATTTTGGGCCGTCAGTTTGTGACCAAACTTCACACATCGAATAAGGATATTTTCCTCCTCATATCCGTATAGCCGCGGCCCCAATCGATTATCGGTGACCGTTGAATAGACTTTTAATCATATCCGTCGATTAACGCATCCAAATGGCGGGCCGATCATATCCATACGTAGATCATCACTAGGGCCAACTATCCAACGGTGGGTATCCACTCCTACACCCTTTAGTGGGCCCTAGAGCTTAAAAGACTCTCCCATAGGTCTAGTATAGTAAAAACCTAGCCCTTGGGGCCATTTGCACAAAAATTGGCATTATAAAAGGTCCTATTTGGACACCCCCCTCTCCCCATACGAATTTTGCCCTAAAGAAGAGAAAGAGAGAAGAGAGAAAATGGAGAAAGAAGAAAGGGTGAAGGTGAGCAAGGTGGACTCTCAATCAAGGTGGGGCCCAAGAGAATCAAACCCACAACCTCCTACACCTTCTCCAAGAAGGATCCCTCATCCACGGCCGCTCTTTCATCCCGTTGGGCATCTAGGTAGGATCCATCACCAAATTTTCTTGAAACCCTTGTAATGAAGGGGATTTGCATGGGAATCTAACATGTGATGGTTGCTCCTAGGATTTCGGCCGTTCTACACCAAGATCCACATCTCCTAGGTCATTCCCAAGTCTTCAACAAATCCGAAGGTGCGGACTATTGTTCTTAGGTGGCCTAACACCAATTATAATACTAGCTTAATGATTTTGGATGCTTGATTGGTACATTTGAAAGCCTAGAGAAATCCTAGGAATTGTAGGTTCTTGAAATTGTATGGATGCACATGATGTTCTTCATAATGTTATTTGTTGATGCACATGATTTTCGTGAATGGATGCTAATATGCTTATGTCGTGTCATTCTTTCACATGTTATGAATCCATGTTGTGTATGCTTCCATTACTCTTATGCATATGATGGCTTGAGATGGAGGAAGTGCGTAACTTCCTCACACACACCCACACACCTCACATACACTATATTGCTTGATTGCTTTCTAGGATCATCTAATTCGTATGACTGAGATGCATGGAGTATGATGATGACATGTTAGTGACAGTCTGTATAGTCGGCTTGTTAAGGATGACCGTCTTTACATTGGGTTGGTCAGGAAACATGAGGAGAGCAAAGGTGGCTCCAAGGGTAGGACCGCCTCGAGGCTAAACCCGTGAGTTTGGGCGAGTGCGTTCGGGTGGCTGTAGTTCGACTACATGGGTCTCTCGTACCCGAGGTCGCTCGTCCCACGCTCGCCTGGCTCGTGCGATCTAGCCTGCAATCTGATCAACCATGTTTGTTAACCCTGTGTGCCCACATATGTATGGAACCTGAACCACCCTGCAACTGTTGTAGCCCATCGAAAATCCACTTGAAATGGGTCCACAGTCTCGTGAGCCGGGCATGGTGGAATGAGATACTGTGTCCGAGCTGTCGGCCTACGCTGGGGTACCGCGCCTCCCCGTAGTGACCGCGAGCGATCCCTTCCTATCGGCACTCCTCATGTGCTTGGAGTCGGGAATGAGGACCCCGACGGGATCACAGACCGCGGGGACTTGGCCTCACGCGTTGATGGGGCTTGGGCCTCGCAAATTAGCTTAGGGCATTGATACGTAGGGTGAATCAGAATCCCCAACCTGCTGGATGAATGGACTTAACTAATAACTCGGCTAACACGACGCATTGCACGCATTAGTTAGGGGGGCGACTCGGAAGTCGAGGTCGCTCTGAGGGAGTGCTGTCATATGCGATCGTTAGATGGAGTCGCTTGAGGGAGTGTTGTGGCGAGGGCATGCATCATATCATCCCGCATGCATGCATTTTAAATAAGAGTTATTAGGTGTTGCTGATTAACTGCTTTTCATTAAATTCCTATTATAATTTATGCCTGTTGTAACTTGAGACCAATAGTTCACACTGAGTTGATCACTCACTCCCACTTTGGGACGGTGTTTTAAAACACCAACCAGACCCATTCATAGATGCAGGTGACCCAGTGCATGAGGAACCTGGCGAGGTGAGCTTTGACGAGGAGGACGAGTTCTCCTACTTTCAGCTGATGGGCGGCTCTTCATCGGCTTGATCGGGCTGAATTTGGATTTGCTGAGCCGCGGGCTCCGCTTTAGTCTTTTGGATATAGCTTTTTTTTCATTATCCTGTTGGGCAACGCCTTGGGCGACCCTTTATTATTTTTTAACCTGTATATTTGTGAGATTTCCTTCATTTCAGTAGACTGGTGCGATTGTGCTTCATGCTTCAGGTAATTTCAAATTGCGCAGTTAAATTTGATTAATCATAAAAACCATAAATGCATGATAAGTGACACTGGGGAACTCGGGAGTCGAGTCTATGCACGACCCCCGATTTTTCGGGGTGTTACAGATGGTATCAAAGCAATAGTTTGGAATCCCTTGGGCCATGGGTCATGAACCCACTAACGCGTCCGCTGACCTGAGAGCAAACGCAACGGAGATTTAGAATGATAGGAACCCTTCTAGATCCTTATTCAGAAATAGTAGTTGAAACGTAGGGTCTCCAAGGAATTAGGATCGAGAAGTGAGAGGGTGTAGTGATACTAGTAATTGGGTCTAAGAATCTTCCAGTGTATCGACTTATCGTTAAGAACTGCCCCAGACGCTCGAATCAATGGGCCTCAGATGGAGGGTGAACTTCTAACGAGTTAGAATCGGGATACAAGAGGGAGTAACGCTACTAGGAACTGGGTCGGATAGTATAGAGTGGATCGGTCTAGAATCGAGTCGGCCATCTTAGATGAGCGGTGAAACTTGCAAGTAATAGGGATTGGTATCAAGAGTAGGTAGCGATGCTAGAAAATGGATCCGGAAGTCGTATTGGATCTCGACCCATGGGTAGGAACGAGCCGGAGGTTGAACCATTTGAAGGTCGAAATCAACCTCAACCCATTGCCAAACTTCAGTTTCCAAACCCATCCTCAAGTCCTACCACAAGGCCCTTTCATAAAACCCAACATCAAACCCACTCTCGAATCCCTTTCCTCCAACCAACTCACATCTCTTCTTTCTCATATCCAACCCAAATCCATCCACCAACATCTACTTCCAACCCATTTCTTTGAAAAAGTCTCGCTTTCCACCATTGTATCCTTCTAATTTCTATAAGAACTTTCAAATTTGACACAACTACAAAGCTTAAAGAATGAAAATCTATAATCGAACGAAAATTTACTATAAATAGTAAAAATATAAATAAAATATATTTTTTACCATTAATCTGATGGAATCATGCAAAATTACCAGGTTCATTGCGTAGAGTAGCTTCTCCTACCCCAAATTCATATATGGCACGTCATGTAACTCATTCCGGTTTGCGAGATATGGTCTTTGCAAGTTGACCACACTCGAGCCCGGCGTTCCGACGCCCACCGGGCGTTCCGACGCCCAGAACTCCAGTGGGCCGGCGTCCCGACGCCCACCCGGCGTCCCTACGCCCCTACACACACAGCGGGTCGGCGTCCCGACGCCCACCGGGCATCCGCACGCCCGGGCGTTCAGTGAGCCGGCGTCGCAACGCCCGGTTTCAATTTTCTGCCTTTTTCATCCGACTTCAAAAATTTATATCTCTTTCGTTATAACTCCGATTTAGGTGATTCAAAAGCCATATTGAAGCTTGATGAGTCTAGGTTTATATAAAAATGAGAAAAAAATAAAATAAAAATTATAATATAGCTAAAATTAAGCTGTTCTAACAACTGTCCAAAATTTTTTTGATTTCGGACAGCTGTTGCTCCTAGAATTTTAATAATTTATTTACAACTCTAAATGAGATGAAATTTTGTGTGATGTCTTTAAACTCAATGATAAAACATTATAAAAATTTTAAAAATAATTTAGTGACATAAAGTACAAGAAACCTTATAAGAAATAGAGCCCATTTTCCACTACTCCCACTCCATCATCTTCACTCTTCCATACTCATACCCATCTCTTCAAAATTCATCTTCTCCTCCTACAAACTCCCCATCTCCTCTTCCTCACCTTCAAACCACCTTCCCAAACCCTTTCTTAACTATTTTCTTTTTCTCAACCCCGTTCTCAAGTCTATCCACAGAATCTCATTCACAAAGCCAACATCAAACCCACTTCCAACCCACCTTCCCATCTCCCATTCTTAAACAAATCCTCAAATCCACCTTCTCTTTCTTCCAACCACATATCAAACTTCAATCATCCATTCTTCAAATCCTAAACCCATTATTCAAATCCCTCCCTTCCAACCAACTCCCACCAACATTCACACCCTTTCAACATTCTTTAAACCCCCTCCAACTTCATTTCCACAATCCATCAAACCCATTCATTTCTCATTACTCAAAACCCATTCTCAATATCACTCTAAACTTCATTCCCAAACCCCTTTACATCAAACCCATTCTCAACACCTTTCCCTTCAACAAACCCATTGCCTTCAAAACCCATTCATAAGACAAACTCCAAACCTATTCCCAACCTCATTTCTCATAAACCAATCTCAATCCCTTCTCGGATCCCCTATCTTCAACTCATCTTCAAGTTCATTTCTTCAAACCCACACTCAACTCATTTTCCCCCAAACCACATCCTTAAGGCCCATCTTCCTTAAGAAATCATCATTCTCTCATTTCACTTCCATCTTCCTAACCCATCTCCACCCTCTCATTTCCAAAAATCCCACATCACAAAACCAAACAACAACCATTCACATTCAAATCCATTCCTCCCCATTCCAAGACCATACTCAACTTCAAATTTCTAAAACCCATTCCATCCTCATTTCCCCAAACCCCCTTCAACAAATCCATTTCAAACCCATTTCCCTATTTGCACCTTCTCAACAACTATCCATTTTCTTGCCGAGGGAAATGACATTCCTAGCAACCATTGCCTTCTTTTTCTCCATTCTGGTGATTCTTTTCCTCAAGGGGAAGAAGTACCTCCATCTTTGCCCGATCCGGAAGAGTAGTAGCATAACCTTTCCGATAATTAGTAGTTTGCTTTAAGTCGATTAGGTCTACCTGCTTGTGTTGAAGGATAGTTAGGACGTTTGCTTGACTAAGTTGTTTTTTTTTTTTTCCCTTATGTTTGGAATGTCTAGAACACTATGAAATCCATGTTGTATGATGTAACTAGCCATACTAATGGCACTTTGAATTTAATGTGAATGTATGGATTGTTTTTTGAATTTTCTTGTCGCCTTATAAATGCTTGTATGTATGATTGCCTTACTGCGTCCATCTTAACATTATTAGCACTCTAAACCACCAAAATACCTTAAAACTTTTGATTCTTCCTTTCCTGTTAAAATTTATGAAACCAAAACATGATTTGCTCATAACTCACTAACCATAGGATCAAAATGGTAATGTCAAGAGGAACCTTAAGGTCATGGAAACCCTTCTAGGACAGTTGTTTGATCATAGGCATCGCGGGAAACTCACCACCCACAAAAATATTATGAATGTGAAGCTTGAACTGTTAAAGAATTTTGATGTCTTCCAAATGTTAAGATTGATCGGACTACAGAATCACGGGACTATACACTTGCGATGTATTCGCGGCTTGACCCAATTCTTAATCCTGGGTGAACACCAACGGACTCACTGCTTTGACCGAGCAGAAGACCATGATCTACCAGGACTAGGAAGGGATACAACGATCTTTCTACCCTGGTCAGGCAGAGGATCGACGTATGGGATCAAGCCTACCACAACTGTCTTTCCGTATTAGCCCGATCCTAAAAGGGTAAAATATACCACCATTAGGTAAACTTTACCAACAACCTCTTAATACGATAATAATGATTTTGACATTTGTTTTCAAATCTCAAAGGCAAAAACTTTTAAGGGGGGTAGACTAGAATGAGCCAAACTAGTATAGATAGTACACACCTTACCATGCATATGAACTTGAATTCAACAAAACCTAGGCAAATGAAATAATGAAACCTTTACTTACTACCCTTAGGCAATTTCGGGGACGAAATTGTTTTTAAGGGGGGGTAGATTGTAACATCCCGGATTTTCACTGTTTTGGATTTCCAAAAATCCTTGATATATTTTTTTTAATTAACTTATATTATCACATACTGACCATTAGTACTCAACGTTAGCTCATACATGAGTTAATTAATCAAAGATTAACCCAATTTAATAGACCAGACAGGCCGTGATAGGGCCTAGTGCGGGCCGCCAAGCCAGATGGCTTTTTACACTTAAAGACGGCCCGTGTGGGCCGCCCAGCGACCGATGAAGGTCAGAAAATTTTAAAAATTTAGAAAATTATAGATCTCACTAGGCTTGTAGTCCATCGCGGACTGCGGACCAAGTGGACACCCAAAAGTACCATCTGGCGCTTGCCCAATGCGCCCCACCAATGCCAGATTGGAATCTGGCACTTACAAATAAAATTTAGACTCCAGGCCTTTCAGCCGTCGGATTTCTTTCAAATTTATGGTGACGGTTTAATGTATTTTTCTACGCCTGTCCACCAAATCTGGGCCCCGATCGTGGCACGATGACCGTTGATCGCGAATCGGACCTGTACGACCAAACCCCATATCCGATCGTCCCCAAATTTTGCGTGGCCCCTCTTCGGGCCATGGAGACCTTATCCTATAAGTTTCATGGCCAGAGGGCCGCCAGAACCGCTTCAATCATCTGAATGGGCCTCTCAGGGCTATTTAAATATCGGAATCGCTTACTCAGACCCTATATCCGTTCATCCGTTCGCCCTAAATTTTTGCATGGACCCTATTCAAGCCATAGGGCACCTACACACCAAATTTGGTTGTTAGAGGGGTGATAGGGCCACCCCAACTTCGATAGGGCCACCCCAACTTCAATAGGGAGCTCTAGAAGGCTAGTTTGGGAAATTGTGGGAACTTAAGTGATTTGAGTCGTCCACCCTTATGCAAACTTGAGGATTTTGGGCCGTCAGTTTGTGACCAAAATTCACACATCGAATAAGGATATTTCCCTCCTCATATCCGTATAGCCGCGGCCCCGATCGATTATCGGTGACCGTTGAATAGACTTTTAATCATATCCGTCGATTAACGCATCCAAATGGCGGGCCGATCATATCCATACGTAGATCATCACTAGGGCCAACTATCCAACGGTGGGTATCGACTCCTACACCCTTTAGTGGGCCCTAGAGCTTGAAAGACTCTCCCATAGGTCTAGTATAGTAAAAACCTAGCCCTTGGGGCCATTTGCACAAAAATTGGCATTATAAAAGGTCCTATTTGGACACCCCCCTCTCCCCATACGAATTTTGCCCTAAAGAAGAGAAAGAGAGAAGAGAGAAAATGGAGAAAGAAGAAAGGGTGAAGGTGAGCAAGGTGGACTCTCAATCAAGGTGGGGCCCAAGAGAATCAAACCCACAACCTCCTACACCTTCTCCAAGAAGGATCCCTCATCCACGGCCGCTCTTTCGTCCCGTTGGGCATCTAGGTAGGATCCATCACCAAATTTTCTTGAAACCCTTGTAATGAAGGGGATTTGCATGGGAATCTAACATGTGATGGTTGCTCCTACGATTTCGGCCGTTCTACACCAAGATCCACATCTCCTAGGTCATTCCCAAGTCTTCAACAAATCCGAAGGTGCGGACTATTGTTCTTAGGTGACCTAGCACCAATTATAATACTAGCTTAATGATTTTGGATGCTTGATTGGTACATTTGAAAGCCTAGAGAAATCCTAGGAATTGTAGGTTCTTGAAATTGTATGGATGCACATGATGTTCTTCATAATGTTATTTGTTGATGCACATGATTTTCGTGAATGGATGCTAATATGCTTATGTCGTGTCATTCTTTCACATGTTATGAATCCATGTTGTGTATGCTTCCATTACTCTTATGCATATGATGGCTTGAGATGGAGGAAGTGCGTAACTTCCTCACACACACCCACACACCTCACATACACTATATTGCTTGATTGCTTGCTAGGATCATCTAATTCGTATGACTGAGATGCATGGAGTATGATGATGACATGTTAGTGACAGTCTGTATAGTCGGCTTGTTAAGGATGACCCTCTTTACATTGGGTTGGTCAGGAAACATGAGGAGAGCAAAGGCGGCTCCAAGGGTAGGACCGCCTCGAGGCTAAACCCGTGAGTTTGGGCGAGTGCGTTCGGGTGGTTGTAGTTCGACTACATGGGTCTCTCGTACCCGAGGTCGCTCGTCCCACGCTCGCCTGGCTCGTGCGATCTAGCCTGCAATCTGATCAACCATGTTTGTTAACCCTGTGTGCCCACATATGTATGGAACCTGAACCACCCTGCAACCGTTGTAGCCCATCGAAAATTCACTTGAAATGGGTCCACAATCTCGTGAGCCGGGCATGGTGGAATGGGACACTGTGTCCGAGCTGTCGGCCTACGCTGGGGTACTGCGCCTCCCCGTAGTGACCGCGAGCGATCCCTTCCTATCGGCACTCCTCATGTGCTTGGAGTCGGGAATGAGGACCCCGACGGGATCACGGACCGCGGGGACTTGGCCTCACGCGTTGATGGGGCTTGGGCCTCGCAAATTAGCTTAGGGCATTGATACGTAGGGTGAATCAGAATCTCCAACCTGCTGGATGAATGGACTTAACTAATAACTCGGCTAACACGACGCATTGCACGCATTAGTTAGGGGGGCGACTCGGAAGTCGAGGTCGCTCTGAGGGAGTGCTGTCATATGCGATCGTTAGATGGAGTCACTTGAGGGAGTGTTGTGGCGAGGGCATGCATCATATCATCCCGCATGCATGCATTTTAAATAAGAGTTATTAGGTGTTGCTGATTAACTGCTTTTCATTAAATTCCTATTATAATTTATGCTTGTTGTAACTTGAGACCAATAGTTCACACTGAGTTGATCACTCACTCCCACTTTGGGACGGTGTTTTAAAACACCAACCAGACCCATTCATAGATGCAGGTGACCCAGTGCATGAGGAACCTGGCGAGGTGAGCTTTGACGAGGAGGACGAGTTCTCCTACTTTCAGCTGATGGGCGGCTCTTCATCGGCTTGATCGGGCTGAATTTGGATTTGCTGAGCCGCGGGCTCCGCTTTAGTCTTTTGGATATAGCCTTTTTTTCATTATCCTGTTGGGCAACGCCTTGGGCGACCCTTTATTATTTTTGAACCTGTATATTTGTGAGATTTCCTTCATTTCAGTAGATTGGTGCGATTGTGCTTCATGCTTCAGGTAATTCCAAATTGCGCAGTTAAATTTGATTAATCATAAAAACCATAAATGCATGATAAGTGACACTGGGGAACTCGGGAGTCGAGTCTATGCACGACCCCTGATTTTCCGGGGTGTTACAGTTGGTCTTAGGTGAATCTTAAATAAGCTTTAGTTATTTTTTATTAATCGTCAATGGGTCCATTAGATCTTAGCCCTTGATTCATAGATCCCATGGTTAGGCATAAGATCCAAGTGATCAAGTTGATTCATTAACTTCCTAGGGGTATTTAATTGAGTTTGTATGGTTCTTCCAGGGTTATCATTAGTATTTTATGCTTGCTTAGCCTGACTTTAATGATAACTCTCGCATATTTACTAAGATCAAGTATGGTGAAATATGCAGGGTGTTACACATTTACATGTCGTCGACTACTTACCACCATATTTGTAATCATTTACTCTAACTAGTAGTTTAGTTTTTCACACTAGTTCTTAGAGGTGGGTGGGATCCGACCTGACTCGTCAGATCTGACTCAATCGAACCAGACGATCCAATCCGAACTGAACCAAAAGCCAAGGTCGGGTCAGATCGAGTAGACCCACTGATATCCGACCACAAAACGAGTCAAGTTCGGGTCAGTAGCCAATCCAATCTGATCCGGTTGGGTAGTACAAAGTATCTATTTATTTAAAAAAAAAAAAAAAACTTTTACCCCTCTTTTCTACCCGAACGGCAAACCCTAACTCGTCCTTACCCAAGCGGCGCTGCACCCCATCTTCACCGTTCATCCTCCTTCATTCATCAAGTAGGTTCCTTTTATTTATTATTATTTTTTTTATTTCTCTGTGTATTTTGCACTGGCTTGTTGGTGGTCCAGCCGAGGTCGGGACTTCCCTGGCTCGACTGCAGCGTTCGACCTTGGCTCTCCTCCTATCTCTCCCTCTTTCTCTCTCGATTTCCCTCCTCTCCTTCTTTCTCTCTTTCTTTCTCTCCCGATTACCCTCCTCTCCTTCTTTCTCTCCCTTTCTCTCCCGATTTCCCTCTTGTTTCCTTCCTAGCACAAGAGTCTCCGGCTCGGCTTGACTCAGCCCAGTCCGAATCGATCGGATAGACTCAACTCGATCTGACTCGGTTTCCCTGACCGAGTCGGACTCGGTTCGGGTCAGGCCAGCAAGGATTCAGATTGGATTGAGTCAGCCCTACTGGACTTAGTTCCGAATTGGATCGAGTTCGGGTCAGGTTCTTAGAAAAATCGGATTGAGTCGAGTTAGGCCCAATCCGGTCCGACTCGACTCGATGCCCACCTATACCAGTTCTCCTTAAGCAAAGCTAATCCATTTTACCTTCTTGTTGTAGGCTTTGCCAACTTTCAACTTATGAACCTTCGGCATATCCAAAATCTGAAATTAGATGTTGTCCAACTCCCCCAGTTCCATAAGCATGCATCGATAAAATTTTCAAGACTCAGATTATTCTGGTAGGCTACCCTTAAGGAGAAAATCTTAACTTCCATGGGTAATACGACATCATGTCTGTATGTTAGAGTGAACGATGTTATCTTTGTTGAGCTTGGTCTAAGAATCTCTATTTTGCATTTTCGACAAAATTGTTATTGAGCGTAGTCCAAGGATCTTTATGGTGCATTTTTGACAAGATCACCGTTGAGATTAGTCCAATGATCATCATTAAAAAATGATGAATTTACATCCAGCAAATGGCATAAGTTGTTTTTTTTTTTTTTTTCTTTAAGTAAAGTGCATGTTGGTTTTTTTTTTTTTTAAAGGTTTTTACTATTCTAATCCACTGATAGGTTTTGCAATGAAGTGAATAATTCGTCAAGGGCTTGCTAGAGAGAATTGGAGAGCTTAGTGACCCTGCATAACTACTTTTCAACCGTCGGTACTTTCAAAATGGGGGGTTGTCCTACTTTTTGGAAACACATTAGAATTGAGAGAATATCACTGGAAACATTTCAAAATCTAGAAGGAATGAGTCCCGTGGAGGTAACAACAATGTCCAACGGGCTTATGCAGTGGTGTTCCCCTCTCAAAAATAAAAAAAATATATAAAAAATATAAAATAAAAAAAAAAAATCCGAAAAGCCTCAAATGGGTCCAACCTTCGGTCTTGGCCTATATATGTTTTCAAATAGGTTTTGTGGCACCCATCGTAAGTTTCCGTTGAAATCCATTCCAATCATTCAAATGTAGATTTAATTATAAGACATGGCCCTAAGATGAGGGAAGAAGACATCAAGGGTGAACCGCACACTAAAGAAAACGACTCAAAAAAAAAAAAAAAAACCATTGTTGTGTTTATTTGGAGGCAACAAAGGTCTCGGATGAAGATAAAATCAAAACCCTCTGGGGGGCCTTGGATGCCCCAGATAACATAAATGGATCAGATCTCTCAATAAGTAGGCTCGAGCATAGTTAGTGGGACCCATAACTCCTCCTTTGAAAAAACTTGTCCAATGGCATTTTTATCCTATAAAACTTTACAGGGCTAAAAAATGATACTAAAGATGGGAACAAGGCTAAGACCTTGAATTTGTCCTTGTTAGAAAAAACCAAGTTTTGGTCGATTCTTAAAAAGTAAGGCTAAACAGGCACCCATCGTAATACTAAAGAATTAAAAGCGTTGGAGTTAAAGTCAAAGCATCCCTTTCCACAGTAGCTGTCATTTTCTTGTCTTTCTTTACAGAGGCAAACTTATGACGAGCTGGACTGCGACCCCGGAACCAGCAATCTGGATACGACCCTGATCGTAGGGCCTACCCAGATGCATGAAAATTATATCCACGCCGTTCATATGCTTTTACATATTATTTTATGTCTTTAACGTAAAAATTAATAATATAAAATTCTCAGGTGGACCACACCACAAGAACCAGTGGTTGTTGAACACTCGCCATTAAGCACTTCTTAGGGTCCACCGTGATTTTTTTTCTGGCCATCGAATCTTTTGGTAATGTAAAGAAACCTAGATGAAAGTTTTAAAAAAAGCAAATATTATATTGATCCAAAGCTTTTGTGGCCCACAAAAGCTTTTTAATGGTCAATAACTACTGTTTCCTACGGTGTGATGCACCTGAAAATTTTATCTTATTCATTTTTTGTACATAGCTATGAAAAAATCTGAAAAAACAGATGGACGGCATGGATATAAAAATTCATGCACATAGGTGGGCCCTATGGTAGGGTTGCACCCACATTGCTGGGTTGGGGTCGTAGCCAACTCGATCGCGCGAGAAGCTTCGTTCTTCATCTTTGAAGAATCTCCGACGTCGGTGCTGGAAAAGATATGTGAACCCCACAATGATGTATTTGTTTTATCCACGCGGTCCATAGATTTTTCCAGCTGATTTAACGTATGGTTTAAAAAATGAGGCAAATCCAAATCTCAGGTGGACCACACCACAGGAAAAAGTGGTGATTTAACGGCCACTATTAAAACCTTCGTAGTGCTCGCTATAATGTTTATTTTCCATCGACCTGTTAATAAGGTCACAAAGATCAGGATGAAGGGAAAACACAAAGATCAGGTTGATCCAAAACTTTTGTGGGCCTCAATAATCTTTTAACGGTGGGCGTTCAATCACCACTGTTTCCTGTGGTGTGGTCCACCTGAGATTTGGATCTCCCTCATTTATAGTCTCATGCCGATAAAATGATCTGAAAAGATGGATAGGCGGAGTGGATAAACCATATACATCATGGTGGAGCCCACATAGCTTTCCCAGCATCGACTACCATATCTGAATCGAGAATCTGCCGTTCTATGATAACTCTAGACGAACTAAGAAGTGGGGCCCACAAATGTTTTATCCACTCCGTTCATCCGTTTCTCCAGCTCATTTAAGTGCATGAAACCAAAAATGAGGCCGATCCAACCTTAAAGTGGTCCACACTACAGAAACAGTGAGGATCGAACGCCCTCCATTGGAAAATTCGTGGGACCCACAGAAGTTTTAGATCAAGATGATTTTTTTTTTCACAATCGAAAATAAAACATCACGGCGGGCACTAGTTCCGTTTTAACGGTGGAGCTGGCGAAACACATGCATGATGGTGGGCCCCACATATCTTAAGGCTGCAGGAATCTTCCTGCAGGCAATCCCCATCCAAACAGACGAAGAGCTCCTCCATTTATTGGCCACTAGTCAAAGTTCCTTTGATTGCAAAATCCCAATAGATGAGACTTTTGTCCAAGAGCGGAGCCGTTGCTGCTGGCTCCGGTCCTTCGAAAACGGAAGGCACTTCAGGCACGGTGGAAAAGGGCGAATCCCTGACTGTGGGGCCTACCTTGAAATATATGCCTTACATCCATGCCTTCCATCCGTTTTGAAAGATCATTTTAGTAAATTATCTCAAAAAGTAAGTAGATCCAAGTCTCAAGTGGACCACTCTACAGGAAACAATGGTTATTGACCATTAAAAACTTATTAAAGGCCACAAAAGTTTTTCATCAATTCTATATTTGTGTGATCCCTTCATATAAGTTTTTTTTACCTTACCAACGGGTTGGATGTAAAATAAAAATTCCGCTGGGCCCTAAAAATTTTTTAATGGCGGGTATTCAATCACCAATATTTCCTGTGGTGTGATTTACGTAGGAATTTTATCCTGGATCTTGCGCTAAAATGAAATTTCAAAACGGATGGAAGGCATGGATGTAAGGTACATAAATCAAGGTGGCCCCACAGTCAGGGATCCACCGAACTCGAAAGACTCGGGATCCACCGAAGCCACGTCTCGGTGTAAAAGCGTGTCGCAACCGACAAGGACAGACTTCACGTATCGGTTTATGAGGAATTACAGTGAACTTGGTGCATCCGTATGTTAACAGTATCCGGATGCATCCATATTGTATGTTGTATGTAAGGGCCCATATTTCGGTGATCCAAACCGTTGATATGGTGGAAAACACAATGGATGGCTGTATTCTGTAATTTTTTAAAAATATGAAAATCATAATCCTATGATCAGTAACCTACAAGAAACGGTTGCCTAAATACACAGCGACGGACCGAAATAATGACGATTTATTGAACAGATAAGAGCCAAAAGATATTAAAATGTATTTATTCATCGTCAGTCCGCATGTGAGACATTATATCAACGTTCATGAGCAAAGAATGAGGCAGATTGAAAATTAAAGTAGGCCACATGACATTAAAAAGTGGGTAGGGGAAATAACTACCGTTGAAGTCTCCATAAGTCCACCGCGATTTTTATATTGCATACATCCAAACCGTTCATAAGGTCATTCCTAATGGGGTAAACTGAAAATATGAAAATCTTAGTCAACTTCTGTGGCCCCATGAATGTATCAACGGAGGACAATCAATCTTCATTGTTTCCTGTTACGTGGACCACTTAATATTTGTATCTTTTTTTTTTTTTTTCCTAGTGTCCTGACATGAGCAGGCGAAACAGATCAACGGAGTGGATTTCTCATAAACATCAAGTTGCCTCCACGACCGCAGGAAAGTCCAGTTACAGGGGATGCACGAGGACGTC
Source organism: Magnolia officinalis (assembly GCA_021015155.1). NCBI lineage: Eukaryota > Viridiplantae > Streptophyta > Magnoliopsida > Magnoliales > Magnoliaceae > Magnolia > Magnolia officinalis. The sequence continues at coordinate 85,865,726 of JAJHSJ010000006.1, read as the reverse complement.
CATCCATTATGATGGAACACGGTAGATCCCTTTGGGCCCACCTCGATGTATTTATATTATATCCACGCCGTTCATCCGCACCCCATCTCATTTTAAGGCGTGAATCCTAAAATGAAGCAGATCCAAATCTCAGCCAGAGCACACCACTGGAAACAGGGTGATTGAACGCCCACCATTAAAAATTCTTGGGGGCCACCAAAATGTTTATTGTACATCTGATCTGTTGATAAGGTCACAGAGATATGGATGAACGGATCACACAAATATCAGCTTGATCCAATACTTTTGTGGCCTACAGGGAGTTTTTAATGGTCAATCACCGCTGTTTCCTATGGCGTGGTACACCTTAGATTTGGATCTGCTGAATTTTTAGGCTCGTGCCCTAAAATGAGCTGAAGATATCGACGGATGAAATGAATATAAGACAACATCACGGTGGGCCCCACAGTCAGCGATTCACCAAAGTCGCGTCCATTATGATCCTGCACGCGTGGACGCACCTTTAATTCGACAACTAGCTTGATACTCTGGCTGAGTGTGATGGATGATACGCAGGCAGTTAGAATTTATTGCGAAATTACCATGTGTCATAAAAATTAAAAAAAATCAAAATAAACCATCCAAATTATGTATACCACGGGTGTATCATGTTCCGAAAATTAGTTAGATTGTTGGACATTTATTGGACTGTTAAAAACTTTTTTAAAAAAAAATAAAAAAATCCAATAGTATTATTTAAGAACCGATTATTAAATGTCATCTATCAAACGACCCCCTTGTAGAGTTTAGGCTCTCCACAGCCGTAGGTTCCAATAGTATTATTTAAGAAAAACAGGTCTCACGGTTCAGATTTTACTATTTTAAAACCAATCCGATTTTTCCGCCTGTGCAATTTTTAAGTGCTGGCGTATCAAGTATCATACGCAACCGGAGTATCAAATAACTCCTTTGTGTAGATTATTAAAGAACTCGCTGGCTGAAACCTGAGGTCTATACGCCTCAAGAACCATTATTAAACCAGGAACTTTGGCTCCTGGTAGCGGTAGGTTTCCCGATTTATTTTGAGTTAATATTTTCCACGTGTCAAATTTCTAAGTGCCTGCGTATGAAGCGTCACACGCAGCCAGAGTAAACGAACTCCGCCTATAATTCCAACTCCGCATTTAATTCCCCACCGTTTACGAGCTACTCCCCAACTGTAAAATCTCATACGTTCTGCCCCCTCATGCATTTGATTTTTATTCTCATGAGTGAAACGTCATCATCTTCCCATGCATTTTCTTTCCTTCAGTAATAGTCTTTATATCTAAAGCTGGAAGAATTCTTTATAAAAGGGGTTGTGTGGTTGGCTTTTTCTTTTGTGTGTTGAGAGAAAGAGATAGAGAGAGAGAGAGAGAGAGAGATGGGGTTATTGTCACTAATCACAGGGATGGCAGGGCCAAGTGGGTTTGGATCTGCTTCAACAGCTGAAGAGGTTACTCAAGGGATTGATGCCTCCAATCTCACTGCCATTGTTACAGGTTTCTTTCTCTCTTTTCAATTAATTAATTATTTTTTATTTTTTATTATTAACCAAAAGATATTATTATTCTATTCGTTGTTATTGTCGCTGTTGCTGCGCTGCTGTTGTTCTCCAACTCTTATTGGAATATACACCAATGCTTTCAACGGTTGTTTATACAATGGAAAGGATGGTTTTGGTATCTTGATTTGAATAGTCACGATCTGAATCATGAAGAAAGATAGGACTAAAGTTCATACCTACACCAAAATTCAATTCAGTCACATCTTACTCACATGAGAAAAATACTTTCCATATGAGTAGATTCGTATCGCATCGATTATTCTTTGATAGAATGGATTCATGATCGAGTCCTATCCATAGACGAACTCCTCGCATCTCTTATATCTCCATGCCTTTCTCCTTGAGGGAGAAAACCGCCCCCAATTTCACTTATGAGACCTATATCCTTCTATTACGGTTCCACCGCATTGCTACGCTAGGCTGACCAGACTATGTGGTGATTTAGAGTTGGTTGTGTTTACTTTGGAATATAAACCCTTTGGAGAATATATTTCTATTCGTTTGGGCTGAAGGGAAGGAAGCGGATTGGCTGGTGTAGCACACACAAGCTATATAGCTGGTCGTGTGAAGACGAGCGCCGAAGTTCCTCCAGCTTCGACTTGTACGAACGGTTCAAATGGGAAGCGGATTGGCTGGTGTACCTCACACCAGCTGTATATCTGCTGTATTGATGTCAGCGAGTTCCGTGGGTCTGATCACGAGGTATGTGTTATATCCAAACCGTCCGTTTATTGGGCGAGCTTGTATTAATGCTTGAGACTAAAAATCAAACAGATCTAACTATCAAGTGGACCACACTGCAAAAAAGCAGTGGGGGATTGAACGTCTACCATTGAAACTCTTTTTGGGGTCACAGGAGTTTTGGATCAATATGAAATTTGCTTTTCCTTTTAACTCAGGTCTTTTTGGCATTATGAACCGATGAGATGGAAAATAAATGTTATAGTGGGCCCTACAAATTTTTTAACAGTGAAAACCATTATCTCCGCTGCTATTTGTGTGGTGTGGTTCACATTATCTTTGAGTATGATTCAATTTTTGGATAATGCATTAAAATGATCTCTAAAAATTGATGATGAATGTAAATATAATAAATATAATAAATACATCACTATAGGGCTATATAACTTTGATCTCCTTTAAATAACTCGTACAACTCGGTGCTCAAGGAAAGTCAGTGCTTATCTTCTCACGACACGTACTCACATCAGCTATATAACTGGTGTGTGATACACCAGCCAATCCACTTCCGTTCAAATGAGAGCAAAGTTATGTAGCCCCCACAATGGTGTATTTGTTCATCCATTTTTGGAGATCATTTCAGGTAATTAGCCAAAAAATAATTATATCCAAATCTCAAATGACCACATCAAAAATAGTAGTAAGGATAATGATTTTCACCTTTAAAAATTTCGTATAGCAAACCATAATGTTTATTTTATTTTCCATCCACTCAGTTAACAAGGTGAAAGATACCTACACCGGATCCATAGCTCAACCGATAGACCGAGTGGAGTTACCTCGTTTCAACACTTAGGTCTTGGCATCATCCCTAGTGGGGGTGGCTAACATGGAGTGTCTGTACTAACATGGGTGTGTACGAAAAAAAGAAGTCAAACATACACGGTTGAAGAGGAAAAAAGCATTTCATATTGATCCGAAACTGATGCGACGCAGGAGGGTTTCAATGGTAGACGTTCAATATTTTTTTTTCTTTATTATAGGTAATGTGGTCCATCTCATCTTTAAATTTGTTTTATTTTTAAGATCAAAGCTTAAAACGAACTCACCAAATGAATAGATATAACACATACCTTATGATGACCTGCTGATGTCAATACACCAACTATATAGCATGTGTGTGGTACACCACTCATTCTGCTTCCGAAGGAAAATGGTAGGTAGACTGACGGAAAACCACGTTTGGGAAGAGTCCCACCAATGCACGGCTTTTTAGGTACTTTAGTCGGCTCTAAGATTTTTATACGACAACATCCACATGGAGCCCATTAATTATTCATTTTGTTGATTCGACGTGTCAAAATCTACTGTTTATGTGAGTGACACGTGTAGCTCATTCCAACCTTGTGTATTTAATAATAGGGACAGGGTCAATAGATTTGATGTGGTTGTTGCTGCCGAGCCATTATCGACTCCCACTATTTATTAATTACTGGTGTTTGCACCCGTGCTTTCCACCGTTGGTTGTATTATTATATAAGGTATCTAGTGGTCCATATTCTAAAGTGGAAACTGGAAAGGATGGGTGTATTAATTAATCAAGCTGGGGCCAATGGAGTTTTTGATGTGTGGTGATCAGGTTTTCTAAGCCCATATGGGTGTAGAGGTCTTCCCCTCTGTAGTCGAGCAGATGTGCCATATGGCACGTGTGTGAGATCAGAGATTTTAATGAGGTGGGCCATACTGTTTTGATGTATTGGCTCTTAAATCAGACTGTTTCACTCGTTGGGTGGGCCACGGTGTGACAAATTGCAAATGGATGGTTAGAAAAAAGAAATTTGTTTGAGGCCCACATGATGGAAAGCTCGGATCTGTCACAGTCGCTTGGGTGTAGAATATGGAAGCGAATTGCGTAATGAGTAAACTCTGTGAGGTCTACTGTGATTTATATATTTTATCCACTACGTTCATCCATTTTAGCAGATAATTTTAGGGCTTCAGCCTAAAAAAGAAGTATATCCAAATGTCACGTAGACCACACCACAGGAAACAGTGTGACTTGAACATCTACCATTGAAAATTTGTTGGGGCCACAGAAGTTTTGGATCAAGCTTGTATTTGTGTTTTCGCTTCATCCATGTCTGTGTGATCTTATGAACATGTTGGATGTGAAATAAACATTACCGTAGGGCCTAGAAAGGTTTCAACGGGGGAAATCATTATCCCCACTGTTTCCTATGGTATGGTTCACTTGATCTTTGGATATGGTTAAATTTTGGTCTCAACCCCTAAAATACGATGGGAAAATGGATGGACGGCGTGGATATACCAGATACATTCACGGTGGGCCCAACAAAGCTTTACTCGGGATGCAGATTGCGTCCTAATGGGTCCGGGAAGGGATCTGCGGGGGCCACCGTGATGTAAGTGTTTTATCCACTCCGTTAATCGTTTTTCTCTGATTATTTTAAGGCATGATCCAAAAATTGAGGCAGGAACAAGGCTTAACTGGACCACAAATTGGGGATTGAACGTCCACCATTAAAAACTTCTTAAGGAGCTAGAGAAGTTTCGGATCAACCTGGTATTTGTTTTTACGCTTCATCCACGTCTACATGACCTTATGAATAGGTTGTATGGTAAAAAACAATCACGGTGGCCCTTAGAAAGGTTTCAACTGTGAGTGTCATTATCACTGCAGCTTCCTTTGGCGTGGTCCATTGGAGCTGTGAACCTACTTAATGTTTTGGATCATGCCTTAAAATGATATGATAAAAACGATTAAGGGCGTGGATAAAACACTTACATCACGGTGGCCCCCACAGAGCCCTGCCCGGACGGATTACCGTCCTGGCGGAGGTAGGACGCAATCCGCGTTCGTCCTAGAATATGGGCAGGGCTCCACACATGTGCATGCTTAGCAAAACCTCCTCTTATTATAATAAATAATACTGATAATAACAGCAAGCTGGATTCAGTGAGGCCAGAAACACCAAGTTCGGTGAGGGCCCGAAATGGTAAGATTTGATTGGGTCACGTGCTGCCGGATGAGATGAGGGCATACAAAGCATGGTTGAAAGTTATTCAGTTGAGTAGATTACATTTGAGTTGAACCAATCAAATCTCAACATGTCAGAACATTACGAAACTTCATGTTTCTCTAGCCTCTCTGAATCCTTCCTAATAACCACATAGACACACCCATCTTCCTACATTTTCTAATTACTAGCATAGTACCAGAAATGAAATTCTAAAAACACAAGTAGGAATTGATCCGTTGTACTTGTTAGACAGGCCACATGCCTTGTATAGCCGATTCTATGATTGTATAGATAGACGATGTATAAATAGAAGATTTTGTATTTATCATTTTACCTTGTATGGTCGTTGTAAAGCTCTATATATTCAACCCTTCAGGGTTGTCCATTCTCATGTAATCCAGACCATTGATGCGTTAGGACCGATGTCGATAGGGCTTGGCCAACGTTCATCGGGATGGAGTGGCTCTAACCATTCAATTTGCAGCCCACAAGTAAATTGTTAACTCAAAGATTGGATTAGCTACCATCTTCCAACAGGGAGAATTATGGGGAATCAATGGCCTGGATCATCGAGCTATGGGCCCAAATACTCCATACTCAAGGATCAGAGATCATATGATTCCTCATCAGGAGTGAATGTTCTTGTTTGATATGAATCGGGGCAGCAATGATCCAATTGGATTTAACCTTATATTGAGGTGGGCCATTGAATTATAGGAGGGACCTCTGGATTTAACCCAACCTCAATATTTATTTGATAGGAATTCACCACCGTTGGATCACGATTATATTCAGTTTTGAAGATAAATGTGGGAAATGTATGGAAAACGTGTATTAACCCGCGATCCATCGGTGGCCCACCTTCTGATGAGGATGATCTTCAACACATGAAGAATCTCTTGATCAAATATTAGAATTAGACCATATGTGTGGCCAGCAGAAGAATTATGTTAATCTGCTTTTTTAGAAAAGAACAACCAGCATCCTCATTCAACAAACATTTGTCCCTGATGAATGGACTAGCCTAATTCATGTGCAGGGGATAATCACAGTGGGTCCTACCTGATGAACAGTCTTCAGATATCGCACATGTGCAATGTAGGCATTTGGTGATTCATGTCTACAAGTAATATCCCTGGTTTAAGTTGGATTTACCTTTAGATGTCCTCCATCATTGGTAATTCTTTCTCGAAGCTTTCCTTGATCTTTTTGAACTCTTGCCGAGGCTTCCAAAAGATTTCTACAAGTATTGTTATGCTCTGATAGCATTTCTTGATTTGTGTATATCATCCTTGTGTAGAACAATGCTAATCTTCTCTTTATCATTCCAATTTTATTAAATGTCTTTGAAGAGATAATCGTATTCCGATACCAAATGGGATAAACCCATAAGATTTCTACAAGTATTGTTATGCTCTGATAGCATTTCTTGATTTGTGTATATCATCCTCGTGTAGAACAATGCTAATCTTCTCTTTATCATTCCAATTTTATTAAATGTCTTTGAAGAGATAATCGTACTCTGATACCAAATGTTATAAACCCATATCATTCCAATTTTATTAAACGTCTCAGAAGAGATAATCTTACTCTTATACCAAATGGTATAAACCCAAAATAAAAGATGATAAATTAGAAATAGACCATTAATTGATAGAACAACCACTTTGATGGAACTAACCTGCTTACAAATGATCTAAAAATCTCCTTCCTTCCCTAGTCTGATTTTTTTTTTTCAGATGGCATCAGTAAGGGGACTTCATTAAACTCAAGCTCTCAAAGAGGCAGACATACAGCCCAACCAGGGAACAGCTAGGAACAACACCTTTGCTCACATTCCAATAACAACTAGGACCATTCCCTACAAAACTCAATATTCCTTTGCCCAACTCCTTAGTGATCATCTGGATGCCTATAAGTTATGTAAGTGGGAAGTGACTAAAGTATAGAGCTGGGCATCGAGTCGAGTTGGACTGAGTTAGGGCTGACCCGACTTGATCCGGTTTTGAAATAGGCTTGACTCGAACTCGATCTGACTCGGTACCGAGTCTAGCATGCCTGACCCGATCCAAGTCTGGGTATGGCTTGGACTGATCTGGACCAAGTCCGACCCGGTTAGAAATACTGAGTCAGGTCGAGTTGGCACCAAGTCGGATCGAGAGATGGAAGGAGAGAGAGAGAGAGAGAGAGAGAGAGAGAGAGAGAGAGAGAGAGAGAGGAGGAGGAGGAGGAGGAGGAGGAGGGTGGTGGTGGTGGTGGTGGTGGGTGGCTGCTGGGCTTGGAAGAGGAGGAGGATGAGGGAGGGAGAGAGAGAGTTCGGGGTCGGGGTCGGGTGCGGCGTGTAGGGTTAGAGATAGTTAGAAATTAGTTTTTAATATATATATATATATATATATATATATATATATATATATATTCAAGTCGGGTTTCGGATCAAGTCGAGTCTGACTAGATTGAGTTTCGGGTCGAGTCGGGTTGAGTTACTGGGTTACTCAAACTCGACTCAGTTTGAGTTCAGATTGGGCGAAGCCTACTCGGTTCGGATTGACTCACTCATTCGGTTAAGGTCGAGTCGGGTCTGAATGAGTCGGACGAGTCGAGTCTACCAAGTCGAGCCGTCCCGTGCCCAGCTCTACTTACATCACTTACAATGTAAGTGGTGTTTATGGAGGAAATTCACTTGTAAATCACTTACAGGCAAAACTACTAGGAAATTTCATGGGGCTAGAGGTGAGAAATCACTTCCCTATAAGTAATTTACAACTGTAAGTCACTTTCAAGTGAAAGTCACACCTCTCGGTTCGGATTGACTCACTCATTCGGTTAAGGTCGAGTCGGGTCTGAACGAGTTGGACGAGTCGAGTCTGCCAAGTCGAGCTGTCCCGTGCCCAGCTCTACTTACGTCACTTACAATGTAAGTGGTGTTCATGGAGGAAATTCACTTGTAAGTCACTTACAGGCAAAACTACTAGGAAGTTTCACGGGGCTAGTGGTGAGAAGTCACTTCGCTGTAAGTAATTTACAACTGTAAGTCACTTTCAAGTGAGAGTCACAATTTTCAATTATCCGAACAACCCCTTATTGTAAGTCACTTACAATTGAAAGTTAAATCTTGAAAATTTTATAGGTATCAAAACCACCATTTATTGTAAGTAATTTACAACTGAAAATCACTTTTAAGTGAAAGTCACAACTTAAAAACTTACAGGTATCCAAACAAACCCTTATTATAAGTAATTTACAGCTGAAAGTCACATTCAACTTACAAGTATCCAAACAAACCCTTATTGTAAGTAATTTACAACTGAAAGTCACTTTCAATTGAAAGTCACAACTTAAAAACTTACAAGTATCGAAACGAACTCTTGTTGTAAGTAACTTGCAACTGAAAGTTACTTTCAAGTGAAAATCACAACTAAAAAACTTACAGGTATCCAAACGACACCTTATTGTAAGTAACTTACAACTAAAAGCCACTTCAAGTGAGAGTTACAACTTTAAAACTTACAGGTAACCAAACGACCCCTTACATGCAATGTCCTTCCACACAAACCATCAGGAAGCACAACTTCCATACGCTAGATGACCAACTCTTTCTGCATCCATCATACACATTCAACAACCATTTATGATGGTTTTTTGTCTATGTTGCGATGATCCACTGTCAGCACCTTGTCTGGCCTACCAAACACTGCCACTCTGGGGGACCCTTCGCCACCCACGGCCAAACCATTGGGACCGCCCTCTCATACAAGGATTTGAGAGAAAAGCTTCTTCCTCTTGCTCTAGAAGACCCAATAATCTAACTGAATTTCCCTCCTCGTTCGCCGTTAGAACAATTCTTAATGTTGTTGATCATGATCAGAATGCTAGCTATCTGAATTCTTCTACACAAGTAAATTCTAACTATTTTTCAAATGAAAATGATGTAACAATCCAGGTGGAGCAAGTGGAATTGGTGCGGAGACAGCGAGGGTGTTGGCTCTTCGTGGGGCCCATGTGATCATGGCAGCAAGGAACATTGAGGCTGCAAATGAGACAAAGAAGCAGATCATCAAGGATAATGGAGCGGCCCGTTTGGATGTTCTGAAACTTGACCTCTGCTCTTTGAAGTCGGTCAGGGCATTCGTGGATGATTTTAATAGCATGGATCTTCCCCTCAACATCTTAATGTAATCTCTCTTCCCTTACATTGCTTATTCTCTTCGATCATAAAACAGAATTGCAGATGTGCAGATAGCATTTATGTGGGGGTCCATGGTTCGATGATCCAAACCGTTGATAGGCCCCCGCTGTGGATGGTGGATGCATAAAAAAATCTCCCAGTTTTGGAGATCCTAACACTTCAAGGCATTCCCTAAGAAAGAAAATGTATGAAAATAGGCCAACAATTGTGGGGTTGGGATCTTTCCATCTGGGATATTTTTTGGGCTTCCAACTTCCATCAGATCAATGGTCCTCTTCACCAAACCACGGGCCCCACATGTTTATAATCCTGCACTTAGCAGAGTACACATTTGCTAAGGCTCATCTCTCTCCATTTCCTCTCACATGAATGCTGTCTGTCTTATAGTGACATAAAATAAGCCTGGTTTTCAATCTTCATACTTCCATGGCCTTTATTTTGTTTGAAATAATCATGAACGTCGGTTTGGTTATGTTAATTTTGAATTGAATCAGAACCTTATTGGCCTAATTTTCAGAAACAATGCTGGTGTCATGTTCTGTCCTTACCAACTCTCCAAAGACGGAATAGAAATGCAATTCGCAACGAATCATCTCGGTGAGTATATACAGTTTAATTACAGTATTATGAATTCATTACCGAATGAGAAAATTAGTTTCAGAAATCAAAGGTATGGACTCGACTCAAAAGTCTGTCAAGCTGAGTGACTCAGTCAAGTATTTTCAAGTCTTGAACACCAAGACTCAGTAATAATATTTAAATTTTATAAATATTGTTGATCTTGATAAGTTGAGTAGCCGAGTTTTCTGAGTTTTGTCGAGTGGAGTCAACTGTCAACCGAATCTTGAAGGAGTCTTGACCGAGCATGGTTTCAAGACTCGCCCGATTCGGGTGAGACTTGGATGAATCGACTTGGAATCAGCACTACCCAATCTGGTTTGATACCACAAGTCGCCCTCCCTGAGTCACCCCCAACTAGGGCAAGTCGGGCCAATACACACCCTGACTTTGGCGATTCGTCCGAACGAGTTGACTGAATCTCCAAGTTTAAAACCCATGTAACGAAGCCGTGACCAAACCGAGTTTTTCAATCACTTGGTCACACGTACCAACAGTTCCATTGAGGAGACTCTCGGGCACTGCCCGTCCACAATGGGACCTATCAGATCAACAGTTTAGATTATAGTTTTAAAATCGAAAAACTTGAATCAACTCGTTGTTCATTTGGTTCGGGTCAGCTTGAGGACTGACTCTACTCAACTCGATATTTAATAATAATAAATAATTATATTCATAATTATAAAAACTGACTAGAATAGTTAATTCAATGTAAGTATTATAAAATGAGATATCTAATATCAAGGTATTATGTGGCCCAGTGGTAGAGAGTGTTACTACTCCTAACACAGGTTCATCAATTTCACAAGCCAAGTGGCTGGGCTTGAGTTGACCCGTTTTGTAAGTCGACTCGACAAGTCTTCCCCAGTCCGGCAAAGTCAATTTCATGACCAAGGTTCCTAAGGACTCAGCTCTAAACCTCACCAAGTCAATTGAGTTGAACAAATTTGCAAGTCGACTCGATGAGTCTTCCTCGGTCCGAGCCAAGTCAATCTGAGACTGAGTTTCCTAAGGACTTGGCCTAGTTTTGAGTCAGCTCATAGCCATTTAAGAGGTTCGTGATTTGAAATTTCCACTCTTGAGTATTATTTTTCAAGAATTTCCAAACACCACTCTTTTGTGAATTAATCTTAATTGAAGCAAACATGATTTTCTTTTATGTAATATGTTTTGTAATAGAGAAGAAGTCAGGGCCACCTCCGCATAAGCTGCACGACATTGTCGTGCGACCCACCACCACACGCCATCTATTATTTTGCAGTTGAATATGGAAAAACTCACATCCATTCCTTCCTTTGATATCAGGTCATTTTCACTTGACAAACCTTCTCCTTGAGAAAATGAAGAACACAGCTAGATCCACTGGGACTGAGGGACGAATCGTGAACCTGTCATCCATTGCGCATATTCACACGTACGATCAAGGGATACGATTTGATAATATCAACGATCAGTCTGGGTACGTCAGTTCTGAAAAGATTCCATATCATTGGAAATAAATGGGTATATATTCATGGTACTTGTGTTATAGAATGAATCAATTTCTTACATTAACAGACTTATGTGGGGCTGGAGCCATGTCTGTGTCATTGCGGCCCACATCGCATACATGATCTAGATTGAAAATATTCATTTGATGGGTCAAACAGTAAACGATCTGTAGACCTAAAATCATACTTCAAATGGACACTAAAATGCAGAAGTTAGCAATGGCTGACATTCAGTGAGAAAAAGGTCCATTTATCAGATGGTTAGAATTTCTTTTTATTTTTTTAGTGGCCAATCAATAGCAGAGTCTGCAGCATGCCTGGTAGAAATCATCGTACCCATCTCATGTGGATTAAGGTATTCAAAACAGTTATGTAACAGCCGTAACGTAATGGTAACGGTTGAACCTATTGCGCGATACAGGTTTGTAATGCCCCATCTGAAAATTGGCTGATAACAGGCATGTAACGGCTGTAATGGACATGTTTCAGGCCCACGTGAGGCCATAAAGGGCCAATACCAGCCGATAACATACTAACAAATCAAGGAGCTGAAGTTTCTGTTCTGTTTTCTTTAATCAGATATTCGGACAAAAGGGCATATGGGCAATCTAAACTAGCAAACATATTACATGCCAATGAGTTATCTCGACGTTTACGGGTAATTTTTTTTATTTTCTTTTTTGTATTTTTTGAATTATTATTTCAAGCAATCCTCAGGAAGCTTTATGACAATGCTGTATCTCTTTAGTTTAGATGGGAGGGTTTTGTCGAGTGGGCCCACCCTATAGATGAAATGGCCCAGAAATCAGGCTCGTCAATTCATCAGATGGACCTCACACATACAAAAAGGAGAAAAAAAGGATGATTTAAAGAGAAACTCCAAGTGTGTTCGACGTATTTCAGTCCAGGTCATCTACTCAGTGGTGTCAACAGGATCATGCCTTAGCAAAGATATCTCTTGGATGGGAATCACAACACTCTTTCTGCTATTCAAATTAATGAAATGGGGTACAAAAAATGATGGGTCTACATCCATTGGCTTGAGTGATTGGACCCACTCATTATCAGCTGTGGACTCATTCAATACGATAGTCGGTCCCACCACTTCAGAAAATTGGATCCAAGGACTCCCATTCTCTACCTCTCCATTTGTTTAAATTCTCCATTTGTTCATTTATCATTGGAAGTATGATAAATTCTTGATTTTTTATATATAGTTGTACATAAGAACCTACTGACCATATTTCCATCTATCCGAAAACAGGCAGAAGGCACAAATGTCACTGCAAATTCCGTTCATCCTGGATTAATAATGACGAACCTCATGAGACATTCTGCCCTTCTAATGAGTATGGGGTTTTTTTTTTTTTAATCCTTTTTTTTTATTCTTATTCAGTTTTCACTTACGGCTGCGTTTGGCTTGCTGTAAGCAAAATAGTTCACAATATTTGGGATTTCTACTCTTAGTATAATTTCCAAAAGTATGAGACGATGCTCGTGTGGATGTCGAAGAGCTCTTTGGTTTCAGTACAACACAAAAGAGGCAATTTCTTGATTTTTAGGAACTCTACTAAAGAGTAGGATTCCTGAATCACAGACATCTTCAGCAGCCTAATGCAGCTTCTTGAGAAAGCACAAACAACTGCAACTGTGATCAATGCTGTAAACAGTTCGAATTCAAAGTGAATCTATGCATATCCGAATCTGATTGGATTAAGAATAACAGATATCTGAATTTGAGCCAATATCTGATGGATCCTAAAAAACACTATTAGTATTCAAATTCATTAAATATTCGAAAATTCAAATTCAATCCAGCTTAGACTGTTAATGCATTTTTCATTTTTTTTAGTTACATAATCCATTATTGAATAATGGATTTTTTTCCCCCGTAAACCTCCCATCAACCCTAACTACACCTTTAAAGCATCACCATTAAAAATAGATCAGATCAGATCTTTATATATGTGTCGAATTGGATCTTTTTTTAATCAGATCATGCTATATCTGAATCTGATCCAATTATAAACGATCCTGTTTTCTGGATCTGAATTTATTCCGATACTTCCGATTAATGATTCAAATCCAATTCAATAGGATAGATTTTTGAATCAGATCCAGTTCAAGATTCAATCCATTGACAGTTCTAACCATGATGTTCTACTTCTTGCAGATGTGTTGAAAGTATTCACAATTTTCTTATGGAAGAGTGTGCCACAGGTATGCAAGCATATGCTCAATCGCATTTCATGAAATTACAAAGAAATTCATTGCAAGGATATTCATAGTATATCCTTAAGCATCAATTTTGTTCAGATTAGGACCAATGACTCAAGTGATCCAGGTCATTTATCTGATATGCCCGGAGTTGATAGACCATGTCTCAGGAATTTCCCAGATTGGATGATCCTAGCCATACAACCTCTGGTCCTTCTGCCATCATGAGTGGACCATTGCTGTATTTGTTTTTCTAACTTTCTATTCGCGGACCACCAATCAAAGGGTTCAGGTTGTATGGGTGATTTTGGTGCATCCCCTATCCGAGTTGGGTACCATCAGATCAACAGTTTGGATCACCATCTTTTCTTATACAGCCATATTGACTCAAGCCACAAGGATACAATGTGCATATCCTCAACAAGTGAAAACAGATTTATCGGTGCGTTTGGTTGCATGAAATACATGATATTTCATCATTAATCAGTCTACTTCAATGCAAATTTTCATGGCATTTCATGAAATTCAGTTCAACCAAAACAATTCATATCAACTGTTCAGATGAAATAATTAAAAGAATTTTTCATAATTACTCGTAGATGAAAGAAATATGAAGCTTTTTTCTCATTTGAGAATATGAATAGTGACCAAAACCTGAAATAGTACAAGGCAACATTTCAAACCATTCCGGTCGTACGCTAACATGTGTGATGGAATAAATCCAAATGTCCAATGGCTGATCATTAACCAATTACAGATTAAAATTTCATCATTTTCGTCAACTATGGGCCATCGATATGGTGGCTCACAGGATTGACGGTCCTGATTACAATATGTGTGGTTAGAAATCCTATCATCTTTGATCATTCAAAGGAGTCCTTGTATCTTTTCTGAATTACTGACTAGCATAAACCTCTGATAGAAAATAAGGCAAGGAAAACATAACCATCCAACACAAGAATTCCACGATGAATTTATATGAATCTCTAGTGAAAATATGCAGTTTCCTCGAGCTTGGCGGGGCCCACCAATCAGACAGTCGGATTGTGACTATCACGCAAGAGTAGTATGTTAATATCTGAGGCTCTTGGAGAGGTTGTGATCTCCTGAAACTGTTGCATGGGAGCTCTCGGTGATTAATGGAAGTTCTTGATCAGATCGTCTTCATTTCCATTGATGTCTTTCTGGCTTTTGTGATTGCCAGTCACACCATCAATGAACAACTTGGCAAAAATCTCACTGATCATAGATCCTCACCATCCATACAGAGCTGGATTAGGAACAACATTCGCAATTTCAACTCAGTAATAGGAGATGAGATTCGCCAAGTACTAGTAATTTCACAAGTAGACCACCTGTAGTGGGACCTAGTAGATGAACAGTTCTGATTGCCATGATGGTGGGATAGAAAGGAAAAGTTCTAAGTGATTGAAGATCGCGTCGATGGTTGAAAGATACAAGGAAAGAGGTCTGTTAATTCACACGCCGGGACCCTTGTACGAGAATTGAGCTTTCCATCTGGTTAGAACAATGATTAGATCTGAAATAAACAGAGATTGGGACCATTGATCAGTGTCCAAAAGATGAGGAAAGCAGTCTCTTGAGATTGGGTATCACTTGGAGATTTGCTCTTCCTGACCGTAAGATTTTCTTTAGTTTTTCTCGAGATTTTCTAGTGTTTTCTCCAGTTTGTTGCAATGAAGTTGCTAATCCCCTCTATAAACTCTGATGGACATTCCCAACGATCAGATCCTCAGTACCCCAAAGAGAAACACCCTCCCTCATGCTTTAGAAATGCTAATACCCATTAACCTTTGATTTTAAATGTTGAAAATGAATTTTACAAAATCAATATCACTTATAATATTAATAATATGTTAAAAATAATTTTTAGATATCTAGATTAAGAGGCCATTGTGGGGATTACCGGGTCACTAACACGAACGGTCAGGATCAAGAAGGCCTCATGCCATCATTGATCCACAAACATCTTCTGCCTTAAAAATTCAGACCATCCGACCCCTCAGGTGGACCACACATACAAAGTAAACAGAGTTAAATCTTTCAGACCATCAATCTAGAGCTGTGAAATGGCCTAATTTTTACAGTGTAGCCTACCTAATGATATAGGACAATGCATTAATCACCCCACGAGACCTCCCGCTCTCATACTACTTTAATGTGGGACAATTAACCATTTGCTCTAAAATCCCGAACTGATAGAGCACGGCAAATCAATCCCGTCATCTCATAGCCCAGGCCCCACATCCCATGGGTTAGGACCTCGGCCGAACCCATCTCGTGAGCCTCACTTCACGTGGCTCCTGCATCTCACAGGTCACCCTGCTCGAGCCCAGTGTGAAAATGCCCCCGCATTACCTAACAAAAAGCTCAGAATTTCTAACAATATCATGAAAACGACGCATGTTTTCAGGGAGCGGCTACAACATGCTATGTCGCACTGCATCCGAGCCTGAAGAACGTGAGCGGTAAGTACTTCCTCGACTGCAACGAGATGGCTCCGAGCAAATTGGCCAAAGACGAAGCATTGGCAAAGAAGCTGTGGGATTTCAGTAACAAGCTAATCAGCTCGGCCCAACAGCCCTGAAGTAAGATTATTGCCTTGATAGGATTATACTAGTAGCCTTATGTTTTCCACATCTCTGATGATAGAGAGAAAAGAAGACAGAATTCTGCTATTGAATTTCTGTTTCTACACTAAGGATGTTGCAATCACAATGTTTATGTATGCTACATTTCTATCCAAGTTTAAGCACGAAATGTCACTTGTCTTTACGAACAGCCTCGAAATTGTATGATTTACGATTTGAATCGTACGGCTCGGTTTGAATTATATCTGAGAGAAATCTTACATGAAATCTGCCATTTATCAAGTAATTGCATGTGATTGTTAAAGGTAGCAATGGCCAAGGTAGCCTGCTTCATCTGTTGAGCCTGACCGGGTTTGGATGGGCTGGGCTTGGGCTTTCATGTAAGGCCCGATCAATAATCAGGTGGGGTTCGGGCTCAAGTAATTTTAGCAAAAACCGGCCCAGCCCGTGCATGTGTTGTATCTTACAAATATGCCGTTCCAATCCTTAGTTAGGCAATCCATTCAATCTGGACCGTTGGTTTCATTCCTCTAAAATGTTTATTTCTTTGTGCCTGTATGGCCCACTTGATCAAACGATATATTAGAAATAGTTGATTGGGAAATAAGGATCACACACACATATAGGAAATGGTTATGTGCGGTCGACCTCATGGGAACTTCCCATGAGATCGAGCTGTGTGGGCCCTACCGTGATGCTTGTCGAAAATCCCCCATCAGTCAGATGCACCATTCAATGGTGGGCGTTGGGCTTAAAAATCAAGTCAATCCATGACTTGTGTGGGCCACACCACATACAAAAGTTGAGAGGGGTTACCCTCCCATTAAAACATTCATAATCATCTGTTGGGCCCACCGAGATGTGGTTCACAAATCCAGCCCATCCATTATGTGTCCCTCTTGGATGAGGTGTCAGACCAAGTTTCAGACGCATCCAAATTTTAATTGGGCCCCACCGAGTGCTTTTATATGTTTTAGGCATGTCTTCACGTGATTTTAGATGGTATGGCCTATATATATGAGAAACGCTCAGCTACGCACCGGTTCGCACGTCATTACGTGCGAACCTTGCTGTCAACCGTTGGATAAGGCAAACGGTCTGGATGAAGGCACTCTTATGCGCGAGTTTGAAAGAGTGAGCTTCCCTCTCTGTATCACCGTAGACTAGGAAACTCACTCTTTCAAACTCGCGCATAAGAGCGCTTTCATCCAGACCGTCCGCCTTATCCAACGGTTGATAGCAAGGTTCGCACGTAATGACGTGCGAAGCATTTATATATATATATTGGAACATTTGTTTAGTCCCCTGAAATTGTTCCTGCTACTGCAGAAATTACTGTCAACATCATCATGCCAAGAGCAATTTTGCAAGTATTGGATGTGGGCCGCACTCGGCTTGGAGTTGGTCCTTGGCGGATGGTTCAGGTCCGTTAATGGGCATGGTATCATTGTGCCCAAAGCTTTGATCTGGACTGTCCATTCACCCCATCACAACGTTGGCTAGGGGTGCCAATGGGCCGGGTTTGGACCATGCACGACCTGCCCTGAGTTCTATGGGCCCCACCAAAAATTAATTAAATCCCCGTTTACCAAGGTGAATTCTATTGATTACGTAGGTCGGACGTGAAAAATGAAAACCCACCGGTCTAGATGCAAACATGGATTTGTGGTATGTCCAATGATTGCAACAGATTTTTTGAAACACAGAACCTTGGTTAAAAGACTCGGTGACTCGGAACGACTCGTGAGTGAGTCGAAACTCGCCAGAGTCAACCGAGTCGGGGTGACCCATGGTATCAGACCAGATCGGATCCTATTGAGCCCGACTCACATCAAACTCGTTTAACCATGGAAGGAAGAACAAGGTGGGTGACAAAGATGCAATGGCAACCGTTGGATTGAATGAAATGGTTTCTCTTTTAAGAATGGTATGATGAGAAGCATCTCAGTGACGAGCACGCGAACTTATTAGCATGCGGATGGAAACGTAGGTGGGCCCAGCTGTAGAAGTTGCATTGCATCGGATTCCTACGGGCGTGCGCGTCGTATTTTTATGCGCTAGAATCGATTTCCTCTCAGAAAAGGGCTCTGTGGGGCCCACCTTGATGTCTGGGTTTTACCCACACCGTCCATCCATATTTCCATATCATTTTTAGGGTATGAGCTAGGGCTGTGTACTGGCCGGGCCTACGATCGGCTTTGGCCCGGATTTTGAATTGCACGGTCAGGGCCTGACGGACGTGGAAGCGGATTGGCTGGTGTACCACACATCACCGATGTGGCTGGTGTGTGTTGACGTCACCAACTTCTGTGGGTCCCATCATGAGGTATGAGTTATATCCAAACCGTCCGTCCACTTGGTAAACTCGTTGTAAGCCTTGAGACGAAAAATACGACGGATACAAAAATTAAGTAGACCACACTGTAAAAAGCAGTGGAGGATTTGAACGCCTGCCATTGAAACCCTTTTGGGGGTCACAGGAATTTTGGATCAATGTGATATTTGTTTTTTATCTTCATCCAGGTCTGTGTGACCTTATGAACAGATTGAATGGAAAGTAAACGTTACGGTGGTCCCTACGAATGTTTTAACGGAGAGAATCATTATCCCACTGCTGTTTGTGGTGTGGTCCACTTGAGCCTTGGAAATTAATCATTTTTTGTATTAAGATCTAAAATGATCTCGCCAAATGATGAACAGTGTAGATATGATAAATACACCATTGTAGGGCCCATGTAACTTTGATCTCTTTTAACCGTTCGTACTGGAGCGTCAGCGCTCGTCTTCGCACGATACGTACTAGCTGGTGTGTGGTACACCAGCCAATCCGCTTCCGACGGACTAACCCTATTCAAAAATTTCTCAGGTGGACCACAGGGAAACAGGAATGACTGAAGCCCACCATTAAAATGACACGGCTTCAGTGAATCCATCCCTAACTATGGGGCCCACTGTGATGTATCTGCCTTGTATCCAGGCCGTCCATCAGTTTCGATGGCTCATTTTAGGAGAGCGGATTATGTGTGGCCAAACAGTGCGGCCCTTACTGTGGGGCCCACCTTGTATCCACACCGTCCATCTGTTTTTCGAAATCATTATAGGGCATAAGCCTAAAAATGAAGCGGATCCAAATCTCAGGTGGACCATTCTACAGGAAACACAGTTGTAATTGAACCCCACCATTAAAAGCTTCCTGGGGCCTACTGTAATGTTTCCATAATGTTCATTGGCCATCCAACCTCTTGATAAGGTCACACATGTGGATACAAAACGTGTGGCCTACAGTTTTTAACGGTCAATCACCACGGTTTCCAATGATATGGTCCAACTTTGATTTGGATCTGTTTCAGTTTTTTACTCATGCCCTGTGCCCTAAAATGATCTAGAAAAACGAATGGACAGTGGATATAGAATACATACATCAAAGTGGGCCCCACGGTGAGGGTCGCACCTAATCCACTTGTTCATTTTAAGGTATGATTCATATCCAAATCTCAGGTGGGCAAACACTGGTGGTTGACCGTTAAAAACTTGTTTGGACAACAAAAGTATTGGCTCGAGCTGATATTTGTATGGTCCCTTCATCTAAGTTGTTGTGACCTAAATTACAAGTTGGATGGCAAATAAACATTTCTCTAGGACCCAGGAAGTTTTTAATAATGTAATTCCTGTGGTGTGGTCCCACCTGATATTTGAATCTGCTTCATTTCAATAGTGTGTTTCCTGTGGTGTGATCCCACCTGAGATTTGAATCCGCTTCATTTTAATACTGTGTTTCCTGTGGTGTGGTCCCACCTCAGATTTGAATATGCTTCATTTCAATAGTGTGTTTACTGTGGTGGGCCACACAGTCAAGGATCCACCGAAGCCATGTACTCATTACACACTTCTTGGAATTTACAAAAGTTATGTATCGAGTTGATATTTTTATTTTTGTTCCAATCAATGCAACTAAACATTAGAATTTTTTAGTGTGGTCTACGTTGGGGCCTATTTGGATGCCTATAAATTCTTTAAGTTATAAGTGACTTATAGGTGAAAGTTACAGATTATTTCATTTAGATATGAGCTGTTAGTTACTCACAAATAAATTGATTTTTTTTTTCCTTTTTGTTTGATCAATCTATAGGTTCGATGCATATAAGAAATTATATATTCACATTAAACAAAACTTGAAATATGAAATCATTTCAAAATGTTATAATCACGGGAGAAATCTTGATACTAAATATGTTATTTTGTTAAGCACATTTAGATAAATATTTAAGCCAATCATTAAGCTAAACCAATTATCAAATGAATCGTAAAAATTATCCCACTAATTCAAAAGAGAAGAAACATTGTACAATAGTGTTAGAATACATGATCAAATGCTACAACTAGAATCCATGGCTCTCTAATCCAGACTATTGACTTGGTGGACCCTACTCAGAGAAGACTATAAGAATTCATTCAAATATTCATCTTGATGGGCCTAATAAAATGACAGATTTAATCCTATGCTTTTTTATATGATCATAATATTTTAGAACAATTCCCTAGTCTAAGTTCTGCTCAATGTGAATATACAACTTTTACCTGTAACTTACAAGTTACCTAATATTTTTAAAAAAAAAAACAAACTTATAAATAACTTACAACTTACATCTAAACAGATTGCTTGAAAGTAACTTTCCCTTGTACCTGTCTTACATTTAAGTCACATACAACTTAAAAGAACTTACAGGCATCCAAACAGGCCATATGGTAGAACTCACTATCACGGCCTCATTGAATCCGACCAACCACAAATAAAAGTAAAAAAAAATTAAAAAAACTTGTAACCCCGACTGCAAACAGTAAGAGAGGGACACACAACCCTAATTTGAGAGAGAGAGAGAGAGAGAGCACACTCACCGAAGCTTCAATGTCTGGAGCTTTGTTGTAATGGAGGTATGTTTGCCCTTTTTCCTCTCATTTTAAAAATCAAACCATTGGCATATAAGTCACTTAGAGGGAAGTTACTTCTCACCCTCAACCCTAAAAGTTTCGTAGCAATTTTACTTATAAGTGACTTACAAGTTGTAAATCTTTCTACAGGTCACTTCCCTCTAACCCAACTTCCAGGCATCTAAACAGGCTCTTAGGTTTGACTCTGCCTCATGTTTTAGCCCCTGCCCAGCAAAATGGATGAACGGCATGTATAAAACACATGCATAATGTGGGGCCCACAGATATTCCCGCACAACAAGCACATGCAAAAGGACCGATGTTGCAAATTTTACTTTCCAAGTCGAATATCTCCTAGCTGATTTATGCAAGGCATCCAGGATAACCTTTCCCGCAGGAATTTCCATCCATGCGAAACGATGGGCACCGTTGAAATCAAGGCCCAGAGTACAGGTCCGGCCCACCTAATGACCAGACGAGCATAATCCTCGTGGTGCGCCTCGATTGACATGTTTTATCCCAACGAACGGCTAAGATAGTCCGATCAGATTCAAAGTGGCGGAACCGCATTTTGAAAATGAAAAACCAAAATCGCAGAATCCCGCCAGAGAAACTCTACAGCCAAGAAGAAGAGACTTCTACTGGGGCTGAAAGTCGGATGGGTTTGGTGATGTTGGTGCTCAACCCCAAGGCTCCTATACTTCAACCCTAATTCAACTCAAACCCAACCTCGGATTGAAAATTATCAACCCAAGTCCAACCCAAGCAGCTCCGTCAGGTTGTCAGATACACATTAATATTTTTATTATTACATTAGTCTACTATATTTCAATTTCAATAGACATCTTTCTTTTTTTTACATATAATTTTATTAATTATATATAGTTATTTATTAAACAAAAAGGCTAAAAATACAAGACAATTAAAAGTTTCGAAGGTTGCGTAGCACGCAATCCATCTGGGAGAGAAATCCGTGTATCTTGTTAGCTTGAGTCAATGTAAATGACGTAACGACCCGGACTAATGAGACCCAGAGGCCCTGAAATTTCCTGTGCCTTCAACACAGACGGATTCAACACAGACAATCCGCATTCAATTACAATCTATAACTTATATAGAGATCGGGTTCGGGTTCGGGCTCGGGCTCGGTCAGGCAAAGGCCTCAACCCTAGCCCAAACCCAATGTCAGGTTGGTCACGGGTCGGTGAGGTTGATCCCGCCCGACTTTCAGCCCTATCTTTTAGTCAATAGAAAAAGGAGAAAGGGGGCGGAGAACCACCAACCAGCGCACGTTAGCAAATACCAGAGAAACACATGACAAACGCAATAATCAAGAAAAATCAGAAGATATGGATCGAAGAAAAAGCATTTCTATTTCAGATTTGAAAAATTCGCCATATGAACAACAAAACATCAGTAAAAAAAGAAAACCAAAAAAGCTACAAACAAGGAAACCCTAATTCTCCATATGGATCTACCCCTAAAAAACGCTAGCGATTACATTCGTGCCATCAGCAGCATCCCCGCATCTTCAAGAGCTGGTGAATTTCGTAACGGCCTTGGTGCCTTCAGACACGGCATGCTTGGCGAGCTCTCCTGGCAGGACGAGACGAACGGAGGTCTGGATCTCCCGCGAAGTTATGGTGGGCTTCTTGTTGTAGCGAGCGAGCTTGGAAGATTCCTGAGCAAGCTTCTCGAAGATGTCGTTGATGAAGCTGTTCATGATGCCCATGGCCTTGCTGGAGATGCCAATGTCGGGATGAACCTGCTTCAAGACCTTGAAGATGTATATCTTGTACGTCTCTACATTCTTCTTCGACCGCTTCTTCTTCTTCTTGTCTCCGCTCGCCCCACCGCCTTCTTTGGGAAGTCGCTTCTCCGCCTTGGGCTTCTTCTCGGCAGGAGCTTTCTCAGCCTTCTTCTCTTCTGCTGCCTTTTCAGAGGCCGGCTTCTTCTCCGCGGGTTTCTTCTCGGCCTTGGGCGCCATGGAATTGCAGGATCGTAAATAAGATGAGGAAAGGAAGAGAGGGAAGAGATTGGATATTTTTTGTAAGATAAGACTTGAAGGTGTTTGAGTTTTGTTTCTTTATTTATAGAGGATGCGGATGGGCTCTTATTGGATGTTGGTGGGAGTCACGGATTGGTGACGTGGCGTTGATCTAAAGCGTACTTTTGGGAGACGGGAAGCGTAATCGACGGTTTGCGGAGATGGGAGCGTCTGGCTTTGGACTTGCGAGCTTCTGACGCGTGGAGAGTTCCTATTGGGTGATTTTGGTAAAAGCATGGATCGACGAGTGGACACGGATTGCCTACCGACGCTCGGCAGCGTCTTAGGTGAGGCACGGGATCCACCAAGGTAGTGGACCCTGGGACCCCTGACTGCGGGGCTCACAGTCATGTACGTGCCTTAAATCCACACCGTCCAACCATTTTCAAAGCTCATTTTAGGGCATGATCCCAAAAATGAAGCATGCTCAAATCTTAGGTGGACCGCACCACTGGAAACAGTCGTGATTGAATCCCCACCATTAAAAACTTTATGGAGTCCACCGAAATGTTTATTTCTGATACATTGATAAAGTTACGAAGACCTGTATGAAGAGACCATACAATATCTTCTTGATCAAAGCTTTTGTGGCCCACGGAAAGTTTTTAACGGTCAATTGCTACTCTTTCCTACATGAGATTTGGATCTGCTTCATGTTTTGATCATGTCCTAAAATGAGTATTTTCAATATAGACGGTCACCGTATATTTAGTCACATACATCAAGCAGGTCCTCACAGTCAGGGGTCCCACCCACCTAGGTGTATCCGGGTTCTCGCCTAATCCGCACCCCTGCCGCTGCCAGTAGCCACCAGCTCTGTGGGCCCCGCCATGAAATGTGTTCTACCCGGAAACGGATTGGCTACTCCCCCTGACATCAGCCCCGGAGCTGGTGGTCGGTGTTCTGTGGGCCCCACCATGATATATGTGTTTCATCCATTACGTTCATCCATTTTTAAATATCATTTTAGGTATTTATGCCAAAAATGAGAGGGATATATATCTCAGCTGGATCACACCACAGGAAAACAATAGTGATTGGATATCCATCATTTAAATCCTCCTAAGGCCTGCTGTACTGTTTATTTGAAATCCAATCGGTTGATTAGGTCATAAAGACCAGATGAAGGGAAAAAACAAAGATCAACTTGATCCAATACTTTTATGGCCCCTAAAAAGTTTTTAACGGTCAAAGTTCATTCAACACTGTTTCCTGTAATGTAGTCCACTTGAGACTGGGATATACCTCATTTTTTATATATTACCGTAAATTGATCTAGAAAAATAGATGGACGGAATGGATGAAACACATACGTCATGGTGGGTCCCACAGAGCACCGACCACCAGCTCCGGGGCTGGTGTCAGGGGGAGTAGCCAATCTGTTTCCGTTCTACCCGTCCCGTCTTATCTCTTTTTCCACGCCCAAAAATGAGACAGATCAAATCTCAAGTGGACCACACAACAAGAAAACAGTCGTGATGGAACGGCCACAATTAAAACCTTCCTAGGCCCACAGTAATATTTATTTCCCTAAACCTGTTGATTAGGTCACACATACCTGAATGAAGGGAAAATAAAAATATCAGCTTCATCCAAAACTTCCGTGGCCCCAATAAGCTTTCAATGGTAGGCGTTCATCCAAAATGAGATTTGGATCTGGCTCATTTTTTGGTTCATGCCCTATAACCATTTGGAAAAACGAATGAACGGTGGAGATACAACAGATACATCAACGTGGGGTCCACGTAGCTCCATCCAGTGGCTACTGACTTCTCACGGCGTCAGTAGGCAATCCGCGTCCATATATGTATGTATTCTATATTCAGGCCGTCCATCCGTTTTTCAATATTCACGATCCCGGCCATCAGTCTTACCTATTGAATGCCAATTCTCATCTGATTTTGGATATTGGGCATGCACGCTTGCGAGAGAGATACAGGCCAATCTCCCAATGGGCGGGCCCAATGAGAGCTTAAAGCCCAAAAGTCACATGGATTGGACCATCCTAACCGTACGTTCGGATGACTCGAAAAGAAGCTAAATAATAGATGGTCAAGAAAAAGAACTGTAAGCGCAACCCGTCGAATGCACTTTGAAAATGTTCTCAGACTCACACGTGGACACTTTGAACACACGAGCAAGAATTTTCCCATCAGGTAGATTCCGTATGCCAAAAGCCAGCCTGATATAAGGATGGCAATGCGCCACCCAAAGGTTTGCCGTGATGTATGTGCCTTACATTCACGCCGTCCGTTTGTTTTGACAGCTTATTTTAGAGCATAATCCCAAAAATGAAGCATATCTAAATCTCAAGTGGACCACACCACATTAAACAGTGGTGATTGACCATTAAAAACTTCTTGTGGGCCACAAGTTTTTTTTATCAAGCTGATATTTGTGTGGTCCCTTCATTTAGGTCTTTGTGACCTTATGAACAGTTTGGATGGCAAATAAACATTCAACTGAAACTTCAGCCTATTGGATACATAAGTGGGCTAATACAGCTCAAATCCAGTCACTGGTATGATTCCAGCAGGCGCTGAGACCGTCGACAATGCCTGTCAGGAGAAAATGCAATAGAATTCATTATCGATGACACCCAAACACGCCCTTAGTTTCTTACTAACTCTCCATGAATTTTATTAATTTATCCATTTTATAGTACATTTTTATATTTTTGAGTTTTGAGTCCAGAATCGGTCGAGTCTTCCAGTCAAACTATAGTGTAAAAAACCCAAAAAACTCGACTGGATGTTCGTTCAGGTCAAGTAACTCAAAGACTCGACTCGGTAGTTAATAACAATAAATTAAAAAATAATAGGAAGAGGAAGGAATCTTTAAATTAGTTATCTTTTGTATTAGTCTCATAAAATGAGAAACTAAGCAGCATGGTGTGGCGTAAAGGCCATGACGTAAAGGTAACCGTGGCAACCATTACATGTTACATGGTTGTAACAGCCGTAACAGCCATTATGGTAAAGGTAACAGTGGTGGCCGTTATGGCCACCGTTACCATTACAGAATACCTCGCTAAGCATGGTTCAACTCCTGCCTTTTGTTATTTTACTCTTAATTAAAAATGCCCTTGACGAGGAATGTGACTTGGCTCAAGTCGCATTGAATCGACTCGACTGGTCATCTTTCCGAGTTAGAACCGAGTCACCCTGAGATTCAGTTTACCAGTGACTATGCTCGAAATCTCACCAAGTCGAGTCAAGAAAGTGTTAGAACTATGGTGAAAACAATCCAATGGACGAACTTTCAAGGCAAGTCAAGTTCTCATATGCGGCAAATGCACTAACCATAAATGCCAAAATTCTTTCTACAGGATGAACAAACGTTCAACTGAAGGGATCAATTATTTTCAGCAACTGATATTCAATTGAGATTTTTACTAAAACTGTACTGAATCAAGAACCAGAATGCATGTAACAGCTTGGTAGATTGATGCCATGCAGTCTCATGTTAATTGCAAGCATTTTCTACACATATACTTACATAAACCAGGAACAAAGAGTAACAAGAAACTTACGTGCAATAGCCATCTTCAATTCGGGGCACGTTCATATCATCCTTTTTTGGCATAGACTACACGGATGTTTCTACCATCGAGTAACTGAAGAAAGCAAGAGAGCACCACTCAATATCACGAAACATGCAATGTACCATTGGGTATATTTCATAGCAGACCGACCACAATCTAAAGGAAGGGCAAGTTGCTTGATTGGTTCAAATCCAATTCGGGGGATGGTGCCGACGCCTCTCTTCTGCAAGGCCACTCCGACTTGATAGATGGTTGAATAGCGTATGCATGTGGAGTCCACCTCTTGGTGATCAGAAACATTCAAATGGCAAGCCAGCAATGGATGGGAGATACCCCCCGAGGGGGGTTCTTCCATCAGATGATCTTATCCATCAGAATTGGCCTCATCAAATGTGGAGAATTGGTTGTAATTTCATCAGATGGCTAGGATCATCCATGGTATGCCGTTATGGAGCTGTAAAGGCCATTACATAAAGGTAACGGTGGCAACCGTTACATGTTACGGGGTCGTAACGGCCGTTATGGAAAAAATGACCCGTAACCACCATTATGGCCCCAGTAACGGCATGTGGCCCCCAGTAACGGCTGTTACGGGGTAGATACAGGTTTGTCAGATTTTTATTTTTTTTTCAGAGAGAGAGAGAGAGAGTAACGACCGTTACAGCCCGTATTGTAAAGGCATCGTTACCATTACATAATACCTTGGGATCATCCAGATTGATGGCTCAGGCTACGGAAAGGTGGGTCCCACATGTATCACTGCTAGGTTAAACGAAAAGACACTGTTTCTTCCAATGGAGGATCATGTAGTGCCTCATCAGGACTCCGAAGTACATGCACGGTGATAAAGTTCAAAGCTTACCTGGTCGTCCATTTCTTGCAGTGCTCTGCTCGCTTCGCTCTCCAAACAGAACCACACGAACCCAAACCCTTTAGATTTCGCACTTGTATGATCACATATAACTTTAACTGCTAGATGGACAAAAAGAAAATTATGATGGTGATGATGGTGATGATTTCGAGGTCATCATAAATTGGCTAAAGAAACTGAAGGCATTTGGATCTAATCAGATTACCTTCACGGATTTCACCGTACCGTTCAAACGTGTCCTTTAAGACAGTCTCATTGGTATCATATGAAAGGCCTGCATAAGAACAAAATACATCTTAGTTTTTTATTTGACTATCAGTGGAGGGCAGTGGTAGCAAATTCGTGTGTGCGTGAGGAAGGAAGCATCTGTTTCAAGATGCTAGCAAGTAAAAACTGCTACGAAGCAGGACTGGGAGCACGAGTCCAAAGAGTGATTTGAAGTGAGAGCAGCACTTGAGTAGAAGGTTCGTGCAATTAAGGATTCTACATATCAACTAAAGATCTAGGACCAAGTGTGGAGTACCATTTTGATAAATGGTATCAGCCCTACAAACCCCTGATTTGGTGAGGGATCCAAACCATCCGATTAGTGGACCACCTCTTGAATAAGCCAAAACCCAAACTTGTGGGATTGGAATTTTGTAACCATCTGATAAATCAGCCATTTTTGGATGGTCAAAAGCGGTACTCAGATCAAATGGTTATAAACACATTTTGCAGATTTTTTTAGCAGCGACCCATCTGTGAGGTGGCCTATCAGTTCGCTGGTCCAGATTAATTGACAGTCTCCCCAATTTTATGCATGTTGGGGTTGATATATTTGCCCCACGCCCATTAGATCTGGCGTTGGAAATAAGTTTTGCTCCTAACTCCGCATTAGATAGTGAAGGAATGTGTATGCACAGTAATCAATGACTCACGTGTACCCGAAAGGTTGCTTCCCTTCTTTTGTTTTTTTTTTTTAAAATCATTTGTTTAAGGCTCGATGGTCGTCGAGCCCAACAGTCGCACATGTTTAAAGCCAAACAATCAAGTTGGGTTAACCCAACAGTTACAACTTTTCTAAAGGGTGTCTTTACACCCTTGTAAGTGTCCATTCAAAGTCTATTTAAAGACTTCAGTCTTCACTTCCTCCGATTTCATTCATTCATTCTCAACTCTCTGTTCTATCTCTGGTTTTCTTCATATCTTTCTCTCTATTTTGAGTTAAGGCTGCGAGGTGGTTCGGGCCCGTGTGCAATGTGTGCACATAGTGACCGGGTAGCAGTCATGTATCCTAAAAGTTGATTGTTCAAGATTCTGGTTGTACTAAGGGACATCGTCCAAGGAGGGCAGATTCAACTTCAAGTTGAGTGATTCCAAATCACGCAACGAATTATCTATATAGTTTTCCAAACCCAAAAGTATACAATCCTGAAGTAGAATTATTGAAAAACCATCTAGGACTATGGCCACCATGAAAGTAAACCCTACAACTACATTGTCCAAAATTGAAACCATTCTCTGAACAACCCTTCAAAAGATGGAAACAGAAATTGACATTTGCCCCAGACACTCTAAAGGTTTTATATATATTGTTTGAATCATTCAAGTTTGATCTAGGGAATGAAACTCATAAGAGAGATGTCCATAGTTGCAAAAATTATATTCTGAATACCCTCTCCAATGAGCTTTACGACGCTTATATTTCCTATGCCTCTACTAAAGACATCCAGGTTGCATTAGAAAATAAATATGTATTGGAAGATGCAGGGGCAAAGAAACATGTAATCACAAATTTCCTTCATCATGTGATTATGGATGATAAACCAGTCACCAACCATATTTATAAATATCAAAATCTAGTTCATTAACTCATATTTGAAGGAATGAAAATGGATGAAGTTTTCTTCAAGGTGCTATCATAGAAAAATTACCACTCTCCTAGAAAGAACATAAGAATAGAATAAAACACAAGAAAAATTCCATGTCAATGGAGAGTATCATAGTACATATTAAAATTGAGGAGGGCAATAGAATCCAAGACGAAAATGAGATTGTAAATGAGATGGCCTCAAAAGCAAACCTGGTGGAATCAAATCAGGCAAACAATAAGAAGAAAGGAACTTGTTCTCACTACGGAAAACTAGATATCTATTATAGATTGCAGGCTCAAGAAGAAAACAGGAAAACAATTTAAGAAAAGGGGGAATTGTTTTCACTGTGGAAAACCAGGACATCATGTTGCAGAATGCAGGCTTAAGAGGAAGAATACCAAGGCCCAGGTTAATCCTGCCAAAACTGAAATTGAATCAGATATGATAGTAGTTGTTACAGAAGTCTATCTCGTGAAACAACATGGAATGAGTGCTAATGTCAGGGCAACTCAAAATATCTACAATGATAGAAGCATGTTTACCTCCTACCAAGCGATGGGAGATGAAGAATAAGTGTTCATGGGAAATGCATGAATATCACCAGTCGTCGAGAGAGGAAAAGTGTTTCTAAAGCTTATATCTAGAAAGAATCTTCCCTTGAATGACATCCTACATGTACCTAATATCAAAGGGAACTTGGTCTCTGGTTCCCTCCTCAACAACGCTGGGGTTAAACTTGTGTTCAATTCAGACGAACTTGTTCTTACCCAATAAAAAATAAAAAGTTTGAGACCTTTGTAGGGAAGGGTTATTGTAGCAATGGATTATTTACTATAAATGTATCCTGGAGGTTGATTGTCCAAAATTCCAGTTGTACTAAGAGACATCATCCAAGGAGGGCATATTCAACTTCAAGCCAAGTGATTCTAAATCACGCCTCGACTACAAAATTCAAATAAGTTTATTTCTACTTTTTAGATTTGTTTAATCAACATATAGTCTACATTGTTTTCCAAACCCAAAAGCTTTCACATGTATCGGGGAATGTATCATTGTTTGAGGGAAACATTGAGAAATGATGGAACTTTTCAATAAAAATTCATAATATGTTGAAAGAGACATGATTACACACTTGAAACTCAAAAGATCAAAAATGACAAGCAAGCACAACAAGTTTCCTGTGTATAAGGTTCTAAACTATACGTTGTCTAACAAAAGTGATGCAATTATATCCTAAACGAGTTCATAGAATTCATAAATCATACAATACGAGCATGAAAAAAGATTCCCCCAAACAAATTTGGGAGAGAATGGATTTTTGTGAGGTTTTTTGCAATTTTCTTTCAAATTTCCAATGGGGAAATGTATCATAATATATCACCGATACATATTGGGTATTACAATGTATCGCACGTTGTTGTAGGGAAATTGGACCAACCAATGAGAAGAGGTCACATCGGAACATTGCACTTCGTCAGGTCGGACAGCAACAAATGCAACTGGAGGCTCAACTCCTGCACCTCAGGCCGGCATAATCCCAGGTCGGCACAATCCCGGGTCAGCCCGACTCTCCTTCCACCAGGTCTGACCTACTCTCAACGGTATCTACACAAGATCCTAACCAAGAATATAGGAGGACAGCCGGCATGGAGATCCGCTTAAGATCTTCGCCGAAAATCCCGGAAGATCCCCACGACATATAGAGAACTCAAATCCTACTACAACACATCCCTACTAAACAAGCAAATCTCTCTTACGCCACCGCCTCTCCTCAACTATAAATAGGAACATACTCTAATGGTGAAAGGTACGCACAATCTCTAGCCTAAAAATCATTACTCAACTAGACCCGGATTCCCTACCTGACTTAGGCATGGGAGGGTCTCCTGTACTAGCTAGGGTCTCCTTTGTTTGTCTCAAGCGCAGGTACACAAAGGTCTAGGGAAGGCTAACCAGATTTCTACATCAACACATGTAATCAACAATTTAGGGAATTTTATTAGTGTTTTTTTTTTTTTTTTTTGCAAAATATAGCAATTTAGATATTTTGTGCAATACATGGGAATTTAATAACTTCTTCTCTATATTGTATTAGTCGCATGCGATATCGATGATATTGGTCGATATATCAGCTGATACTATTGATATTTAAATAACTAGTGGTGATTGGTGACTGGTGAGAAAGGATAATTGAAAATCTCATTTGAAAGGTTTTCACTGATGAACTTTTTCTTTTGCCAAAACTGATATAATTAATTCTATGAATAGAACTGATAAATGATAATAGATGATATTCCCTGAATAAATGCAAGAAAATGTAACGCTGCACTCTGCGCACAGGGCGCTGTGTAAGGGTGAGAGAGATAAGTACCTCCAACGAACAGTTTTGTGCAAGCTTCTCGTCTAATCAATCTTACTGCGGGCGGGAAGGTTTCGTAGAGAGAGATTCCAGCCCTAAAACATCGCATTTCCCTTTAACCTGCGCACCCCTCAAGAGTTCAGGACGTGGCCTTTGGCATGAATAGAGGGAAGAACGGTGGAGCACACTAGTTATTGGCTCATGTTAGCGGAAGCCCAAAACTGATGTGAGTACATTTTCCAAACGGGGATTAGGTGAGACCCCGACGTCACCAAAGACGGTGCGGCCCTTACTGTGGGGCCCACCTTGATGTATTTATACTATATTCACTCCGTCCATCCGTTTTTTCAGATCATATTACGGAATTATTCAAAAAATTAATCAGATCCAATTATCATATGGACCATACCATAAGAAATAGTGGTGATTGAATGTATTACCATTTTTTTTTAAAAAAATGGGCC
Organism: Magnolia officinalis; assembly: GCA_021015155.1. Classification (NCBI taxonomy): domain Eukaryota; kingdom Viridiplantae; phylum Streptophyta; class Magnoliopsida; order Magnoliales; family Magnoliaceae; genus Magnolia; species Magnolia officinalis. The sequence goes on along the minus strand of JAJHSJ010000006.1, from coordinate 85,833,226 downwards.
CACATTAATGTTTCCTTAGTGTTTATTTGTCATAATCCGTTGATAAGGTCAAAAAAGTGTGGATTAAGGGAAAAAACAAATATCAGCTTGATCCAAAACTTTTGTGGCCCATTGGTCAATCACCATTGTTTCCTGTGGTATGGTCCACCTGATAATTGGATCTGTTTATTTTCGGGGAATTCCTCTAATTTATCTAGAAAAATGGATGGACGGTGTGGATACAGAATATATGCATCAAGGTGGGCCCTCATAGTTAAGGACCGCACGATCTTGGGTGAGTCCGGGGCCTCACCTAATCTGCACCCACATTTTATCTCAGTTGCGACTTAGGATCAAGCATTTATCGCCACCCACTGGGGCCCACGGTGATTCAATGAGCAGAACCGTCCATGTTGTAAATCTTTGAAATGGTTACGAGCAACTGTATGAAACTTGGACTGGACGTATGATCTTTACCGTCACTATCTGTAAGAAATATGAACGATTCAGATCATCGGACCATCTCAGCATGTGGGCCCCGCGGGTGGCGACACACGCACGTTTCTGAATCGCGGCAGAGGCAAAGTGAACCCAATCGGATCAAATGTTATTTCACGAAAGGTGGGGACTCATCCACCTCAAATGTGGCGCCAATGCGCAGGTATCCAAGCCATTCACATTTTGGGACCCTCTATGGATGGACCACATGTCCAAAATGACACTGGTCAAGAAATCCTAGCCATCCAAATCATGGCTATCAAATTGATTGCTAATGGTCCAACTTCGAAGGGAAATCCGATGGTTAATGTTCACTTATCATTGTTAATATTCGTTGATGAAGTATCCACGGTTGGGTCAGCGATTTGGATGGTCTGGATACCTTACAACTATAACGTGCACGGTTGATGAGTAACGATCATCTAGACTCATTATTCACATACACCATGCCAATCACAAAAGGACCCCCACGTGCCTACTTCGTACACACTTCAAATGCCAAGCACAAAAGCACGTATGCATTTCGTGCGTGTGCAAGAACCAGGAAGTTTGTAAGGTAGTTAGGGCTGTCAACAGGTGAGATCGGTCGGTTTCTAAAGTACCCTTACTCGAGCCATTTGAGATTGTATCTTGCCCGTTCAATGAGAGCATTTGCATGGCTGGGCCCACCTCCACTGGTGAATTAGATTGGACGCGGATTAGGTACTACCCCGGTCAGGACCTTGCTGGAGATGAACGGTCCTAGTAGAGGCTATGTGAAGCTCACTGTGATGTGAAGGCTCAAGTGGACCACACGACAGGGAGCAGTGGTGACAATCATACCCCCATGAAATCTTCCAGGGCAGACTATATTGCCTGGCTTTCTTTTCTTTTCTTTTTTTTTGGGTTAGCTTGTTAGTACACACCCCACTGACAGTACACACTACACTGTTACCCACCCCCACTAGGGAATCGATACCATGACCTCAATGTTGAAACTAAGCTTAAAACACACGTTCAACACACAATGGTGTAGGAAGCAGACTGCATCCTACATAAGGTCATCTCTAGCCAAGAATAGGAGATCTGTGTAGGGGCCAACCATGATGTATCTGTTTATATATGCCATCCATTCCTTTTCTTATATTATTTTAAGTCATGAGCACATAAATGAGTCAAATCCAAGGTTCAAGTGGACCAAATCATAGATGACCTTGCATTTAATGCAACACAAAAATGACTTGCATTTGATGATTTGTCCATTTAATGCAGCATATGCTTACTATTTGGTGTTAGTCTACTTAGAGTTGGATTTGCCTCATTTTTTGGATCATACCTTAAAATAATCAGAGAAAATAATCTGCCTCAAATAGATACATTACAGTGGTCCCTTACACTGATCTGCCCATTCCTGGCTCATGAAAGCAAGGGTAGGACAGTGTGCTTCCAATGTATCAACCCAATAACAGAAATGCTCACACACAATTAGTTGGACATCTAACTGACGGGTTTCTAGGAACCAATGGTGCTGATATCCCATCTTCTCTTCATCCCATTTGAAGACACCAACAGTCAAACAATGTAAACTTAGGGGTCGTTTGGATGCCTGTAACTTCTCTAAAATGTAAGTAAGTTACAGGTGACTTAGTTACAGTTGGTGTTTGGGGGAGAAAAGTCACAGGTGACTTTCTCTCAACCTGTAACTAAGTTACAGGAGAAGGGGCTGAAAATCTTACAGGAGAAAAAGTCGTTTTTCAAGTTACCTGTAACTTAGTTACAGGTAACGGTTGGAATTTTTGAAATGCAAAACCTTGGGAAGAATCGCACCTGCAAAGTTACAGGTTATCCAAACACAAAAACAATTACCTGTAACTAAGTTACAACTTACATCCAAACAGGATTACCTGTAACTTAGATACACCTGTAACTAAGTTACATGTAACTTACTTACAACTTAAAAAAGTTACAAGCATCCAAACAGGCCCTTACTGGGAAAACCTCTAAAGCTCATGCAGTGTGGCCCACCTAAGTTTCAGATCCACAGAGCTTGGTTACCTTGCTGCTGAAAACAGGTGCGTGAGCCCAAGATGATACACAACCCATGTTTGTGAAAGCCTCTCCGAATTTTAGACTCTCAATGTATATTTTCGGGCAATTAAAAAACAATAAAGCTAACCAACCTAAAATCTTTCAAGTGAGAGTAAAACAAGCTCCTCCCCCAAACAGGGCCTGTTTGGATGCCTGTAAGTTGGGTAAGTGGGAAGTGACTTACAGGGAAGTCACTTACACGTGGTGTTTGGGGGAGAAAATTCACAGGCAAATCTACCAAAAAACTGCAGGGCGATGGGGGTGAGAAGTCACTTCCCTGTAAGCCACTTACAGGCTCAACGGTCGGATTTTCAAAAAGAGGGGAAGATGGAGAAACGCACTCTCCCTCTCTGCAATCTCTCGCTCTCCCTCTCTGCAATCTCTCTCCGTCTGGAACGACCGCCCCCCCGTCTCTGCAATCTCTCTTCGTCTGCAACGACCGCCCTCCGTCTCTGCAATCTCTCTTCGTCTGCAACGACCGCCCTCCCTCTCTGCAATCTCTGTCTGCAACGACCGCCCTCCCTCTCTACTCCTCCCCGTAACGGTAGGGTTTGATCGCAATGTTTCCTTTTGAGAAATTTCCAACTGTACGACCAGTATATGGGCCAAAAACCTTTTTAAGCCCATTTCTTTTTAGTTGCCAAGAATACTCCCCAGGCGTACGGCCCCATTTCTCTGGTCGAAAATGCCCCTGCTTTCCTTCCTGAGGCGGATCGCCTGGTGCTCGAAGACGAGCGCTTACGCTCCTCGAACTCCGAGTTGAACGAACGGTTCAAAAGAGATCAACGTTACATGGGCCCCACAGTTATGTATTTATTATATCCACAACGTTCATCCATATTTTGAGATCATTTTGGAGCATTATACAAAAAAAAAAATCATATCCAGAGATCAACTGGACCACACCACAAAGAGCAGCAGAAAATTGATTTTCACGTTGAAACTTTTGTAGGGCCCACCATAACATTTATATTCCATCCAATCTATTCATAAGGTCACAAAGACCTGGATGAAGAGGAAAAACAAATTTCGTAATGATCCAAAACTTCTGTAACCCCTAAAAGGGTTTCAATGGTAGACGTTCAATTCTGCAGTGCCTTTTAAAGTGTGGTCCACTTGATAGTAAGATTTGTCTTATTTTCCGTCTCAAGCTGTAATACGAGTTCGCCAAAAAGATGGACGGTTTGGATATAACACATACCTCATAACAGGACCCACAAAAAAGCGGTGGGATTACAACAGCAAAAAATAATAAAATAATAAAACTAAAAACCAGAACTGTTTATGGCTACGGATAATAACCGTAGCCATAGCCTCGCCCCTGCCATTTCCATATATCGTTTTATATGTATCAAAGGTCTTTCGATATACACTTCAATATATCGAAGTTCTTTCGATTAATCAAAAAAGGTCCAAAACTGTCCAGCGAGTTTGCCTCAAAAATCCTGCAATTTTCGATTAATCGAATGTCTTTCGAAGGTAATGTATCTTTAGCTACGGATTATAACCGTAGCCATAACTGTATTCTGTGCCAATCTATGAAATTTTTTATTTTTTTTAATTTTTATTTTATTTTTTACATGGATAACTTTATTCTACCTACAATTTTCTCAAATACATATTTATATAAATATACATATATGAGCATATAAAAAAAAAAAATCTCTCTTTTTTTTCATTTCTTCTTTATTCATTTAACAAGAATTCTTCTAACCAAACATAGTTCTTGATAGTTACTTGATGTACCCTATATGATTTTGGGGTAGGAGAAGCTACTTTAGCCAACTAACCTGGTTATTTTTCAAGATTCCATCAGTTCGATGGTCGAAAATCCATTTCATTCACTTTGCGGTCAATTTCATTCACGAAAATTCACGGTCATTTCCGTGCATTTCACTTCACGGTCATTTTCGTGCATTTTGCGGTTCATTTCGCTTCACTTCACCCCCATTTTCATGCATATCACGGTCATTCCTGTATATTCCGTATTGATTCACGGTCATTTCGACGCATTTCGCGGTCATTTCAAACAATTCCGTGTTGATTCACGGTCATTTCGACGCATTTCGCGATCATTTCCCTTCACTTCGCGGTCATTTCTATGCATTTAACGGTCATTTCGCTTCACTTTACAATCATTTCCGTGCATTTCACGATCGTTCCAAACAATTCCTTGTTGATTCACGGTCATTTCGACATTTCGCGGTCCTTTCCCTTCACTTCGCGGTCATTTCCATGCATTTAACGGTCATTTCAATTCACTTTACAGTCATTTTCGTGCATTTCACGGTCTTTCCAAACAATTCCGTGTTGATTAACGGTCATTTCTACGCATTTCGCGGTCATTTCCCTTCACTTCGCAGTCATTTCCATGCATTTAACGGTCATTTCGCGAAGTGAATGGAAATGACCGCGAAATGCGTGGAAATGACCGTTAATCAACACGGAATTGTTTGGAAAGACTGTGAAATGCTCGGAAATGACTGTAAAGTGAATTGAAATGACCGTTAAATGTATGGAAATGACCGCAAAGTGAAGGAAAATGACTGCGAAATGCGTGGAAATGATCGTTAATCAATACGGAATTGTTTGGAATGACCGTGAAATGCATGGAAATGACCGTGAAATGAATCGAAATGACCGTTAAATGCATGGAAATGACCGCGAAGTGAAGAGAAATGACCACGAAATGCGTCGAAATGACCGTTAATCAACACGGACGGTCATTTCCCTTCACTTCGCAGTCATTTTCATGCATTTAACGGTCATTTCGCTTCACTTTATAGTCATTTCCGTGCATTTCACGGTCATTCCAAACAATTCTGTGTTGATTCACGGTCATTTCAACGCATTTCGCGGTCATTTCCCTTCATTTCGCGGTCATTTCCATGCATTTCACGGTCATTTCGATTCATTTCACGGTCATTTTCATGCATTTCACGGTCATTCCAAACAATTCCGTGTTGATTCACGGTCATTTCGACGCATTTCGCGGTCATTTTCCTTCACTTCGCGGTCATTTCCATGCATTTAACGGTCATTTGGCTTCACTTTATAGTCATTTCCGTGCATTTCACGGTCATTCCAAACAATTCTGTGTTGATTCACGGTCATTTCGACGCATTTCGCGATCATTTCCCTTCACTTCGCGGTCATTTCCATGCATTTAATGGTCATTTCGCTTCACTTACAATCATTTTCGTGCATTTCACGGTCATTCCAAACAATTATGTGTTGATTCACGGTCATTTCGACGCATTTCGCGGTCATTCCCCTTCACTTCGCGGTCATTTCCATGATTTAACGGTCATTTCGATTCACTTTACAGTCATTTTCGTGCATTTCACGGTCTTTCCAAACAATTCCGTGTTGATTAACGGTCATTTCCATGTATTTTGCGGTCATTTCCCTTCACTTCGCAGTCATTTCCATGCATTTAACGGTCATTTCCATGCATTTAACGGTCATTTCGCGAAGTGAATGGAAATGACCGCGAAATGCATGGAAATGACCGTTAATCAACACGGAATTGTTTGGAAAGACCGTGAAATGCTCGGAAATGACTGTGAAGTGAAGCGAAATGACCGTTAAATGCATGGAAATGACTGCGAAGTGAAGGGAAATGACCGCGAAATGCGTGGAAATGACAGTTAATCAATACTGAATTGTTTGAAATGACCGTGAAATGCATGGAAATGACCGTGAAATGAATCGAAATGATCGTTAAATGCATGGAAATGACCGCGAAGTGAAGGGAAATGACCGCGAAATGCATCGAAATGACCGTTAATCAACACGGAATTGTTTGGAAAGACCGTGAAATGCTCGGAAATGACTGTGAAGTGAAGCGAAATGACCGTTAAATGCATGGAAATGACTGCGAAGTGAAGGGAAATGACTGCGAATGCGTCGAAATGACCGTGAATCAACACGGAATTGTTTGGAATGACCGTGAAATGCACGGAAATGACTGTAATGTGAAGCGAAATGACCGTTAAATGCATGGAAATGACCGCGAAGTCAAGGGAATGACCGCAAAATGCGTCGAAATGACGTGAATCAACACGGAATTGTTTGGAATGACCGTGAAATGTACGGAAATGATTGTGAAGTGAAGCGAAATGACCGTGAAATGCATGGAAATGACTGTGAAGTGAATCGAAATGACCGTGAAATGCATGAAAATGACTGTGAAGTGAAGGGAAATGACCGCGAAATGCGTCGAAATAACCGTGAAATGCGTCGAAATGACCGTAAATGAACACGGAATAGGCGAAGAATGAGGAATGAGGGAATGACCGTGAAATGCATGGAAATGACCATTTAAGTGAAGAGAATGACCATGAAATGCATGGAAATGAATGAAATTGACCACGAACTTATTAAATTGACCGCAAAGTGAATGAAATGGATTTTCAACCATCGAACTGATGGAATCTTGAAAAATAACTAGGTTAGTGGCTAAAGTAGCTTCTCCTACCCCAAAATTATATAGGGTACATCAAGTAACTATGTTTGGTTTAGAAGATATTCTTGTTAAATGAATAAAGAAAGAAATGAAAAAAAAGAGAGAATATTTTTTTTATATGCTCATATATGCATATTTATATAAATATGTATTTGAGAAAATTGTAGGTAGAATAAAGTTCTCCATGTAAAAAATAAAATTAAAATTAAAAAAAATAAAAAATTTCATAGATTGACACATAATACAGTTATGACAACGGTTATAATCCGTAGCTAAAGATACATTACCTTTTTCGATTAATCGAAGGACATTCGATTAATCGAAAATTGCAGAATTTTTTAGGCAAACTCGCTGGGCAGTTTTGGACCTTTTTTTATTAATCGAAAGAACTTCGATATATCGAAGTACATCGCTGTTTGGCTATAGCTATGGTTATAATCCGTAGCTAAAGGTAGTCCCAGCTCTCACAAATTGAAAAGCGGAAAAGCAGGGGCATTTTCGACCTGAGAAATGGGGCCGTACAGCTGGGGAGTATTCTTGGGAGGTGAAAAGCGAGTGGGCTTCAAAAGGTTAATGGGCTATATATGGGTCGTACAGTTGGAAATTTCGCTTTCCTTTTCTGCTTTGAAAACGGGAGGGTATTAGGTGTTACTTGTACGCATGCTCACCTGTGCACATGCGTACGTGTTATCCTTTCCACACGTATCATGGGACTCTAATCCGAACGGTTCATGTGATGAAACATCCCATTACACCCCTGGGGACTAATTTTCACTCTGATCTAAAACACTGGTGGGCCATAGAAAAGTGATATGAAAATCAAGGAAGGAAACTATTTTCTTTTGCCATGGCCAATAAAAGTTTTGGATCAATGTAAAAGTTGAGCCTTGTGGGTTTCATGGGATGCTTCATCACGTGGACCATTCAGATTTTAGATTAACATCACATGTTATAAGTTCTCAAAAAGTTCTCACAAGAACTCGTACTAACTGCGCGGCTGATCCACCGTGATTTATGTAATTGATCCACCCCGTCCATCCATTTTAATGGTAAACTCTGTAGACGGTTTAAAGTAAGACATGTCCGGTGGTATATATACAATGGTACAATGTACACTCGTTGGATGGCTGGTTTGTTTGATGGAGGTTACCTTTATTCATGATCATTCATAGTGCACCAGAAATATGATCTGGATCACTAGAAGGTATGTGCACCTATATCGTATGTTACTTACATATTTCGTTGCTGCTGTCGCTTGAGAACAATCTGCCAATTTACCTTCAAAAATTCATATGTTTTTTTAAAGTAAAAACCACTGCAGAACGAGTGTATACTCATTTTAAGATGATACAAATCTCATGTGAACCCCCACCACAGAAACAGTTGTGACTAGTTTAATGAACCGATGGGCTGTTTGCCTATTTCTAATGGTGTGGTCCACCTAAAATGGATCCTTTTTATACATTTATTTATTAATATATCAAGGTGGGCTGCATATGAATTCTTTTTATACATTTATTTAATAATATATTAAGGTGGGCCACACAGATCTTATCATAAAATGCTCCCTTGGATTCTTTTAATGCATTTATTTTTTAATTTTTATTTAATTATTTTCATGCATTTAGATTCTAAAAATTAGACAGTAATGATAATTCTGATTTTGTTATATATAGACCATTTACGCTTAATGGTATGTATTTCATCTACTTTTATGGCCCACTTAATAATTAATTCAGCCTAAGAATTAACTTAAATATTCAACTCGATGGGCTTAGTACATATTTGATCTCATACATTTTTATATCATCATAACATTTTGAAGACACCAACAGTCAAACAATGTAAACTTACTGGGAAAACCTCTAAAGCTCATGCAGTGTGGCCCACCTAAGTTTCAGATCCACAGAGCTTGGTTACCTTGCTGCTGAAAACAGGTGCGTGAGCCCAAGATGATGCACAACCCATGTTTGTGAAAGCCTCTCCGAATTTTAGACTCTCAATGTATATTTTCGGGCAATTAAAAAACAATAAAGCTAACCAACCTAAAATCTTTCAAGTGAGAGTAAAACAAGCTCCTCCCCCAAACAGGGCATGTTTGGATGCCTGTAAGTTGGGTAAGTGGGAAGTGACTTACAAGGAAGTCACTTACACGTGGTGTTTGGGGGAGAAAATTCACAGGCAAATCTACCAAAAAACTGCAGGGCGATGGGGGTGAGAAGTCACTTCCCTGTAAGTCACTTGCAGGCTCAACGGTCGGATTTTCAAAAAGATGGGAAGATGGAGAAACGCACTCTCCCTCTCTGCAATCTCTCGCTCTCCCTCTCTGCAATCTCTCTCCGTCTGGAACGACCGCCCTCCGTCTCTGCAATCTCTCTTCGTCTGCAACGACCGCCCTCCGTCTCTGCAATCTCTCTTCGTCTGCAACGACCGCTCTCCCTCTCTGCAATCTCTGTCTGCAACGACCGCCCTCCCTCTCTACTCCTCCCCGTAATGGTAGGGTTTGATCGCAATGTTTCCTTTTCTGCTTTGAAAACGGGAGGGTGTTAGGTGTTACTCGTACGCATGCTCACCTGTGCACGTGCGTACGTGTTATCCTTTCCACACGTATCATGGGACTTTAATCCGAACGGTTCATGTGATGAAACATCCCATTACACCCCCAGGGACTAATTTTCACTCTGATCTAAAACTTTGGTAGGCCATAGAAAAGTGATATGAAAATCAAGGAAACTATTTTCTTTTGCCATGGCCAATGAAAGTTTTGGATTAGTGTAAAAGTTGAGCCTTGTGGGTTTCATGAGATGCTTCATCACGTGGACCATTCAAATTTTAGATTAACATCACATGTTATAAGTTCTCAAAAAGTTCTCACAAGAACTCATGCCAACTGCGCAGCTGATCCACCGTGATTTATGTATTTGATCCACCCCGTCCATCCATTTTAATGGTAAACTCTATAGACGATTTAAAGTAAGACATGTCCGGTGGTATATATACAATGGTACAATGGTACAATGTACACTCGTTGGATGGCTGGTTTGTTTGATGGAGGTTACCTTTATTCATGATCATTCATAGTGCACGAGAAATATGACCGGGATCACTAGAAGGTATGTGCACCTATATCGTATGTTACTTACATATTTCGTTACTGCTGTCGCTTGAGAACAATCTGCCAATTTACCTTCGAAAATTCATATGTTTTTTTAAAGTAAAAACCACTGCAGAGCGAGTGTATACTCATTTTAAGATGATACAAATCTCATGTGAACCCCCACCACAGAAACAGTTGTGACTAGTTTAATGAACCGATGGGCTGTTTGCCTATTTCTAATGGTGTGGTCCACCTAAAATGGATCCTTTTTATACATTTATTTAATAATATATTAAGGTGAGCCACACAGATCTTATCATAAAATGCTCCCTTGGATTCTTTTAATGCATTTATTTTTTAATTTTTATTTAATTATTTTCATGCATTTAAATTCTAAAAATTAGACAGTAATGATAATTCTGATTTTGTTATATATAGACCATTTACGCTTAATGGTATGTATTTCATCTACTTTTATGGCCCACTTAATAATTAATTCAGCCTAAGAATTAACTTAAATATTCAACTCGATGGGCTTAGTAAAATAACATATTTGATCCCATACATTTTTATATCATCATAACATTTTGAAACAATTCCCTGATCAAAATTCTGCTCATGTGAATATACAATTTTTTATCTGTTAAAACTTACAGAATACCCAAACAGAAAAAGTAACTTACCTGCATATCAGCAAAAAAAGATATAACTGCAAATGGTTATTTGACCAATCAATGTGATTTTAGATATATGACAACTCAATTGAGCCTACAATTTGGATGGTCTGGATCACTGCACATCAGTACCACAATAACAAAATAGACATGAGGACCATGGTTCCATAATCCATACCATTGCATTATTACAATACACCATTAGGTTAGCCTCATACTAGGATGACTCAAATCATCAACCCAAGATGACAATCCAAATTGGCAATAGGAATATGTGCGATCCAATGTATTATACATCTTCTACACTTAAGTGGGCCACTTAAAGCATCAATCCAAATTGGTAATAGATTCAAGGGTTCATCATGACCTCAAGTGGGCCACTCAAGGCAACCGGCCAGACCCATCATCATCACATTATCATTCTAACTACTGAAATCATCTTCAATTTCAACACCCATGAACAATTTAAAAAAGATAAAACGAAATGAAACACAGCACTCTTTTTTTTTCTCCTTTTTAAATTTTAAAAAAAAAAAAAAAAAAAGATTGGAAAAGATAAGAAAAAAAAAGAGAGAGAGGTAGTGTCATTCAGATCTAACCTACAACAACACAACAAAAGAAAAGGAAATGAAATGAAGAAAACACAAGTACAATTTCTCTTCAAATCTTCAATTCCATCTCCTCCCCACATCAAACCCTCTTGACTGGGACCCAGAGCAGTAGTAACATACAAGTAGAAGAAGAAGAAGAGCAGAGATGGACACAAAAGAGGCTTGAAGAAGGGATTCAAATCAAGCCTTCTTTGGAGATTTGACAGCCTTGGTAGGAGACTTAGGCTCTTTGGCAGCCTTCTCTGCAGTTTTCTTTGGAAGAAGAACTGGGTTGATGTTGGGAAGAACTCCTCCATGAGCAATTGTCACACCATGCAAAAGCTTTCCAAGCTCTTCATCATTCCTCACAGCTAAGAGTACATGCCGAGGGATGATTCTGTTCTTTTTGTTGTCACGTGCTGCATTCCCAGCCAATTCAAGAACCTGCCATACAGAAATATAGTATATGAGACAAACAATACTAGAAAACTTAATTACTCTGGCAGAGTGTTATGACTGATACACAGGCACTGAAAAGTTCCTGGGTCCCAATTTAAATGTACCATTAAACCAGTAAATATGCCTATTTGGTCACATAACAATCTGATTGATGGACATTTAATTGGACGGTTGAGATGAAAACATCAAATAGTCAAAATTTCATCAAATGCCCACAAATCAAAGGTTAGGATTGCTGCAGCTAATCTGATTTCAGACTCTTGACTAATTTGTAGTGGGTCCCACAGCGTAGTCAGTTTAATTGAGCTAATGAATAACAGGTGTACAACTTTCCAATGCCTGCACATCTAGCATCATTCATTACAAGAGTATCACATGTTCTTGATGCTTTCACCCCACAAAGCCACTTTTGATACTTTCAACTGCCCTACCTTTGTGCATGTTCTAATAACATAGTAGAAAGAAAGGTCCCCAAATGAAAAAGAAAAAGAAGAAGAAGGGTGTGAATATCAGGTAAGTGGAGAAAATGCAGTTTCATGGAGGTTGGCTTGATTTTAACACCCACATCTTGTTCAAGCAGAGACCAATTTTCTACTTTTGGTGCTTGAAATATAAGATGAAGAAAAGGGGAATACATGCTTGAAAAGAGGGGGTGCAAATGTCAGATTTCATAGTAAAATGCAGATTACAGAACTGAAAGTATCAAAAAGTTAGAAAATGAAGTTTTGCATCCAATGCTTAAGGGCTACACTACTTAAAGTGGGGTGACTTCGTAAAAGAAGAGGGTGTAAATATCACTTCTCCTGAAAAAAATGCAACTTTTTTGGGAAGGGGAAAGAGAACTCTACGCGGGACAGCATATACTACTAAAAGCTACGCTACCGGCAATCCCAACCGTTCATTGTGTGTAAGCCCTAGTGTTGATGACAAAGAACCCTACCAATCAGAAATTTGATGGCTACAATGGTCCGATCAGTGTATCTTTTACCTAATAAAAGACCAAAGCTGGGACCATGAACTGTGTGGTCCGGCTGACTACATTTACAGGTAGTCCCACAACTACATTTTCTCGAAATTAAAAGAACGTTTATTGAATTAATTTTTAAAAATCATAAAATCAGATCCAACCAAACGATGAAATAAAAAGACAAGATGAAAAACTCAAACCCTAATAAACAACCAACCCCCAAATTTTGACAAAACCACTACAGGAAAAAAATTCAAGATCCCTACCTCAGCTGCAAGATATTCCAGCACAGCCGCGAGATAAACCGGCGCGCCGGTCCCGACACGCTGAGAATATCGGCCCTTCTTCAAATAACGACCGATCCTACCGACCGGGAACTGCAGACCGGCCTTGACCGATCTGGAGACCGGCTTCTTCTTCGGACCGCCTCCTTTCCTTCCACCGGCGCCTTTCTTCACCTTTCCGGTCGACTCCATCTCTTTCTCGTGAATTTTTCGAGCTCAATATCTCGCCGATATGAAGATATGAGAAGCAGTGGGAGCGGATTGGCAAGACGGGGATGTGGACAGTTATATATAGTGTTGCGTGAAATCCGTTTTTCGGATTGAGGGATTGTAGCCGTCAGATTCGTTTAGCGATCGACGGCTGCAGTTTTACTGCAAGGCGATCCGTGCGGTTTTAGAATCAACCAATGGGAGGAGAGCTTTTGTTTGAAGTTTGCCGCGCAAAAGAGGCAGTCGCGCGCGTGAAAAGTTCAGTTGCTCGACGCTCGCACGTGCCAGCGTGAGACATGATGTGATAATCGAACCTCTCGTCATTTTGGGTCCTTTCTTGTAGACTTCCTTATAGTATAATCAGGTCCTTCCACCTGTCTCCTGGTCCAGACATACATGTTGAATTTGAACCGTTGATCAATATCTTTTAGTTGGCCTTTTTTTTGTGGAATTTTGGCCTATTTTATGATTGGTTTGATCTTTGATCGGAGAACTTTAAATATGGTTTTACCTAATGAACGGTTCAGATCTTCCATGAATTTAACATGTGTTGCGATAATGAGTGGTAACAAGTGCGCTTCGTGTGGACAGCATCACTTGCTGCGACGCGTCTGTGGATCCCACTTTTACAAAGCAGAATTTTCAAAAATATTCAGGCACGTACATGATTTGAATGAGTCGTGTGATCATGTTCATCGATACTAAAAGATTCATCACATGTGGGCACGTGTATTGGTGATCTGAACCGTTGAATCTGACAACTATTGTAGTGAATAAAAATACTGTAGAGATCTCTTGGATTGTGCGGTCCAGATCCTTTTATATTAGTCATTTTAGCATTGAATGTGGACCAATGTTGTGCTTTTTTCTCTTGACCATCCACTTGTTAGGAACCAATACAACAATTGAAGTCTTGGAGCCGTTAGATTTGCTTAAACAACCGACGGTTGTGGTTTTATGCGCAGGCGATCCGTGCCGTTGGGATGGACCACTAGAAGTTGATATTTGGTGGGAGCCGATGCCTCGCCGAGCAATATCCATATCTCGGGATTGGCTGGGCCTATGAGGGGCCACCATGATGCATGTCTTTTAGGGCGTGTTTGGACGGGCTCATCCCCTAGCATTGGATTGTATTAGGGTGGATGGCAAGTAATGATGGCTGTGGCAGTGGATTGCCAGCTTGCTATATCCAGGGAATTCACCACCGAGTATGTTTGGCTCACTTGGCCAATCCCAGGATTGGCCAGGATTGCTCCATCTAACCAAACATGAGATTTTTATATCCAGTGGATTGCTGGCAATCCCATGAAATTTTTATATCCAACTTCTGCCTGTTTAGCACGCCCAGCCAAATCGCAGGATTTCTCCTTCCAGTCCATCCTAATACAACCTAATCCCATCCACTTTGGCACATGGTATTGGAAAAGAAGGGGTGGAATGGAATTCCAAAACTGTAATGATTACATGTGATGCGATGGGAATGTCCTCGATTACTGTAGATGGCGTTCGACAAGGGACAAGCTGGACTCCATGATATATTCTTTTGGGGGGGGGGGGGGGGGGGGGGGGGGGGGGGGGGGTAATCTGGTAATCTCATAAGGTTGAGTTGTGTGAGCCCCACCGTGATGCGTGTCGACCATCAACACCGTGCATTTGATGGGTCTCCTTTAAATTATGGGATATTCCAAAAATCAGCCGTATACGGAACTCAGGTGGGCCATACCATCTAAAATCATGTGAAGACATGCCAAAAACATATAAAAGCACTTGGTGGGGCTCACCTGAGTTTTGAATGCTGCTGAAACTTGGTCTGAACCCTCATCCCAGTGGGACACACATTATGGATGGGCTGGATTTGCAAACCACATCTCGGTGGGCCCAAAAAACGTTCCATGAATGTTTTAATGGTACACGGCCCCTCTCCACTTCTGTATGTGGTGTGGCCCACACAAGTCACAGATTGAGCTGATTTTTGAGACTTAGGCCCACGATGGAATGATGCATCTGACTGATGGTGTGGTAGCTGTTCGAAACGCATCACGGTGGGGCCCACATAGCTCGACCTCATGGGACGTTAAAACCAGCTGGAGGCATTGTACCTTTTCTATATATATATATATAGAGATATATATATATATATATATATATATATATATATATATATATTATATATATCCTCAACTTTCATCTATTTTGCAACCTTATTTTATAACATAGGCTTAAATATGTGGTAGATTTAGAGCTTACGTGGACCACAATACATAAAGTAATGAGAACAATGATGCCCACCATTGAAATCCTCCTAGAGTACACTATGATGTTTATTTTCCATCCAATATACTAATAAGGTTAAAAAGACTTGATGAAAGGAAAACACAAATATCAACTTACCCAAGACTTTTGTGGCGCCAAAAAAGCTTTCAATAGTAGGTGTTCAAGCGGGGTCCACTTAAGCTTTAGATCTACCTGATTTTTTAGCTCATGCTCTAAGATGATCTTAAAAAATGGGTGGATGGTGTGGATATAGCTCACACATCAAGGTGGGACATACACAACTTGCTAACATCAAGACTTTTCAAAATTTTCAAACCACCAGTGGAAAGCAAAAAACTACTTCACCCGGACCAAACGCAACTCTCTTGTTCTTCCCAAACATTGGGTGGAATTGGAACAGAACCAAATGCAATTCCATCCCACCCAATCCCATTTAATAGCATGCGCCAAACGCCCCCTCATGGTGGTCCTTAAGAAAGTTTCAATGATAGGTGTCATTAGCACCCCTCTTTCCTGTGGGTGCCGGTTCACCTAAGATTTGTATCCGCCTAATTTTTAAGCTCTTAACGAAATAAGTGAAGAGTGTATATAAAAGACATACATTATAATGGCCTTTGGGCCCTTTGTTTGGGTAGTACCCAATCTACCTCCCTTTACCCATAAACGGATTGGCTACTCCGCCTCCCACCAGCCTAGTGGCTCATGGTCGGTGCTATGTGGGCCCCATAATGATGTATGTGTTTCATCCATGCCGTTCATCCATTTTTACATATCATTTTATGGCTTGATCTAAAAAATGAGAGGGATATAAATCTCAGGTAGACCACACCACAGGAAAACAATAGTGATTGGATATCTGCCATTAAAATCCTTCTAAAGCCCCCTGTACTGTTTATTTGACATCCAATATGTTGATTAGGTCATGCAGACCTAGATGAAGGGAAAAAAACAAAGATCAACTTGATTCAAAACTTTTATAGCCCCCAAAACGTTTTTAACAATCGACATTCATTCAACATTGTTTTCTGTAATGTGGTCCAGTTGAGATTAGTATATACCAAATTTTTGGTCTCATAACCTAAAATGATCTAGAAAAATACATGGACAGCATGGATAAAGCACATACATCATGGTGGGGCTCACAGAGCACTGACCATCAGCCATTGTCTAGTGGTCGGGGGAGTAGCCAATCTGTTTCCCTTTTCGATATGAGCAGGTTAGCTATAGCCCAACCTTAGCCTAGAGGATGCGACTCTAATTGTGCGGCATATGGATGGATGTGCTCCATGTCCATAATGTTCATTTATTTTACTAATCATTGTAGAGCATGAGCCTAAAAATGTAATAGATATAATTATAAGGTGGACAACACTATAGGAAAATGTAGTGATTGATTGAGCATTAGCAGGACACAAAATTTTCTAATTTTTCATAAATACATATTATAGTAGGCCTTATAAAGGTTTTGATGGTTAAGTATTCATTCATCATTGTCTCTAATAGTATAGTCTACCTAAGATTTAGATTTTATTCAATTTTTAGTTCATAAATAAAAAAATTTATTTTCTCTCTGAGACGGTTTTGAAAATTTAAAATAAAAGTGTATTTTCTTTATTCCTATATTGAAAATAGTGGGAGAAAAGTTATTGTTTATAAGTAGTTTAGTGATTAGTATTCTTACTTGGAGAAATAGAGGATGAGATGCTTGGTTTGCATCATGCATTGGAACACATGCATGCGCTAAGGTGTGGATAATGTGGTTGTTAATGTTAGATGGCGTACTTTGCACTTCCTGAGTTTTATAAGCCGTTGGAAACGGTCAAATCAATTTATCCAAAACCGTCGACTGTTTTGAAAACGGCCAGTAGTCCTAATAGCCAAAACAATCTGAACATTTTCCTTTTAAGAAAATCACTAAGCAGCTCGAACATTGTATGAGTCACTAAGTTCAACCACTCATCAAATTTGCTAGATGATCAAATGTATTAATCAAATTCCATAAGAAAATACATATCTTATCCTACAAGCTATTCGCATGTAATCTATCAGCAATTAAGAACGGAGTGAATCAAGCTTTAAGGACAACTTATTTATATGTGATACAGCCCAATGTTAATTTAAATAATATTATTTTCAGTTTTTCAGTATACTTTTTTCAACATAAAATGATCTTGAAAAATGGACATGCATCAAGGTGGGCCCTATGATAAGGGCCGCACTATCTTAGGTGAAGTCAGGCGCACTATTTTGTAAGGTCTAATACACTTGGCCCAATCAAATATCGCCACATCTGTAGCCTTTACTACATTCTTCATTCTCTAGCCTCACCAAAACCATTCTTAATGGAGTGGATGGATTTGGAGTAGAAATTCAACCCACACATGTACAAGTGCATTTTTTATTGTCCCGTGCTTGCATGCGCTTTACTTGAAGGTGTTGTAATGTGGGTTCCACCTTATAGATTTCACAATGACGCAATTGGGAGGTAGTTTATCTGTATTAAATGTGGACTATTGGTCAATTTATTTTAATTACCTGATTATTTGATGCACTCTCACCTATTTGATGAGTATCTCAGATTCTATAAGGTGTTGTTATGTTTAACACTTCTGAATAATAGAAGAGTGCCATAAATTCTGCATGAGTTCCACTTTTACAAAATATTTATGAAGTGACATGATTCAAATAAATTGGATGGTCTAACTCCCTTATATTTGTTGTTTTTCCATTAAATGCAGCTTGATGTTGTACATTTTCTCTCAATGGTAGATTTATTGGTGACTATAAATTGGAGGACTAAAGGATTATAATAGTAGATTTCTTAAATAACTGATGAATGCAACATTTTTTTTTTCTTTCATATAGGTGGTGATGAATTAGTTTTAAGGATTGCTTAGTTTAGGTCTTATAATTATAAAATAAAAATAGTGTAAAAATTTGAAGGTAGAATTTTGGGCTAAGTAATTAAATTTCTTGTCATGGATACTACATTCTTGATTTTCCTTATGAATAAAATTAAGGACATGGCTCATCTTTTTGTCTAAGCATGTATATTCAAAAAATTTCACCTCTCGATTCCTTGTATGTGCATATCTCTCTCTCTCTCTCTCTCTCTCTCTCTCTCTCTCTGAAGAGGTGTGGATGAACAAATGTTGCACCACTACATACCGAATGAGTGGTTCGGATCTTGCAAACTTTTGTCGAGTTTGATACAAGTCTGTCATGCTTTAAAAATGAGCTCGGGCCTTGACTTTGCTCTTGGGATACTATTCAAGTTTTTTTTTTTTAAATAAAAATAAAAAAAATTTGTAGTGTTCTTCATTAACCATGATATCCAACATAACAAAAAAGAAATAATGTTCTATTTCATTTTCAAATATATACAATTGTTTTATTATGTTGTTACATTTTTAAAATAAAGACTAAACTAAATAAAATATAGTTTATATTTTTGCTCGACTATCTCAACTAGTTATAATTCCTTGAAAAAAACAAAAGATGGCTATAATGAACTTTACACTTGCAGATGTGAATAGTAAAAAGTACATTCATCATACACTTAGCAACACTAAAGTGGACAAAATAGGGTGATAAATCATGTTTAAGTGTCACTTTTTATCATAACAACAATATAAGCGCATGATTGAAAATGGATTACATGGCTTGCTTATTATTGAATATACATCTCACTAAAGCACAAGATTTTCCTCGTGTAGACACGTGCACCGGTTATCTAACTCATTAATCTCATAACTCTTGTAATAAATAAGAATGTTAGAATTTCTTGAACACGAGTTAGGTACTACCCTCACATGTCCCAGGCTTGGGACATGTTAGGCTTTGAGGGGCCATCATGATATATAGATTTTATCCATACTGTCCGTCCATTTCAACATATCATTTTAGGTTATGAACCCAAAAGTGAGGTACATATAAGGCTCAATTGCACCACACAACAAGATGCAACAATGTTAATGACACCTACTGTTGAAACCTTCCCATGGCCCAACACAGTGTTTTTTTTAATTTTTTATCACTCAGCCTATTTGTAAGGTCATATAGACCCCAATGAAGGGAAAACATAAATCATGATTTTAAAAGTTTTCAATGGTAGCTATTTAATCCCCATTGTGTGATCCACTTGACCCTTGGATATATATGAATTTTGTACTTATAACCTAAAATGTCATGACAAAATGGATAGACAGCAAAATAAATAGACAACGTGAATAAACGCCACACATCACAGTGCCCCTCATAGCCCCGACCTATCTCATGTTGGAATATGTGGAGGTAATACCAATACTGTGTTCAAATTTATCGGGCTTGATTTAATTTAAAAAAAGGGAAAAGAAATATCAGTTGTTTCCTAATAAACTAATTTTTTATTATTTGTTAAGCTTTTATTTGTAAAAATTTGTGGGAAACATTGTTTTTCACTTTTATTGTAGGTAAACAAATAAATTTATTTTTCTACCTCCAACTTAAAAAAAAAAAAAGAAAAAGCATTTTCCATTACTGAGGGAAAATGAATTTGTTAGGGGTTAAACTCACGTGGAATGTAATGAACCATGACATAAAGTTAGATAATAAAAGCAAAAAAGGATCGAACATATTACTTTTGTGATAAAAATTGCTTAGAGAATTAGTACTATAAATATGACGTTTGACTTTAAAAAAGTAAAGAATAAAAATAAAAGTAAAGTTTTTTTTTATCTAATATATATTAAAGTATGATTGATATACACGAGTATTATTTGTGGGTTAATTCATAATTAATGTTTATATTCTAAATTTTCTTATAAAAGTTTCTAAAAAGACAAAGGCTTGATAATACAAAGCACTATGTAATCATGGAGATGGAGATAAAGTAAAAAAATTGAGGCTAAATATTTTAATTTTATTTCTTTTAAACATAAGAGTGAGTTTACATTTGAATCTCATTAAAACTTCTCATATTCTATTAGTTTTAAAAGTAAAATACATACTTTGATTTGAAATTTAAATATTAGTTTAAGCCTCGATGCTCCAATGATGTGATGTGAATATTAATGTGTATTGTAACTATAAATAACAGAAGAAAATAATAATAAAAAGAACATAAATAAATATGAAACGTAATGCACAAATAATTACGACGGGATAAAAGGGTAATGTCACTTTTAAAAATGATTATATCGATTGTGATATTTAAATAAATGAAATATATACTAATGTAAAAACACGACCCTTAAGGAACACGGAGACATTCATGTCAAATCTCATTAAACTATAATAAGTGCAGCCGGTAAACCTTCATAAGAATTAAAACCTAACCTTTTGATAGGCAAAAGACAAAATTTATTCTTAATAAGAGGACGTTAGGAGTAAGTGTTATACAATGATTAGCTTGCACTCAATTTAACAAATACCTTATAGCAATAATGCTTAGGAAGTATGATGGATCCACAAAAGCGTGACAGTGAAGGAGATATATTATTATACTCGCATGAAGTTATACTAGTAAATTAAGATTTATCATATATATGATTTGAATTATGTTTGATATATCGTCAATGTGAAGTTCATTTCAAATTTTATTTTCATGGCATGAAAAATCATAATGCAAGAAAATGCAATATAAGCACATACGATTTAATCAAATGAGAATAAATATGAATGTGAATCACGAGCCAAGTGTTGTTCAATGCGATATTATTTTTCTTTCAATTAAAATAATGATGTATATATATAAAGTGTATGCTTAAAATTATTTATCATAAAATGATATAATTCAAAAAAAAATCTGGTGTTTATAAACCTCTACAATCTTATTAGTTAAAGTATCATCTTTTTTTAGTTGCATTGGGTCAGTGAGGGTATATATATATATTACAATTGCATTTACAATTTATTTTGTTAAAATCTAGTTGATGGTTCGGGTTTAAGGTAAAATATATTTTTATTTATTATTTGTATTCATCGTGAAATACATCCATATCCTAAACCATGATGCGTCCATCATCCCATGACACGAAAGGGAACTATGACATTCATAGCAATGACAACATTTAGATTTAAGAAAGGCCAATGGAGAATCCTCTACTTTTTTTCTTAATATATATGGCAAATGCTTTGCTAATATTATTAAGCAACATTATATTATTTAGATGTCTTTCTTGTATATTTTTTCCTTTTATTAATTTTCCTGTTGTATTTATATATTTGCTCCAAAATAGAGAGTTAATTGAGGATTTTAATTTTATCTCATTTTATGTAAATAGGAATACGATGTTTTATTGGACAAAGATACATGATAAACAATTACTATCTTTTTCTAAATTTATTTTTTATTTATTTAAATTTTTTCCATAATATCGGAATCACAAATTCGAAACATTTGACAATCCAACATAATTTTCTCATTAAATTTCATTTTTTTTAATCTTCAATAATCTTTTCTCCCCATTATAGTGAAATAAAAACCGTTGTATCATTGTCGCAGTATTGCCCCAACTCCATTGCCCAATTAAGACTCCCATCAAGCCACTACTCACATTGTTAATAGTCTCATTTTTCACTAATGCACCAAGAATATTGCGGTTGATTGTCATATTATCTGAAAAAATTTATCTTCCACTATAGTCCACACATGCTATTGTTGCGCAGCACGCCAACAACGCAGTGGGCCTAGATCCAATCTCAGGCCTCACCCACAAACGATAAACAGGAAGAAATATAAATTAGAAACAGAATTAAAGCATTCAACAAACCACAAGACAAGATATACGTGGAAAAACCCCAATCTAGGGTAAAAAACCACGGATGCAAACTTCCACTATGACGAACAAATATTACAAGGCAATATACTAACCTCTCCCTTGGAAGTACAGAGAAAATCTCTTGCCCACACCTTAGAATTATTTCCTAATATTCACCTTAGCCCTAAAATAACCCTAGGGACCCCAATTTATAGTTTTTTGCAACTTCCCTTTCACATTCCAGTTGCGAAAGGACTTGCGACACGAAATCCACGTAACCTCGACTGGTCGTGGGCGGCCCCAGATGTGGCTCAACTTCTCAACAATCTCCTACTTGGGGACATATTGCCATAAACCTTTGTCTTCTTCATCCGGAGTGCACCACCTCCACGTCTTCAAACCTGAAGACCAATCAAAGCTGAACAGAGCTTCAGCTTCTCCCTTGTGACCGCCTTGGTTAGCATATCCGCAGGATTCTCACTTGTATGAATCTTCTCCAGAGCAATCGATCCATCTTCCAGTAACGAACGTATGAAATGATATCTGATGGCAATATGCTTGGTCCTTGAATGAAAGGCTAAATTCTTAGCCAAGTGTATTGCACTCTGACTGTCACTGTACAGCTTGCAATCTGCTTGCTTCTTATCCAACTTTTCTATAAAAATTTGCATCCACACCATCTCCTTGCATGTTTCTATAGCCACAACATATTCTGCTTCTGTCGTACTAATAAATACTATCTTTTGTAACTGAGAGACCCAACTGACTACAGCACTACCCAGAGTAAAAATATAACCTGTAGTGCTTCTTCTGTTGTCGATATCTCCTGCCAAATATGAATCCACGTAGCCTTGTAACTTGATTTTCGATCCATCATAACACACAGCCCTACGTCCTTAGTACCTACCAAGTACCTAAGAATCCACTTCACAGCTTCCCGATGTTCCTTCCCGGGGTTGTTCATGAACTTGCTAACAACTCTCACTGCTTGAGCAATGTCTGGCCTCGTGCTCACCATAGCATACATGAGACTCCCAATAGCTGACGTGTATGGGACTTTAGCCATGTAGTCTTGTTCCTCCTGCGTCTTTGCACCTTGCTCATTAGATAGCTTGAAGTGGTTGGCTAATGGAATGCTAACTGGCTTAACACCTCCCATATTGAATCGATCAAGTACCTTGGCTATGTACTCTGCCTGTGACAAAACTAATTTCTTGTTTTTCCTGTCACGCTTTATCCTCATGCTTAGGATTTGTTTTGCAGCTCCTAAATCCTTCATGGCAAATTCTTTAGACAATTGTCTTTTGAGATCTGAGATGTCCTTCATGCTTGAATCGGCCACAAGCATATCATCAACGTACAGAAGAAGGATGATGTAAGATATATCAAACTTCTTCAAGTAACAACAGTGGTCTGCATGACATCTCCTAAAACCGTTTTCAGACATGAAATGTCGAACTTCTTATACCACTGCCTCGGGGCCTACTTCAAGCCATATAAATTCTTCTTCAGTCTGCATACCTTGTTCTCATTACCTGGTGCCACGTATCCTGTCGGCTGATGCATATATATCTATCTTCAAGGTCCCCATGAAGAAAGGTTGTCTTAACATCTATTGTTCTAGATGTAAGTCCTCTGAAGCCACTATACTCAAGACCATGCGAATCGTAGACATTTTCACTACCGGTGAAAATATTTCAGTGAAATCGATACCTGCCTTTTGTTGAAACCCTTTTACAACCAATCTGGCCTTGTACCTTTTCGAACCATCATGCTCCTCCTTCAGTCTATAAACCCACTTGTTATGAAGAGCTTTCTTACCCTTGGGTAGAGTGACTAGCTCCCATGTACGATTAGACTCAAGAGAGTCCATCTCATCATCCATGGCCTGCTCCCACTTAACCCATATATCTGACTGTAACGCCTCTTCAAAACACTTTGGCTCACCATTATTCGTCGGTAGTAGATAATGTAGGGAGGGTGAGTATCGGACCGTGGGTCTCCTCTCCCAAGTAGACCTCCTCACAACCGGTGTATGCGGCTCTGCCTCATCCTGTGGCACTGTAACACCCATGTCTGGTAACTCTTCCAACTCTACGAATTCTTTTTTCTCGGCCTTATTTTCCTGCACACTGTCCTTATGCATCACTTTTTCATTGAAGACTACGTCATTGCTTCTGATGATTTTCCTATTTTCCTATTTTCCTATTTTTCTATTTTTTGACACAGAACCTGTAGCCAAAATCATGTTGTTCATAGTCTATAAACGTGCACCTCCTGGACTTCGCATCCAGCTTGATTCTGTGCTCTGCATCAATGTGAACATATATGAAGTACAACCGAACACTCTAAGATGTGCAAGGTTCACTTCCTTCCCAGTCCACGCTTCTTCTGGTAGCCCACCATCTAATGGTGCTGAGGGACTTTTTATGATAAGATATGCAGTAGTATTCACAGCATCTGCCCAAAAGGTCTTGGACAACCCTGCATGTAACCTCATGCTCCTGACGCGCTCAAGGATGTCCTGTTAATGCGCTCAGCCACACCATTCTGCTGTGGTGTCCCTGGAATCGTTTTCTAATATTTGATTCCATTTGCTGCACAATACTCCTCAAACCTCTTATCACAATACTCTCCCCCATTGTCAGATCTGAGACACTTTACTATTTTACCTGTCTCATTTTCTACCAAAACTTTTCACTTCTTAAATACATCAAATACATCAGATTTATGTTTTAAGAAGTAGACCATAGTTTTCTACTAGCATCATCAATAAAGGTAACAAATAACGTGAGCCACCAAAAGATAATACCTGTGTCGGTCCCCACACATCAGTGTGTACAAGCTCCAATAGATGTGTCTTTGGAGCGCGTCCCATCTTCTCGAAGCTTACCCTCTTCTGCTTACCATACACGCAATCCTCGCATAATTCCAAGTCAATAGACTTCAGCCCTGGTAGCTTCCCTTTTGACAATATCACTTTCATCCCTTTCTCACTCATATGTTCCAGCCTCTGATGTCATAACTGTCCATTCACTCCAGTTGATGCGATTGCGAGTGAACTATACGATCCTGAAGTCACGTACAAAGTACATTCCTTTTTGCTTCAAGATATACCAAGGCACATTTTGTGATCTTCCAGGAGTCACTGGTGAATGTCGTTACATAACCAGTATCGGCCAACTGTCCCACTGAGATCAGATTACATTTCAAACTCGATACATGTCTGACATCCTTCAATTTCAAGACCGTTCCGTCTTTCTGATTTACATGAACATCCCCTTTTACAACAATATTACATGACTCATCATCACTCAGGTAGACTCTCCCAAAGTTACCTGATACATAATCACGCAGAACTTTCTTACACGAAGTAGCATGAAACGAAGCACCCGAGTCTATAACCCAAAACTCATTCCTCGCATCAAGAGACAAGATCAACGCCTCTGTGTCGTTCACCTCAAACAGATTCACTAAATCCTTCCCGCCTTGAGAGTTTCCTTCTTGTTTATTGAGCGCCCTGCAATTACGTTTCATGTGCCCCTTATTGCCGCAATGCCAACACCCGTCTTTGTCTTTCGGTCCATTAGACTTCTTCCTCGACTTAGAACGCCCGTGTTTATTGCCTCCTTTGTTTAGCGATCTTCCTCTTCCTTCAACGTTTAGAGCATTCCCTGAATCCCCTGAAACTCTTGATGTCTTCCTTCTAGATTCTTCGCTGAGAATTAGACCGGCCACATCATCAAATTTCAGCTTTGTCGATCTTGAATAATTGCTCACAACAATCACCAAACCATCCCAACTGTCTGGCAAACTGGATAAGATCAATAATGCCCTGACCTCATCCTCAAAAACAATGCCAACGGATTCCAACTGGCTTGTGACTGTATTGAACTCGTTTAGATGTTCAGCCACGCTCCCACCATCTGACATCTTCATGTTGAATAGTTGTTTTATAAGATGAACCTTGTTGGATGCTGAGGGCTTTTCATACATGGTGGCTAGGGATTCCATTAATTCTTTTGTCATTTTTACCTTGGATATATTGAAGGCGGCGCTCTTAGACAAAGAGAGTCGGATCGTTCCTAAAGCCTTCCTATCCAGTAAAAACCATTCATTATCTGTCATCTTTTCTGGTTTCTTTTCTTTTCCTCCTATAGGAATATAGAGGTCCTTCTGATACAGATAATCCTCCATCTGCATCTTCCAGAAGGCAAAGTTTGAACCATCAAACTTCTCAATTATAGTTTTTTCATTTTTCGCCATCGCTCCCATGTAACGCCCCGGAAAATTGGGGGTCGTGCATAGACTCGACTCCATAGTTCCTGAGTGTCACTTATCATACATTTTATGGTTTTATGGTTAATCAAGCTTAAATGCACAATTTGGAATATCCTGGAGCATGAAACATAATCATAACTGATTTACTGAAATGAAAGAAGTTCAAATACATATACAAGTCCAAAGAATATGAAAAGGGTCGCATAAGGCGTTACCCATCAAAATCTAAAATAAAATGATATGTTCACAAGAATAAAGCCGAGTCCACAACTCAGCGATTCAATTCCCGCCTGTCAAGCCGATGGAGAGCCGCCCATCAACTAAAAGTAGAATAACTCGTACTCCTCGTCCAAGCTCGCCTCGCCAGGCTCCTCATGCCCTGAGTCACCTGCATCTATGAATGGGTCTGGTTGATATTTTAAAACACCGTCCCAGAGTGGGAGTGAGTGATCAACTCAGTGTGAACTATTGGTCTCAAGTTACAACAGGCATCAATTGTAATATGAACTTAATGAAAAGCAGACAATCATCAACACCTAATAACTCTTATTTAAAATGCGTGCATGTGGGATGGTATGATGCATGCCCTCGCCACAACACTCCCTCAAGCAACTCCATCTAACGATCGCATATGACAACACTCCCTCAGAGCGACCTCGACTTCCGAGTCGCCACCCTAACTAATGCGTGCAATGCGATCGTGTTAGCGAGTTAGTTATTAGTTAAGTTCATTCATCCAACAGGTTGGGGATTCTGATTCACCATACGTATCAATGCCCTAAGCTGGTTGCGAGGCCAAGACCCCCTCAACGCGTGAGGCCGAGACCTCGCGGTCCGTGATCCCGTCGGGTTCCTCATTCCCGACTCCAAGCACATGAGGAGTGCCGATAGGAAGGGATCGCTCGTGGTCACTACGGGGAGGCGCGGTACCCCAGCGTAGGCCGACAGCTTGGACACAGTGTCTCATTCCACCATGCCTGGCTCACGAGACTGTGGACCCATTTCAAGTGAATTTTCGATGGGCTACAACGGTTGCAGGGTGGTTCAGGTTCCATACATATGTGGGCACACAGGGTTAACAAACATGGTTGATCAGATTGCAGGCTAGATCGCACGAGCCAGACGAGCGACCTCGGGCACGAGAGACCCATGTAGTCGAACTACAGCCACCCGAACGCACTCGCCCAAACTCACGGGTTTAGCCTCGAGGCGGTCCTACCCTTGGAGTCGCCTTTGCTCTCCTCATGTTTCCTGACCAACCCAATGTAAAGAGGGTCATCCTTAACAAGCCGACTATATAGATTGTCACTAACATGTCATCATCATACTCCATGCATCTCAGTCATACGAATTAGATGATCCTAGAAAACAATCAAGCATATAGTGCGTGTGAGGTGTGTGGGTGTGTGTGAGGAAGTTACGCACTTCCTCCATCTCAAGCCATCATATGCATAAGAGTAATGGAAGCATACACAACATGGATTCATAACATGTGAAAGAATGACACGACATAAGCATATTAGCATCCATTCACGAAAATCATGTGCATCAACAAATAACATTATGAAGAACATCATGTGCATCCATACAATTTCAAGAACCTACAATTCCTAGGATTTCTCTAGGCTTTCAAATGTACCAATGAAGCATCCAAAATCATTAAGCTAGTATTATAATTGGTGCTAGGCCACCTGAGAACAATAGTCCGCACCTTCGAATTTGTTGAAGACTTGGGAATGACCTAGGAGATGTGGATCTTGGTGTAGAACGGCCGGAATCCTAGGAGCAACCATCACATGTTAGATTCCCATGCAAATCCCCTTCATTACAAGGGTTTCAAGAAAATTTGGTGATGGATCTTACCTAGATGCCCAACGGGATGAAAGAGCGGCCGTGGATGAGGGATCCTTCTTGGAGAAGGTGTAGGAGGTTGTGAGTTTGATCCTCTTGGGCCCCACCTTGATTGAGAGTCCACCTTGCTCACCTTCACCCTTTCTTCTTTCTCCATTTTCTCTCTTCTCTCTTTCTCTTCTTTAGGGCAAAATTCGTATGGGGAGAGGGGGGTGTCCAAATAGGACCTTTTATAATGCTAATTTTTGTGCAAATGGCCCCAAGGGCTAGGTTTTTACTATACTAGACCTATGGGAGGGTCTTTCAAGCTCTAGGGACCACTAAAGGGTGTAGGAGTCGATACCCACCGTTGGATAGTTGGCCCTAGTGATGATCTACGTATGGATATGATCGGCCCGCCATTTGGATGCGTTAATCGACGGATATGATTAGAAGTCTATTCAACGGTCACCGATAATCGATCGGGCCGCGGCTATATGGATATGAGGAGGAAAAATATCTTATTCGATGTGTGAAGTTTGGTCACAAACTGACGGCCCAAAATCCTCAACTTTGCATAAGAGTGGACAACTCAAATCACTTAAGTTCCCACAATTTCCCAAACTAGTCTTCTAGAGCTCCCTATTGAAGTTGGGGTGGCCCTATCACCCCTCTAACCACCAAATTTGGTGTGCAGGTGCCCTATGGCTTGACTACAGTCCATGCAAAAAATTAGGGCGAACGGATGAACGGATATATGATCTGAGAAAGCGTTTTGGACCTTTAAGTGGCCCTTTGGGGGCCATTCTGATTGATGGGGCATTTCTGGTGGCCCTCTGGCCATGAAATTTATAGGGTAGGTGATCCATGGCCCGATGAAGGGTCATGCAAAATTTGGGAGCGATCGGATATGGGGTTTGATCGCACGGGTCCGATTTACGATCAACGGTCATCGTGCCACGATCGGGGCCCAGATTTGGTGGGCAGGCGTTGAAAAATACATTAAACCTTCACCGTAAATTTGGAAGAAATCCGACGGCTGGAAGGCCCGGAGTCTCAGTTTCTTTTGTGAGTGCCAGATTTTAATCTGGCATTGGTGGGGTGCATTGGGCAAGCGCCAGATGGTACTTCTAGGTGTCCACTGGGTCCGCAGTCCGCGATGGACTACAAGCCCAATGAGATCTATGATTTTCTAAAGTTTTAGATTTTTCTGACCCTCCTCGGTTGCTGGGTGGCCCACACGGGCCGTCTTTAAGTGTAAACAGTCATCTGGTTTAGCGGCCTGCACCAGGCCTTATCACGGCCTGTCTAGTCTATTAAATTGGGCTAATCTTGGATTAATTAACTCGTGTATAAGCTAACATTGAGTGCTAATGGTCAGTACGTGATAGTATAAGTTAATAAAAAAAATATATCAAGGATTTTTGGAAATCCAAAACAGTGAAAATCCAGGATGTTACATCCCAATAGAACTAAACCAATAGCTTTGATATCAGTTGTTGCGCAGCACACCAATAACGCAGTGGGCCTAGATCCAATCTCAGGCCTCACCCACAAACGATAAATATGAAGAAATATAAACTAGAAACAGAATCAAAGCATTCAACAAACCACAAGATAAGATATACGTGGAAAAACTCCAATCTATGGTAAAAAAACCACGGATGCAAACTTCTACTATGAAGAACAAAGATTACAAGGCAATATACTAACCTCTCCCTTGGAAGTACATAGAAAATCCCTTGCCCACACCTTAGAAATATTTTCCAATATTCACCTTAACCCTAGAATAATCCTAGGGACCCCAATTTATAGTTTTGGCAACTTCCTTTTCGCATCCCAGTTGCGAAAGGACTTGCGACACGAAATCCGCGAAACTCCTTTCGCATCCCAGTTGCGAAAGGACTTGCGACACGAAATCCGCGCAACCTCGACTGGCGGCTCCAGATGTGGCTCCACTTCTCAACAGCTATGTGCCGATCAAACCTCAACTTATAGATGTGTGCATGACTATTTTCATATTCTTATTGGCAAGTTAGGCATTGGAGGTCTTCATGCATCAACTTGAGGGGGAGTACTAAGAAATATTATATGTCCAACTATATTTCTTGTATATTTTTTGCCTTTTATTTTTTTCTAATTATATTTTCACATATGCTCCTAGTTAAGGATTTGATTCCATTTAAATTTCTATAAATATGCTGTGTTCTTGTATAAATATATATAAGAAAAATATTTTTTTCCTCCAAATTTATTTATTTTTTTCACAAAAATTTTCATATTTAATAAGGGATTTGTTGCCAAGATCTGATTGTGAATATGGGTATAGGTATCATTCAGACCATGTGAAACTGGAAAATATGTTCCGTTTATTGCAATGCTTGAAGGTGTACATTTAGAAATGATTACGCGAGTATCCAACTCATCTTAGTAGGATTTGAGTGAGTTGTAATTAGAGATCAATAGTTGTTGATTTCGTCGAAGAGTGCATATATCAATTTTTAATTAGTAAATCCTATAATTGTTATTTTGAAGAAGAAAAAATGTTCTTCAAGGTAAATATATATCCCCGTGAGGATTACCACCACATATAATGTTATTCACGAGTATTTTATTTATAGAGTTGATTATCTATGCCAAAATCACGTACTTACGTCACTTGCACACATGTATTTTTTATGAGCTTGAGGATGGCTTGGTGAGGCTTCCATAGAATAATCTAAACTCGTTTTCTACATTTAATGTCGTTTTTATAGCTTTTTTTCAAGTTTGGTAGTTATCTCCAATGAGAAGTGTATAGACAATGATTGCGTCGAGATGATCGGAATAATGGAGAAAATGATGAGATAACACATCATTGATAATTCTCGATGTGCTGGAAGGCATTTCAATGTATGATTTATTTAATGAAACCCAGTATACTGTGATACGATAATAATTTTTTTAGAAAATAAATTTATGAAAGAACTTCTCTTACTTCTTATTCCAATAGTATGAAGTGAATATATGATCAGCTACAGTAGTGCACAAAAATTTTGAGTTTCTTAATAAATTCAAAAAATAAAAAGTTTTTCTGATAATTTAAATTTAAATTTTATTTAAAATTAAAATTTTTTCAATAAATTTAAAAATTAAAAAGTTTTATAATAATTTAAATTTAAATTTTAAAAGATTCATAATATAGAATCTTAACTAAATTTAAATGGTTATATAGAGGGCGTGATTTATTGATTCAAATCGTTAAAAAAATTCATTATCCGACTAAAGTTTACAAACTTCTTACCTTTAGCATACATATAATATAATAGAAAATAACGAAGATTTGAGCCAAGATGAAGATACAGTAGGACATGTAGACTAATAACCGTGACTAATCATCTTCAAGCTCTAGTGTTTGAGGTATGATAAAATACCTGAGATCATAAGGCTTAGGCATGTAGCAGACTACATGGATTAACTATCAAACTTATGGAGATGTGACTATGTATGTCATCTTATCGTGGGATGTTATGGGTTAAATCTTAACAATTCACATGTGTTTGTATGTGTCTATGCACGTCTTCCTAATCCAATTTTAAAATTATGAAATTTAAAACAGATCTATATAATTGAAATATGACAATAATTCCTCAACTATCCACACTAATGCGAGGCAACTAACGCGAGTAAATGAATTAAACTGGAGCTCTCTTTTAAACTTCCTTCACTCATGGACTTGAGTAAAATAAATGATATGTGGACGGTAGATATGTTGGGTTTAACTAACTCCTTAGTAGAGCAATACTCTCATAATTACAGTTTTGTTATGTTATTTATTATTATTATTATTATTATTATTTTAACAACCAAATTTACTGGGAACTTTTTAAACTTCATTCAAATAATGACTTGGATTTTTATGGAGATTCCCAACAACTATATTATATGATAGTTTGATTGAGCATATTTACTCTTGTTTCAATTTCGAAATTTTTTTATTTTCTAACTCACATTAAGAATCTTGTTTACAGTCTTTTTAAGCTAAGTGCATCTTATTAAATCACTGTCCATTCAAGGTGGACTCTGATTATTAAAGAGGCCCTTAATTGTGGTGTTAATAGCATGTTTCAAAAGAAGCGATGATTATAAATTTGACAGGCATCTATTTACTAGAGCTTAGTTTCTCATACGTTGTTAATTTGGCAAAGCATTGTCAAGTGCTTATATCGCCTGCCTTTGATACATTTTTGCTTGTGCATGTCTCATTGCCTCGAGACATGACATTATGCACTGGCTTCTTATAGCTATGTACTTAGTGGATTCCTCATTATTGTGTAACACCTATTATAGATTAATTGAAGATGATGTATTTAACAATTCATGAATCAAAATAATAATTTTTTTTGTTCTTTATTTATATGAGACATCTTTGTTAGGATCTTTAGAGCCTAATCATCAGAGGTGTAACGTTCATCCAGCCAGCACTTTCGTGGGTTGAAAGGATAATTATGTAATTTCACATAGATTTTTTTAACCATGGTTCATTTAGGACGATACATATTCCGCTGTGAGAGAGAGTTGTTATTCTATTGAGAGTCGATTCTTCAATTTATTTATTTTTTTAAACTTTGAGCATAGTGGATCTATAACGCACCGGTTTTCAAGACCCGAGTATTTAACTCGTTTCCTGAAAATTCGGTGTTAACCGGAGATCAATAGATAATCAAAGCAAAGTGCGATTAATAGAAGCAAGCGTAGTATAGATATAACCCATCTCAGAATGAATATCTTGTACCACTTAGCTGGGGCCCTTATACAAAATTCCAAAATGTAATTGTTCAAAAGTAATTATAACACTGGTCTATTGATTCAAGCCATAATAGGCAGCTACTTCCTGATGCGACTCCTCGTCGTAAAACTCCTCTTAGGTGGTAGCTGACTCCGGGTCCGCCGCACGTTCATCAACTCCTGTACCTGTCTCATCTGTACAGTTGAACATTAATGAATGAGTGGCCAGCTCAGTGTGATCTCCCCTTAAGATTACACACTGCCGCCCTATACAAAGAATAACATAAAACATACAGACAATCCAAAACATAGCAAATGCAGTCTTATTATATGCATGGTTGTGTGAATACAATCATCGACCTGGGGATGCACATCTGTGCAGAAGTTGGGTTTGTCACTCATGCAATCATCGACCTGGAAAAATCATCTAGTCGGACAAATATATACATCACGTACGATAGCAATAGATGCTAGTCTGTGTCATCTATGCATGATTAGCCAACCACTATTAATTCAGTTACAATTAGTCATTTTAAGTAACCTCAAGGTCACTACAGGGGCTTAACACCAGCGTAGGCCCACAACTTGGGCATAGGTCCCATACCACCATCCCGTCTCATGAGACTACCGCCTTATGGTGTGTATAGAACCCATCAACACAGGGCCAATCAACTCTCAATGTTAGGGAACTACCACCGTATACTAATTAGGAATGAAATATATAAATCATTAAATTCAACGACTAAAGCAATACGATATGTATGGATCAATGCGAGTAAACAGTGGTGAGTATAAACATGGCGTGGTTCATTCCACAGTCAGGTAAGTGGAATCACTTCATGAATGGTGTGCCCTATAATTCAATTTCCACTAAGTACAACCTCCATGTTGAGGGTCTATCCATCACATCTATTCCGTTATACCCTAAGCTCGGACTCTCTTTTAATAGGAGTTACATAGAGAGGTTTCAAATGATGTGTGACTTATAATCAATACAATTTTATGGGGATTCAGACATGCTTTGATATGTGAAGTAAAACTCATGTATACAACTGGTTCAAGAATCATGCATTCCTATTTTATCAAGTTCTAAAGTATGTGTCTCAAGTAGGCAATTTAAATATTTTAGTAAGCCTGAATCATGTTTTCAAGTTAAGCAAATCAACAGTTTAACGGAATCCAAGACATATAGTAGAGTAAACAACTCAAATGATTGGTCCCAAGACATGTGGTAAAATAAATACATAAATTGATCACTACTAAATTTTATAAGCAATAGTTGGGCAATGGTTAAACAGGACATGTATTTTAACCCAACAATTTGAATGATTATCCACTCCTAGGATATCATTAACAAATATTAAAAAAGATTATCTTTAATCTAGTTTAGAGATGGAAAGCTCGAGGGGAAGAAAATCAGCACCTATGGGTCGTAGTCCCTTTCTTGATTTAAATTCCCGCGTGAAGTTAGTGGCTCCAAGTCACTCAAATAGTCCCCTAGAGAATTTGTATGCATTAGATAATAGTTTCTAAACATATTGAAGGTTTGTGGCGATTAAAGGACCCGTGAGAATTACTTGGGCTTGCTTTTTAGAGTGGCTGGGTCTGGTAGATCTTGCCCTTCAAATGGCCCAGATTTGGGCCTAAGATTTACTGGGTTCCAGGCTGTTTGCAAGGCCTAATAAATGCTTGGTTTTGGCCTAGATCACGACCCACAATGGTCTAGATATGGCCCACCATTTGGACCAGTTTTGCAGGCTGGCAACATGTCCTACCAAGGGCGTTTTACTCGGATTTTCACGGTCCACATGGGGCTCGTTTTCAACCCGATCCAAGGTCTGTTGAGGCCTAATTTCAGTTTGGTGCAAGGCCCATCTTCTGGGATGTTTTGTAGCTTGAAATGAGGACTGTTTGGAGGCTGTATTTTTAGGCCGTTTGGAGGCCGATTGTAGCTCCGAAAGCAGCCTGCTTCATGACCGTTTTCGGACTTCAGAGGTGGCCCAATGCTGTTGTTATTTCAGTCATTTCTACTACCCTTTAATTGCAAGTTTAGCTCCTCTTAAGCTGTTTTCTCAGCTATCCTTCTAGAGCTACAAAATCAGCATCCATTCAACCGTCACAAGTTGATTTTTTATGTATTTTTTTTTGCCGTAGTGGTGCAACAGCCGAACGTTGCCCTCATGTTGCATTCCCAGGTACTGTTTAAACTGAAAACCAGCAGGTCGCAGGCCTTCAGTTGCAACCACTTCTAACCGAAAGTCAGTTGCATTCTTTTAGTGTTTTCAGGCTGAAAATCGGCTACTGTATTGCAAGTTTTTCAGTTATTCTCCAGGCTGAGGATCAGCCCCCCGAACTGTCCGTTCGTGAGACTATTCTAGCCTGGATTTGTGACCGACTGTCAGCCTGATACAAGGCCCCGATGGTGGTTCGATCTCAGCCCAAACGTGGCCCATTCCTAGGCCGTTTTTAGCTTGGTTTTAAAGTCCAACAGAGGCTTTGTTTCCAGTCCATAAATGACCTGAGTTTGGCTAAGATGGGACGCCCATCCAAAGGTTGTTCACAGCCCCGATTACTGCCCATTTTTTCCAACCCAAAAACGTGACCATATGTGAAAAATGAAGAAGAAAGGTGGGAGAGGGAAACCTATCTTCTCCCTGGCTGAACCGACACCCACACTCCCACTTCTTCTCACTTTTCTTTCTGTCTTTTCTCTCCTTCTTTCTTTTCCCTCTTTCCTTTCTTTCTGTGTGGGATCTGAAGGGCAGCAGTGCCCATTTATAAGCAAGGGAGAGAAGCCTCCGACGGCCGTGCCAGCTTCTCTTAGTAAAAATGGAAACTCTGCTTTTTCACCATTAAAGTTTTTCCTACCTATTTTTTGCCATGAAGGGACTCTCCCCAGCTGGCTCATGGAAGGCCCGGATCCACCGGTTAATGGAGGTGTTGCCTTGCAAGAGAAGCCATCTGATAGTTCCCTTCTTTGGATCTCAACCATACATGAAAAGATTGGATGGCTGAGACCGATCTCCCTCGTCCCTTTGCATGGGTCTAAGACCGTATACCGTTTTGTTCAGTGGACCCATGTGAGTAAAATGAACGGTTTGGATCGTCCAGAAAATTCCCTAGGTGGCCCACTTTGGGGCTTGAGGCTTGATAGTTTTAAAATTTGAAACAAGCAGGAGGAATCCGCCCTTTTGTAATAAGTGTCGGTCAACGGGCTGTTGACCGAGAGTCCTAGTGTCGTGCACGTCGTGCACCACACTTGTAAGGTGCACATGCACCATGTGTGGGGCACATTCGCAATGATGATGTTTCATCCACTCCGTTCAACCACCTCATGCGTCCCTTCTAGGCGTTTTGGCTCATTTTGGACCATTGATGAGGCTCAGGTGGGCCGTTACATATACTTCTTTGGGCTGTATTTGGCCCATATGACGCGATCTAACGATCGGATGAGCTCGATACTCGTTTTCAACGATCAAATATGTTTTTATAAGCATGGTGGTACTTTGTTGGCTACCTATTGACTTTCATGGATCGAGTTTTCATAATATTGTTATCACTAGTTGACTTAGAAATTGATTGGACTTAAGTCATTCGATCATGCTTACCTCCTTGGTTGGTGTGGAGTGCAGCCCAAGCTTTCATGGGTCATGGTGGGTGGCATCAGTGCTTACGGAGGGTTCTATCTTGCACATGATTTACTTGAGTTACTTGATCAATCGATCCGATTTCTATTAATGTCATTTTAAGAGGTAACACCCGTGTATCAGAGGTACGGGGTGTTATAGGATCGGTGTGAATTCATATACGTACCGAAAGGAAACCACTTAATTTCTTGTGTTTTGATTTGCCTCTTATTTTATACTTTAAAAAAATAATTTTGAAAGTATTGTGCATGTGGCCAACAAGGGATCTTTTTCCCAACACTATTCGGTTGAGGAATTACTTTCCCTTTCAAATAAAAGGATTTTCAACAAATCAAATATTAAAATTAAGAGTTAGTGACTATAAAACTTAGAATGCGTTTGTAAGTTAAAAAAAGCAATTGATGGATGACCCAAAGCACAAAATTAGTCAATAATAATATTATACTCAACCAAATGGATTCCTTATTAGATTTTGTGGGCCTCGACTTAACCCTGACGCATGTGACCAACCACTCCCACATGTTGGTCATCAAAATAACCTTGTAGAGTAAACTATTGCATATAACACTAAGACCCGAAATCTCCACATGTCCTCAAGTTTAATGATTGATCAAAGTTAATACATACATAAGACAATCCAATCCAAACATGCCGAGTCTCATGGTTTAAAGACTTGAAGCGATCCATAAATGCAAATATCTAATGGGTCCAATCATAACATTTCATATCCATGGGCATTAACAACTCTTATATGGGGTAGGGCAAAAGCGTGAACTAGTCGTCGAGCTTGATGATGGAAACATCTATCTCCACTCATCACCAATCCCCTCAAACGGGATGACTACATAAGAATAATTACATGTTCATCCTATAGAGTGGTCATGAACAAAATAGGATACTGAGATCCATAGTCCACGATCTCTCCATTGCTGGTGGCCATTGTGTCCAATCTCAAGTTACAAGTGGGAACCGACCAAATTCCTCTATGTAACCCATATAAAATATGATTTAAAGCTCCACAAACAATAACAGAGCAAACTAATGAATGATGCATTAAAATGATATGTGGGGTTTATTTCATAAACAATAAATTTCTAATACACAATTATAATGCAGGTATCCAAACCATCTAAACTTCAGAGTATGTCACGGTTGACCATATCTTAAAAAGTCACATTAATCAAGTAATTCTAACAGTACCAAACAAATGACTAAAAGTAAGATATATTATATCAAGTGCTACAAACTCAAATATCAAAATTAGTTATTCACCATCATTATATCATTAACCTTTTATTTTATTTTATTTTTTAAATGTTGTATCAACAATTGGTTAGATAATTTCGATGGCGTGGATTGTCTATTATCATGCCATGTGAACGGCATAGAAGTTACCACATTTTAGAACTGGATTAGAGGAATCCTGTACAAATAATATTTGTGTTATTTATAATGTATCCATCTAATTTGCTTTCTCATTTTGGAACATGAGCCCAAAACAGAGGGTGATCTATAGCTAAAGTGGGCCACACCATGAGAATGAGTAGAGATGGAAACACACATATTTGAAATTTTCTTAACATGCCATCTAACATGATCATTAGCTAATTCTTTGTGATTGGAGGATAGACACAAATATTAACATGATCTGGAACTTTTGTGACCCTCCAAGAAGGATTTAATGATGGTCATTCAATACTCAATATTTTTCATGGTGTGGTGGTCCACTTAAGTTCTAGATATCCTTCGTGTTCGGGCGTATGTCAACAAAAACATCATGAAGCGTACAGTTATAGGAGATTATTGCAATATGGGATATAGCAAGTTCCCTCACTTAGTCTTTTGCTTCTCAACTAATATTAATGCACGTGGATGCTTCATTTTATGTCGTTTAGATGTTGTTTTTTTTTTTTTTTTTTTTAAAATTAAAATTAAAATTAAAATTTTTATTTTATTATGTGGTATAATATTTGGATCTGCTTCATTTTTTAGATCATGCACAAAAATGTGCTTTCAAAACTATTGGATGGAGTGGATTTAAGGCACATACATCAATGTGAGCCCCCACAATCACGGGTGGATCCGAGGTCTCACCAAATCCGCTCGCTCTTCTCTGCTGATTCTTGGACGCGGTTTGGCTAGTGACGCTGCCATCAGCCACTAGCCACCTTGGTTGGTGCTGCGTGGACCCTACCATGATGTAGGGTGTTTTATCCATGCTGTCCATCCACTTTGAAAGATAATTTTAGGACTTAGATCATAAAAATTAGGTAGATCTAAATCTCAGGTGGACTGCACTATGGGAAAGCAGTAGTCATTGAATGTCCACCATTAAAAAACTCCCATGTCCCACTGTAATGGTTATTTAACATCTAACCTGTTAATTAGGTCATACTGACTTCGATGAAGGGAAAAATATATATCAGCTTGATCCAAAACTTTTGTGGCTCCAAAAAGCTTTTAATGGTGGGCGTTCAATCAACGCTGTGTGGTCCACTTGAGATTTAGATCAACCTTATTTTTAGGCTCATACTATAAAAATGATATGAAAGAATGGGTGAATGGAATGAATAAAAACATACATCATGATGTGGCCCACGGAGCACCGACAAGCATAGACAACTAGCCATTGACTAGTAAAGGGTGAGTAGCCAATCCATTCCCCCGGTTATTGTTGTTTCTCGTAGCGTCCTTCTTTTGGGCGCGGATTAGCTATTGATAGATTGAGCATGCATAATCATGACCACACCAAGTTACGTGGGTACTATCATAATGTATGTGTTGTATCCTCATGGTTCATCTATTTGGAGAGATCATTTTAGGACACCATATAGAGAATGAGGGAGATCCAAAGCTATAATGGACCCCACCATAGAAAACAGCTGAGAGAGTTATGCCCACCGTTGAAACCTTTTTAAGGTTCACTGTGATGTTTATTTGAGATCTAATCTTTTCACGAGTTAACATAGACATTAAAGAAGGTAAAACACAAATATCTTCATTGAAAACCCTTGTGGCCCTTAGAAGTTTTTAATGGTGGTTTTCACTCTCTCCACATTTTTTTTGTGGTGGGGTCCACTTGAGCTTTGGATCTGAATCATTCTCTAGCTTATCTCCTAAAATGGTCTCTCCAAATGGATGGATGATGTTGATACAAAATATACATCATGGTAGAACCCACATAACTTGGTGACATCGCTTCAAAACGAGTCTTGCTAGTCAACCCATTGACAACAAATCCACCATGGATTCGCTCATGACATGTTGAGTAGAGTTGGGCATCGAGTCGAGTCGGACTAAGTTAGGGCTGATTCGACTCGATCCAGTTTTGAAATAGGTTGACCCAAACTTGAATTGACTCGATACCGAGTTCAGCATGCCTGACTCGATCCGAGTTCAACATGCCTGACTCGATCCGAGTTCGGTTTGGCCTGGATTGATCCGGACCGAGTTTGTTCTGGTCAAAAGTACCGAGTTGGGTCGAGTTGGCACTGAGTCAAATTGAAAGATGAGGGAGGGAGGGAGGGAGTGGAGAGGAGAGAGGAGGAGGAGGAGGGTGATGGTGGTGGGTGGTTGTCGGGCTTGGAAGAGAAGGAGGATGGTGGAGGGAGAGAGAGAGAGGTTGGGATTGGGTTGAAATAGGGTTAGAGAGTCAAGTCAAGTCGGGTTTCAAATCTAGTCGAATCTAACCAGATCAAGTTACTGGGTAACTCGAACTCAACTTGATTTGAGTTCAAATTGGGTGAAGCTTACTCGGTTTGAACCAACCCACCCATTCAATTCGAGTCGAGTCGGACGAGTCGAGTTAGCCAATCATTCTGTGCTCACCTCTAATGTTGAGCAGTGAGAATCCCTACTCAAGTGATGTCACCAAGTTTTGTGGGCCCCATCATGATGTTTGTATAGTATTCACACCGTCCTTCCATTTGAAGAGAGCATTTTAGGGCATGATACAAATAATGAATTAGATATAAAGTCAGAGAGGACCCCACCACATAAAAACAGTGGGGAGAGTGCTGCCTACGGTTGCAACTGGTCCACCATGATGTTTATTTGAGATCCAACCTCTCCCCACTGTTTTCTCTGATAGGGTCCACTCAAGACATGGATCAGACTCATTCCTTTGATCATGCCCTAATATGACCTCTCCAAATTGATAGACGGTGTGGATACAAAACATACATCATGTTAACGTCACTTCGGCAGCAAGTCTCCCTGCTCAACTTGTCAATAACTAATCCCGCGTCCTTCTACACCTGTTGCAGGAACGCACGCGGATTGCGTACCAAGTAAGCTACGTGGGGACCACCGATGATGAATGTGTTTTGTCCGTTTTATCAGATTATTTTAGAGAAGTAATCCAAAGTTGAAGAATAGCAAAGCTCAAGTGGACCACACCTCATGAAAGAGTATGGATAATGATCTCAACCGTTGAAACATTCCCTTTTATCTGTCATCCAACCTATTCATGAGCTCACATGAGCTCACAAAGACATGGATGAAAGG
Source organism: Magnolia officinalis (assembly GCA_021015155.1). NCBI lineage: Eukaryota > Viridiplantae > Streptophyta > Magnoliopsida > Magnoliales > Magnoliaceae > Magnolia > Magnolia officinalis. Next base: position 85,791,888 of record JAJHSJ010000006.1, on the reverse strand, counting down.
ACGATACAAATATCAGCTTGATCTAAAACTACTGTAGCCCTTAAGAAGTTTTCAATCGTAGGCATTCATTTGATATTTTTATATGCTTCGATTTTGGATTAATTTGTTAAAATTATCTGAAAAAATGAATGGACGGCGTGGATAAGTCACAGATGTCACAGTGGGCCCCACGGAGTTTACTCAGTACACCATAGCTTACCGTGTAACTCAGCACGCAATCCGCGTTACTGTTGTAGGTCGCACCTATATATGACTCAACCCTTAATGGTCCCCAAAGGTAGCTGTTTCTGATCTTTCTGCCTATTCTGTTTTCCGAGCAGAAAAAATCCAACCAAAACCCAGAGATATTTTCGATCTCGTCTTTGAAATCTGAAACCCTCCGCTCTTAGATCTCTTCGATCTCGACTCCTATCCTCCCGGTCTCTGCGGTCAGCCCTCCGATGGGTTGATTTGCGTCGAAGTTCTGGCCAATTGCATCTCTTTTTCCTCAGTTAGGGTTTATTTGCTTGTTTTCATTCGTCCAGAGGCGTTTGATTAGGGTTTTGTAGGGTTTTGAGAGCATCGACGATGTCTTCGGTGCTCGGAGCATTCCTCTGCTGTGCGATGGTGATCTTGTTGACCACGCCTTTTCATGGCGGATCTGGCTCGCATCGTTTGAAACAGCTGGAAAAATGGAATCGGCGTGGTAATTTGAGTTGACGTTACGTTTAAAATGGCGTTCTTGTTATTCTAGGGTCTTCCTGTTCTTTATCTCTTTTCTCCTGAATTTGATTGAGAGATAAGAGAATACGAGGTTGAGAGATTGGATATTCCGCGTCTTATTATTATTATTTCATATTTCCTGGATCTGATCAAGCTCGAGATTGAAATAAGTGTTTCTAGCAGATTGTCTCTTTGTTTGGATTCTGTTTTTTTTTTTTTTTTTCTGCGGAGGTTGTGGTGGTCTATTCTGCCTGTTAGTTTTTTTTTTCCCCAATACTTCCCGGATCTGATCAAGTTCGAGAATTTGCGACTGAGAGATTGGAGATTGGAATAAATCTTTCTAGCAGATTGCATTTTTGGTTGATTCTGATTTTTGTGGAGGTTGTGGTGGTCTATTGAGATTGTCTTGCCGTTGCACAAGGTACTGTTTTTCTTTAATGATTTTCTCTTTCCTTATCTATTTGTTTATTTTATTTTATTGGCAACACAGTTTATTAAAAAGGAAAGAACTATACAACTATCCATTAAGTTAATGAACAATCATTTCGAAAATACAAGCAAACGTCCTGAAGTTCCTTACTGAGCAAGTGTATCTATGAAGGCATTCACTTCCCTGGACACATGTCTAAAAGAACAAGGAATAAGCGTTAGCTCATTGCAATTGAATTATGATTCCATGGAACCCTTTTCTGAGCCAGGGACTCAAGTGATGGCGCTTGATGAGTCTCAAAACTTTTAGCTACCTTAAAACCAGATGAATTCTCCTTGTCAGGGATCTCTCTAGTTAATTCTATGTAACAGCCCTGCTTGTATAGTTGCATATCCTACTAAGGCATTCCGTTTATCTAATATGATATGCTTTGGGACATTTAATGCAAGTATCTGGCGTGACTGCCATTGGCCTACATTTGATACAGAAGGCATACATAATGTCATATCCATTGTCTTATCTGTTAATGAATGTCAGAACCTCTCCACATTGCCACCTAAACCCTTCACTTGAAGCTAAAATTCAACCATCATTTGCCTTGACTATGGTTTTGGTAGTTACATTTGACAGGTAAAACAATCCAGGTGTTCAGGGTAGAAAAAAAGAAGGCAAGTGCACGATTTGTTTTATGTAATAAGTTCTGTCAGAACCCATTCAATTTGGAAGAGGTTACCAAGAAAGCCCATGTCTTCAAGCAAAGGAAAATGTGGTTAACTGTCCTTGCCTGTGTTCTTCACGTGTTGGTCCTATTTGCTCAATCCAAGCTTACATGGCAATCCGAACAACCCTGAACAAACCCTCATAAGTAACGTTTTTACCGTTTCTTGATATTTTTGTTTAGGATATATCATATATGTATTCTCAATACAACTAACATTCACACACACACACACACGCGCGCGCGTGCACGCACGCACCCACCCATAAATATATGATAGATGCAGTTGACTGTAAATATATCATTGCACCTACATTTATTTTTACATGTACACATGAATATATGATAGATGCAAGCTGACATGGCAATGTGAACGACCCTGAACAAACCCTTAGGGCGTGTTTGGATGCCTGTGTTTACCGGTGTTGGAATTGTAGTAAACCCATAACCAATGCAAAACAGCGTTTGCATTCAGTGGTGCCAAAATTCATTACCTGCCTCGCAACTTGTGCGGGTGACTCGGTGTGTTTACGGCGTCCTGCACACGCACCTGATTTTCAGATATGGGCGGATTCACCCTCATTAGAAAAAGACCGTCCTGTCCTTTTGGTGGGATGCAGAGGATGTGAAGCTGCACTCCTCCAAGGAGAGGTGGTCTCCTGCTAACCAAGCCCGTCGGCTGCTCCAGTGGGCCCCGCTGTAATGTTTATGTGAAATCCACCCCAACCACTAGGTGTGCCACCTTACGTTAGGCCCAGGTGCCAAATATCAGTCTTATCTTGATTCAGGTGGGCCACACCAAGAAAAACAGTTTGGAAGGTGAGTGTAGTTTGTACGATGTTTCCAATTGTGTGATCTGTGTGAATCAAGGGTGGACCTGCTTCAAATTGAGTTACTCACCTGATGGTTGGAGTGGATTTGGAAAATAAAAGATGGTAGGCCCAATCGAACCAATCAACCCTTTTTACGTAAAAAGCCTTTAAGTGGATGGTGGCTGTGGAGTGAGGCAGCCGCCATACTTTACCTTATGTGAAGACTTGAAGGAGCCCACCATGATGTATGTGTTTTATCCACGCCGTCCATCTGTTTCTCCGCCTCATGTTAGGGCATGAGCCCAAAATTGAATCATATTCAACGCTCAAGTGGACCACACCGTGGGAATTTCATGCCTACCGTTGAAGACTTCTTGTGGGCCTCATAAGTTATGAATCAAGCTGATATTTGGGTTTTCTCTTAAGCCAGGTCTGTGATCTTATGAACAGCTTGGATAACAAATAAACATCATTGTGGGCCTTACGATGGTTTCAATGGTGGATCTCATTACCACAACTGTTTTTTGTGGTGGGGTCCACATGAGCTTTGGATATGCTTCAATTTTTGGCTCCCCTAAAATGAGCTAGAGAAATGGATGGACAACGTGGATAAAAAACATACATCATGGTCGGACCCATAGTCTTCATACCATGGTAAAGTGTGGTGACCACTTCACTGCACAGTCTGTGTAAATTACAAGTAAAAGGCTCTCTATTGAGGTGGGCCTACCATTATATATTTCAAGATCCACTCCAACAAGCATGTGAGTGACCCAATTTTAAACCAAGCAATGAAACATCAGCTCCATCCGTGATTCCTGTAAACCACGTGATTGGAAATAGTGTACAGGTGAAACTCACCCTCCAAACAGCTTTCCTTGGTGTGGCCCACCTAAGTCATGGATGGGCATGATTTTTGGGCCCTCAGCCTAATGTGGGCTGTCACATCTGATGTATGGCATGAAGTTCACATACACATCACGATGAGGCCCACCTGCGCCGGTCAATGGATGGGACCGTAAGTAAGCAATTTACAGTCCAGTTCGCAGGAGATCGGTAGGCCTCCTTCAACGGCCCCCTTAATTCAAAAGCTTCTCTTTATCTCTTTCAATGCTCTTCCTCATTTGGTCAAGAGCATCGGCTACCCGGCAACGGCACCGAGAAGACGAAGCTGTCACCAGGCCCATTTCTCAGAGACAAGCGTGGCATTGTCCATGCACAGAAAGAAGCTCGGAAGGCCATGGAAAGTCGTCATGGACTCAAGGCACAAACATCATAGAGGGCCCTTGCATGCAAGTCACCATTTTCTGGTCTGCATGTGTGAATGGATAACACCAGAAGATGGTACACACCAGTACAGGCACCGTGCCTACTGTGATGTATGTGATTTACAGAGTTTGAAGTCCTTAGACCGAAGCGTCCATTTCTGTTAATATGTAGCATGTTATGATACTTATCTAAAAATCAGACAGATCCGATGTAAAGAGTGGGCTGTAGTTTTTTGTCGATCTGCATTCGGATACTTCCACCATCAAAATCTGCTTGCATTAGAACACACAATTGTGGACCACAAGCAATCCCTTCATCCAGAAGGAAGACCGTCCACATGCAAACAGTGTGGAGTATTTCTAAGCCATTGAAAAATCCGGTCAACGCCATTTTTACCTCTCCACTAACTGTGCGATAAGGCCCACTTGAGCTTCCAAACTGCTAGATTTTAACATTGAAAATAAGTCATTGTCTTACTAAACAAATTTCACGAGTGGATCTGTGGCTCATTATTGGGCTTGTGGCCTGAAATAATTATAGAAAACGTATTGACGACATGGATTAACCACATACATTAGGGTGGGGCATGTAGATCACCTCCCCCCTCTCCAATGTGGGTGCTTGATCACCATACCTCCATAAGCACTGAACATCCACCAGTTGTAGAAGAATCCAAATGCCGGTTTAATATTTACATATAGGGCTCACCTGGGTGACTCAGACCGATCCAAACGGGCACTTGTTCCACCATTCAGATCCACCTAAACCCACCCAATTCCTGATGTGACTTGCAATTCAGTGCAATACGGTACAAAAAAGCCAAGTGGTGAATCCAAACACGCCCTTAGATGACCTTTTTATTGTTTCTTGATATTTTTGTTTAGGATGTATTGTATGCTTGATGGAACTAAATATTTTTACACACAACATACACGCCCACAAATATATGATACATGTAGTTGACTGTACACATATCACTACACTTACATTTATTTTTATATGTACCCATTCGCACTGATATTAGTTCTTTTTTGATGATTTTTAATATTACTTCAACTTCCATGTAATGTGTCTATCAATAAAATCTATCATGCAGCTGCTGATGCACAAGCATGTTTTGATTTTTGGGAGCAGATGTACATAAGCTGTGTTTTGCTCACTTTCATTATCCTTATGCTATAGAAATATGATCTCCCCTCACATTAACATGTGCTTATATATCAGACGGTGCAGTTCACGTCATCCTTTTTTTATTTCCTATTTTTTGTCACTCCATATTTGGGCAAGATGCCATCCTCCCTTAGTCTGTTTGGACAGATTGGTGATGTTTTCCAATCTATTGTGGACTGGTTATTTAGTGTACATTTCGCGTGGTATTACTTGTTTATTCCCTTCTCACTGTACTGTCACAAGTAAAATGCATTATTATGCTGGTGGTTGCATGACATAACCTGACTACATGAATACTAGATCATCAATTCCTTTATCTGGTTAATTTGGTCCAATGGTGCTGAGTGGGCATGTGCATGAAGCCGATATCACATTGGTTGCATTCTCAGTGATGCGAATGCATTCTATCTAGCATCTGAAATATGTTCAATGGTGCAATGGAGCATGTGTTGTGCAATCCCCATCTTGTTCTTGTAGGAATTGCATGATCTTGTTTTGTATGGTTCTCCTGTCCATAATTGTGGTTTGTTGCAGACTGTGCATGCCTCCTAGCACTCCAAGTTCATGAGTCTTTGTATGCCCATTCACTGTCCATGTGCAGATACAAATGCAAATATGCTTAAAGGCACATGCTGGCTACACATGTGGCGAACATGTATAAATGCAATGCATTTTCTGCATGTTGGTTCACGCATTACACTTGCAATTGTGGGCACATAAGGATACATGTGTGCATGCAGTGCACTTGCACATAGATGTGCATAAAGATCATATGGTGCAAGGACAGTGTAGAAACACAGTTATAATTGATGAAGCATGCAATCAAGCATGCTTTCTGCATTCACAAGCACATATGGGCCATGCTTGTGCGGCATGCTCAATGTTGCATTCTTTCATACAGGCATAAGTGATTTTTTATACATTCATGTCACTATAATATTGCCTACAATATCCCTATGTACAATATGCACAAATTCATACTGATTTACTCCAATTCGTAAGAGAAATATGCATATATGCATCTTGTTACTGTTAACTTAATGTACCTTGCACACTGATTTCTGCTTAGACTCTCTCTCTCTCTCTCTCTCTCTCTCTCTCTCTCTCTTTAAATTTAAAATTAATTTTTTTTTAAATTTTTTAAAATTTTTAAATGAGGATTTTGCTTAGACTTAGGCACCTTGTTATGTGATATTGGCATATTCCTTTCAATGGTTGTGGTCTTGCCCTAAGTTGTTTTATTGGAGTGCTCTCGAATCTGGTAAGCTCTGTGCAGCCCGATTCGACTGTTTCTTTTGGTTAAATTTAGCATATGTATTCCTGTGTGACTGCAATCCAAATGTTTAAACTAGTCTTTGTCAAGCGCACTTGATGAAGGGCAGCGCTGTAAGGCTGGAAGATGGTGCTTCTCTTCCAAGGAACTTTTGGCAATCTGGTTTGCTTTTTAACCAATGCTACATATGGCACACAGTTTTTAATTTGCATTTTAAGCCTAATCGAAAACCCAAATCTGTGTTGTTATGATTTAATTTATTGGCTGCTCACCCATTTCTTTTCTTGTACGATTAGTCTGCAAAAGCTTATGCACCTCAGTGAGAAATGGGAAGTGTGGTGCTCATAGTTTAGGTAGCTGTCTTAAATGCACTTCCATTTCTGTTCTATTTTTTGTTATTATTCTCGCTTTTATTTTCTTGTGCATAGCGTGCTTTCATTTCTCTTCCATTTTAGTTGTCTGCTTATTCCCTTTTGGCGTTTAATAAAGTGCATTATCTTTCCAAAGAAAAGTTATGTCTGCTTATATATTCTTGTGCTTAGCAAGACGACATATCTAGGCATGGTGATTATCTTAACATGAATGTCTTTTAGTTATTAAATATTTTCCTTTTTTTTTTTAAAAAATCTATAAAAACATTTTACTAATTTTGGTCAACCTAGCGTCTCATCAGATGTATCTTAATTTTTTTCCAATCCAATGGCTTATCAGTTGGAGCTCATTTTTCTAATGCTGAGTGCTTTTGCAGTGTTTTACTCCATCACCTGGTAATATTAATGGAGGCTTCCACAGCTTTTGTTAATGTAATTTCTGAAGATATTGGCTTCAAGTCGAATGTGAATGGTCCTTGCTGTGACGTAGGGAAGTTGTGCATAAAGCATGAGAAAGTTACTGGTAGCAGTATGGGAGAGACTGCCATGGCAATGTCTCTGGAGGATGCAGAAGGTACATCCATTACCATAGAAGACAGTTTGATGGTAGGCCTTGGGACCGCCCTTCATGACATCCTACACGTACAAGATGTTCCTACAGGGGCAGATGTCCATGTCCCAACTTCAAATGATGATGAGATTTGGCGTCCGGAGAAGCACAAGATGTGCCCAGAGTTGGAAATACATAAAGCTAGTGCTTCTGTTGCAAAGACACAAAAAAGCTTGAGCAAATGTGCAACATTCCCATCCTTGGAGGAGAAGCTGTCATCTCCCATGACTCTAGATGGGAAAGAAGAGTTACCAAGCATGGAACAACATGGTCAAAGCTCTCTGAAACCTGAGGACCTTACCTGCACTCGCTCCATGTCTATGCCAGTAAGTTTCCTGTAACCCATCCATGGTTGTAGTTATGACAGTTGTATATACTTGTTGGTTGTAGACATGATTCTCTTTCAGTTGAGCCTTTAAGGAATTGTAGATCCTTCAATGGAGAATATGACTAACATACGCGTTATTAGTTTGACAAATAGCAGTGATCAATAACATTGGTCTCATGGGACTCATCATGGATAAGCCAACCACAAAATCTCCCAGGTTGAACAATTCTGGCCACTAGTATTAGCCTTTTGTCGGTTGGAAATGGGTGATTTGATGCATCTAGGGGGTAGGGCCACAGAAGTAATCAAAGGATGCATCTAGGCCTCTTCAATTAGAAATCAGGCCATCAGAAGGCATATCATGCCCTAAAGAATAGCTTTATCACAGATTTGACTGATTTGACCGTCCAGAGTCCAGATTAAGGATCTGGACTATTTAAGTCTGGAGATTGCTACTCTGGACCATTTCAAGTGTCCAGATTAATAAGCTTGATATATGGGGCCTGATTCAGTGGTTGATTGTTTGTTTTTTTGGTCTACTAATGGGTGGCCTTGATGGAACACACGTGGCTTTAGCTTAAGGACATGTTCAAGGAATCTCCTGATTTGGAGTTTCATTTGGTATCATTCTTCCCTTTTAGACTTGGAATCATCTGAGTAGTAGTCTAGTTTCTTGTTTTAGGAAAAGTCTGTGTCAAATTTTTAGTGATTTCATTGGGGCTTCTTACATGTAAACACCTGCCTTTTGGTCTATACCCAAATATATTCCTGCCTTTTAAGCAGGGGTTTATATGTCAATAGCCCATTTCATTATTTTTCTGAAAGATAACACTACCAAGAATTGAACCCTGGATCACTCTCCATAGTTTTGATAAGGGTATTGTATCGGCAGATACAGCCGTATCATATTTGTATCGGCCGGATACGATATGCGATACAGGGTTGTATTGCCCTAACACGATTTTTCTGCCCTGTATCTGTAAATATCGCCCTGTATTGGCACCGAGATTCTGTACCAGACCGATATCGGTATAAAAGGCTGCAAAAATGAGTATGTTTTCTCCTCTTTCGATCTCTCTTTCCTTCCTCTGTTCTGTTTTCCTTTAAATTGCTTCAACAGATGAATTTAGGGGTTTTTATATTGAAATCAAAGAATTGAAGCCTGGGACTAGATTTTGGGGGAAAATCGAAAAAAAATGTTGGATTTTAAAGATTTTTTTAAAGATTTTTTTTTTTTTTTTTTTCCAATGCAACTTGTAATGAACTAATGATGCATGATTAATGTTTTTTTTTTTTTTTTTTTTGGAAGAGTAATGCATGATTAATGTTTTAAACTATAGATCTACAGATTTTGGGCATGGTTTGATTAAATTCATATTTTTCAAATTTTTTTTTTTCCTGTTTTAAGACATTTTCTGAATTTTCTTTTCTAAAATAATTTTAGGGAAATGCTATGAATGATAGATCTGAAATACTATGAATGATAGATCTGATCTACCAATTAATTTTCTTATTTTTTGTAAATTTTTTTGTTGTTCTTAATTTTTATACTCTATTAAAGTTAAATATTATTGTTTTAAATGTGTTTAGTTTCTTAATTCATACTTCATAGTTGATACGTGATAATTATTAGTCCAATAGTTGGTAGATAATCATGTTAACAATATATGATATCGATTTCTAACATATATTAACAATTTATACAAAAAAAAAAAAATCAACTCCACACCTTACAGTAGGTCAACCTGTCGAGACAACATTCTTACCAAAGAATGGTCTGACACACTATAGAATGAACGGTTAAAACACAGGAAAAAAGATAGATTCTTCGATATCTCATTTTTCCTAGTTTTATAATATTTTTGCTTAAAAAAATAATAATTCTGACCGATACGAGCCGATACGACCCTGATATTGAGTATGCAACTCCATACCGTACAGTAGGTCAACCCGTCGGGACAACATTCTTACCAAAGAACGGTCCGATACACTATTGAATGCATGATTAAAACACAAAAAAATTATAGATTCTTGGATATCTCAATTTTCCTATTTTCTGACCAATACGAGCTGATATGGCAATGATATTGTTATGCAATGCTATATTGTATCATTTTTTTGTTAGGCCGTAGAATTATGTCACTTACACTACAATGTGTCTACCAGCTCATCGAAAAGCCTATTTCATCATGTCATAGGTAGTCTAAAATAGCAAAGTCGAAATGTGTGTAAGATTAGATCTCTATCTATATTTTTGAGCCTTAAAAAAAATTGTATTTTGGGGTATATAAAGACTTAAAGGGGCATATAAGAAAGTATTTGATTAATGCTTTGAATTGAGGATGTAGTGTTTATTTATTTATTTCCCTGTGATGGAAATTATTAATCTTTTGGTGAGATGCAATTAGAACTGTTGTTGCAATGCATCCTCTGGAAAAAGAAAAAAACCCATTAGTGTAGTGCCATTCGATTGGTAGAGTGCCTCAGTCTAGTTATCTTTTTATTTTCTGTTGCATCACCAATGTTGTGTTTTGCTTCTTGGCATCTGTCTGAGTGCACACACACACCCTCTCTCTCTCTCTCTCTCTCTCTCTCTCTCTCTCTCTTTTCCTTTTTCATTTTTAAGAAAGCATCTGTTTGAATGCTGCAAAGTGAAAGGGCATGGTTGTCTCTTAGAAGGAGCTCCTTGGGACATTGTTCATCCACATTTGGGCCTAGAGGCCGGTGTCTTGAGTCAATTGTGCCATGTGCCCAAGGTGTCCCATATCAGTTATGTATTGGCCGTAACGGCCGATACGTAACGGTAACGGTGGGGTCCGTTATGCGATATGGGGTCGAAACGGGCACCCCCCCGATTATGTGGCCGTTACGCCTGTTACGGCCCCGTAACGCCTGTTACGGGCCAAAAAAAAGAAGAAAAAAGAACAAAAAAATAGGAAAAAATAAGTATACCTTTTTTTAATTTCTTTTCTTCTCCTCCTCCTCCTCCTTCCTCTTCTTCTTCTTCTCGCCCTGTTGCGGCTGCGGCTGCGGGCCTCCTCTTCCTTCTTCTTCTTCCTACTCTCTCTCTCCCTCTCTCTCTCTTCTTTCCCTCTTTAGATTTTCGCTTTCCCTCCCTCTCCCGTCTTTTTCGTCTGAAATCGGAAGCCGATTGACTGGTGTACCACACACCAGCTATAGCTATATAGCTACTGTAGGTACGTGTCATGCTAAAACGAGCACTGACACTCCTCGAGCTCTGAGTTGTACGAACGGTTCAAAGGAGATCAAAGTTACGTGGGCTCCACAGTGATGTATTTGTTATATCTAAAAATACAGTGATGTATTTTTAGATATTATTTTAGAGTATTAACTAAAAAATGAATCATATCCAAAGATCTTCTGGACCACACCAAAAATAGCAGCGAAGATAATGATTTTCACTGTTAAACAATTCGTAGGCCCACCGTAACGTTTATTGTCCATCCAATCTATTCATAAGGTCAAAAAGACCTGAATGAGGGGGAATAACAAATTTCATATTGATCCAAAACTTCTGTGATCCCAAAATGGGTTTCAATGGTAGACGTTCAATCCTCCACTGCTTTTTGCAGTGTGGTCCACTTGATAATTAGATCTGTATTATTTTTAGTGTCAAGCCTTAAGACGAGCTCATCAAATGAATGGACGGTTTAGATATAATGCATACGTCATGATCAGACCCACAGGACTCATTGACGTTAATACAGGTATGTCATTGAGGTATACAACGTAATCCGCTTTCAAAGAAATGTACGTGGTAGGCTTTTGTACACGTGTTGCGTGGCCCCACCATGATGTATATATTTTATCCATGCCGTCCATCCATTTTGCCACATCATTTTAGGTCATGATCCAAAAAATTAGTAAGATCCAAATCTCAGGTGGACCACACCATAGGAAACAGTGGTTATAGAATGCTCACCATTAAAAATTTCTTAGGGTCTACTGTAATGTTTACTTTTCATCTAACCTATTAATTGGGTCACATTGACGTGGATGAAGGGAAAACACACATGTCAGCTTGATTTAAAACTTTTGTAGCCCCAATAAATTTTTAATGGTGGACGTTTAATTATTGTTGTTTCTTATGATGCAGTCCACCTGAGCTTTGGATCTGCCTCATTTTTAGGCTGATGCCCTAAAATTATTTGGCAAAATGGATGGACGGTGTGGATATAACACATTCATCACGGGTGGGGCCCAAAAAACTTTGACACTCGTGTGCTACACTTCACAATTCGGGTCCCGCCAAATTCGGGCCCTTAAAAAATTGTACACGAGACATGTGTTAACTTATAATTTACCAATTAAATTATGGACTGTAATTGCTAATTCACCATGCCAAAATCAAATTGTTCGAATAGTTTTAATTGTTAATTTGTAGACGCTTATTTTTTTAAATAGGGCGTTTTGATTTTTTTCATGATTCACTATCCAATACATGTCCACCAATTCATAAGTAGGATAATGCCAATAAATTACATGAATTTGAGACTGATTTGGGGCATGGATTGGTCCTCCAAGTCAGCCCCAAATTGGCAACGCCATCTACTTGAATTTAATTTCATTTTTTAAAAGAACTATTGGGAAAAATGATATCAAATTGTTAAGTATATAAATTAGATATTTATAAAATTAAATATATGAATTTTGTAGTCAAATTCAAGTTATCTGGTTCATAAATTCATCAGACAGTCCGATACAACTTCTCACCAAAGAGTGGACCGTTACACCATCATAAACATGTTCCAATTTATAAATGAATGGATATTTGGAATGCTTAGAATATTCTGGATTTAATCCATATTTTTTCATAATTTTTTGGCTTTTTTATTTTTATTTTTATTTTTTATTGTGCCGTTACGGGCCGTTATGCCCCCGTATCCATATTGGTTTCGGAGGGTACCGTTATACCAACCGATACTGATACGGGATACCTTGCATGTGCCAGTTGACCTGACTCATACAAATTGAAAACCAGCTGCAATCCCCGTGCTGAAGATCCTCACATCATTCCACCCTTGAGAAAGTTTTGACCACTTGCAAAACTGCTAGTTAAATCATACTAAAAGAAGAGATATATTGTTGTTGCCTGTTCAAATCATGTTTAGGTACCCATAACCCTCGGTAAGTATGGCTGCTCAGTTGGGTTATCCAAACCACCATTCATCCGGCAGTCCCCACCACAGCTTAGTCCACAAATCACACAAATTGAATGATACTAACTGTTAGTGGCCTTCCAGGGGCGGCTGAGAAGATAAATGACAGTTCACACTATCGCGCATTTACTGTGGTGCTTTAGGGGGCATTTGGCACAGGGTATTAGATGGGATTAGGTGGGATAGAATTGCATTTGGTCCAGTGCAAATTCCATTTAGCATTTGGGGAGGATGGGAAAGGTTGGGATTAGATGGGATGGAATTGCATTTGGTCCCATGCAGGATTTCCGTGGATTTTGAAATTCACTATACATGTGGGGTCCACATTGATGCATGCGTTTATCTATACTATCCATCCATATACACCGTCACACGTAACATTCTGGTTATATATGTGTACAAGTGAATGACATTCGTTGTGAATTTGGTCCGTTGATTTCAATTCCATGGTCCACCAAACTGGGTTTTGCTTAATCCAGTGTTTTCCCATAGCAAGAATTTTATCCCAAACATGGGATTGGATGACTAAAATACCATGCTATTTCTAGACATGCAATCATTGTGCAATAACGATGTTAATCCCATCTAATACAATTCAATACCATTTAATTCCATGGACCAAACACGCCCTTAGCATTTCCAAACCAATGATATTTTTTTCAAATGATCATTGACTGTGATAGCGTGAGCAAAAATGGTGGGGAATTCTTGATAATGTCTTCCCATTCACAATGGGGCCCATCTGAGGGATGATTGAGATTATTGGACTTGGTAGTAACATTTTGGGTGGGTGTGGCAATCTGATTAGGTGTGTCAGTTGGCAGTCTAGTTGCACAACCTCAATGGGATGTTTTCAATAGATCATACGATTCTGATAGCTTGAGTAAAATGGTGGGGAGTCAGTGTTGTCAAAATCCTATGATTTCCGATTCAAGCAAAAAGATTTCAATCCCACCTCGAATCCATTTTCACATGAATCTCATGATTCTCTGATTCAAATTATACTCATTCTCTTCTATTTTAAAGCTTCACTTGGCTTTTATTTTATGGCTTTAAATGGGTGGGGCCTTTAAGAATAGTTTAGAAAAGGTAAATCATTTTATTTGTTCTTTATAAGAGATTAAATGGTGTATATTTTCTTTAACATTAAATCATGGAGCTTTTTTATGATTTCTTACTTGTCAAAACACCAAATTGATGTATGACTTATCTGGAATGTTTTTATGGATGGTTATGATCATGTAGACTCATATGTATTGTGGAATTATGGTTTGAAATCAAAATACCTTTCTTTGTTGGTCTACAAAATCAAATGCCGCTTTTCCAACGTGATTCTACATTCAAGAAAGATAACAAGAACATAAATTATTAAAGGATCCCTCTATGTTTTTTAAGGCAAATTTCTCGAAAGACAAAAAAAATAAAGATGGAGATCCTTTAACACTATCATGACATGGTATTACTTAGTGCATATTGATGGCAAAAGGATGATGATTGATGAGTTCTTAAAATTTTTTCCCGATTTATTTATATTTTCCTTTTAAAAAAAATTATAAGAAATCTTATGATTTACTATACGATTTGCGATTTGACATGATTCAACTCCAATTATGATTTCTGATAAGATTATGATTTTGACAACATCTGGAGCCCCAATTTCTTGTGCAAGTTGTTTTGATAATTTCTGATAGTAACCTGTTTTCTTTTTCAACATGATTACTTGATAGTCATTTGCTTCTGGCTTTTTATTTCCCTGCACTTATTGGTGTTGTAAGGTACACTAGTTTTTGCTTGCTTCCCTTTAATCTGGTTTGCCTCTTTATCTATCTTGATTGCATAACAGTTTTAATCTTATAAGGTATTATCAGTTGCCTAACACCCTTTGGTTGTGCTTGCATAGCCTTGTGCCCATACTGTTCTTAGCACCCTTGCACTTAAAGCAAATTCTTTGTATTATGGAAAAGAAATTTCTTTTGGTTGTTATGCATTATTACGGAAACTATTGAGAGGTACCGTGGACGAATGCTTAGGCAATTCATGAAACATGTGCCAATGTTTGACACCCGTGTGATGTAAAGGAAACTCATCAGGTGGAGCCCACTGTGAACATACATGCATACTTTCTTCCTCCATGCACGTGAAATCCACGATGAATGAGGGATACAGTTTTAGTATCAGACATGACAATGGGTGTTAAGTACATGCGGGGTTCTCTATATGTAATTTGCACTTTTTAGAAAATATGAGGCCGAATGATGTGATTTCTGATGCATCTGTTTGTCCAAATGTCAGTACTGACTTTGTTAGTCTCTTGAATTGCCAGCCATTGAAGCTCATCTCTGCCATGAAAGGCGGCCGCAAGCAGCAGGGCACACCCTGGAAGGCGAAGCTCAATGTCACATGGGCACCTGATGTGTATGACCCTCCAGAAACCTCCCTTTTGCACACAGTGAAGAGTCACCAGCAACACTCCAGGGGCAAGAGGAAAGACTACAGGCACAGGCACAAGGGAAAATCTGCCCGAGGGAGCAGTAGTGAGAGGAAGCACCATGTGAACCGGAGAAGCACCGGCCACACGGGTCCTCTACATCTAAGGTTCTCTTTTTCCTAGATTGGTCTGATTACCCCTGCCACCATGCATGTCTGCTGTCATGCATATTTCACTCGACCAAACAGTCACTGATGTGGATGGAGAGCACATACAGTAAATCACACTGATTGATGATCTTAACCATCTGATTCCAACTGTTTAATTTCGATGATTGGCATCTTCTGTTTTAGCTATCCATTCTATTGCCAATGGTTGGATGGTTACGATCATCTGAGTAATGCGAATTCTGGGTCAGTGCCCCATTAGAAGTTGGGGAAGGGGGAGCGGCTTGCCAATTGGATTCCCACCTGTAGTGGTCAGTGTGAATTTTGGTCAATGATCCACCCAGCAGAGGTTCATACCCATTTATTTGTTCGTCGTTGATTGGAAGCTTAACCATTTACTTCCACTCCATGAATTTGGATGTCTGTTCTCGAGAGAGTGGGTGGGTGGGAATTCCTTCCCACTTTTCTATGGGCCACATGATTTTTGGATCAGGCTAACTTTTGGGCCTTAGGGGTTTCATGAGGTGAGGTTTTAGGGGGTCATGAGAACCGGTTCCTATGAGAAAATCTCTCTCTTTCTCTCTACACATAATTCAAGCAAACGAAATGAGTTTTTTTATTTATTTTTTCTTTTTTCCTTTTAAAGTCATATAGGGTGCAAGAGAACCCGTTTACACACCATACACATGATGAAGTGGCGTGTGTGTGATCTAATCTTCTTGACTACGTAACTGTTCTTACATGTCCCAAAACCTAATTAGCTCGCGTATGGTACTACTACTATAAGACCCAACTTGTCATGCCTTGAAATCCGGGTAGGACTATTTAATAACCGAATTCCAAGCACATGAGCTAAATTAATAACTTTCATTACTGCACATGCATTCATTTGATCTCATAAAACCATTCACAACCAAATTAAAAGGAAACTAACTATTAAATTCAAATCTAAATAGATAAATCGTCATGTCATACAATCCACTATTTAAAAGACTACACGTTAAATTATCTGTCTTTTTACATAAAAACTAAATTTCAAATTAAAACCCTAATAACCAAATGAAAACTAATAATAGAGGCCAACTTGTTCAAATTAATCCAACTCAACACCTGTAACATTAAGCGGGGTGCGCATAACGAGCCCAATGGGATCATTTTCTATCCAATATCTGAAATTTCTAGAGTTGAAACTCATAATTAAGGAAATACTTTTTGAATAAGCATAGTGGATTACAAAATCGAATATTGGAATTGTAAGGATGTTATAAATGGACATGCTTTTTATGAAATTCACAATAACAACAAAATAAACATCCATCATTTCTTAGTACCCCGTACACAGTGGATGGCCACGTTGCATTAACGCCCACACACTGGTACCTTGTGGTGATAGACCCATTTATACGTTAGTTGATTAGACTACTGCTCAAGTTGTACTTTTAAATAGATGAATCATCATGTCATATCATCCACTACTTGAACAACTATACCTTAAACTATTTGTCTTATTATATTAAAGCTAAAATTTTTTAAACTAAATCCCTAATAATCAAATGAGCACTAATAATAGAGGCTTACCTGTTCAAAGTAATCCAACTCAACGACTGTAACATTAAGCGAGGTAAGCATAACAAGCCAGTAGGATCATATCCTACCCAACACGGAATTTCTAGAGTTGTTGAAACTCATAATCAAGGAAATATTTTTTAAATAAGCATACGAATCATAAAATCGGAGACCGGAATTGTAAAGATGCTATAAATGGACATGCTTTTTATGAATTCACAACAAAAAATAAATAAATATCCATCATTTCTTACTACACTGTACACAGTGGATGGACACTTCAGCTGTTACTGCCTCTCATGACAGAGATCTTTGAGTGGAACCGAGGCCGCTGGAAGTTGTTGCATTAACACTCACGCACTGGTACCTCGTGATGAGGGAACCATTCATACATTAGTGTGTCAGACTACTGCTCAAGTTGTACCTCTGATGTATGTTCGAATAAAATTCTGATTTTAATTTTAACAAAGTTAGCGTTAATTCCATAATTCCTAAATTTAAAATTTAATCAAATTACCTTATAAGTCTATTATTTTTTTTACTTTATTTTAATTTAAATATAATTTTAGATTAAATATTCAAGATTTTTTAAATCTATATACGTTTTACTTTTGAATCTTAATAAGATAATTTAGATTAACAAATCTACATTACATGAATTAAACACTTAAGCCATTAAACCTATTTACATGAATTGATTCGAATTAAAAACTCTAATTTTTCTTCTTCTTCTTCTTCTTCTTTTTTTTTTTTGAAAAAAAATAAAAAAATTTCAACCTGACATCTTTAATAACTTAATATTTTATATAATTACTGGATTTCATAACTTTTATTTTATGTAAGTTCAATTTTTAAATTTCAAAATTTATTTTATTTCGCTAACATATATATATTTTTACACTAAAATCATTTTAGTTTAAATTAGAATAATAAAAAAACACATGGATTTATCTTATGTGTCAATTAAACAAAATAAGAGATGTACTCAAATTTCTAATTCGAAATTTGATTAATAATCAGACTTAACATTTAAATTATTATTGCGTGAAAGCTAAATCTAAATTTATTATTGTTAAACATTCTATTTTTTAAAATCTAAAATTATATCGAAATATAAATTCAGATATATTTTATGTTGTTTATAATATAATCTATCTAAATTTAAATTCTGATAGATGTAGAATCTATTTAAATTCAGTTGTTAGTATTAAATAATCAGAATTTAATTATCATTATTATTAAATAGTCAAAAGTTTATTTGATTTAAAATTTAAATTTAACTACGATAATTTAATTGATTTAAAATTCAAAATTAACTACGATAATTTATATTATAATATTTATTCTAATATATAAAATTTAAACAAACCAGATTAAAACATTGGATTTAAGACCGAGTATATCTACATTTTTTTTTTTTCAGTTTTAAAATATAATTTAGTTAATTTTGAAAATATAACCATATCAGATTTCATTGACAAATTAAATACTAACTGGAAATAAATAGAAATAATTCATATCATTACCAGATTCTAAGCTAAATTAAGTTAATCTAATCCAAAACTTCTTAGAAACAAAAACTAAAATCCAACAGATTTTTTTTTAAAAAATCCAGAATAAAAAAAAAAAAAAAAACAATTCTGAAATTTCAGGGATTGAATGGGATCACCAACCTCTCTACTGTGTTTGGACGATCTGAATTCAATTGGACTCGACCCGAACACGAGCCAATCTCTCTCTCTCTCTCTCTCTCTCTCTCTCTCTCTCTCTCGTTTTCTTCGAAACTCAGTTTTTTTGTTTTTTTTTTTTAATAAATAAATCGTGGTTCCACAAGATGGGCAGTCATGATGAGGTTAAGTGCGGAATTACTCCGCTGCCGAGAGAAGAAAAAGGAGACCCACTGTTGCCGAACAAAGAAGGGAGAGGAATTTGGGGGTGGGGTGGTGTCGTGCAACGATGTGTTGAATGTTTATTTATTTTTGTTAAATGTGGTGGGGCCATTGGGTGGCTGATCCAGGCCATTGGTTTGATCGGAGGGCACCACAAACAGCAGAAGGTCGTCAGAATGTGGGTTTGTGGGTTCCCTTCCAACCAACAGTATGGATCGACCATCAGAGGGCCCTGCTGCATTCATGTACATAGGTTTAATGACTTAAGTCTTTAAATCAACTTGGTATTTAAGAAATTCAAATTTGTTAATCTAAATTATTCTATTAAGATTCAAATGTGTGATGTATATAGATTTAAAAAATCTTGAATACTTAAATCTGGAATTAGATTTAAATTAAGACAGACTAAAAAAAAGAATTTAATTAAATTCATAAGGTAATTAAGGAAAAAATATTTCCTTAATTATGAGTTTCAACAACTCAAGTTTTTTTAGATATTAGATAGGATATGATTTTACTAGGCTTGTTATGCTCACCCCGCTTAATTAATGTTTGAGTTGGATTGTTTTGAACAAGTGGACCTCTATTATTAATTCTCATTTGATTGATGTAATAGGATAGATAGTTTAAGGTGTAGTCGTTTAAGTAGTGTATGGTATATAACATGTTGATTCATCTATTTAGATTTGAGTTTAATAGTTATTTTCCTTTTAATTTGGTTGTGAATGGTTTTGTGAAATCAAATGAATACATGTGTGCAGTAATGAAATTCAATTTAGTTCATGTGCTTGGAATTCGTGTATTGAGTAGCCAACTCCGAGTACCTGGATTTTGAGGCATGACCAAAAAAAAAAAAAAAAACCACCCACGTTTATTTTCGGTCCCCAAGAAGTAAACGATAGAAAATGGAAGGTGTTATATGGGAAAATGCAAGAGAGTGTTGGGGGTTTCAGGTTGGTTGATTTAAAGTTGGGCAGTGTGAATTTCAGTCCACGCTCAATCCACAGCAGAGCCAAGATGATGTTTGGGTCATCCGATCAGTGTGGATTTCAGGTGGCTTAATTTAAAGTTGGGACCCCATTTTGGACGATCTGGTCTGGGGCTGCTGAATTCCAGTTAAAATTTCTTCCTCTTGTTTTTTCTTTTTATTCATGTATCTATTTCTTTTGCTGTTTAGGCCACAGGCACGTGAAAGTAGATCATTGCCATTAGAAACTCTCCAACCAGCAAGCAGAGAAGCTGTGGATTTTGCCAGCCAGGAGTGCAAGTGTGGAAGCAGCTTCCTCAAGGGCTCGCTTTCTAATGTCCACCTTTCAGTTGCAGAGGCCACGTTATCTGACGGGTGCTGTTCTCTTCTCTCCACCTAATCCATCCATGTGTAGATAAATAAAACACAACAACTATTGATGAACTATTGTAGACTTGGGTTATATGTACTTTTTGGAGGGATCTGATTTTTTTATTGATCGGAGAGGGTGGCTTCTAATTTTCTATTTGACTGGCTTCTAATTTTCTATTTGACTGTTCTCCGTATTAGAGAAGGGCCATTCCATATGGCAACTGAGTTTGGTACACGTGGCTTAAAAGACAGGCCATCCAAACTGTGGGCCCTTGCGATGCTAACCCTCTGCTACACCTGCTTCAGTCAAGTTCGTGATTCACCCTTCAGCGTTTGTAAAATCCACGGTCTACTAGGTTCTATCCTCTAGATCCACAACTTGGGTGGGCCAAACCACAGCAAACAATGGGGATGGGATGAAAACCATAGGTATTGTAAGGTTGAAATGATGGACAGGACCGGACGCTGCAGGTGATTCTGGACGCAGGTGCATGGTGGAGAGAGAAGGGAAAGGGGACTTTGCAGGTCCATGCTAAGTGAGGAAACAGTGGCAACCTGTCCAACTGTTTCCTTGTGGCTCATTCTAGTACCTGGTCTGCCTAATTCTTGGGGCTTAACTTTTTAATTGATGTCCTAATTGAACCTACTTCACACATATATACAGGTATATCCCTACTTGCCTTTATCATAGGAACAGGAAAAAAAGTAAAGCAGGTGCAATATATTCCATTACTCATGTGTTTGATGGATTTATATACCCATCCATAACAATAAGGGATTGCTCGGAAAACTGCTTAAGGTTGTAAGCTAACCATTCCAAATGGAATATTAAAATGAACTGTACATGCGGGGACAACTAGGGATTGGACCAAGTAAAATCCATGCATGCAAGTTTGCCCCGTAATCAATTGGATATTGTCATAAAAGTAGGGCAAAAAAGAACTTCGTAGGCCACAACAGATAACAATCATGGATTATGCCACCATAGAAAAAAATTCAATGGTTTCTCAACTCAAAATGGGCAACATACCCACCACTTGATCTGACTAAATCGTGGAACCCCTGTCATCAAGACAGTCTCAACAGCATATTGGTAGGGCACTGAACATAAGACTCGATCCCAGGCCTCTTACCTCATCAGGAGAGAGACACACCAACAGAGATACTGAAGTGGGCCTCTCAATCCTTACCACCGAAGTGTTTTGTTGTACACAAGAAAGATAGCCTAGAAAATAAGAATAATGATAGTATAATTGGCTTAATATGGATCATATCCAGTTGAGACCACGACATTGCCAAAATGAGATTTCCATTGCTTTCATCAAAAGATAATTTTTATTTTTTTTGGCAATCAACAGTTGGTAGGCGAGAAGATGCTGTACATCATGTAAGGGGAGAACATAGATTCCAACCATCAGCAAAGTCAATAGTGCCACACTTTGCATACTTTGCCGTGGGTCCCCCCCTCCCTCCCTGAGCAGAGGTATGAAATGATTGTTAGCAGAATAAAATACTTTCCATACAAAGCCAGCAAATTGTAGAATCCACCACCCGGAGAGGTGGGCCCCACCTATGTAGCAGTTGATCAGAAACCAACAGTTTGACTCAGCCAAGCATCCAAAGCTTTTTACTTACAAAAAACAACGGTATGACACGTCATAAAAAAGAGGCCAACCCCAGTTGATTTCAAGAATGGACAAGGAAAAAGTAGTTGCTGCATATAATCATTTCATTAAACAGGGAAAGTAATACAGCTCCAGTCTGCACAGTTACAGCATTGCATGCATGTGGGTAAATGTTCACAACAAAAAAAGGCATGCATGCATGTGGGCAATGTTCACGCATGCTCTCACATGCTTAATAACTACATCCTCTAGTTGCAGGCTCCTCCTTTTTTGCATTTTTATAATTTTGGCCCGTAGCTTATTTAGGCCCGTAGCTTGTATGCTTAGTCTCGTGGGCTACTCCAGGTAAATGGGCCCCCACTAGAGGTTGTATTCCTTATGATGAATTGGTTAAGTACCTAGACCCTTCATGGTTAGGTAGAGAGTTCATCTTCACCTCATTGGCACCCCTATTCATCTTCATGGCCCACTCCCATACGCATTATATGCATGCTTGGTTGAGGTATGATTGTCCATGGTTGTGCCATTGTGTAAGACATGTTGGTATCTCCCCGAGGGATGGAGTTTTCCCTCTTGAGCACGATGGATGCTTGAGATTGATGCATGAGTGATTGTGTGATTCATGCATCCGGCATTGCATAGCATGTGAATATCCGCCCTTGCTTCATCAAGGCCATAGCTAGGGGTGGGCATCGAGCCGAGTCGAGTCGAGGTGGGCCAAGCTCGGCTCGACTTGTCCATGTTATACTCGAGTTCGAGCTCGGCCTCGAGCTCAACATTGAAGCTTGGCTTGTTTGTTAAAGCTGTCGAGTCGAGTTAGGGTTTAAGTTGAGTTGAGTTTACCTCGAGTCGAGCTTGAGCTTGTTGGGTGAGAGAGTAATGGATTCTGTTCTTGATCCTCTTCCATTGATTTAGAAGAAAAGTTAAATAAAAAATTTTTAAAGAGGCATTTTATATGACGCTCCACCAAGTGAAATTCATTTTTGGTTTGGCCCGACAACCGAAACAAGGTGTAGTCCATCTTTCAGCAGTCCAGAAAATCTATCTATGTGGGCCCTATGATAGAAGAACCATGGGCCAAAAGCATCCTCAATTGTATGTTCTGAATTACCCATCATCAAGGCCATACTTTCCAATGGATAGGATTTTGAACAGACCCGGGACCACAGAAAAGTGGGACCCACCTGTATTGTTGCTGCTCAGACAAAAGCGCAGTTTCCATTACTTTGTAGATGATATGAGGACTTGTAGCTCACAACATATTACCAAAGGATATGTCTATTCATGTGAGTACTCCATACAATATACCATTTTGGATTCAAGAGATCGTCAACACCAACATCAAACTCTTCGCTGCAGGGGTGAAAGCAAAGAAATCCCACTTCAACTTTCTCTGCATTCCCCACAACTTTAATATATTTATTAATCGAGCCGAGTCGAGCTCGAGTTTGAGCTTCGAGTCGAGTTGAAATGCCCCCTGGTTGAACTCGACTTGAACTCAACTCGAGCTTCAAATAATTAGCTTGACTCGGCCCAAATCGGCCATTCAAGCCGAGTCAATCCGAGCTAACTCGAGCCAAGTCGAGCGAGTTTTTCGAGCTAGCTCGACTCGTGAACAGCCCTAGCCGTAGCCTCCACAAGTATATTGTGGATGGCCGTGTGTGGACACCGGAAATGATACTTGAGCATTGGGGCGCATAAGATGTCCCTAGGTGAAAGCCCCTAAACCTTCACGGTACCGAGAAGACGCCTCAACGCCGAGACCGAGTGGAAATCATGAGCGCCTAAGTGCCTTATATCTTTACGCCGTGACTCCCACTGTTGCGAGGTCGGTTGAGATGGGGTTTGGCCTTACCCGCTTGAGTGAGGGGGCATAGCTAGGCTGAGTCTGACTAGCTCGTAAATGGGTCTACTACCGTCGAGCCTCGCTGGTGATTGGCTGTCCACAGGCGGGTAGTGAGGTCTCCTACGCTAGTTTGATTGTGCGGGTCTTGGAGAGCGACAGTCATCCGGGTCCGCTACCATTGAGCCTCGCTGGTGATTGGCTGTCCACAGGCGGGTAGTGAGGTCTTCTACGCTCGTTTGACAGTGCGGGTCTTAGAGAGCGGCAGTCATCCTGAAGTGAACTTGACCCCGGTGGATTCCTTATGATGGAACTGTACTTGATGTATGGATTGGATATGGGGATTGACATTACTTCGCATTGCATTGGCATCGGCTGTATAAGCCTTATGTTGCATCGCCTTGCTATGATGCTCAGTACACATGTATTGCATTGCATAGCCCTGGGTACGGCTTACTACATTCATAGCTTAGCCTCGGTACGGCTAGTATCATTCATGTTTCCTTCTGCATTCTCCTCTATCTTCTTCTGAGCACCATTGTTACACACCTTCACCACCCTCTAAGCTTTGTATAAGCTTATGCACGATTGATGCGTGCAGAAGATCCTAGGTCGGCGCAGTAGCGGCGGATCATTGGATTGGAGTGCGCTGACCAGTTGTAGACTTTTCTCTTCCTTTCTTACCTTATGTATTTCCTTTTGAGCCTTATGTACCTATAAAGTTTTAATTCTTAGTAGATTTTGCAATGCGTTCCTATGGTTACTTTCTGAGATTACTGTGTTATGATCTTGAGTATGCTCTATCGGATTAGATTTATGCTATGGAAATCCTCCTTATGGGATCACAGGATTGGAACTTGAGCCAGGAACCGAGAATGGGGTACTACGGAGGTTGTTGCGGCTGGAACCAGTTATCGGGTTCCTTATGAGTTCGGTCACCGAGTCCAGGTCGTGACACATGGGCCACGCTTGAGTGGCATGCTCAATGTTGCGTTCTTTCGTACAGGCATAGTTGATTTTTTATACATTCATGTCATTATAATATTGCCTACAATATCCCTATATGCAATTTGCACAAATTCATACTGATTTACTCCAATTCGTAAGAGAAATATGCATATATGCATCTTGTTACTGTTAACTTAATGTACCTTGCACACACTGATTTCTGCTTAGACTTCTTTTTTTCTTTTTTCTTTCTTCTTTTTTAATGAGGATTTTGCTTAGACTTAGGCACCTTGTTATGGGATATTGGCATATTCCTTTCGATGGTTGTGGTTGTGGTCTTGCCCTAAGTTGTTTTACTGGAGTGCTCTCGTTTCTGGTAAGCTCTGTGCAGCCTGATTTGACTGTTTCTTTTGGTCAAATTTAACATTTGTATTCCTGTGTGACTGCAATCCAAATGTTTAAACTAGTCTTTGTCAAGCGCACTTGATGAAGGGCAGGG
This sequence comes from Magnolia officinalis, assembly GCA_021015155.1. NCBI lineage: Eukaryota > Viridiplantae > Streptophyta > Magnoliopsida > Magnoliales > Magnoliaceae > Magnolia > Magnolia officinalis. The sequence goes on along the minus strand of JAJHSJ010000006.1, from coordinate 85,766,721 downwards.
CTGTTAGGCTGGAAGATGGTGCTTCTCTTTCAAGGAACTTTTGGCAATATGGTTTGCTTTTTAACCAATGCTACATATAGCAAGCAGTTTTGAATTTGCATTTTAAGCCTAATCGAAAACCCAAATCTGTGTCGTTGTGATTTAATTTATTGGCCACTCACCCATTTCTTTTCTTGTACGATTAGTCTGCAGAAGCTTATGCACCTCAGTGAGAAATGGGAAGTGTGGTGCTCATAGTTTAGGTAGCTGTCTTAGATGCACTTCCATTTCTGTTCTATTTTTTGTTATTATTCTCGCTTTTATTTTCTTGTGCATAGTGTGCTTTCATTTCTCTTCCATTTTAGTTCTGCTTATTCCCTTTTGGCGTTTAATAAAGTGCATTTTCTTAGCGGCCCTAGCCGAATGTTTTGTTTTTTTTTTTTTTCCCTTTCTCTTGCTTTTCCCCCCTTCTTTTAATACAATCTACGTTACCCTTCAAAAAAAATAAATAATAAAGTGCATTATCTTTCCAAAGAAAAGTTATGTCTGCTTATATATTCTTGCGCTTAGCAGGACAACATATCTAAGCATGGTGATTATCTTAACACAAATGTCTTTAGTTATTAAATATTTTCCTAATTTTTTTTTAATCTATAAAAACATTTTACTAATTTTGGTCAACTTAGTGTCTTATCAGATATATCTTTAAATTTTTTTTTCCAATCCAATGGCTTATCAGTTGGAGCTCATTTTTCTAATGCTGGGTGCTTTTGCAGTGTTTTACTCCATCACCTGGTAATATTAATGGAGGCTTCCACAGCTTTTGTTAATGTAATTTTTGAAGATATTGGCTTCAAGTCGAATGTAGTACTCTGACATGTGTATAGTACTCTGACATGTCGCAATAGACCACGTGCTGCTCCTGCTTCAGGCTAAGTTCCTGTAGGAACCTCTTCATCTAAAGCATCTCTTTACATGGCTCTGTGACTGCAATGTACTCGGCCTCTGTCGTCGATATTGCTACGACATTCTGTAGCTTGCTCTGCGAAGAAACCGCTCCCCCTACAAACGTGAACATGAACCCCGATGTAAGCTTCTTGGAGTCTATATCACCTGCCATATCTGCATCTGTGTAGCCCTCTAACACAAGTTTTTCGTCACCATAGCATAGGCTCAATCTAGATGAGCCTCTTAGATACCGCAATATCCACTTAACTGCTGCTCAATGTTCTTTGTTATGATTGACAAGATACCGGCTGATAACACCAACAGCATATGCTATGTTTCGGCGTGTACACACCATATCATACATCAAACTTCCTACAGCTGACGCATAGGATATCTTCTGCATCTCTTTCACCTTTGCCTTCGTCTTGGGACACTGCCTGTTTCTCAATCTGAAGTGACCATCCAGTGGAGTACTGACCGGCTTCGCTGCATTCATATTGAACCGCTCTAGGACTTTCTCAATATACCGCTCTTATGACAGCTAAAGATTCCTACTGCTTCTGTCACGGGTTATCTCCATTCCTAGGATTTGTTTAGCTGAGCCCAAGTCTTTCATCGCAAATGACTTGCCCGACTCCTGTTTCATCCTGTCGATCTTCTTGACGTCTTTTCCCATGATGAGCATGTCATCAACGTATAACAACAGAACTAAGAAATCACTATCTGAGAACTTACGCGTGAACACACAGTGGTCCGACTCCGTTCTGTCATACCCATGTTTTAACATAAACAAGTCGAACTTCTTGTACCATTGTCGTGAAGCTTGTTTCAGCCTATACAAGCTCTTCCTTAGCCTACACACCATATGCTCTTTGCCCTTGACTTCGAACCTCTCTGATTGGTGCATGTATATCTCTTCTTCCAGGTCACAATGGAGGAAGGTAGTTTTAACATCTAACTGCTTTATCTCCATATCCATGCTAGCTGCCAACCCAAGCAACATCTGTATGGATGTCATCTTCACCACTGGTGAGAATATCTCCTCGAAGTCTATGTCTTTCCTCTGACCAAACCCTTTCACCACAAGTCTAGCCTTGAACCTTGTCTGTGAATTCTTCTGCTCAACCTTCTTTCTGAACACCCACTTGTTGCTCAAAGCTTTCTTGCCTTTAGGCAATTTCACCTTGTCATAGGTGTGGTTCTTATGCAAGGATTTCATCTCCTCTTGCATAGCTTTCAACCACTCCTTCTTGTGCTCGTCGGCTAGGGTCTCAGAATAATCTTCTGGCTCTTCCCCATCAATCAACATAATGTACTCATGCGGCAAGTACCTCTTGGACGGATGTTTGTCCCTAGATGACCTCATCACCTGTGGCTCAACAAGTGGATCAAGTGGGGGCTACTCCCCTGGTCCATCTTCTGAAGGAACTCCCTCGTCATCAGGCACCACGGGAGAAATAACTGGATCCATGTCCTCTAGCTCACCTAAACTAGGCTGGTTCTTCTCTGGCTTACCAATGTCTTCTATACATTGATCTTCAAAGAAAACCACATCTCTGCTCCTAACAAGCTTCTTCTTGGTCGGATCCCACAATCTGTAACCGAACTTTTCATCACCATATCCTAAGAACACACACTGCCTGATCTTCATATCGAGCTTGAATCTCTCGTCCTTTGGTACGTGAACTGATGCCCTGCATCTAAACACCCTAAGATGACTGTACGATGAATCTTGTCCAATCCACACCTTCTCAGGTACTTCTCCATTCAATAGGGCTGATGGAGACTTGTTTATCAAATACGCCGCCGTGTGCATTGCTTCTCCCCAGAACGTCTTGGACAATTTTGTATAGGATAACATGTATTTGATTCTCTCAACAATGGTGCGATTCATTCGCTCAACTACAACATTATGCTGGGGGGTCTTGGGAACCGTTTGTTCATGCCGTATACCCAGGGACTTGCAGTACTCATGAAAGTCGTCAATGTATTCACCACCATTGTCAGTGTAGATGCACTTCAATGATCTACTTGTCTCTCTCTCTCGACCATAGCATGAAACAATTTAAACACACCAAAAACCTCATCCTTGGATTTCAAAGTATATACCTAAACCCTCATAGATGCATCATCTATAAAAGTGACAAAATACAATTCCCCACCCCAAGGTTTTTGTCCTCATAGGACCACAAACATAAGAATAAACCAAATCTAATGCATGCACTTTATTAACATGAGAAGCAGTTTTAACGAATGAAACTCTATATTGTTTCCCTGATAAACAATTAAGACAGATTTTGAGAGGTGTACCTGTCACGTCTGGAAATAGTCGCTTCCTCGCTAGGAGCTAAAGCCTTTTTTCACTCATATGGCCTAGACGCCTGTGCCATATGTCAATAGTTGAATCTTCCGCTGCGTTCAACCCACCCTTGCACACACTGACATTTGCCTTGTAAAGGGTGTAACGCTTCTTTCCTCTGGCTACGATTAACGAACCCTTGATAAGCTTCCAGCGCCCATCAGCAAACCGGCTTTTATAGCCATCATCATCCAACCTTTTCGTCGACATCAAGTTGAGGCGAAGGTCTGGGATATGCCTCACATCCGTGAGAACCAATGTGTAGCCCACATCGGTCTTCACACAAATATCACTGACCCGTACTATCTTCGATATGCCAGAATTCTCCATCCTCACGGTCTCATGATCACCTGACTTGTAGCTTGTGAAGAAATCCCTGCGTGGAGTCGCATGAAAAGAAGCTCCCGAGTCAATCACTCAGTCGGTGTCCTGACTCGTAGCCGTGAGACATATATCGTGATCTGTTGAAAGAATAACTACAACGTCGCCATATGAAGCGATCGCTGTGGAATCTGATTCATCTTCCTCCTTTCTTTTTCCTTTTTTGTCATTCTTCTTACCAAGACATTCATGCTTATAGTGGCCCTTCTTGCCACAATTCCAGCAATCAACATCATTCCTGTTACTCGACCTGCCTCTTGATTTATCTCGAGCCTTCCCGCCCTTCCTGTTCTTTCATCTCCCCATTCCTGCGTCACAAGGGTCTCTTGCTGAGTAGACCCCTGAGACTTCCTCATTGTCTCCTCATTGAAGAGACAGCTAGTAATCTGTTCCATGGAAATCTTTCCGTCTGGCGCAGAGTTACTTAGAGACACCACCAATGTCTCCCAACTGTCAGGCAATGAACTAAGCAATAGCAAAGCCTGCAATTCATCATCCAAGACCATCTTCATAGCGAAGAGTTTGTTCACTATATTGTTGACCTCATTCATGTGCTCGGCCACAAAACCACCATCCTTGAACTTGAGATTCACAAGTTGCCTTATCAGAAAATTTTTATTACCGGTTGTCTTCCTCTCATACGACCCTTCTAATTTCAGTCATAGGCTAGCTGCTGAGGTCTCTGTAGACACATGGTGAAACATAGAATCATCAAACCATTGTCTAATAAACCCCACCGCCTTTCGGTCCATCTTCTTCCAATCATCATCAGACATATCCTTGGATTTTGCTGATATGCCTAAAATTGGAGAATATAGGTCCTTGCAATAAAGCAAGTCCTCCATTTTAGCCTTCCATATGATCTAGTTAGAACCATTGTTGATGAACCACATTCCATAATTCAAAACCAATCCTACCTGTTCAATGAACTTAGCTCTGATACCACTTTGTTGGGGGCCTTTCACAAAACCTTAGGATCTAGCCTACCGAAACAAACCAGAATTATGGATAATAAAGCAATGAAATAAATCAAAGTATAAATCACACACCACACAAGAGATTTTTACGTGGAAAACCCTCAAAGAGGTAAAATCACGGGACCTCGTCCAGATCAACAATTCACTATGAAGTAGAACGTTACAACCGTCTTCACTCACACAGGAGTGGATAAACAATGAGAGAATAAAAGAAAAACGGAGAGATCAAACCGATTACAAGGACGTAGGAGCACTGAGATATAAATTGCACAGTAGATAACCTCCACGAGCATAACCTCCCTTCTACAAGCTTCCTCTCTCTTTTTCTCTTTCTCCCACACCTTTGATAGCCCTAAACCCTTGTAAAGCTTTAGGAAACCCTCTTGTCATACCTAGAAGGCCCTAGGTACCTCCTATTTATAGTTTAGGAAACTCCCTTCCGCATCCTTGTTGCGAAAAGACTCAAAATCCGCAATCCGTACAAAATCGCGGAACGAATCTACGTAACCACGATCGGTCAAGCGCCACCCACGACCGGTCGAGCACCCCCGGGGAAAAATAGCCCAAAGTCGTTGGACTTTGAGTCGAGTCAGGGCTCGACTCCACGACTGGTCGTGCACCAGCCCTCGATCGGTCTAGCGAGGCTCACAACCGGTCGAGCACGGGACAAAAATCCCATCATAGTGCCTCAGTCTAGTTATCTTTTTATTTTCTGCTGCATCGTTTTGCTTCTTGGCATCTGTCTGAGTGCACACACATAAAAACACACACACACAAACTCTCTCTCTCTCTCTCATGAACTGTTTGCAAACTCCTTGCTGGCTCAGCACACAGTAGTTGTGCTAAGGTATATTTGTGTGTGTTCATGCTAGTGGGCTTGTTGGTGTGTATGTGTCATTCATGCTTAGTGGGCTTGTTTAGTACTGCCAGTCATCAGCATTTCGCAAATCCCTTTTTCTGGGTAAGTGCACAATGGGGATGGGATGAAAACCATAGGTATTGTAAAGTTGAAATGATGGACAGGACCGGACGCAGGTGCATGGTGGAGAGAGAAGGGAAAGGGGACTTTGCAGGTCCATGCTAGTGAGGAAACAGTGGCAACCCATCTAACTGGTTCCTTGTGGCTCATTCTAGTACCTGGTCTGCCTAATTCTTGGGGCATAACTTTTTAATTGATGTCCTAAGTGAACCTACTTTACACACACACACACACACACACACACACACACACACACACACACACATATATATATATATATTCAGGTATATCCCTGCTTGCCTTTAAGAAAAGAAAAAAGGAAAGCAGGTGCAATATATGCGCCATTACTTACGTGTTTGATGGATTTATATGCCATCCATAGCTCATGAAGGCTAATCGGGAGAGAAGAAAAAAAAAGCCTAAAGCTATTCGCATTACACACGATAGCTATAAAGATTTCAGTCCAGGTAGAATGGATAGTACATAGCTAGTGAAACAATAAGGGATTGCTCCGAAAGCTGTCAAGGTTGTAAGCTAACTATTCCAAATGGAATATTAAAATGGCGAACTGTTGTAGGTGTGGTAGACCCATAAAAACAGATTGGGGTTTGCAAGTCACACAGCGCCTCCATGCAACCGGCATGCATGGGCCTGAAAAATAAATCACTGATCTTGTCCCGCCTGCACGGCAACTGTGCATGCGGGACAACTTGGGATTGGACCACCCAGCAAAATCCATGCATGCAAGTCTGCCCCATAATCAATTGGATATTGGCATAGAAGTAGGGCAAAAAAGAACTTCGTAGGCCACAACAGAGAACAATCATGGATTATGCCACCATAGAAAAAAATTCAATGGTTTCTCAACTAAAAATGGGCCACATACCCACCACCTGATCTGACTAAATCGTGGAACCCCCTGTCATCAAGACAGTTTTAACAGCATATTGGTAGGGCACTGAACAGCCAAGGTAAGACTCAATCCCAGGCCTCTTACCTCATCAGCAGAGAGACACACCAACGGAGATACTGAACTGGGCCTCTCAATCCTTACCACCGAAGTGTTTTGTTGTACACAAGAAAGATAGCCCAGAAAATAAGAATAATGATAGTATAATTGGCTTGATATGGATCATCATATCCAGTTGAGACCACGACATTGCCAAAATGAGATTTCCATTGCTTTCATCAAAAGATACTTTTTATTTTTTATTTGGCAATCAACAGTTGGTAGGCGAGAAGATGCTTTACATCGTGTAAGGGGAGAATATAGATTCCAACCATCAGCAAAGTCAATAGTGCCATACTTTGCATACTTTGCCGAGGGTCCCCCCCTCCCTCCCTGAGCAGAGGTATGAAATGATTGTTGGCAGAATAAAATACTTTCCATACAAAGCCAGCAAAGTGTAGAACCCACCTCCCGGAGAGGTGGGCCACACCTATGTAGCAGTTGATCAGAAACCAACAGTTTTACTCAGCCAAGCATCCAAAGCTTCTTACTTACAAAAAACAACGGTATGACACGTCATAAAAAAGAGGCCAACCCCAGTTGATTTCAAGAATGGACAAGGAAAAAGTAGTTGCTGCATATAATCATTTCATTAAACAGGGAAAGTAATACAGCTCCAGTCTGCACAGTTACAGCATTGCAAGCATGTGGGTAAATGTTCACAACAAAAAAAGGCATGCATGCATGTGGGCAATGTTCACACATGCTCTCACATGCTTAATAACTACATCCTCTAATTGCAGGCTCCTCCTTTTCTGCATTTCTATAATTTCTCTACAAAGATTACCAAAGATACAGAATTGAACGAATTTGCTGCCTACATGTGAGCAAAATTAGCAGCAAAGATGCAGAAGAATAGCAAGAATAGAGCCATCCATTTCTTACAGTTATTTATAACAAACACATGACAAAGATCAATACATTCTGCAGCTTTTAGGGTTGAACCTGAGCCACCGCTTTCTCCAGCATCGAAGTCCCATGGAACACCATTATCTGTATGTCTCTCCTATACTTCTGCAACTGTTCATCACAAAATTTCTCATTGTTGATGAGCATGGGAAAAAAACAGAAGATTGCACATACAAATTCTAGGCAAGAGATCGAGCACCATTGGTTTCCCACCACCCACTGATTGTGGGCAGATAGGTACCTAATGCATGTTTCCTTAGGAATCAAGATTGGAACGCACATAGGATTCTCATCCCTGCCAATGGATGGTGGGAGATTTTGGTGCACCTCGATGGGAGCACGTGGATTGTGCTCCAACACCACTGACAGGAAGTTCGGACTCAGGCAATGAAGCAGTTACTCGTGATTTGAAAAATTGGAAATTTTTAAGAAATTCAGCGCCATTTTCAAATAGAACTTTGCTAAGTGTGCGCAATAAAGAACATGTACACGCCCACACATGTGCCAGCAGGGCACAGTAGATACAAGATCCAATCCTTCCATAAGAACAGCACCACTATATTGATGCGCTAGCCCATGAATCAGGTTGATCCATATCAGGTGGGCCGCACTTAGCACAACAAATGTAAAGCTCTGAAAAACTTGCTGAAGTTTTCTAACCCACCCACCTGTTCTCAATATTGGGAGCCCACATGCTGAGTGGAGTGGATTTACTTTTGGGAAAAGACGTACAAGGTCAGACCAACCTGATGGATGGGTTGAATCTTGCACCTAGCATGTACATGCAACTTTATTGTGCACGGATGTGTGCCTAGCAAAGCTCTTCAATATGTAAGAAACACATCAACTTTGAGTGCTAGAAATTCGAGCACTATTCTCAAAATATAAGCAATGTCCACAATTCAATAAATTATTGGGAAAGAGTTCTTTTTACTGAAAGGTTGTGAATTTTCATGAAACTTTCAAGATGGTCAGAATTGCAATTTGGATTACTACAAAGAGACCCAAATAATAATAATAGAGCTTTCGATGAATGAAAATGGATTTACCTGCTCATCAGTCATCTTTTTGAAGCCAAATTTATTTGTCCAGATGGATTCGGCTTCCTCAGCAGCAGGAAGTATGATATTTTCCACGTTCAAGCACCCCAATAACCTCTCAATGCATGCAAATAACACTTGAAAATAGCCCTGAGAAAATTGACAGATTAGATGATGAACAGGAAACCACAATAGATGAAAGACAAAAGGAGGTTAATAGCTGGTGCATCTTGATTGTGTGCTCCACTAATTGTACCAGGTTCAACATCAACTTAGATCATGGTAAATCAATAATATGAGGAACTATAAGCTGCAAAAAATAGGGCCCACAGGCAATCCAGACCACCGGTCTGTCCTGTTCCACCCAGCCACCAAACTTGGGCCTTTTTCAGCTGATTGTGGATGATTGTTGCATTTGTCTTCTTAGACATCTATCTGCAACCTAGAAACTGAAAGAAGGGTTATTTACAGCATCTCCCAACATATCATTGTTTTGGATCACCAAACCATAATTTAATGCTGGGGGTGGAATTTTGGGAGTGTTGCAAGTTTGAATCTGTACACGATGCCATGAACATTTTCTGTTCTTTATTGTTGCTTTTTTATGCAATCTATTCATTAGATCTGTAATCAGCAGAACCAGAAAGAGTACTAGAGAGAGAGAGAGAGAGAGCACAGAAATCATAAGCATAAGAAAAACACTAGAACAAGAAAAAGAAAGAGTTGAAAACTAATCTGAAAAGCACATGGAAATCATAAGCATAAGAAAAACTCTAAAAAAAACAATGCCAATAAAAAAAACCAAGTGCATCGCAATCAGCTTTTACTTTTCAACTTGAATGCATTACCTTTCCTTGGCTTTCTTTACTTGTAGCGACCAAAGGAAGTTCAGCAACATCCTGACCAAATATTCTAAGGATTCCAGCTGATACAACATCTGAACTGCATTGATTAAAAATGCAAGTATCAAAACAATTATGATCTGGAATACAAAAACTGCATAGAGATAGGAATGTGAAAGTTTGAATCTTCTGCAAAGTTTTATTTTGGCTTAAAGATGCCAGCTCTTACTTTACAGTTAAAATTGCACAATACATCCCACCAAATTCTTGACCCGCTACATTTCTTCTGCAAAATATTTAAGAAACCACAGCAATGTGGGATGCTATATAAGATACAAATCATAAAGGAGGAGAAGAAAAGGATACAAGGAATCGGCAATTTATTTATTTATTTGAAAGATAATGGAATTGGCAATTTATGCCTTACACTAAAACAAAATAATGATAATAGTAATACATACAGGCATTCATGCCCGCATGCAATTGGGATCACTTGTGTCCTTATATGGGCTGGTGCGTAGTTATTCACATTCGCACCCTTGCCGGCAGACAGAATCAATTCATTTGTACAAAATTCAAGTGAACAATGTCCATGACTTACCCGTAGACCATAGCAGGGATCAGATCACGACCTGTTTTTTCAACTATAGGATCGAAACAATCCTGGCAGAAAGAAAGAGGCAATGTTAAATAAGACAAACAAACAAGCACCTGCACATCAGGAAGGATTTTCATTCACGATTCAACAAACATAAAATTCATTTCATTTCCTTTTTATGGCTTCATATGTTGGTTTTCGGGTTTTCTATGCTACTCCAATTAGGGATGCACACGGTTCGGTTTCGGTTTTGAAACTGGAACCGAATGGCCAAGGATGTAGTTGAATTGGTCCTGCCAGCTGTCAATCTGGACCGTTAATGTGAAGGGGGCCACCTTTAGTTCTCATCCCTTTTGGAACCGGATCCGAACCGTGTGCACCCCTAACTCCAATTTCCAATTCAATAATTTCCAAGTATCTAATCGGTCCCTAAAGTATCTGAAATTTGAAGAACTACAGCTGATTTGATAAATATTGCAACATATGTAAGCAAAGGTATTACTTGGATTCCGTGGCCAGGCATATATATCACTACATGCAACTCATTAAAATTATTTTTACTGAAGTATATGCAACAACATATATATGCAAGCAAGGAAAACTATTACTAGAATTCTGACAGAGGACCACAGGCACATAGATTGCTTCACTAGTCACTACATCTGCAAGAATTAATATTAGTATTTTTTTTTCCATCATCACCACCTCATCGTCCTAGCCATTTGAGGTTGGTGTTTCGAACCCTGTTTCGCTAATCCCACTATCCTCAGAAAGTGAAAAATCCTTCTATCACTTCATAGCTGAAAAGGAGACGCTTGCTGACAAATACAAACTCTTTGATCTTCCTTCAAAAAGGAAACACCTGTTCTAGCATATCAAGAATAAACTTGCATCTCAATCTCACAATTCCATAGATTCCTGGGGAACTGCATTGACCAAAAACCTTTGTCATTCGCCACTTCATAAACATCCTCAATAGAAGAATTCCAGTTAGTTATCAAATATAACCTCAGAAACCTATTAGCTAGAGTCAATTCGTCAAAATCGCATGACTTGTGATATGAATCATGTGATTTATATTGAACCACACACCAAAATACATGAATTGCAGGTTCAAATAGCGAATCACAATTTTTCATAACCGGTTATCATATGAAGCATATTGTCGTTGTATTGAATCGTATGATTACCGTATCAAATTGTCTTAATCATAGCATAATTTTGGACTGTAAATGGGGCCCAAGATGACATAAAAATGAATTTTCCCCATTTTTATACATTTTTCCTTCTTTTTAAAAACCTTTTACCTTTAATTGAGAGAGAGAGAGAGATGGGATTCAAAAACCCCAATAAAAGAAATCAAAATATCCTTTTCTTCGGTCAACAGAAACAAATTCCCACTTTCTTTAACATCATTTTACACTCAAGAAAGGTAAAATTATTAAAGGACTCTCGTATGTTTTTTAAGGTAAATTTCTTGAAAAAAGAAAGGCTAAAGGAAAGAGAAGAATCATTTAACACTATCATGATATGCATATAGCATACAAGTTCTCAATTTCCAATATCATGACATGTATTACTTTCCTTGATGCATATTGATTTGTTTTTAAATTTTCTGATTTATTTGTATTTTTCAGATATTTTCATTGTTCTAAGAAAAACAGAGTATCTTAGTCTATGATACGAATTGCAATTTGATACGATAAGATTTTGACAATATTGGCTAGAGTATCATCCCCCACCCACAAGGTCTTCCATTCTCCATTGCCAACTTTGAATCTTACACCTTTATGGAAAATTTTGCCCACACCTTAGCAAAAGCCTGCCTATATCATGACTGGGAATAGTCAGGGTTTGCTTCTCCTCAATCTCACCCTGACTTTTCCTACCTATGACAAGATCTGCGTTGACTCTTCTCTAACCTTGACTCGGAAGAAAGAATTTAAGGCCTAGATATATTGCTGCACCAATCGCATCTGATGATAGAGAAGTAATTTTCACATGATCTCTATTTATGACTTCAAGAAAGAGGGAGTGATGATCGATGTCCCCAAATATACTCCCCCCACCCCCAAAAATAAATAAATAAATAAAAATAAAAGACCCAAAAATGTGTGTAGCAGAATTCCTTGGATCAAGATACAGGCATTAGGGAAGTCCTCTTTAATGCAAGGGCATTTTCACACTGGGCTCGAGTGGGGTTGCTTGTGGCATGCAGGGGCACACTCGGGGTGGGTGCGGCCCACGGAAGAGATCTCGTGTTCGAGACTCCTCACCAAGGGTGATTAATGCGCATTTCACACCGGGCTCGAGTGGGGGTAGCCCGTGGGATGCGGGGACACACTCGGGGTAGGCGGCCCATGTGATTTGGTGCCCACGAAGGGGGTTCGGCCGAGGTCCTAACCCAAGCAATATGGGGCCTGGGCTATGAGATAAAGGGATTAATTCGTCATACTCTAATAGTTCGAGCTTTTAGAGCAAGTGGTTAATTGTCCTGCATCAAATTGGTATCAGAGCGGGAGGTCTCGGGTTCGAGACTCCTCACCGGGGGTGATTAATGCAGGGGCATTTTTACGCTGGGCTCGAGTGGGGTCGCTTGTGGGATGCAGGGCACACTCGGGGTGGGTGCGGCCCATGGAGGAGATCTCGTGTTCGAGACTCCTCACTAGGGGTGATTAATGCGCATTTCACACCGGGCTCGAGTGGGGTAGCCCGTGGGATGCGGCGACATAGTCGGGGTGGGCGGCCCATGTGATTTGGCGCCCACGAAGGGGGTTCGGCCGAGGTCCTAACCCATGCAATATGGGGCCTGGGCTATGAGATAAAGGGATTAATTCGCCATACTCTAACAGTTCGAGCTTTTAGAGCAAGTGGTTAATTGTCCTGCATCAAATTGGTATCAGAGCGGGAGGTCTCGGGTTCGAGACTCCTCACCGGGGGTGATTAATGCAGGGGCATTTTCACACTGGGCTCGAGTGGGGTCGCTTGTGGGATGCAGGGGCACACTCGGGGTGGGTGCGGCCCACGGAGGAGGTCTCGTGTTCGAGACTCCTCACCAGCGGTGATTAATGCGCATTTCACACCGGGCTCGAGTGGGGTAGCCCGTGTAATGCGGGGACACACTCGGGGTGGGCGGCCCATGTGATTTGGCGCCCACGAAGGGGGTTCGACCGAGGTTCCTAACCCATGCGATATGGGGCCTGGGCTATGAGATAAAGGGATTAATTCGCCATACTCTAACAGTTCGAGCTTTTAGAGCAAGTGGTTAATTGTCCTGCATCACTCTTCCATTACATTCCAAATCTCCCAAACTTCAAGCAGAGAGGGACTTTTCATCCCCGATGTGAAAGCTACTACCTTAGGGTTGGTTTGGGTAGGGGATCCCGCACACTCGGGATTAAGTCTAATCCCGATTTTGGTGGGTCCCAAGCTAGGAGGTGAAATTTGGGAGGGGCTCCATAATGCCATATGGGTGCAGTGAAATGAGGTGAGGTTATCGATGGGTGGCTGCTAAAAAAGTTTATATAAGGATTTAGCATAGCATCTTCCGGATTTCTCCTTGGCCCCATATCATAGCATTGGAGACTCCTGCCACGGGCTTTGCAAGACAAAGAAGCCTCCTTGAGAGATTTGCAAGATCTTTGCCGGCTTCTTCCGAGTCTTCTATGACATGATGTTGCCCATGATATTTCCTCTCTAATTAGTGGGTAGCAATTTGAAACCGTTATCTGTATGGAGTGAGAATGAAGCGCTAGCCTTGGAAAAACCTCACACAACTTTTTTTCACATACCCAAATATCTTCTCAAAATTGAATCCTTTGGCCGTTTCCCAAAGACAAAGCCACCCCGTCCGAGAATGTCTTTCAGCCGAGCCATTGATTTCCATAGATATGAGGTTCTATAGAGGGACAAGATGTGGGTCTACCATCCCCTTTCTTGAAGACCGTATTTTTTGTCCAATGGTTTCTTTCCACAAGGAATTCATGTCTGATCCGAATCTCCATAGCCATTTTGCAAGGAGAGCATCATTAGACGAGCCTAGAAGCCTTAAACCGGTGCCACCACATGCTTGAGGCTTGCATATGTCGTCTCATTTCATCAAGTGGAATTTATGTCCAATGCTCCTTGCCATAAGAAATCCCTCATAAGTTTTTCCAATTTATCTAACACCAATTTCAGGCAACGGAATAAAGACTTTTTTTAAAAAAGATTCAACAGAATAAAAACATGAATTGACCTCCTACCTAAACGGACGCTTAGTTTTCTGAAGGTGAGATACATGCAGCAAAAGCCCTACTTTGAGACCACTTTTCCAGTGAAGATTTTTCATTCATGCCCCATTTCTTAATCAGATCAGCGTTTGGAGCTTCAAACGTTCCGTCAAACCCACAAGAACTCTCTGGAGCCAAAGTCATCAAGATTGGACTAAGGACTCCTCCATTAATACTATTTTGGCCTCTGCATTCGATTTTGCCCTACTTAACTTAAAACAGAAGTTACTGCTTACTGCGAAGAACATCCACAAAGAACGCTTAAAGATCTTGACTGACAGCTAGAGAAAGCTGGATTCAAGATTCAGTTCTCCTCTTCCCTCATCAAATCTTTGGCAATTCATTTTCGATCTCTTAAATTTGGTGATAACTTCACCCATATCTTGCAAATACCGACTCAAATAATTTCACGACAGTTGAAGTATCAATAGTTGCAAACCCATTCTAGTTGATTGAAGTCCAGTACATACATCCGCTCAAGTTTTTGGGTGTCGTATCTTATTCACTATCATGTTCACTTGGTCAATTTTGCACCATTAACCCCTCATTCTAGACAACAGCAAGTTTATTTTATCATTATTCAGAAAAAGGGTGCCCTGACAAGGCACAATATGGTCACCGTGGCATTTTGGTACTCAGTGTCATAGTTGCACAAAGTGTTAGGGGAAACCATTAGTAGATTTCGGTACAGCAACAAGAGTCTGATGCACTGTTTCAAACTGTTAGCATGTATAAAATCCTAGGAAGTGGAAGCAAGAATAGGAATGTGGGATCGAAGCAGGAGAGGCACCTAGGTAGAAGGTTCCTGTGATGATCTCCATGCCTCACTATTTTTTGGCGATCTTAGATACTTTCTCCAGCTCTATCATACTGTTCTTGTCTATTGCAGTTCTTTTGTATGTAAGTAGTCCATTACGAAAAGTCACTTTTCTTCTCATACTTAGACCATTAAAAATTTATGACTGGTAAACAATTATTTCCATAAACTAAAAAAAAAAAAAAACAATCATGATAAAAAATGAGATATTATGGAGTTAAATGGTGTGCTAACAGAAGAACAAGATGTAGACAGCATTGGTTCCAAATAGTGCAAGAAAAACACTGCAGAATCTAGAACCTAGAATGCATGCTGTATCTTGTAACAATCTGAACCACCATAATATGTATTCACTAGCATATGTTCTCAAGTAGGATTGAAAGAGGGAAAACATGAAAGAAAGCAAGAGAGAGAGAGGGGCTGAATAGCCTCAAAGTACAAAAAGACACCCCATACTTTAGTTATTAGTTATTACATAAAACAAAATCTATGAACTTAAACTCTAATTCTAACACATCTTAGCCCAATAATTTTTTACTTTTTTAAGATGAGAGATTTTATTTAAGGGGCTGCAAGAGCCACCCGAAGAGAAAACAAAACAAGACAGCACAGTAGCAAGAGGAGGCTAAAGAAAACAGAAAAAAGAAAAGGAGAACCATCCAAGAAACACCGAGCAAAGAGGAGGCAAGAATACACAGGTTACAACCCCCGCCTCAGCCCAGGCAGCCGACCCAATTACGGCGCCCAATCCCTAAAGAGTACCAAAACCTTGGAGAAAACCGCTGCGGAGGAGAGGCTAAGATTCCTGAAAACGCGGTTGTTTCTCTCTGCCCAAACCGCCCAGCACACTGCAAGCAAAAGACAGTGCCACTTTCTCTTGCCGATCACTCCACCATCTTAAACCCAACAATAATTTGAAACACTAGAAACTGTAATGCCCATGCAAAGGGCCCCATGCGACCACATTGAGATCATCACGGTCCATTAGCATTAATAACCAGTAACAACATCAGCAAGAAATGGATGTGGTAGAAAGATCTTGCAAACAATATCAAGAGCAGTGGCTAGAATGAGAAGTTTTACGAAGTTGAGAATGCCTCTTGTTTTGAAACCCTTCTCACATTTTTCATAGATTACACATAGGTAGATTGGATTAAATTGGAAATTTGAAGATGAATGTCCAAAACATCAGCAGCTACTTACCCGAAAAATTGCAGCAGCCTTTGAGAGCAATGCCTTATTTTCCGATGATCCAATTTTCCCACTTAGAAGTTGCCAACGCACGTCATCCACAGCTTCATTAGTGGAATCTTTGTCACCAAGCTTCTTGTTTATTACACTTGAAAGTGAAGGTGGAACCATCTCTGGCCCATTAACAATTAAACTCTTCAAAGAAGCATGAATCCTATCGCAGTTCACACAACAAAACCACTTGCCCTTTGGCAGTTCCTGTACAAATGTTGAGTTGCTAATATCAGCATATGGCATAATGTACAAATAGTTACCACAAACACAAAATTCACTAAAAACAGCAGAGAAAAGTTTGATCTAAGTACTTACTTTTAAATCACATAAGCCGCGATCCTTTAGACAACCAACATGGAATTCCTTTTCACACTGGACACGGAAACTAGTTAAGATCCCATAAATAGAAAAGAGTTACAATTGCATCAACCCCAATTAACACAAGAAGCAATAGAGAGCATACTTGGTCACAGAGCAGAACCGTCCGTTCATCAAACTTTGAAAGACTGAAATCATGACCCCTGAGAAAAATAATGCCAACAGATAAAAGCTAAAAATATGTTGCAAATTACTCTGACAAATGAAAGGGTTTACTCTGTCCTAATGAGTTGCTTGACAACAAAGAAAATCCTACTTGAATGATAGACACAGGAGAATTCATCAAATGAACAATGTGAAACACTAAAACCTCAAAAACCCAAAAGATAAACCTTTCAAGATAACAGGCCTCTACCCATAGGATTTAAGTTATCTAAAAGCCTAACTGCATAATTAGATAATGGACCTATTGCAACTACCTGCAAACAACACAGCCACCAATTTCAGTTGTTGGAGCTTTAACAACGCGTTTCAATCGTATGTAAATTGGTCCTGTAGCACTTGGGGAGGTTTCACTGGAAGCTGTCTTTCTTCCAGGCACACAATTATCTTTGCAATATGGGCAGTGCCAATCACCTTCAGGGACACTCTGTAATTCCAAACAAACTGCAAAACCAAAAAGAGGAAAACAAATAATTAAAATCAAGATAGCATAACAAAATGTGGTAACCAATCAGATAATTGTGCAGCACAAACATCAATTTCAGCTGAAGCAAATGATTGTCAAAACATAAGATGGATGGAAAAAGCACGACCATCCAAAAGAAAATGTGAATCTAAGCAGCATCATAGAAAGCAAAGGTCTGCAACTAACGCTGGCAATGGGTCACTTGACCTGTCGGGTTTTGGGTTGCAGATGGATGCTGTTCGAGCTCAGGCCAGTAGTATAGGCCGATGGATCAGGCCTGGGAGGTGCGATTGTAAATTGATGAGGCAGAGGCCTGGGTTTCACAAAATGTTCCAATAATGCGTAGCCTAAATTTGGGAACAGGCAGGGCCTGAAATTGAAGGCTTAATCATAAAACAGATCAGGCCTGCACTGGATTTTTAGCCGTAGTAAAATCATGGGCTTCAAAGCCTGGCACACTGCCACCACTGTGTGACAATGTCCAAGTATTTGAACTATTAAGGCAGAATCATGTTTGTCAGTAAATATTTGCTATGTTATTGATAAAAATAGCTGTTTCTGAAGTTACAAGCAGCCATATGCAACTACAAATAATGAATCATGAGCAAAATGCACAAGAATATAGCCAATCCCAAAGATGAACCATTTTCTAGAATGAAAAAGTTGTAGGCCGAGTGGCAGAGTTTGATTGACATTTAACAGGGAGCAGGGATTAAAGACCACCCATGCAGTGTACAGAACTATCTTTCTACATGCTGCGAACCTTATCTGAAAGACAAAAATATCTTGAGAGGGCACACACAAACACGGAAAGTCGCCAATCCAACTGGTTAGACCAAAAGTTATGGTCCAAGCAGCGGACATCCAACACTTCCAATAGGTTGGCTCCATTATGAGGATTCCTTAGTGCGAAAATCAGCCCTATCTAATTATCAGGTGGACCACACCATAGAAAACAATTTCTAGCCATTGTTAAATAGAAAAATATTAGTGTAGTCCACTCTATGAGTCAATATAGCTGATTTTGTACAAGGTGAACCCCATGATAGGTCCAACGTATTGGGCACGTTGTATGTTGCACACACATGAAAGGTTGGAAGTATCCGCCGGGTGCACCTAACTTATAGTCCACACACGCAAGCGCGCGCGCACACACACAGAGCGAGCACCAGAAGGTGAATAACTGCAAACAAAATGGCGATAGATGCAGCAAGTCATATTAGGTCGAAGAGATACTTGGTTACAAAGCAAAACAAACCTGTATGAAAGGCCCTAGGGCATCCGTCACAAAGGAGCAGTTCCCCTCCATCTCCACACACTGTACACATATCATCACTGTCCCCAGTGGCAAGATTTTGACCATTTGACAAGGAAATTGATAGATCATGAAGTGACAGGCCATTGGAAGTATAGATGTGACGATAGCTGCAAAAAAACAGAATGTCGATTGGAGATTTTGCATTTCCCAAATGAAATTGATCTCATCAATGTTTTAGTGAATACTCACGGTTGCCGCTTCGTAGCCCATCCTGCATGGGCTTCAAACTGTGAGGGGCTAATCTGTCCACAAAAGGCATAAAAAAGGTGTTTGAATCATGAATGCAGTAGACTGGTGCTTACATGTGACCCATTAGAAGATGATGCTCACCTCAGTGTCACAGCAACTACAGACTATACCATTTCCCTGCTTATAGCCCTCAAGCAGTCTCTGCAGGAGAAACAACGGTCAACAGGTTCCAGTTTGTAAAACTCTTACAGAACATTGACATGTGGCATATTAATCCAACCTGTCCCTTGGAAAAGTAGGCCAACTCAGTTCCATCTGGAAGTCCATTGGGCATGAAAAGCAATCGGTGCAGATCATTATCCCTGAAAAGAAAGTGCAATAAACAGTTGAAAAGCAAGCATAAAGACTGGATGCCTTAATGCAAGCAGCAGCCATTATTTCCCACACTATTGCTGGGAAGGCGAAAACCAGTGCGCCATCGATTTGATGATTGAATGCATACCTTTTTCTCACCCCGCCTTGAGTATTATTCTTCGCTTGCATGATAGGATCATCAGAAATAATGGGTTTGGGATCACGAAACAGACCTGGAGTTCGTGACCTTTCAAAATAAAAAGAGGAAAAAAAAAAAGAATGTGTGAGCATGAAGAATACTGAAGCCACAAGTGAAGTCTAAGTAGATTATAGGTGATGATCAAATATGAAATCGATAACCATTGAAAGTGAAATTGAGTTTAACTCAAGACCACGAAGCAAAAACACCCATCCATGCTGATGTGGCACACGTGGGATCCGAGAGATGATCAAATGTTTATCTTAATACTTGTGTCCCACTTTGAATATCAGACCGGCTCATTCATTGGGTGGGAACCACATATACATTGAATGTAGGCCACTGACTATCATCTTCTAACCGTCCCTTTCTTCATACATGTGCAGTCCACCTGATAAATGGACCAGCCAGATTTCTTGCCAAGGAACATTTTCAACATGAGGGCCACCCTATGAACAGCCCAGATCTCGCAGCTGTGTTCGATGTTGGCACATCTAGAGCTGTCTCTGTTTTGCACTTCCCAATGAGTCTGGAAACCACATCCCTCAATTGGTATTTCTTAAGATTGCTGACCAAGTACTCCAAAATAACCATCACCTATATCTTGGTTTGATAATTCATGAGGAGACATTGAGAAGGATGTCGATCGTAGAATTCAAGCTGGGTGGAAGAAGTAGAGATGTTCCTCTGGAATTTTATTGATCGCCATGCACCAATCAAACTGAAGGAGAAATTTTATAAGAAGTCTATAAGACCAGTCATGCTTTATGGAGCAGAATGTTGGGCAGTTATGGAACATGCTCATAGAACCGAAACTGGCTGAAATGATGATGTTAAGATAGATGAATGGCAAGACGAGGAAGAATGGAATTAGAAATGAACAGGTTTGAGGGAACTCAGGAGTAGCACCAATAGGCGATAAGATGAGGGAAAGTACACTAAGATGGTTTGGCCATGTGCAACAAAGACCAAGAACTACATCAGTTAAGAGTCGGTTCAAGTTGAAGACTCTAAATGGGCAAGGGAAGGCCAAAAAAGATGAGGGTGGAAGTAGTAAGAAAAGACTTGAGAACCTATCGTTTAACCGCAGATATGGTACATGATAGAGTGGAATGGCATAACAGGATTCATGAAGCTGAACCCAATTAGTTGGGATACAGCTTAGATGATGATGAAGAAGAAAAAATAATAACAAAGGAATAAAATTAGCAGCAAGAATGCCTACCTCCTCGTCACCCGCATCGGCTCAATTGATTTCTTTTTCTTAGAGGAACTCTTCAGTTTTACAGGCAATGTTTGTGGGGGAGAACTTGAAGCAGGGCCAACGCTATCTTCAACTGCTTGGTTAAGGGAGCTGAAAATGCAATATAGTAACCACTATTAGATGGAAAATAAACAAGACAGTTCTAAAAGAGTGCAAAAGAAATTGAGTGAGAAAACCATAAGCTCTTGAATATCACATGGGTATCCTCTTGAGTAATTATACAGCAGGTTAAGAATACAATTTACGGATAGAATCTTCTGCTTTTCAAGCCCACATTTGAAATAGATCCAAGTAAGATGCTACCGTTTCCTCTTTATACAAGTTCACAACAACCTAGCCTCCTATGACCGTTAAGTGCCTACCCTCTTTTGAGAGAATTAAAATCCAATGGTGATCTTTGGCTCATACTATCACCACATCACTTGGATGAAATTGCTTGTTCTCCCTACTCTCTTAAGATGAATATATGTCTCATCATAGTGCATGTTTACCACGGAATCTCATTTAGGGTCCATTTGGTCCTTGTATTGGTCAATGGTAGATTGGCCAATCCAAGCATTTTCTTCAAACCCCTTTTTAGGGCCTGCAGGGATTAAGTTTGATGACTCTACCACTCCCCAATCCCTAAAAGCAGGGATTGACAAGTATTATCAAAAGGTGTTATTACACAATCCAGGATAAACAAATCTTCTCACTCCCTCCCCAACACCCTAACCCCAATCAGCGCACACTTTGTCTCCTGCGGCAGTCTATCACTGCCCAAACACCCACCATAGGTTCCAATTTCCTTTTTTATTGTCTATTTTGATCTTACCAAGTGTATTCCTCTTTCTTAAAAATCTATCCACCAAAAACATATTCAAAATTCTAGAGGATTTATGACTCCAAATCCAAAATGCCAGCCAAAGGATTGGCTGATATAGGAGCCACTAATCCATGATTGACCACTCTCAAGATTTGTAACAGCCCTAGGACTGAGAACTCCCAAAATCACAACAGGTTGTTAAACCCTAACCCAAAATAGCTCCAAGTAAAATCCTACCTTTCTACAAGTTCACAACTAGCTAGCCTTTTGCAAAGACATGACATCTTCCTTACTCTTTTGAGCAGATTAGATCTCCCGGAGAGATCTTTGATGCTCACGTCCTCACCAGCACCATATTTCTTGGATTAAGTCTAGAGCCTTCCGTGTCCCTCTCACTCTCTTAAAAATATATCCCCATGTGATAGCTTTTAACCTTGCTATCCCCATCACTTAGGCAAGAGGTCCAGATCTAGAGAACACACAAATTTTTCCTTACCCTCAATGAGTATTCTTTAAAGAAAGGTCCATCTGAAGATTTTGTGAACTTAAGAGTTCTTATCTTTGTTCTCAATAGATAGTAGACAATCTCCACTCCAATAGACAATATCTTCCTATTGCACAAAGTTTCATCCTCAATGAAGGCCCTCCCAAAATGATACTTCACCCGAAACATCGGACCAATGATCACCCATGACTTTTGTGTACCACTAGTGCCACAGATGGCTTTTGGTGGTCTATTGGTGCATACCGCGGTGAGGTCTTCAACTAGGGTGAAATCATAACAAGGTAGTCGTAGGGGAACATGTGGCTGGATTGAATCCTTCACAATGGAAATGCCCTATTCCACAAGCAACGGCAAAAAGCCCAGCCAACGAAGGAGCAAGTGAAGGCAGCAAGAAAACGGTTGTTTGTTCTTGTCACCGAAGCTCTCGGTGGCATGTTATCCCAAGGTCAAGAGATTGGCCTCTTTTTAGGATTCCGTGTGGAAATTTTCAATACTCTGATATCTCATCTTCAGTTTCCTGGCGACACTCTTCTTTTATGTGAAGCAGAAGAATCTCTAGTGACTTTTTTTAGTATGACTATAACCTGATTTCGGGTCGTCTCAAGTATGAAAATCGATCTCTCGAAATTAGAGTTTTTTAGTATCAATCTAGACTCAGAATCCTACTCTTTCTTGGCTAAATCTTTTGGTTGCAAGGTATGTTCTCTCCCTACCCTTTGCTTGGGATTACCCCTCAGTATTGGAAAGCCCCCAATTGCTCTCTAGGACAAAATCATTGAAAGAATGGAATGGAAACTCTCCTCGTGGAAGCTCAACCTTTTATCATTGGGAGGGAGATTGAATCTCATTAAAGCCTCTCTCCAACCTTCCGTTCTATTTTTTATCACTTTTCAGATGCCCAAAGTCTATGGTTTTTAGAATTGACAAGCTCAAAAGAAATTTCTTGTGGCAGGGTGTATCTAATGGAGGAAAATTCCCTCTTCTGAAATGGGAAGAGGTTTGCTCTTCCTATGAGAACAGTGGGGCTAACATTAGAGATCTATGCCTTTTTAATGAAGCGCTCCTGGGAAAGTGGGTGTGGAGATTTGGGTGTGAGGAGGATAGCTTGTGGCGCCAGATAGTTGCAGCTAAATACGGCGTATCTATTATTGGAAAGTGGACCAAAAATTCCTCTATCTATCGTGCTTCATTCATGTGGAAAGGAATAGCCAAATCGTCTACGTCTGCGTTTGAAAGAATTACATTCCCTTTGAGAAAATGATATAAAATTATATTCTGGTTAGACATTTGGCTGGGGAATAGATCTATGGTAGAAGTTTTTCATGCTTTATTTGCTATTTCAGAAAATCCCAACGCTCTTGTTAAAGGCTACTTCTGTCTGGATGGTACTGAAGGGATTTGGATCCATTTACTCTGTAGGAATCTTTCTGATTTTGAGTTTCAGGAACTTCTTAGTCCCTCTCATATTTGCAGGCAGCTCCCACTCCCTTACCTTTCAAGCCTAAGGACTCTATTCGCTAGGCACTGTCGCCCACAAGTCTATTCCATGTGAGGTCTTTCTACTCCTCCCTAGCTGCCTCATCCTTCCACTCCTTATCATGCCAGCCCTGCATGGTTCTGTGGAGTCCCTCCCAAGGTAGCTGCTTTTGGTTGATTGGCTGGAAGAAAAAGGATTCTCACCATCAACAATTTGAGGAAGCGTGGCATGCAGCTCCCGAACATGTGCTTACTATGTTGCAATGCAGAAGAGACAGTGGATATGCTTCTTCATTGTCCATTCTTTGTGGACATTTGGTGGAGAGTTTTCAGAGTTGCAAGGGCATCCTGGGACATGCCCAATGACATGGAGAACCTTTTTAGTGGATGGCACATGGATCCAGGTGGAGCTCTGGGTAAGAGAAAGTTGAGGATTATCCTCATGGCTGTTATTTGGGCGATTTGGGCCGAGTGGAACAATCGTTGCTTTAGGAATATCCCAATCTCCTCGGCAGTGGTCTTCTCTAGAGTGTGCTTGTTCTGTTTAGAGATTGGGCCCCTTGGTTTCTTTTTTTTTTTCTTCTTTTCTTTTTTTTTTTTGCTTTTTCTGTTTACCCTTGTTGCTCTTCTTTTTGCCTAGTTTCACTTCTAGGAGTGTTCTTTTTTTTGTTCTCTCTTTTGTTTTCTTTGTAGTTTTTTAGTTTCATTTTCCTTGTTGCTCCTCTCCTTTCTCCTTCAATAAAAGTATCACCTTTCAAAAAACAAAAAAAAAAATCCCCACCTTCATGGGGACATTAGTAACATCCCCAAACTGGTTTAAACAACACGTGGAGTGACCTATTATTGATTTGAACCATTCATTCGTTCATACAACTAGGAGCAAGCCACTGTGCAAGAATCACACTAATCAGATGATCCTACCCTTTGAATGGGGCCAATTTGTTACAATCATCCATTATTTACAAGCCATAAATCACATTGTTAGAATGAAAAAATCAAGGTGTTTCTTTAAAATGATAAGAATTTAAAGTAGGATCTATCCACTAGATGTTTCAAGATGATGATTGAACCAATTTTGTTTCTCCAATAATATTAACCGTCCATTTACATGCTACTGATCAGAAGATTAGGTGTTGGAGTTGTGCCCCCAAAAAATCAATGTGAACCTTGTCTACTAATGAAGTCGATGTGATATCAATGATCTTAGTCATAGATCATGATGATCATAGCTCCTAGATGGACATGCTACTATGTGACAATTAATGTGGAAGTGCCTTAAAACATACATGAACATGGGTTAAAAAGAGGGATTCCTCTTGCTGTCCTTGGGCATTTGACATTGGACGCAATGGTCACTAAAAAGAGAGAATTGTAGGTCATGGATCTTAGTACCATCTTGTTCCATGACCACCTAACAGGTTATAGGTTAGACCTGCGGTTGTTGTCATTATGATGATGGATATGGTCATCCTGTATGAGGGGACTGATGATGAGTCAGGATGAAAGCTCTCCACCATCAAGCACGACAACGAGTTGGTGTACCTTCACCCTACCCCACATAGAAGTGTGAGTATGCTATGGATACAAGCTCCTAATTGGATCTATTGGATACCTACATTGGTGGATTGATGTCATGTCTCTAAACCGGAAAGCCCATCATGCTTGGACTATGATCAATTTGAGAATGTGTTGAATCTAATTAATCATTAAGACCTGAGGACATCTAAGGGTTTAAGACCTTGATTATATGTGCTTTGGCTTGCTTTATATGGCTAATAAAGGTGGGTGCAGCTGGGTGTGTCCATCAACATCAGTTGAGACTCACACGGGCCAACAAGGGATCCACTTGTTTCTTAGGGCCTGTTTGGATGCCTGTAAGTTGGGTAAGTGGGAAGTGACTTACAAGTTACAGGTGGTGTTTGGGGGAGAAAATTTACCTATAAGTAACTTACAACCTGTAAGTCACTTACAGGCAAATTTATCAAAAAAATGCATGGGGATGGGGGTGAGAAGTCACTTCCCTGTAAGTGACTTACAGGTAAGTCACTTCAACTTAAAATAACTTACCGGCATCCAAACAGGCCCTTAGGGACTTATGGCTTAGATCTTGAAGATTAGATGTTCATCAAGTATTTTCTCCGCTAGGCCCAACACTTAAAAGGTTTTACAAGTGTTTTCAACTATTAAACTTTTGCTTTAATTGTTAAAAATAGTTTTGATCACACTTAATGATAATCCGGTGGTCCAAATTGAAGGGTCCACCACCTAATCTACATGGGCATTGGGTCTTTGGCACGTGGCAATGGCAGTGAAAGGATTGAATCAAATATAGATGTATGGGATAAGGCAAGATCATATGATTCCAATGTAGTGGGCATATGGAAGACTATAGGGTGGTAAAGTATAATAACTAGTGTCTCTCTGAAACTGAGACTCCTTATAAAATAAATCATATCCTAGAAGAAGAGGAGCCCTAAACTGAGTAGAGAGCCTTTGGACATCCCCAACTAGGCATCACC
Organism: Magnolia officinalis; assembly: GCA_021015155.1. Lineage (NCBI taxonomy): Eukaryota > Viridiplantae > Streptophyta > Magnoliopsida > Magnoliales > Magnoliaceae > Magnolia > Magnolia officinalis. The sequence goes on along the minus strand of JAJHSJ010000006.1, from coordinate 85,740,732 downwards.
TAGCCAGAGAGAGAGAGAGAGAGAGAGAGAGAGAGAGAGAGATCACCCCCTCTCCCTCCCTCCATCACACGTTTGCATGTGTGGGGTCTACTCACGTGGATGGCGTGCATATCCCTTGGCTCTCCCCAAGGGTTGTCGTGTTTATCTCACACCTCTCCTTCATCTTGGATTAATCTGGAAGAGACTTCCTGGTTTGGAAGATCGGCAATGGCAGAATCAACACATAGAACCTGTCAGATTTGGGCGAACGGCTTGGGTTGTGGGTTTACTTCCCACAAACACGAGTTCAATTCCCCTCCCTGTGGATTACCCGATGCATGCGGTTGGCGGGTGATTGCGTGCATCTGCAGGGAATAATCTCACCTCAAAAGGGGGCGGGGATAACTTGTTGTCATTTAAAGAGAGAGAGAGAGAGAGAGAGAGGAGAGAGAGAGAGAGAGAATCAACGCAAAGTGCTTTTGATCAGGTAAATACTAGCCTTTGTATTTAGGTTTTCCTTCTGTAAACACTTGAATATATCTCCATAAGGGTCAATCAAATGATCTGAATTTTGAAAACTTTTATTTTCCACTCCGTTTCGAAAACTCGAGCATTAAGATCACCTAAGTTAGATTAATTTTTACACAGTAGCTTGCTTCTAGTTGTATTAATGAATAAACGGTTCGGATCAACAATAGGTCACCCGTGTGCTATTTAAAAGGTTAAGGGACATTGCTAACATCCTAACGAAAGTAGGGACATTAGCAAAATCATGTGTGTGACGTTGCTAACATCCCCATGAAGGTGGGACCATTAGCAAAACCTTGCATATGTGCAATGTTGCAAATGTCCCCATGAGGGTGGAGTCGTTAACCTTGTGTGTGTGAGATAGAGACATTGCGAACATCCTTATGAAGGTGGGACCGTTATCCCTATGTGTGTGTGTGTGCGCGTGCGCGAGCGTAACATTGCCAATGCCCCCAAATCTCGTTCTCAGGAATTTCTCGGTTTGAGAATTTCTTGAGAGCCTTTCAGATTTTAATGGTTTCTCAGGATATTAGTAAGAAAATATACCCAAAAAGTAAAGGGTTGAAAATATTGATTATAAAATAATAAATAACTATAGGGTTTTGCTAACATCCCCACCTTCATGGGGATGTTAGCAATGTCCCCGAACCTTTTAGTTTTAAATAGCACACACAGTGACCTATTGTCGATCTGAACCATTCATTCATTCATACAACTCGGAGCAAAGCTAATGTGCAAAAATCATGCCAATAAGGTGATCCTGAGCTTCCTATCAATAGCATGAAAATGGACAGTCAAGATTGACTGGAGAAACAAAGTAGGTCCAATCATCATCTGGAAACATCTGGTATATAGAATTATATATCCCACTTTGTATTTCTTATGATTATAAAGTAACGCTTTGATGTGATGATTCTAAAATTGTTATTAATGGCTTGTAAACAACAGATAGTTGTAAAAAATTGGCCCCATTCGACAGTTAGGATCATATTCTTGCACCATGGCTTGCTCCTAGTTGTATGAATGAATGAATGGTTCATATCAACGATAGCTCACTCTGTGTACCGCTTAAAAGGTTTGGCAATATTGGTAACATCCCCATGAAGGCATGAAGGTGGGACGTTAGCATGACCCATAATTATAATTTTTTTAATATATAAACCAAAAATCATGAACATGTTGAGTTTTGAAAATCCCATCGATATTTGTTAGTCGCTTGACCATGTACAGATGTTATTATAGTAGAATGATATCAAGTCCTCGCAGGAATCTTATGTTCAGACGGACCAACCTGATACAACTATCATGTCTGCCCAGACAGTACACCAAAGTGAGCCCCAAAATATCACACACGTGCTGGCCGCAAGCGAGGGCTGCTTAGACAGGTAGTATCGCATGATTTATTCCGTTTTATAATAAGAGGAAATGACTCATACATCCTCACTCATAGCTATGAGTGAAGTATTCCTTAAGTGGGGGCATTTTAGACAATTTCCCCATATTATGGTTTTCTTCTGTTTAAACCCAATATAAGGCCCTTTGTTGGATGCATCGTTATTATTACTTTGAGATAAAGAATGCTTTGTTTCCTTTTTCTGAGATAGGAGAATTCTTTTGGTGAGATACCATTTAGACCAGTGGCAAGATGCCTTGAAGAGAGTTGGACTCTGCCTAATTATCTCAATCTGCATCCATTGCAGCTCAGATTCAGCCCGGCTATTTTTTGGCTGTCACAACCTACCTCTCTTAAGGGCACACGACATTCATCTCAAGTTCAATGACAATACAAAATAGTGGCCATTGAAGGCAAACAACTCATGTTGGAATCTCTCTCATAAATTGATTGTCAGTAGAAATCCAAGAGAATGTCGGCATGCATAATGAATAACAAAGTGCAACATATTAATTTACAGGTATTCCACAAGGAGAATAACATAGAGTTTGTTCATGCTATTATTTTTGAGGTAGGAATGAAAGACATCATAAACACACATTCAGTCCCATCTAGATGCAAGTCAAAGCCTCATGGGCAAGCCACACTGGCATTAGGACATATATGCCCTTGAAAGGAAATTAAACTACTTTATTCAACTTTTTTTGTAATTGGAATTTGGGTAATGTTGAGACTGAGCCTGACTAATTTGTCTTAAAACCTAAAGAAACCATATCTGATTTAAAGTGGTTGACTACTTAAAGTGGGCAGCAGCATTCTATCATGCCAGCCCAAGTTTCATAATGAGAACAGAACTGCATGTTCTTAAGCAAAGATAGATGTTTGCCCAATCAATGAAATTAATGTGGAAAAAAAAATTAAGTTTCTACAAGTATATATTTGAACTTTCAAGGCAAACTTGTTCCATGTAGACCCAATCAGTTAATGGTTTACCTACCTTTCAATTGAATGAGGGTCGTTCTCAAGCTGTGGTTGGGATTGCTGAGTTGTCTCACCAATTCCATTATTTTCCTTTACTTCACTGCTTGTTGATTGAAACGATTCTGAAAACAGCAAAAAAAAATTTAAATTTTAAATTTTAAAAAAATAAAAATAAAAAAATTTGTTTCATGTCTTTCAGGACAAATAATTACGAAGGTAAAATATTCAAACTTCAAGAATACCTCAGACAATAGTTACTTATTAAAACTACGTATATCACCTTTCCAAACCTGTTGGTGCTTCTCATTGGCTGGTCCACCAATCACAGTTTTAATCACTTCCTCCAACAAGTTGAGCGGTGTACTCCTTAGCTCCTGAACTATAACATAAACTGATTTTCCGTTCTCCAAGAATATATGATTATTTGGGTGTTTTGTACAGCAACCAGCATGCTTCTCAAACTCAAATGCATTGAGAACCTGTACGCCACACAATTAATCAGCAAGGTCGAAAAGCTTGGTGTGCAAGAACATACTTGATTGGACCACATTCTTACTTTAGAAAAATTACATGAAGGACAGCCGCACAAATAACCACATTCTTTTATGATTCCACGAAGATCCTTCTGAACAGCATCCAAAACATCAAGTCAAGTCACTGGGTAAAAAAATAATATGAAAGATATAAGTATTTAAGGAGCCCTGCTAAGGCTACCTGCAAGAGCATGATTGCCCTCACCACACATCCCAATGTATATGTAAGGTTGAGCTTGTTCAGGTGGGCCCAAACATGTATGAGTCATGGCCTCAGAATCATGCTCAACCATTCATTCAGTGGGCCACACCTTGAATGTATTGTTACATAAAAACCAAGCCAGTCCAATCATTCAGTGGCTCAACCATGTACGTCCTATAGACTGAAGATCAAGTCAGTCCAGCCACTCAAATGAGTCAAACCAGTATGTTGAACATAGACTTTTGTCTTTTATTCTTACTGTTCACATTCATAACGGTGGCTTCCACCAGATCAAAAGACCAAGATCTTGCTCCCATGTGGCATCAGCAGATGGTAGTAAGAGTAGGATGGACAATCCTGCTCTCATTTCTCAAGAACTAAGAACTAAGAACTAAGATCTACCTTTTGTGCCCAGGAAATATACTTCACATGAACTCCTTCAAGCAGACCAGTGGCGAACAACCGCCTGACAGTCGAAGCATATTCATTTGGAACTACCTTCTTAGACATTTTTAGCTCCAACTTTTCCTTGAGATGGCATTGGCGAGTGTCCACCTGAGGAGCATCCCCAAGCATAGCCACACTCGAATCAACTGGTTCATTTCCGTTCATTTTGTCGGTTCCAGTGATTCCTATCTTAGGTTCCACATGAAAGCCATCATAAGATGGGCCACTGCCACTTCCATTACCTACAGTCATACCTGTTGATATGGAAACACCATTTGTCTTACTGAATTTTATTTTTAGTTTTCTGATTCCTGTTATTGGTTGAGATGTAGATAACGCCGTGGAACAATCATTTCCGCAATTTTCCTTGTTATCTGTACTCTCTGTACTGGAATTCCCCGTACTAACTGATGGAATATCACCACAGCCAGGAGAGCTCATGCTAATTATCTCAGATCTCGATAACTGATCAGGTTGTTGGCTTGAAACAGTCTGACAGATGGAACCATTTTCATCTGTAGGAACATTTGCATCTGAAACCTCTGAAATCAACTCACTATTTGAAACTTCCACTGCCTGCTTTTTGTACGGCAACAGCTCTTGTTCAGTGCCATCGACAACACATTCACGAACTCGCTTCGATTCCATTATCGACACTGTTAAACAAACAGCACCGTTTTCCATCCAAATAATGCCTCTGGAGAACAATGAAAAAAAAAAAAACATTAGATATAGTTGTAAAATGAACAAAATCAAAGAAAATGCATGATTCTACGATAGAATCGATTCGAAAGTATCCTAAAAAGGACAAAAAATGACTCAGGAGTCAGGTCACCAAATTTATTCAACCGACTAAACAACACCATAAAGGTTCCTTCATTTGAAATTTACAGAAGGATAAAAATCTAATTATCCTTTTTTTAAGGAAAAATAATCTAATTGTCCTTGCAAAAACGAAATCAAATCACGAAGTTAAGAAAGCAAATTCCATATATGAACTACCCAATTCTCTGAGGCAACCAAATCAAAAGCAAACGAAAATCATGCTTTCAACATCGCAGGAATCACCTGACTCTATGAGACAAATAATAAAAAATTGTCTGAAATGTTCAGCTCTCGCAAAGCATAAGGAATTAAAAACTAATAATCGCCATCATTTAAGCCTTGTACCAATTAATTGGGGTCAGCTATAAAAATCATGTTCCACAATTCCACTCTATCAAGGGCCAAACCTTCAGTTAGACCATAGCTCATTACGCATTTGCCTACTACCTCCATATACATCCTTTTGGCATTCCCCCTACCCTTTTAGAACCATCGACTTGTAACAACCCACTCCTTTAACCAGTGTAGTTCTCAGTCTCTGTTGCACATGACCAAACGATCCAAGTCTGCTTTCCCCCATGCCTATTGGTGCTACTCCTAAGTTCCCTTGAGTGCGTTCATTTCTAATTCTATCCTTCCTCATCTTGCCACTCATCCATCTCAACATCCTCATTTCAGCTACACTCACCCTATGAACATGTTGTTCCGTAACTGCCCAACATTCTGTACCATAAAGAACGGCTGGTCTTATAGATATCCTATAAAATTTCCCTTTTAGTTGGATTGGTACAAAACAATCACTCCATTTCTTCCACCCAGCTTGAATCCTATGGGAAACATCCTCCTCGATCTCTCCACTCTCATGAATTATTGACCAAAGGTATCAGAAGTGATTATTTTGCAAAGCTTCTTAGTCAGCAATCTTAACTAATAATTCGTTTTCACTCCTATTGTTACTAAAATTGCATTTTATATACTCTATTTGAGTCCGACTAATTTTAAATCCCTTATATTCTGAAGCATCCCTCCATAATCAAGCTTTGTGTTTATGCCCTTCCTCGCCTTGTTAATCAAAACTACGTGACTTGCAAACAAAATACACCATGGGATCTCTTTCTGCAAATTCCTTAACCAATGTGAAAAGATACAGGCTCAATGTTGACAACTAGTGCAAGCCTACAATAATTGAGAACTCACTTGTCACTCCACCAGTGGTCCTCACATTTGTTACCACTCCATACATATCCTTAATCATGCCAAGATTTCCTCTCGAAACTTCTTTCTTTCCCGACACCCACCAGATTAACTCTACATGGGCCCTATCATATGCTTTCTCAAGGTCAACAAAGACTGTGTCGTAATCCTACCAAACACAAAACTAATTTTATTTTCTAATACATTCATATCATGCCTTCTTTTTTTTTAACACACGCACACACAACCCCACACACTCACGCTAGTGGAATTTCACCACCTATGGGTACTCGAACCCTTGACCAGGTATTGAAACTCTTGAGAGTCTACCACCGGAGCAAGAGTAAGGACCCCATTCATAGCATGCCTTAGTCTCTGCTGAATCACTCCCTCCCAAAGTATCATAGCATGGCTCAAAAGTTTAATCCCACAATAGTTAGTGCAGCTCTTTATGTCTCCTTAATTCTTATAAATAGATACCACGGTACTTTTCCTCCATTCGCTTACCATTTTCTTTGATCTTACAATCTTATTGAACAACTTTGTCAGCCAAAATAACCGAGTACCTCATGTACACTTCCAAACCTCCATTGGTATATGAACTAGTCAAAGGGCCTTTCATGTTTTCATCTTTCTCAAAGCTTCTTTCACTCAGATATCCTAATCCTACAAAAGTATCTATGGTCTTCGACGTCATTAAGTTTATAGTTCCTTCTATCGCTATGCTCTCTGAGTTGTTGTCATTTAACCTTTTTTGAAATAACTTCTCCACCTTTCATTAATCTCATTGTCTTTTACTAGTACACTCTAATTATTGCTCTTAATGCATCTAACATGATCTAGGTCCCCACCGTTCCTCCCCCTCATTTTTGCAAGTTTAAAGACATCATTCTCACCTTTTGGTGCCCGCACTCTATTGTAAAGATCACATAAGCCTTACATTTAGCCTCACTACTTTTTAACAACCTTTTTTACATTTCTATACTATTCAAAATTTTCATCATTTCTAGTCTCTAGCCAAGCTTTGAGATATGAATGTTTCTCGTTAATAGTTTTTTGTACATCGTCATCCCACTACCAAGTTTTCTATAAGTAGCTTTTCCATCTAGATAATCATAAAAAATCTTTTGCCACTTTCCAATGCACCCAGCCATCTCATTCCACCTAACCTTTTTTAAAATTTCATTCCACATAACATTTACTTCTTCCTACCTTAAAAAAAAAAAAAACATTTACTTTCCTCATCATTCCACTTTCCTTCTTCCATCAATTCATTCTCTCATTTTAAATTGTATCACCTAATTTTGAACACTTCTTAATTTCACTCCCTTTCTTCCATCTCTTAATCTGAAATCCATAACCATTAAACTAAGTTGTACAGTCAAACTCTCTCCTGGTATAAGCTTCTACAAATATCCTCTTTCCATTCAAAATTCCTTGAATTAGTCCAACCATATCCTGCCAGCATCGTCTCTTGATTCGATCCTCTAACCCTACCCATAGTGCATATGCACTAATAATATTAATTATCTCATCTCCTAACACAAGCTTTATTAATAAAATCCTATATCACTTTTTTTGCTTTTTTAAAAGATGACACTTTTATTGAAAGAAAACAAAAACAGAACAGCAGCAAAACATGAAAAACAAGGGAGGGGCGTTGAGACGGCCACTATCCCTACAACATTTCTATTATTGTCCTTTTCCCATATACCAAAGTTTATATCCATCAATTTCACTAACTTTCACAGTATTTTGTAATGGTAACAGCCACCACTGTTATCGTTACCATACGGGCCATACAACTATTATGGCCCTGTAATGGTCATTGCAGTCTTTTTTTTCTTTTTCTTTTTTTAAAACTGAAAATAAACCTATAGCAGCCTCGTTACAAGCCGTAGCATGTCATTTTTTATTAACGGTCATCATGTAATGGCCATTACAACACACCTTGCTAGTTTTGGCCTATTTCCACTTGGTCTCCTGAACACAAGTTACATTAACTCTCCTGCATTTCATTGTATCCACTAACTCCATGATCTTGCTTGTCAATGTTTCTATATTCCAAGTGGCGAGATGAATCCTACTCTCCTGGATTTGCTTCCTAGTGAGGATAAAAACTAATTATGATCACAAAAACAAATTGTGCCATAAAAAATTCCAAGGCAATAAAAGAAACAAGGGGGTGTTTCAAAATTGAGAACTCAGTGATGCATCTAAGCCACAAAAGTTGGTGAATCAAAGATCGGGCCCATCCATGAGTTGTGATCATGGTGGATCTAGAACACCCAACCATCTAGATTGAAGATTTGAACAACTTCTATGTTCTAGATTGATTTGATGGAAGACCAATGGCCCTAATGTGTGTTATGGACCAAATTAGTAATGGTCTACTTAGTTGTTAGAGTTAAGAGTTTGGTTGAAACAGTTTTCCTTTATTATTTTGTCACATATTTGGCAGGCCACTTTTTGGGCATCAAACAATGTACGACTGCCATGAAATCATCCTATTTGAAAGCCTATTGAGTTAGCTTTCAAATAAGCCCAAGGTCTTACAATTTCAATATTTTTTTAAGTGAGTTACAGCCAATTTACATAGACCCTATAGTCTTGACTCTTGTGATGGGATGCAAGGGTATTTTCATCATTCTTAATATTTTAGAGAAATAAATGGCTAGGATTAAAAGTAATAAATGTTATATTAGGGTTTTCTCTAGCTTACGGAAAGATCGTATATACATGCAAATACCTTTTCTCTAAGGAGTTGCGACGATGGAATGAAAATATATTTTTTTTCTTAGGCTATGGTACATGATAAACTTTCCTTTGGAATATGTTGCCTATGGTAAAAGAAGAGCAGGGGTTTATTACAATTACTAGCACAACGGCTAGTTTGTTACCATCATTTTTATCTTTTCATTACATCTGTTGAGAAATTTCATGGTTTGATCCTCAAGAAGAAGGTATGTATCTAAGATTCTAAATTGATATTCTCTTTATTCGATTTGGTTGCGTCACTTGAGTTTGAGCCTAGCTTACCTACAAAAAAGTAAAAGAAAGAAATCTAAGGAAAGCCCAGTGCTTTTCATGTTTTCTCATAGGTTATGCCAGGACGGAGGGTTGGGAAAATGTATGAAGAAGTGGAGGTTAGCTTTGTTGGCTGGCCTTTGGGCTCTATGGGGTGAACGAAATAACCGATGCTTTCAAGATCTTTGTGGGTAGGCATCAGAGTTCTTAAGAAGGGCAAAATTAGCTGTTTTGGAGTGGGATGCTTGATTGTTTGGGTTTTGTTTGGTGTTTCTTTTCCTTTTGCCCAGGTTTGAGTTTCTTTGTATAGTTGCCCTTCGAGCTTTTCTTTTGATGAAATCTCATTACCTTTCAAAAAAAGAAAGAAATCTAATGCCGTTGACAGAACCTAAATCCGGAATCTTTTCATTTCTCTAATTAAAGAAAGTAGAAAAGAAGGGATGGTGCAACCTATCTCAGAACCTCTCAATTGAAGGGGGGGGGGGGGGGGGGGGGGGGGGGGGGGGGGGGGGGGGGAAGGAAGTTCTTCTAGATTTTGACTATGAAAATGCCAAAAAAAAAAAAAAAAAACAAAACAGATTTGTCATTAAAAGAAAATAGGGGGGAAAGAAAAAAAAAAAAAACTTGAAATCCCAAAACACAGAAATTTCCAAACTTTAAATCCAACCTACAATAGAAACCTCCCAATCAAAACGTCAAATCTTTAACAACAAAGCTTGAAATTACATATTTCTTCGACGACAATAACCCTCCTGAATATACAGGGAAATATGGAAACCTTCAAAACTCATATCCCATCCAAAACCTCTCAATCAGAACCCACATATATCAAACCATTGAACACTAAAAATTAAATATTTCTTCAACAAAAACAAAAAACAAAAAACAAAACAAAACAAAACAAAAAACTCTCCTATATAGAAACATAAAAACCTTGAAATCCAATCCAACCTAACTTGAAAACCACTCAATCAAAACCATACTAGATAAATTTCTTCAACAGGAAACCTCTGGAATAAAGAAACACAGAAACCTTCAAAACTCGAATCCAATCCAGCCTAACATTTCAACTGTTCAATCAAAACCACCAAATATCAAATCAATGAATCCTTGAAATTACAAATTCCTTTGGTAAACAGTAAACTCTGGAGGAAAAATTAACAAAGAAACCTCCAAACTTTGGGAGTTGGGACCAACCCAACTGCTAAATTGAAACCACTGAAGACAACAAATCCATAGATTTCTTCCCCCGCAAGCAATCTTTAAAAAAAAAAAGAAGAAGAGAGAAACACACACACGTTCGGAATTCAGATCCAATACAAACTAACTCAGTGCCTCACAATCAAAACCACCGTAAAAGAACGAACAAACGCACCTTGAAATTTTACAGATTTCTTCATCGGCAAGAGGACTCTGGAAGATCGGGAAGCAGAAAAACCTTCATATCAAATCCAATTGAATCTACATAGAGAACCACTCAATCGAAGCCACCGAAGACCAAATCAACATAAAATCCTTGAACTTACAGATTTCCACGCCACCAATAAATTCAAAGCTCGAATCAAATTCTTATCAAATCAACGCCGCGCAAATAAAAATTAAGGTTTCCCCAATATCGATCAAGAGAGAAAGAGAGAGGCAATGAGAAATATACGATTTCTTCTGCTGCGAGAGAAAACAAGGGTTAACGATTTTCTCTCCTCGATTGTGTATATATCCAGATAGAGCGACGGGTGGAGGATGAGAAATCTAGGGCTTTTTCTGTTGGAGAAAAAGCTAGGGTTAGGGTTTCGTTCCGTTCTTCTGTAAGGAGGAGGAGAGGATGAGAACGCGCGATGCGGAGATGAAAACTGAAACGAGAAGAGGGAAATAAAAGGTCGAGACGAAAAGGAGAGGGAAAAAGAAAAATTAGAGGAAAAATACGAAAGCAAGACGAGGCTAGATTTTATAGGTTTTGGTGCTGACGTGTCGATCGTCCTATGTGGCAGAATACGGATCCGTTGGGTTTGGGATCGAAGATTCCATGTCATTGATGACGTGGATGGTGGCTGATACTGTCACGTGGCAGTTTTGTGGCTTTTGATCGGTGGGAGTGCGTATGTGTCCTTCAACCCTCTGTTTGTGGTGGAAATGATACTGGTTAAAGGGTGAGCCGTAAATGGTGGTGGAGCCATGGGTGCTGTGGAATCTAAACCGTCCATCTCGTTGGCCGTGTTATGGATGGACGGCCGTGTATAGAAGCCACTCACAGTGAAGTATCGTGGCTGTCAATTATCTTCAGTTTTGTCTATACCTTTGGTTTGATAGTCACTGATAGGGTGTCCAGGATCTTCTGATCTGTGCATTTTTTCAATCTTGGTCAAGTGATGTAGAATTCACTGGATGGACGGTCAAGATTCATACTTGCACCGCATCTGGACATGGACAGGAACTCTCCTACATTCTGGTTCAGAGGTCGCTGGTGTATCAATTTCCACCGTACACGTGACACCCTTTCGAGCAATTCTAGCGGTCAAATCGTGGCCCACTGCTATGGACAACGATGGGATGATTCCAACCATCTGATTAACTATAATCTTTGTAAACATGACCGGTCAACCCTTTCTATGGACTCTAAAACCAGATGAAATTTATATCCCACTACCTAATTCCTCATTCCAAACATGCCCTAATCAGATCAGATGGTTAAGATTGTGCAATCAGTGTCGCTTGTGTGCTGTGTTGATCCGTCCATGTTGATGGCCGCGATTTGGACGGTTGTGATTGACGTGCAATCATGCCGTGTACACTGGGTAATTACATGGTATTTTAGTTCGACATATGTATTATTATATATAGCCATTATCAACTATCAACATTAGTATTTTAGCCGTGCTAGAAAGGGATATGATTTATAAGACATGGCAATTGAAATGAGTAACTCATTTTTTTACCATTAAAATTAAATAAATGCATTAAAACTCATTTTTAAGCGTCTATCAAACCGAATGATTCAATGGGTTGTAGGTGAGAGTTCGGAGAACAAAGTAATAACATTACATTAAACACAAGGAAGTATGCATGTCTTCACATTGCCAGGTCATGGGCAGGTGAGTCATTCACATTGCCAGGTCATGGGCAGGTGAGATGATTTAGTGCCAATTTGGATTCAGTTGATTAGTTGATTTAGTTTGATATTAGCTGTTACATATATTTTTAAAATTATTATTTTTTTGCATTATTTTTAAATTACATGTGTTTTAGCAATGTACGTATATTTTCGGAATGCATGGAGAGAGAGATTGATTGCACGGATCAATCTTATGCAAAGGAAGATAGTACTGTACGCAGAACGTTAGTATAAATTCAAGTTAAAAGGTGTGATATTCCTAGAAAAGAGAGAGAGAGAAACTTCTCACTTGCAACCAGTACAACTCATTTTCTCATGCACTTAAAAGTTTTTTATTTCCACTTTTATCATTTTTTTAAAGGTAAAGTTGTAAAAATGAGCAGTTGTTGAGGTTAACCTACAACCAAAATATAAGCTCTAAAAATATATTAACACCCTTCTTTTTTTTTTATCATTTTGCCTCTTTTGTTTAGGGTTATCAATGGCCGAGTTGGTCTGGCAGGTTTTAAGGACGGGAGTATGAAGGCCAAGGGCTGAGTTGGGCTTAAAAGTTGAGCACATTTCTCAAGTAGGCCAGATTTAAGCTTAAAAGTTGAGCTAGATTCTAAAGTAAGCCAAGTTTTGGATTAAAACTATAGCCTTTCTTGAACAAGCCAAGTTTAGTTTTAAAACTAAGCATGTTTCTCAGGTGGGACCGACTTGGACTTAGCTATCCAAAAGCCTGTTAGCTTAATTGACATGTTAGTTTTTTCAAAATGGATTTCTTCCCCTTCTCCAAAAGTCAAAAAATTAAGACTCCATGTTCCCTTTTATTTTCATATAAAAAGTAAAAACAATTTGAACATATACTTTGTGTTTCCTTTTTGAACTTTTCTCTAGATGGAGAAAAAAGGGAGAGAAAAAGGCAGGGGGCCTCAACTATCAACTCAAGTACAATATTTTTCTTTTCACACGATTTTGTCTTTCTTATGGGCTTTTTTCCAGCTAAAACTGCTTAATATTTTCATTGTAATTACCTCAAAAGCCGTCTTCTTTCTTATTAATGACATATTCTTGTGCATTTCTAATTGTCACCCTTTCACGAATTCTCTCAATTTTGGATACACATTAATTGCAACCCTCCCAAACATAGGTTCTTCAACACCTATGGAAGCATTTAGAATACCCGAAACCGTCAGAGCTTAGAATTTCATTGGAGACCTCTGCATCATGCCTTCTTCGTTAGCTTTAAGCATGGCATGCGCTGAGAATTTAATCACAGAGCTCTATATCATGGGGGAAAGGCCTGTCAAAGTTGGTACATTAGATGACTTTTCGAACTCAAATCAAACTCTATTACTGGATTTCTCAATAGATTCTTTCATCACAACTCTAACAAGGCTAACTTGAGAGTCACTAGTTTGATCTAGTTGGGGATATGAGGCCTTCTTATTTATAGTCTCTTTCTCTCACATGCTCAAGCTAGGTTGGGCTTGGATCGAATCATATCTAAATGTTTCAGTCGGGCTCAAGCTAGACTATTTTGGCCTATCACGGGCCCGAGTTAGATTTGGGCTTAGGTAGAATAATGTGAGCAGGGCTTGTACAATTTTGACCCGGTCCTAACTTGACCCATTGACATCTCCTACTTTCATGTTAGTCGACAGTCTATCCGTGTTGCTCTGCCTGAAGATTAAGAAAGTTTGCACATGACAAAAGCAAAACAAATCAAATCATATATGAATTAACACAAACTGAATACTAATTGTGTCTTTTATGATGAATGAAAGATGATCAATTATCGATGTCTCTTTCTTACTTCTCACAAACCAGACATTCTATTATTTTTATTATATCAATAAAACATTCGTAAAACATATAACTTTATGAAGCTTAATAGGTTACTCAAACATATTTATAAGCTTATAAATCTTTGCAGCTATATTTCCTTATTATAGTGGAATTTCTCTGAAGCAATCATTGTAGGTTACTTGACCACAAGTAACATCTATAATATGTGTAAGACTCATGCCCTAGTCCGTACCGTTCCGTAGGCTTACGAGATCATACAGGTTATTCTGGCAATCCTTGACCCGTATCCGACGTTTGCGCGCGATCCTAAGCCGAGACCTGCATGCGGAAGTCGGCTCGAACCGAAACTTATACCTTGGCGATCGCGTCATCGCCGCGGTTCTAACGCCGCGACTCGCATATCAAACCGATACCTAGGCTGGAAAATGTCGGTCTGCGTTCATTCCGAAAAAATGCTACGCGTTGCGAACTTCGAGGGAATCTCTACGATATGTCCTATCAATCAATCAATCAATCAATGTCAAGTACAAGCCCCATCCCTCCTTTTTCCCTAAAGTCAACTCTCTTTCCACCTCACCATTCCCCTTTACAAAAATTTCAACCAAACTCATCCCTCTTTACAAAATTTCAAACTCACTCATACTTTCCTTACATCATCCCATCTTTATCATCCCATCCCCTCTCTCTCCCTCTCATTTTCTCAAACCTCCCAAGCACCACACGTCCAACCTCCCTTCTCTTCAAAGCAACACAACAAGTGTGGCCCACTCTCTCATCTCTCATCCCCACCATCAAAACCCCATCAACCTCCATCAAAGTTGAAGGCAAGGAGCTTAGGAGCCCAAGGGATCAAGGAGAAGGCCTAGAGATGGATGATCCTCCATTAATTTCAATTTTTTAAGGGCCCACTTGTGTGTGGGACCCATTTGATGTATGTGTTGTATCTATGAGGGGCCCATATTGGTGGGGTCCCTCTCTCTCTCTCTCTCCTTCTTTGAATGGTGATGATGATGAAGGGATGAATGGCCCACCTGGTGTGTGTGTGTGTGTGTTGTGTGTGTGTGTGTGTCCCACCATGAAGCATATGTTTTCCTATGCCATTCATCTTCATGTGGGACCCATCTTATGGGAGTGATGGATCTACATCATCCAACCTTTAGTGGGCATGGATGGAAGGGAAAACACAAATATCAAGTTGATCCAAATCATGTGGGCCACATCCACGTGGGACCCACCACAATGCATGTGTTCCTTCATGCCGTCCAGCGTCTCTGGACGCTGGACGGGCGTGACTATCATGGAGTGCGTGTACTAACAGGGAGTGTACTAACGAGCTAACCAAAAAAAAAAATGGTGGGCCACTCATGCAGGCCCCACCTTGATGTATGTACTCAATCCAAGCCGTCCATCCCCTTCTTCATATCATTTTAGGCGTTGAGCCGAAATTTGAGACCAATCCTACAATCAAGTGGGCCATACCATAGAAAATAGTAGTGTATACTCTTAAAATCCGCTTAAATGTTTTATTTTGCCAAAATATACTGCATATTGGGTTCGATAGGATTGTATCGAGCCACGAGGACCAATGGCTGGCTTGGATTCGTCTGAGGTGGGCCCCACCTACCAAAAACCACGATATTCATGATTTTAAAGGAAAAAAAAAAAAGAAAGAAAGAAAGGAGCAGCAACGATAGACGCAACCTGACGGACGAACCGGCTGGGCCTCACGGCCCCAGCTGTGGGTCCCACGTGATGCGTTTCAACATCAACATCGTGCATTCGGTGGGCCATCCTCCTGGCTACGACCCACCCAAAACTCAGCCGTATACGGAACTCAGGTGGACCATATCATCTAAAATCATGTGAAGACATGCCTAAAAGATATGAAAACACTTGGTGGGGCCTACCTGAAGTTTGGATGTGGCTGAAACTTGGTCTGGATCTTCAGCCAGGTGGGACACACATAATGGGTGGGCTGGATTTGTGAACCACATTTCCCCACTCCCACCCCTAGGTCCAAGTGACCTTATAAACAAGTTGGACGGCAGATAAATATCACGGTGGGCTCCCTGCCCACGTGACCTTATCAACAGGTTGGCTAGCAAATAAACACCACCGTGGGCCCCCTGGTCCACGTGACCTCATGGATAGGTTGGCTGGCAAACAAACATTACGGTGGGCCCCCTTGGTCCACGGGACCTTATAAACAGATTGGATGAAAATAAACATTATGGTGGGCCACTTGGTCCACGTGACCTTACCAACAGGTCGGATGATAAATAAGTATTACAGTGGGCCCAAGGTCCATGTGACCTTATGAATAGATTGGATTACAAATAAATATTATAGGGGGTCCTAGGCCCAGGTGATCCTATGAACAGTTTGGTTGGAAAACAAACATTACAGTGGGCCCCGATCCATGTGACCTTATCAACAGGTTGAATGGAAATGAACATTACAGTGGCCCTAGGGTCTATGTGACCTTATCCACATATTGGATGGAAAATAAACGTTTTTGGTGGGCCACATAGGGCCCACTAATGTATGTTTTGCAATCCACACCTTTCATTAGTGTGGGCCCCACTATGAGGCTATGACGTCCATCCTTAGCAGGCCTTGGACATTTTAATGGTGGAAGTTATTATTACCACTTATATTAGGTGTGGTCCACTTTGATAGATATAATGCCCATTATTGAGGCCTATCTTGATGTATTAGTGGCCCGTTAACTGAGGCCCACTTGGATTTGTATAAGGCCCATGTTGTAAGGCCCATTGTGATGAATGTGAGGCCTATGGGTTATGGCCCATTGCAATGTACGTAAGGCCCATTGATATGGCCCACTTGATAGATATGAGGCCCATATGATACGGCCCAATTGATGTACTTAAGGTCCAATGGGGTACGATTATGTCCATTGCAATGTGTGATACCCCCGTGGTGTATATAATGACGTTTATAGTAGAAAATGCCTTGGAAACAATGATGGTTAGATGCCCACATGTAAGGACGATGTCGGTTAAATGTCCATCACTATATAACATGTTTAGTATAGATACATGATTCATGATCATACGCATCATATATTTGCTTGATATGAGGAGTGACTGATCATAACATATGTCTTTGGGAGGATTGTTTATGGGCTCCCTGATAGACAGAGTTGCCCTACATGAGCGCATGGTATGCGCAGGATTGTTGCATGTTTGGTAGGGTGATTCATACACTTACATTTGTGTGATCATGATTATTATATGCCCTAGCGACATCAGGGTCATAGCCCCCACAAACACATCGTGGGTGGCTAGATTGGATACCGGAAACGTTTGGTTCTAGCATACGGGTGTCATAGATGTCCCTATGTGAAAATTCCTAAACCCGATGGTACCAAAGGATAACTTCAACGTCGAGACCGAGTGAATATATGAGCGCATGAGAGCCAAATACCAGGAGGCCGCGTCTCCTACTGTGTAGTGGTCGGTTGGAAATGAGTGTGGCCTTACTCGCCCGAGGGTAGGGGCAATACTAGGCTGAGTTTGACCAGCTCATGAATAGATCCGCTATCGCCATGCCGGATAAGTATTGATAGACTATTGGCCAGGCGAATAGTGAGGTTTCTTACGCTCACTTGGACTGTGTGGCTAGGAGAGCGACTGTGTCATTTGGAGTGTACTAAAACCCGGTGATTATCCGGAAAGAGAACTGTATTGACATGAGGATTTGGATGACGATTGACATGCTTAAGTTGCATCTTACATCACATGGTCTTAACATGATCAATAGCATTCATTTATTGCACCGCATAACCTTAGTATGGCTGGTTGCATTCATGTACTCATCAGCACGATTCTACATAACTCTAACCTTGCATTCTGAGCACGTTCATATTGCTCACACACTTACACCACCCTCTAAGCTTTCTATAAGCTTATGCATGATTGATGCGTGCAAGTGACATTAGGACGCAGTCGTAGTCTCGCCGCAGTTGGAGCGTATAGCCGAGCTTCTGGAGTTTTTGTTATTATCACTATCTTGTATTTTTCTTCATACACCTTGTACTCAAAAGTTTTTGATTATAGTGGATTTTGTGATGGTGTTCTTGTAGTTATTGTTCGTGGGTTATGCTCATGGTTATGCTCATTACGAATCAAATTGATTATCAGAAATCCTCCTTGTAGTATCCCGGGATCAGAACTTGGTATATGGGTGCCGGGAGCCGAGAATGGGGTACTATGGAGGCTGTCGGCGCCGGATTCGGCGATCAGGAATTTCGTGAGCCCGGTTTCCGAGTTCGGGGCGTGACAATATGTCTACTTAATCATACAATAACTTTGCCCAGGCCAAACCTATCAAAGTTTAGACATTTTTATGCATACGTATCATAGATGTACATGATTATCCTGACTCGTATTATTATACATATATTCTTCTATACATTGCCTTATAACCCATCATCATAAATTCATTTTGTCCCCGAACCATGATTGCTTATCTATAAACAAAATTTAAACCATTGATTTTACAAATCAATGTTACTAATGATTTCAAAATGAATTGTTTGCTGTATTTTTTAATATAAAGCTGAATCTATAGGGATGTATTCCTTTATTGAAAATTATAATTCTCATGAGAATATGATCAACCACCCACCTTACCACGATTCACTTTAGAATCTCACCATATTGGTGAATTAAAGCAACTAATCAAATCACATTTGGACCGTAGGTCCTCTTAACTACAAGAACATGTATAACAAACATAAGAAATACAAACAAATACCAGCTGGTTAAATTAAGCATGACTTCCTACATCCGATTAATATGTACATATGTGTGAGGACAATGTCTCATGATAGAGACTCTCCATGCACATAACAGTTATATTATGTATAGTAGCACATGGAATAAGTTATCTTATTTTATCTGTTGGCTACACTAATATTACATATATATGAATAATTAAACATATTAAATCCTATAGTGTATTGCACTTCGAACTTATCTTACTCTATTCCCTATAGAAATAAAGAACTTGATGGAATCTCTCAACAAATCAATCTTAACTATATAGTAAACAAATTATCAATGAAACTATATATATATATATATATATATATAGAGAGAGAGAGAGAGAGAGAGAGAGTTATATATATATATATAGAGAGAGAGAGAGTTATATATATATATAGAGAGAGAGAGAGAGAGAGAATAAAATAAAGTACATTAAAAGAGATACCATCATTAGTACTTGAACTCGGTGCATGCTCCACATAAGCAAGCATAATAACTTGATACGTTATCTGAAAGTACATTAACTCCAATAGTAATGCAAATTCATGAACTAAGTAAAATTTATTGGTTATCTAGTATTGTAGTTGTATATGACGCTTGATGCATGAGCACTATCATTGAGTTCTAATCTAAAACTCATTTTATCATTGAGTTATAATTTAAAACCTAAATTGTGGAACTCATTATCATTGAGTTGTGATCTCAAACCCATACTAGTTCAACAATCATATGTTGAAATTTTAGTGTTTAAAACAATAGATAATAATTTAAAAAATTAAATATAAATATAAATAAAAAATAAAGAAGTAAAGAAGACTTATATTTTTGAGTCAAGGCGTCCTTCGGCTGTGTCCCAAATGCAACAAGAATCATAGGCAATTGGCCTGCAGGATACAACGACTATGACCCGGTCCCAATGTTGCACTTGTCGTACACAAGCTCAAAACAGTGTACAAAAATTAAACCAAAGTGAGTTGACTCAGCAGCGAACTTGATTACATAAAAAGAACATACCAGAGACTTGTTTGAAGAAGCATGGAGTAATGACAAATCCATTTATTGTAAATGAAATTTGGATCACAAGCAAGTCTATTTAAAGACCTCGATTAGGTGATTGTCATGGCCCAACTTGGCGCGTGCACACGTGTGTGGTCTAAGGCCTAGGTTAGAGCCTCCCATCCCTCCGACCAAATTCTCATGGCCCATGCAAAGGGTACATGAATTTTTATTTGCTCATTTTCGATGTGGGACGAAGAGAGTCACTAAAAGACAAAAGAGTTTTTGCATAGCAAAAAAAAAAAGGAGAAAATTTAAAGCGCACTTTTTTAAAAAAATTATATTTTAAACACAACAATCAATCACATTTTTCAACTTCAAAACATGTCGGTCTAAGATAGCAAAGTTATGCAATAGTTTTAATGTATATAAAACTTTAATCAACATTTAAAGTAATGAATAAGGGTTTACAAGAATCAAGTGATTGTTGGTCTTTACCCTAACCCTTGAAGTGTAAATGACTATACATGCTACTCACACAACTTTTCCACTACAGTTGGTTTTGCAGTTTGGTGCATTATTGTCATGCATCTTTACCTGAATTTTATGAATGTTTTAAAGAAACGGTATATATATTATTATAAGAATCAACCCCACTTTTATACTCACATAGGTGAATTCCATCAAGTGTACACGACAACTGGATACACTACCACATGTGGTTATGGATTCATTAAGAGTTCAAAACTCATCATTCATCATTTTGTTGTTTACACCGCCTACACCATAGAAAATTACGTATTCTTTACGGTGCTTCCTAGTTTGCTCGTGTCTTGTTGTTTACCCATTAAATCTATCGTATGAGATCTCAACTTGTATATGTTGTGTTGCCAATATGGTAACTCATTTAGTTTGGCCAAGCCTCATTCCTTTCTATATTTTCACGACTATTCATTTAGATAGTCCTTTGTTCAGAGAATATGTCAAATTCTTTTATGATCTCACAAAATAAATAGTTATAACTCCATCATCCAACATACATCTCACAATATTGTGTCAAAGTTCAATGTATCTACTCTTGCCATTATATATTTTACTCTTAGCCCTGACAATAGCTACTTAACACTCACAATGAATAAATATAACTAACCGGGTCATAGTCATAAAAGTATGTATGTTAAGAGATTTTTATGTCAATTAACCTCTAATACCGCATTTTATAAGATAACGAACTTGAATTCCATAGTAAACCAAGCAAAACAAGTTTGTTTAGCAAACTTTCATGATATTGCACCTCCACCAATAGTAAAAACATATTCACTTGTGAATTTTTTTTCGTTTAAATCACTGATCCAATTGTATTATTGATCGTATGAGGATAACCTGTATAACAAATACTATATGCAACAACACCTTTCAAATACCTCAACATTTATTTAATACATTCCAATGATCATATACAGGATCATGTGTATATCTACTTAACCTACCTACTGTAAATGTAATATAAGGTCCAGTGTAGTTCGTCAGATACATTTGGCTACAAATTACTTAATAATACTTAAGTTGAGATATACCATTACATGCATTTTTCTCGATATGTATAATATAATCACAAGATGTACTAACAGGTAAGCATTCAAATTTATCAAATATTTTTAATATTTTCTTAAAGTAATGAGATTGAGATTGAGTAAATTCGCAATAACATGTTTTTTAGATCTTGCATCTTCAATGACATATTTCTTTTTTAATGCAACAAATATATCATTAACAGGTTTATAAGAAATATAAAGTGTCCATTGCATTAGACAAAGTATTCATTATGTAATGTTTGCAATGATTGCATATCTAAGTTCATTTTTTGTTGGATTGATCAATTATAAATGAATCAAAAAGTATGTAAAAAAATCTTTCAAGTTTCTAATTCAAAATTGATCTTGTGTTTCTATCTTTTGAAATATTGTCAAGAGAATGATTCAATTTTGGATAGTTCGGTCGTAGGGTTAACTGTGATGGTGGCCATTGATTATAATTTTCGACAATTGAAATCTAGTTGCAATATGATTTTCAAGTAGTTTTAAAATGAAGTTTAAACACTAGTTACAAATGTTCGAAGAAAAATATATTGATTTTTGTTTTTAAATAGATAATTGACTATACAAAATAAATGTTTACTGTTTCCAAACAATTTAGTTTCAAGATTGTTAGAATTTTTGCGTTGAACATAATAGACTGCAATTCAAAAAATTATAAATAAATATAAAAAGAAAAAAATAATAATAATAAAGAAGTAAAGAAGACTTATAATTTTGAATTGAGATGTGATTGAGTCACTTGGCTTAAAATCAAATTTGTCATCTTTAGGATCATGTCCCAAGTATAATGGGAATCACAGACAATTGACATCTAGGATGCAACGACTATGACCCGGTCCTTATGATGCATTCATTGTACATGGGCTTGAACCAGCGTGCAAAACTTAAACCCGAGTGAGTTAACTCAACGGTAAATTCAGTTGTAAAAAAAAGAAGAAACTAAATACTTGTTTAAAGAAGCGTAAAGTAATGAGAAATTCATTTATTGTAAATGAAATTCAGATCATGAATATGTCTATTTAAATACCTCGACTGGGTGCTTAAAGCATCATTTTAAATGGGTTGAGTTGTCAAGTTTAAATCCGACTACTACGGCCACCTGAACAGACGCATCTTTAGCTTAAAAATGTGCAAAAATGATAACATGAGCATACTATCAATTTGCACAAAGACGCGGACCCGAACCTGAGCCTGGTTAGGTGCAACGCACGTGCACACAGTCATGACCTAACGTGGCGTGACGCGCGTGCGTGTGGTCTAAGGCATAGGTTAGAGCTATTAGCATAGCCCCCCGCAAGACCAGATTCACATGCTCCCTGAAAAGGGGCTCAAGCCCCGTGCAAGATGCCCTTCTTATATACATTATTATTTTTTGCTCGTTTTCGATGGGAAACAAAAAGAGTCACTAAAAGACAAATAAACTTTTAGAACTTAAATGAAACAATGTAAAATTTCGAAATACAATTTTATTTAAAAATTTATTTTAAATACATCATCTTAAACATTAATTCATGGACATTTGTTGAAGTGAGGCTATCAAATATATATATATTTTTTTGTTTAATAAATGTTTGTAATTTGTAATTGAACAACCATGCAAACATAAATTTAGTTCTTAATACATCTAAGCTCTAAATTGGGGAACTCACTATTATTGAGTTATAATTTCAAACCTATACTAGTTCAACAATCATAAATCTTGATTCATGGACACCTGTTGCTAAGGCCTAGAAAATGACAATGCACTAAGGCATGAGTAACCTGCAAAACTAACACGGATGGGCCATGGGCGATGTGTGGAAGGAAAGGACTAATGCGAAGGGCGACGTGTTGAGCAACGCATAGCCGATGCACATGAGCAACACACACCACTCAATAAGGAACGAGAGAGAAGGGCAAAAGATTGACTCGTGGGCCAACGCACAAGTTCTTGCGTCAATGCATTAAAATGTCACCACCTCACCAGTGCGAAATGAAGATATTAAAGAAAAGTGTCGTGCTGATGTCATGCAGAGCAGACGAGACCATACTACGTTGCCCATTCCAGCGTCGCGCTTGCCGGTGCTCATTGAAGGAGGTTGACGCATGATCATTGTTATAAGTACGCCACGCAACGCATCACTTAGGGGACTCTCATTCACCTTGTTACAACCCCCTCACCTATAAATAGCATGATTCGATTTTTAAAGAGACTTTTGGAAGATTTAAAAACTTCATACTAGTGGATAAGAGAATGAACTAAATGATATCATCATAATTCCTTAACTTTGTTACTAGAATCCATTAGTCTAGTCATCAACAGGTTAAGAGCTAATTCTCAGGTGGTGGGATTGCTCTGAGTATAGGTTCAATGCGTCAGCCAAGTGTCACCGACATACAACTGGAGCACGACACCGCGTAAGATGCGCAGTGATCGGATCTCGACGACCCCACCAAAATGCAAAGTTAGCAGGCTTTAACTTAACCATGAGGAAAAGTTCCCTAGGCGGACCAGCCTACTGGCTCCTGCGCTGTGGTGGCCTATTGACTCACGCGCCGTGATGGCCATCGCATCCCAACACCAGCCTCCCATAATCGCAGAGCTGCTAAGTTTATATCTACGTCGATTACTGCTCTTCCGCAATGGTCATAGTCCCTTCGTGATTAGGGGTGCACATCGAACCGGTAAAACCGTGAAACCGGACCGAAACCGACCAAACGGTTCGGTTTTGTCTGGTTCTGGAGTGTACCGGTTCCAGTTCCAAAAAAATCAAAGAACTATTTAGTTCAATTCAGTTCTCGGTTTGGGGGGTAAGTAGAACCAAAATGAACCGTGGATCCGAACCTTATTAAAAAAAAAAAAAAAAAAAAACTAAACCCTAAGTCCCTAACTAGACCCAACCATGCTGCTTGCAGCTACCCTCTCTGTCGTCGGTCCTCTCTCTCTCTGTCGTCGGTCCTCTCTCTCTTATCGTTCCTCCCTCTCTCATCGATCGCCTAGAACCGTGGAACCGATATAGAACCGAACCGGTTTTCAAGGTCTAGTTTCAATTCGGTTTTAGGGTGCTAATGGTCCGGATCCAGTTCCGAAAATCCTATAACCATTGAGAACGGTTCGGTCCCGGTTTCATCCCAGAACCGGACCGAATCGACCCGTGTGCACCCCTATCCGTGGTGGCCACGATCCCTTCGCAACCGCAACAGTCACAACTCCTCTGCATCGACATCTCATGCTTACGTGGCTATCTTCACTTCTTCGTGCGACGACTGCCACGCCCTTCGCAGTGGTGGCCGAGTCTTCCGTGGTGGGCACATCAGCACCGACCTTACTGTAGTGGTCTTTCAGACTATCGTACAAATGATGTCTGTTTACCGTGAAAAGCTCGTTAGGACTCCTTCCTGCACCTGTAGCATCTTAAGGATTATGATTGTATGAGTATCATATGAATTGAGAGGGAAAACAACTTAATAAGCTTATATGTCAGCTGGGATATGTTAAAACTATAAACCTTTATTGTCCCAAATTGGTCAATGGAATGCTCGTTCAAACATAAATCTCCATGGACCGGATTGTTTGAGTTCAAAGTTGTGGCTGGTCTTCCAGAATTCTTCATCTTAGAGGCGGAGCTCTAAGTCGCAGCGCCCAATCAGAGGCTCAATTATTTAGTTCAAATGAGAAAATAACTACCCTAAAGAGATGACCCTGATTCGACATTCAAAGAACCCCGATCAAATCTAGATTCAACTCTCATTCGACCCCAAAAACTAAACAAATAAGAATGAGTTGTCACCATATGACCAATCAATGATGGCATTATCTGGACAATGAGCCTAATGGCTTGAACCATGATTCAACATGACCCAGGTAGCCTTCCTCGAAATAAAATCATAAAACTTTTTCGCCTTTTAATCAACAGTATTGTACATGATATAATTATGAACTTGTGCCAAACCACAACATAGAATGTAAGAGAAATCAAAATCTATATGATAAAATATATATATATTTTTTTTACGTTATCTTCATGTTTGCTTGCTTATGTTTATTTATAAATGCATATGAAGTCTCATTCCCGAAATTAATGAAATACCCACATTTCTCTCCCTGTTAATGCCTGCTTGTTGAAATGAGACAGTAGAATATTTTTATTTTTATTTGTCTAATAAACGTGTACAATTTGTAGTCAAACAACCATACAAACAAAATTTTAGTTTTTAATGCATCTAAGCTACGTGCTTTAGACCGTTTAATTTAAATTACTTGCATGTCATATGTAGTTTTAAAGTAATTGCTAAGTGCATGCATGTCATCCATTATAGTCGACTGAAATATCAATGTATTTCTCAATTTAAAAAAAGAATAGGCTTGACCAAAAGATGATCAATTAAATGCATGAAGAAATACATAAAAGTATAAATAGATTATCATTTTTTTAATATTACAAATGAGGAAAAAAATTCAAATTAATAAGAACCTTTATATAAATGTTTAAAATGTAAATCTAGATAGAAAAAAAAATAAATGGACATTGTGCATGATAATTAGATGCAAATCTCATTTTTTAGAAGTTGTGATTGTTCAATCACTAGCTTAGAACATTTAATTGTTAGGTTCAGTCTCGAAATGTTTATGGAAAAAAAATTATATAATTGGATGATCATACTTTTCAATCAATTATTTTTTCTTTTACTAGCTTGGAACATTCAATTGTTAGGTTCAGTCTCGAAATGCTTATGGAAAAAAAATTATATAATTGGATGATCATACTTTTCAATCAATTATTTTTTCTTTTACTAGCTTGGAACATTCAATTGTTAGGTTCAGTCTCGAAATACTTATGAAAAAAAAAATTCACATAATTAGATGATCATACTTTTCAATCAATTTTTTATTTATTTTTTTTCAATATGGAGAATTACTTTCTTTTTATTGTTTATTTTAAAGCTTTTTATCAAGAGCGAAAATTGTCTAGTCAACTTAACTAATTCTTAATCTACTCAGTTTAAGGTAACGACAACTAAGTGGATGAGTGATGTCATATGTATGACATGTATTTATTTGTGTCGTGCTATTATATATAAAAGTTATGTTAGAGTACTCTTATGACTGAAATCACTATTTGAGGTTTTGGACATTCAATGAGACTATAATAAAGTTCAATTGTTTATAATATAAAACAATTATTTGAAACTTTATTGTGATAATCCTTCTAATGACACAAACCAAACATAAAAAAGCATTGAGTGTGTTTGTGTATTAAGTTTGACACACACACACATATAGAGAGAGAGAGATTTCATACTTTAACTCTATACTTGGTAGAGTAAAACTAATGTACGTGTTAAATAGAGTTTTAAGTTAAATAAATTTTATTCTTTCCATATGCATTTTCTATTTCTAGTTTAAAAATAAGAAGAAGAGTTACATATAGAAAAAAAGAAAAAGACATTGAATTTAGTTCTCATATTGTCATTGCATCGGCATACATAATGAACATACCCAGCATCAAAGAATGAAGTTTTGAAAGCATTGTATGGAAATGCTGAGAATAATTATAAACTATGAAATAATATTTAAAAAACAATTTTAAACAATGATGTTAAACTCCCTATGATGAGTGTATATTTAGATGTACCCTGAGTAATAAAGCAAATCAAGTATTATGGTAATTGATGATTATCTATTCAGTTGTGCTTAGGTAGCTTGAGTAACGATAATTATATTAAATATGATGTCATTTTTTCCATTCCAAAATCTCATTTGTTTTTCTAAAAGCATTCAAATGCATCATAAAATAGAAACTATCTATTTCAAACCCTAATAATTCAAATCAACGATAATAAGTATAAGATGAAAAACTAAAAGTTTTTAAAACCATGTACAAATTTTTTTGGGATTATCTACAGAGGAACATCTACTCATAACTTATTGCTTGAAATTTTGCCATGCATGTCAATCTTGACCGCTATACGGGATTTTGAATGAAAAAAAGAAGGCATCGGTAAAAGTATAATAAATTATTATAGAAAAGTATACACACCAATTTAACATGCAATTAGTGGCAGGTGAATAAATTTATTATCATGATATTTGAAGATATTTAAACATGAATTCTAATTCATTGATAGATAACGAGAAATTGAATGATGTAAAAATAAATCATTATAAAAATCTATGATTATATTCTGGTCTACTCAATTATTTATTAATTATTAACTTGATTCAATTTATGAAATAAATTACCTTAAGTAAACTTACTTCCTTACTTCCCTTCTTCGACTGCAAAATGGATAAAGAATTGAGTTTCTTGGATTTTCAACTGAGCAATTAAACATAATTTTTTTATACAAAAGTTACTTCATGGGCAAAACTAAATATCAATGTAATAAATACAACAATATTGAATTTAATTTTTTTTACCTTGAGTGAACCACTTCTTACGGCCCTCTTCTCTAGTTGCCCAACTGCACGAGAGAAGGGAGTGAAGGGAGTGTAAGAAGATGAGAGGAAATGGGAGGGGAAGAAGGGGGTTTTGAGGTCAAGAGAAATTAAACCTACTTTGCGTTTTATTTAAATCTACTCACTCACACAGCTAAATAGCAATAATGATAAGTACACGCAACTTCTTATTCTTTTCTTTTTTTGGCAGAATATAAACAGTTGTCCAAATAATTTTGCCACCGCGATAGCAATAAATATACACATGGATGTGCGTGGCATATAACGAATCAAAATATCTTTTTACAAAGTTGTGTATATTTTCTAAAAGAGGATGTTAACATTGATGATGTCACATTATTAGAAGTGCTCCAAAGCTTTTAAATACTACATAAGAAATTCAACTATCAATTTATACTATCTATTTAATTCACATTATTATTAGCAATCCTTGATACAAAAAAAAAAAAAAAAAACACACACACACACACTAAATAAACTATTCTAACAATTTGATCAATAATATGGAAAATGAAGATATCAAGACAACGAATAAAAAAGTAAAGAGAGAAATATGTCCAATCCTCTCCTTAAAACATCAATTCTACAAGTACTATCGTAGCTCGTATATGATTTCAAATAAGCATCTCGATTAAATATTTATATTTCCTCTATAACTTACTAAAATGGCTTGCTACAACAAATAACAATCATTCAAAATATTATGGTTATCCAATCTGTATAATGTTTTATCATAATATGATTGTTGTGGTATATAGTAAGTGGACATTTCAAATCAACTATTTATTGTCCCCATGCATGATTTAAAAAATATTATAAAACATTGATAAAATTCTTTAGAGTCGTATTATCTTTTTATTCTAAGATTAATTAAGAGTAAAGAAATATACTAGAAAAAAATAAAATAGCTATTATCTGGAAACATCGATTAAATAAGTACCATCGTGAACTAATGATTCAAATTAATATTTTGTACAAATGATTATATCCATCTAATTTATGGCTCGCTAAAATGGACAGTCATAACAAAACAATAAACATTTCAAATGGTTGGGATTATTCAATTTATGTGATTTTTGCACCATGTCTTACCTTTAGTGGTAGGCAAGGAGTAGACAATTCAAGGTAATGATTAATTGCCTATGTATCTTTCAAAAAAAAATTTGGGACATCACAAACATCCTCATAAAAAATGGGGAGGGGCGAATTAGCTTTTCCCTTCGGGTTCATTCGGGACCAATAAATAGGTGAAATGACATTTTCAAGTGAGTGCTTGAAAATAAGAGGTCACTTTTTTAAAAAGTAGTGAATTTAATATGGATTTGCTTGAAAATGGCAAATTCATTCCATATTCCATGAAAAAAGGATTTTAATTCAAATTATCTATGATGTGGAAATCAACTATGACAATGACATAAGCACAAGCCCTATGCTTGCCAATCATGTAATGGTTTACATCCATAATTATAAGCCTTAACTGTACAACATTGATTGTGATAAGAAAAAGGTCCACCATTAATTCAAATTATTTATCACATCTGGCTGACCATTGATCAGTAGTGCCTCCTATGGATCACTTTGTCAGGCAATCCTAACCATGCTTTTCAATGGTTTTAAAAAATGAACAGTGCTGATAGCTTGCATCGCACTGATTAGATGACTGAAGTCATCCGATCATCAGCCAATGAAATGGACGGTCTCAGGTTACCATATTAGACAATATCAGATAATTGATTTGGACCATACATTATCTGAGATATGAGATTTGGATGGTTCAAGGCAATTGTATAATCAAGGCATCATATTGTTCTGAATTCCAATGATGAAATCTCTCGGTGACTACTCCGATGAACAAACTCCAACCATTAAAAAAGTGGACCAAAAACAGATGGTCTTTATTGATCGACAAGGAGAAGGACCATTTGTTGAACCAGACCACCCATCATGTGGGACCCACTACCCGGGCCTCTTAAGAATCACTTTGGCTGGATGATCCCAACCATCTATAATAAGTGGTTAAGAACATACAAGGTTCAAACCTATCACTTGAAGATCATTAATTAATCCTGATATTTCCTCTTACGAGCTTGCTTCTCGTCTTATAAATGGACCAAAAAAATGATGGTCCTGATTGATCATATTGAAATAACCATTCATCGAATTGGACCGTCCATAATGTGGGCCCACCTTTGGCTGCCCTTGCCTCCCAGTAATGACTCTCATCAAATGTCCTTCATCTAGTATGTGATTTGTCACAAGATATCTATGACAAATCCACACCGTCCATCAGTTTCACCAACTCACGGTACAACATAAACAAAAAATGAGGTAGATTCAAAACTCCAGTGGGCTACACACTACAGGAAATAGCAGGAATGTAATGCCCACCAATGAAACAGTCACAGGACCCACCACAATGTTTATATGCCATCCAAACCGTTCATAAAGTCATTGTAACTGTGATGAACTAGAAATACAAATATTAGCCCGATCCAAAACTTATGTGACCTGTCAATTTTAGAGTCATGTTTTCCATCAACCATGATAAGACCCAAACACCATAAAAATGCAAGGCAGGCATGATTTTCAGTTCTAGAAGTTAACACCATGATCATCTTTTCTGCCATAATAGATGGATGGTGGTAAGAAATCTCCATCAAGGTTGGAAATGAGTTGGGACTTGGGCCACTGGATATGTAGGCTAGAGCTTTGGTCCCTTAACTTGGCCCAAGGTCCGGGCCTGGGTTTGAAATCTAGGCCTGGTGTTCAAGTTTGCCTTTGTCAGCAACTGGGTTGTGAGATATAATCAAGAAAATCTTACTACAAAATGTTGAAATATTCGTTACAGATTAATAAATAAATTTAAAACATCAATATATAAGATTCTCTAATGCTTTTCATTAAAAGCTGGGTAATTTTGAATGGAAACTCAAAACCTATATTTTGAAAAGCAGATAGTATTACAACCAGAGTATGAAATAAGTGAATAACAACTCCTTTTTGAAATATAAGCCATCCTTGTTTGGTATTAGCAGGTGGACCACTCAGACTTACGCACCACTTTGCTGCGTTTAGTGAGAAAGATGGCTCGACCAACTATCGTTCTTCCACCAGATTTCCTGCTAAAGCCTTTCCCCGGAAGTTCGGAATGATTCTGGGTGGGGCCCGCTGTAATGTTTGTGAGAAATCCAACCTGTCTATCTGTTTTTCGAAATCATTTTGGACCTTCCACCAGATATAATGTGGATCTAAAACTCAAATGGGCCACACGAGAGGAAACAGTAGAAATTTAGCGATCACCGTTGAAATATTTATATGGCCACAAAAGTTTTGTATCAGTCCAAGTTTTCAGTGTTTTCACTTCATTCCAGTGAAAATGACCTTATAAACAGTTTGGATGACATATAAACATTAAGTGGAGCCTAGGAAGGCTTCAACGGTAGGAAATCATTTCCCCACTGTTTCATCTTGTATGGCCCATTTGAGTTCTGAGTTTTGGATACTCATGTTTTTGTCGCATTTACTAAAATGCGCTCAAAAAAATTGGATGCCGCAGGATGCCAACGGCGTCCACCAATCTCCGCCAGACGCTCACGTTTAATCACCACCGTTTTGTAATATACGGACTGCCCAAAATCGTGGGCCACATTCTACACACCATATCTGGAAAATCACATTGATCATGCAATCCTAACCATCCAATCAATCTATCAACTGTATGGTGAACGGTGAATTAGTGACTGGTCCAAATTATAAGGGCAAAATCAGACGGTTGCTGTTCTTTCGGTATTGGGCTACGCTCCAATCTCCATTCACACTTAGATCAGCAAATTAGATGGCCTGGATCACATTCAACGGTTAACTGTTTGGACAGGCCCCCAATCAGCCAGCCCCATTGACAGATTTATTCCAGTGATACTAGTACCACAGTAAGCTAGAGTAGCACCGTGAAAATGTGGGGCCCACGTGCATTTTACTTCCTGATTGTCATGTGGGCCACACCAATCTATGCAAGTTGGGAAAGAGCAGTCACCCTTGATTCGTGTGGAGGGCCCACCACATTGTTTATATTGAATTTAGGCCGTTCCTACCCATCATCTGGACAAGATGAAATGCCACGCCAAACCTCACGTTGTTTTCCAATTCAGGTGGGCCATGTACAAATCAAGGGTGAGCATCCTCTCTCACAATGTTCCATGTTTTGTGGCCCACCTGAGTGTTGGATCGTCTGATGGACTGGTTGGATGACCTGCATACATTAGGTAGGCCCCACATTTGACGCGGATTTCCTGCGAAAGCCTTTGCAGAAAGTTCCTGCGCCCACCGTGATGTTTTTCAGGAATCCACTCCGTCCATCAGTTTTGTGAGTTCATTTTGGTGGGAGAAAAAAAAATTGCAGGATCAAAGACTCAAGTGAGCCGTATTAAAGGAAAAGGTGGTTAGGGAAATTTCTACCGTTGAAACCTTCCTGGGTTCGGCAGTGATGTTTACATGCCATCCATATCGTTAATAACGTCATTCCTACTGGGATGAACTGAAAACATAAATATTAGCTTGATTCAAAACTTCTGTTGGCCCACGAATATTTCAACTGTGTACGTTTAGTCATCCCGTTTTCGGCCCACTTGAGTATTGGATACGGTTCATTTTTAGTCTCGTATCCTAAAATGCACTCACAAAATGGATGGACGGGGAGGATTTCTCACAAACATCACAGTGGGCCTCACCTGGGTTCCAGCTCAGGAACTTCCTGCTAAAGGCTTTCGCAGGAAATCCGCGTCCGGATACCTGTACCACTGTAAGCTTACTGCGGTACCGAGACCACTGCAGTTCGCCAGTTTTTAAAACGGTGGTGATTATGCGTATGTAGAGACGTTGATAAATGGTGCGATCAGAACCGTTCATACTCTATTTGCCCCTTGAAGGACAACAGTACGGAGATTATGCTGAAATGATCAATCTGGACAATGATATGTGCGGAGTTGATTGACGTTTGAAAACAAAATTCAATT
Source organism: Magnolia officinalis (assembly GCA_021015155.1). Classification (NCBI taxonomy): domain Eukaryota; kingdom Viridiplantae; phylum Streptophyta; class Magnoliopsida; order Magnoliales; family Magnoliaceae; genus Magnolia; species Magnolia officinalis. The sequence goes on along the minus strand of JAJHSJ010000006.1, from coordinate 85,707,888 downwards.
TGCTGACAAAAAACTCCATAAATCAATGGTTAGGATCATTCCTTCAGGGAGATTATTATATGATCGTCTATTCATGGTAGTGTGCAGAGATGAACGGTTCAAATCACATGGACAGAGAGATACTAGCATGTGGGCCCTGTGTAGTGACACATTTAAGTAACGTGGCTATTCATGGAAAATCGCTTGAAAAGGAAGTCTGACAGTCGGTAAAAGCAGTGCCCTCTGCGGTGGCGACCTTATCAAGGGAAACGGATTGGCAGCTCCCCCTGCCACCAGCCAGTGGCTGGTGGTCGGTGCTCTGTTGGCCCCAAAATGATGTATGTGCTTCATCCATGCCGTTCATCGATTTTTACATATCATTTTATGGCTTTAACCGAAAACTTAGAGGTATATATATCTCAGTTGGACCACACTACAGGAAAAAAAAATACCAATAGGATATCTACCATTAAAATCCTCTAAGTCCCACTGTACTGTTTATTTGAAATCCAATACGTTGATTAGGTCATACAGACCTGGAAAAGACAAAGATCAGTTTGATCTAAAACTTTTATGCCCCAAAGTTTTTTTTATTGGTGGACACTTATTCAACACTGTTTCCTGTAACGTGGTTCACTTGAGATTGGGATATACATCACTTTTTGTGGACGCGGATTTCCTGCTAAAGCCTTTTGTAGGAAGTTCCTGCGCAAGATTCATGTGGGCCCACTATGATGTTTGTTAGAAAGCCACTCCGTTCATCCGTTTTCCGAGTTCATTTTAGGATATGCGACCAAAAATGAGGAGGATCAAAAACTCAAGTAGGCCACATGAGAGGAAATAGTGAGGATTTAAACATTTATATAGCCACAAAAGTTTTGCATCGGTTTAATTTCTTAGCTTTTTCACTTCATCTCAGTAAAAATGACCATATAAACGGTTGGGATGGAATATAAACATCAAGGTGGATCCTGGGAAGGCTTCAACTGTAGGAATTCTTTTACCGCGGTTTCATCTAGTATGGCCTACTGAGCTTTTGATCCTAATCATTTTCGATCTCATATCCTAAAATGAGCTAAAAAAACGGATGGATGGATTAGATTTCTAACAAACATCATGGTAGCCCATCCAAAATCCTTGCGCAGAAACTTCCTGCAAAAGGCTTTGGCAGTAAATCCGCGTCCATTTTTTCTCTCATCCATGAAATGATCTGGAAATATAGATGGGCAGCATGGATGAAACACATATATCATGGTGGGCCCTCATAGCACATACCACCCGCCCTTGGCTGGTGGCAGGGGAGTAGCCAATCCGTTTCCCTTATCAAGAAACCGTACAGATGTGGGGCCCATATGATGCATTCTAATCATCCAATCCATACATCAGATGTGTCACCTAAAAACGAAGGGCTGATCCGAAACCGGATCTAATAGCAAAGAGGCTTACGGAAAAAGGAAACAAGTTGGGAGAAACGTCCACCCTTGAATTTAGGGATAAACCTGAGTCGAAATACCATCCAACTTTCGGCATGGAACTCCATATGAAATATATTAGAAGTCTGAACGGTCTGGATTCTACATATATAGCATTGGTAGGCCCACCAGTCTAATAAACAGTGACGGTTCCCTCTCAAAATGTTCCATGGCCCACCTGAGTCTTCGATACGGCTGAATTTTGGAAACAGGATTTATGCTGTGGCGAAGCAGCTGATGAATGGATTGGATCGTGTGAATAATATCACATGGGTCGCACATCTAGCCTGTCCCACGCGCGTGTACAGGTCAGCTAAAGCACACGCCAACGCATGCAGTGTGGCCAATCAATGCCGAGAAATTTACAACTGTAGGTCCTACCTTTTACCCACCGTCTTTTACAAGCACTCCCAAACTTTACTTTTCCAGACTAAACGAGACATACTATTTATACCCCTGTTTTCGATAGCTACGGATTATAACCGTAGCAATTGTAAACATGAAACTTAGAAACATGAAATTCACCGAGCTGCCCTTTCATGTTATCCTATTGCTACGAATATAATCCGTAGCCATATATCAAGGGAATTTTCAACTGAAAATAGCATGTCGGTATAGAATGGTTTTTTTTGGAAAAGTAAAGTTTGGGAGTGCTTAGAAAAGACGGTAGATAAAAGGTGGGATATACAGTCGTAAATTTCTCATCAACGCCATATCCAAGCAGTGTTACCTGAGTAATAGTTTAGTGGGTGTTACTCCTATTATATGGCTCACCTTGATAATAGGTTGTATATCCACTTCGTCCATCCATTTTTACAACCTATTTTAGGACAGTCTCAAAAAGTAAGCATAACTAAATCTCAAGTGGACCACACCACAATAAACATTGATGATTGATCGCTCGCCATTAAAAACTTCCCAAGGCCCACTGTAAGTAGACCGGTAATGTTTATTTTCCATCTAACTCTTTGATAAGGTCAACCAAAACGGAATAAAATACAAAGATTAGTGTGATAAAAAACTTTTTTGGCCGAAAAAAGTTTTTAATGGTCATTCACCACTTTTTCCGTTGTTGTGTTCCACACTGTAAGGGTAACATACACTTAAGCTGTTACCCAGGTAATAATTGATACGCTCCCATCCATCGAAGTTACCTTATTGTGTATCTCATCTCATATCCTAAGTAGGTAGATCTACTAGTGAGTAATTGGTAACTTTTTGTCAAAAAATTAGCATAAGCCTTTTTTTAAGTTGTCCACATATTTCTAATATCATCGCACACCTACTAAATGAACCATCTTTATCTTTTGACATTAACGTTTATAACGTGAAGTTCACTGATGATTGGCTTAGATATTTTGCCTCTTACATTGGCTTATACAAGGCATATGCATTGGCCGACTCATAGGCACTGTGCTTAGCAAAGCTTAGAAGAAAAGGAATAAGAAAAACAAAGAAAATAAAAGAAGAGTTTGCTTCTTCTTCTTCTTCTTCTTCTTCTCTTTTTGTTTTTTTTTTTTTTTTTTTTTTTGTTTTTTACATACATTGACACCCTCCCCCACACACTCATGCACACCCACCCTACAGGAGATGCTCAAACTCGTGATCTTATGTTGAAACTCCAGAGAGTCTACCGCTGAGGCATGGCAACAGGTGCAAGAAGAGTTTGCTTAACGACATTCAGACTTGTTGCAACACGGTAATACGAGGCTTTGAACTTTGAATATAGGCTATTCAAAACTTTGGATAATCATTTATATGACAAGACTGTGTAAGATACAAAGATAATAAATGAAAGTTCTAGATTAGATTATTTCAACCTTTACCATCTATTTGGATGGGTGGAAAGCATGGGAAAGAAAAATAATGTTTATCAAAAAAGGAACTGTTGTTTTCCTTATTTATTTTTCGACGATATTTCTTAAGAATTGATAATGTGTTTTCAAATTTGTTATTTGGCAAAATAAAAATGTTATTAAGAAATAGTTTTAATAATTTTTCTCTCAAACTTAGTCTTGGGAACTTTGTTTGTCATATAGTAAAATCGTAATTAAAAATATGGTTGCTTGGTAAGTAACAATTCATATTTTACTACACAAGGCGCCATGATTGCTTCCTTCCACTTCTTTTGAGCATGTAGCCTGCATGACCTTTGAATGCAGCATGCATGAATTGTTTAACTAGGGAGTTCATCTGATAAACTCTGTAAGGCCCACCTTGATTATTACATGGCATGAACATTATACATCTTTTGTGTTGGCTCAAACAATGTGAGAAAAAATTGCATTGAGAATTCAAGTGGCCATAACAAGGGATAAAGTAAATCTCTCTTCCTCGTCTATCTCTATTCCCTTCATGCTTTTCATGTACATAAGTACATCACATGTGCTGTATTCCTAATAACTTATATTACAATAGCTAAATTAGATCATCTCTCTTATATAAAGTAGAGTTAATAAGCTGGAGGAGCCTTGCTTATCCATGATAAACTTGAAACACAAGTGTAATATACAGTCCAAGCATCAAGTTGGGAATGCCATAATGCCTCTCGTTAGGGCAGGAACGGAAGTTGATTGTGTCCTACTCCCACCCGTCTTTAGCTGGGAATGGGCAAATCCGTGTAGGGGCCCACCACGATGCACCTATTTATCCACGTTGTGCATCTCTTTTCTCATATCATTTTAAGGTATAAGCCCAAAAATGAGGTAGATCCAATGTTTAAGTGGACCACACCAAATGGTAAGCTTGGGTTGTATTAAATGCAATAGTCATCTATGGTGTGGTCCACTTGAGCGTTGGATCTGCCTCATTTTTAGCTCATGCCTCAAAATGATATGAGAAAAGGGATGGACGACATGGATAAACATATACATCATGGTGGGACTCCCAAGATCTGCCCATTCCCAACTAGAGACGGGCAGGGGTAAGACACAATCTGCGGGTACGCAATCCACTTCCGCAAGGGATATATATACTTTGAATGTAGACCAATGGTTGCATACAACTTTTAATTACAATTGTTGTTTGAGCAGATGACTGATATTCATTGATGAAGTGTTCACAGTAGGACTCGGTAGGTCTAACCATGACTCTAACATGTGTGCAAAGTACACAGTCTACCGATTGCTCTCCTCTGCTTCTAACTCCCATGCGCTACGTGAGCATAGTTGTGGAAGCAATGGGCCAAGCAATCCTACCTGGCTCACCCCACTCTTTGGAATTAAAACTGTGTGCGTATTGTTGGCACTCGGTCAATTTTCTACCACATGTGGTGTGTGCGAGCATGTCATAATTGACATAGGGGCTCAATTCAAAATGAATCAACTTAAACCATGCGCCGAAATATGCAGATAGGTCATGGGCGATCATATATGATCAGAATTTGAGAAGATCAGTAGCTTACCTAATCACTCGTAATAATGGTTATAAGATGATCAGATGATTGTCAACGGGTGGAGTTCTTCCTCCGAAGATGGGTGGAGCTTTACTTTTCACAAGAAATGACTTCTTAGTACAGCTTACAGTAAGTCACAAATAACGACTACAATAATGTTTCTTCTGAAAGAACCGCTTGTATTAGATAAAGATCGAGTCCAATGTATGAGCGTAGACTTGGGTTACAATTGAGGATTATTACTACTGAATTAAGATAACAGATAGAATTGTTTTGGTTGGTATGAGATGGACTTGCTATGTTGATTTCCTATGCTACTTATAAATGTCTCTTATAGCTTCCCTTCGAGCATTTCTCTTTTTTATTGGATGGTTATGTTAGCTTAAGCATTACCATCTATATTATGTTTCTTGTGAATATTTCTCATTCCTTCAGCCAAACCATGTTTTAATCATCTCGATTACAGATTGTCATTCGACCATGCCTCAAGCCTTTAAGCATCTCGGCCACATTTCTTCATTGGTCATCTGATAATGTGTAGCGCCATCTCAGTGTCATAAATGATTATATAAAAAGTACACCAAATATATTTGAAGATCTTTTGCACACCACATATCTCACATGCAATGTAAGATATTAATTTTCTATTGGCTATCTCTAAATTTATCAAAATTATGTTAAACATTGCCCCCCATGTTACTTCATCTCTTGGTAAAAGGTAAAGCAACGTTGGTTCATTGCCCAATACAATTAATGTAATCAACCTCTCATTTAGATGTCGCCTTCCTATTGATTATACTCGACCGGGGCAACAATCGAATGGTGGTTTTGTTGCATTCTACGACCGTCCTTACGACACGTTGCATACAATCGTCTTGTACGAAAAGTCATGATTACTCTTTCATTAATGCACACGTATCTTGACCAATATATAAACACCACATAGAGTCGAATTTGCCTTTCTCACTTCTTGCATCTCTAAATTTCCCTTTATCTTTCAATCAACCTCCTACCTTTGCTCGAATTTCTTGCAATCACCATGGCTACCTCCTCCTCTACCACCACTTCAAATTTTCAGAAGGAAGTCTTTATGCAGGAATTTAATGTTATTTTTTTCGGGGTTGTTAGTGACCTTCTCTTTAATGCTCCTATTGAACTAAATAAAACATACCCCACACTTGGTCCAACTTTTCATCATAAAGTTACTCACGATCACCTTCATTCAATTGAGCCATGTTTTTTAAGGTGCCCTAGTGAAGTTCCCCTCATTCAATTTGATTATTTTTCAGATGCTGCCAATACATTTAAAGCTTCGAGATCATGGCTGAAACTGATGAATGGTTGGGCATAATGGCACACTTGTGTAGAAGAACAACATGTCGATACAGAAACATATTGGGATCTATGAGTGTATTAGTATTTCTTTGCATGAATATCCAACCAATGTTTTTTTTTTTTTTTTTGCAGCAGCTTCAACCTTTTAGAGTCCATCGATCAATACATTCCATTTTTTATGCGGTTTTATGGGTCCAACAATCATGAATGTTTATGCCTTTACCCATCTTCCTTCCTTACGATGAACCAATCTATCTTTGTTTTCTTTAAAAGATAAACATCTCTCCGTTCTTTCATATAAAAACAACAAGTCCTATTTCACATTAATGGCTCTTTAACGCAAATCTTAGGATTAAGTTGATGATAAAGAGCACATAGACTTCCCTCCTATGTGGATTTGATGATATTTGTTATGCATGGGTACCCTTCAAATTACAAAGGAATACATTCATCTGGTTGAGGCACTTGCTCAATGATGTCAGCTTACCAACGCCCCATTTGTGCTTGACCACTTGTACCGCAGTATGTTTGAAAACAACCACCAAGAGTTTCCACCATGAGGGTGAACTTATTTGAATCATTTAGATGTGACTCCACAGATACTCTTGGGCAATTTTATTAAAACCATCCCCACCGATATTGATTATACCTATTTCAGTCATTGTAACATCGTTTGCCGTAAAATCACTTATTCTTTTGCTGATTACATAAATTCATTCATTTCTCTTAGCCCCAATAAATCTATTCATTATTTCTCCATTTAATAATAAGTATTTCGATCCAGCCTGGTTCACATAAGGGTATGAATCAACTGATATCAAGATGACTACTCTTAGAGACAACGCTTGGAAAAGCTACTTGATTTATAGAGACCTTCCATACAGTGGCATGGTGGAGACATATGTTAATCCCAAGGTCGGCCTAGAGCGATATTATCTTAATCTCTTTGATCTCTAGTTCGGTTTAGCTCGAGACATTCCTTATCTGTTTATTCATCAAACTTGCAATCAGCCTCTAAATCATTGGCTAGTTGTGAATTTGGTTCATATCTTCCATAATAATTTTGATACCATGAGCTCCACTTCTACACTTCCTCCTTTTTTGCAGTTGTCCCCGACATCTATCTTATTTTTATCACTGGTGAAAAAATTACTATGGGATTTAGTCACCGGGTCCCATGGATTAATTATTAGTCGATTATCCAATTCTTCCTCTATAGTAGAGAAACCTATGACTAAAAAAGAAAAAATAACAACAAATGATACTAAAAAGCCGACAGTGCCTCAATTGTTTGTATCTCCCTTTCAAAGAAGATGACATTAGCCGCATCGACCATCTTATATCTAGCACCAATAGGGGTGGTTGAACCCAGTCATTATACGTTAATAAGAACGATTAAGACAGCTCCACCTAAACCAAAGTGCCGAAAGACTAAAGTCACAGGTCCAATCAAAGTTGTTCTGACGGCTTCACCAGTCCAATCATTCATGGCGCTTATGACTAGTTTAAAGATTTTAGAGCTTGGACATCTTTCGACTCTTCTTCCTACATCTTTTGCTGCTTATGATTGACCTACTCTGAAAACTTCATGTATTTCTAATTCAGCTAAAGCCTATCGCAACCTTTGAAAAATATTATAAAACCAAGTTTTAACCGGATGTTCCTCTTTCAAAATACTATTGGAAAATGAAAGAGGCATGTAAAAGACATAAGGATGCTCTTTAACGTCCCGGATTTTTGCCAACCTGGGATTAGACGTCCTTAGGCAATGAGTCATCCCTAACACCTTATTAACCTGTCAGAACTGAATCCCACAGTCTAAAATCACTTCTTAACCCATTTCCTTCACAAATCTCACTTTCACTACCTTATCTTTCACAAAGTAACTAAGTGTTAAACTAGATTAGCTACGAAATCCGCTTGATCCACTTTAAATACGATCTGCAAGACCCAAAACTTGTAGAATCATTGACGCTACATTACCCTAAAATCTAGGATCAATCTCATTACCCAGTTGCTCTCGGGAGCACATTGAAACTCCGTATAAGATCTGGACCGCACGTCGGAAGTCCGATTAACACGAAGTTAATGAATTAGGACCGTCTTGCTGGGCTTGACAACCATCTCGGAAATCAAATCCAAATAGTGTCCTAGCACTATTTGCTTGAGCTCGGAGCGGGGAGTATGAGAAATGTGAAATTAATTCAAAATAAAATATGAATTTATGAAATCTGGCACGTCTCGCTTGCGGATCAGTATTGAGCAACCTGACCGTTAGAATCTGACCCAGATACACCCTCGGATCAGGAGAAATTTCATACACATATCCATGTACTCGGAATCTCCGATCGAGATCCACTGACCGTTGAACTGAAACTGGTCCGCCACGTATGATCTGTGAAGCCGACCGGAACGAAAACGTAAGTCGACCTAGATCCAAGGTCAGTGAGTTTAAGTCCGACCTTTGGCTCAAGGGGGCCCGCCAGAAGTTCTCCGTTGAGCTGAAACTGACCCGCTTTAGATATAACATAAGTATACATTGACCTGAAGTCTATTTCAGTGAGGTTTTAGGCTATATAAGGACCTTTAAACCCTCTCTCATTCAGCCATACGAATTTGAGAAAAACCCTAGGAGAAAAGAGAGAGAAAGTGTGAGAGAAGTGGGAGCATCTCCCTGTCATGCTTCCCTGCTGCTATACGTGTTCAACCATCCCGATCTAAGCGTTTTTCCGGTGATTCCAGCGTCATTTCTAGGTAAGAAACCCTAATCCTAAACTGATTTGGGATTTTGATAGTTGTAGATTATGAAATAGCTAACCTATTTCGTTCTATAGGTGGCTAAACTGTCGTATACTAAAGCTTAGCAAACCTATTGGATTCGTTACGATTCTACGACAAAAGGTGCGGACTTTAGGTGTATAGGTTATGGCTTTCAACGCTTTCAATGTCAGATAATGATAGATTCATGATCTGCATGCAATTGCACATGTACAAAGTGTTGTCTGTTTTCCGTTTCAATTAAAGACGAAGAATATGGAATTTTGCATATTCTAGGTATTTGTAGGAAGTACCGTATACGTATAAATTTTGGAAATGTGTTTGCCATGATTATTTGTTGTATGAATATATTATATATGGATAAAATACTTATTTGGTGAAAGGGTTCGCCCTAACACATGTTTTTGCTAATATACACTATATATGTTAAAATAGTGTATTCTAAGTGTTTGTGAAAATGACCAAATGAATATAGAATTTGCATTCGTGCTCGCCATGACTGATTGTCATGGATACATGATTGTTGTATAGGTGACACCCCTTTGACGAAAGGATTTGCCCTAAATCACGCCACGGCCATATACGACAACTCCTTGCTATAAGGATTTGTCCTATTCTATGTTGAAATCAACATACGTCATGTATGTTGGAGTGGTGTAGTTTAAGTGTTTGCTAAAATGCCTGTGTGAGAAATTGCGTGACGAACTAAGTTTAATAGTGGTGTTGAAATAAGATTCTCAGCTACCTTAGAGATGTATATGATTTCTTCCATATTGCTTGTTTAATTTAACCGCTTACTTATGAAATATAGGTGTTTGTATTTCCTGTTTATATTGTGCTTTATTACATATTTTATGGCATGCTTGTCAACATGCTTGAATCACTTTATTTATTCTGCTTTACTCTACATGCTTTTGGTCATGGATTGATTGTGTTTGGGGCTATGATTATAGTCCAGGCAATCGGTAACGGGATTGAATTCGTGGCTGAGATTCATTTGCCACGTGTGATGTGTTCGACGAACCCGAGTCGTACTTCGGTTGGCGATAGTGGTTGGCCACACGAAGTGCTTATGCGCTTCATATCGTTCAACTTGTTGTGCGCTTGAGCTAGCCAAACTCGTCAAGCACCCGATCTGTCTTATGTATGTTCACCATGTTTGGACGCCTCTGCTTGAACCTAGGGTACCAAACTTATATCAGTGAAATCCCTTAACCATGGTACCTCGATCCGCTAAGACTCATTAGCTGGGCATGGTGATATGGGAACCGTGGTCGAGCTGTCTGCCTACGCCGGGGCCACGTGCCTCCCCGTAGTGTCCATTGAGCAACCAGACTCGTGAGCCGATTATGGTGGTATGAGACACTATATTCGAGCTGTCGGCTTACACTGATTGGTGATGAGCCCTTTGTAGTGACCTTGAGCATACTCTGAAATTGCGGTGAGGCAACGAGTTTTACCGCGGTGTATAGAGTATGAACTAGGCCTGTATCAATTTAGTGATGAACCATTAAAAAGGTGATGGGGGAGTGGTGTAACGAATGCGTGTAACAGCCCTGACAGCCTTTGCAGCGCCCTAGATGTTGAGAAGTGGAGCCACATCTGGGGCCACCCACCACCAGTCGAGGTTGCGCGGATTTCGTGTCGCAAGTCCTTTCGCAACTGGGATGCGAAAGGAGTTTCGTGGATTTCGTGTCGCAAGTCCTTTCGCAACTGGGATGCGAAAGGAGTTTTCGCGGATTTCGTGTCGCAAGTCCTTTCGCAACTAGGATGCGGAAAGGGAAGTTGCCAAAACTATAAATTGGGGTCCCTAGGGCTATTCTAGGTTAAGGTGAATTTTTAGAAAATTATTCTGAGGTGTGGGCAAAGGATTTTCTCTGTACTTTCAAGGGAGAGGTTAGTATATTGCCTTGTAATCTTCATTTCTCTTCATAGTGAAATTTTGCATCCGTGGTTTTTTACCCTAGTTTGGGGTTTTTCCACATATATCTTGTCTTGTGTTTGTTTTGGATTGCTTTGATCTATTTCTAGTTTATATTTCTTCGTCTATCGTTTTGGTGGTGAGGCCTTAGATTGGATCTAGGCTCATTGCGTTGTTGGCGTGCTGCGCAACAACTGGTATCAGAGCTACTGGTTTAGTTCTATTGGGAGCGATGACAGAAGATGGGAAAAACTAGAATTGAGAAGTTTGATGGTTCAAACTTTTCCTTCTGGAAGATGCAGATAGAGGATTATCTGTATCAGAAGGACCTCTATATTCCTCTAGGAGGAAAAGAGAAGAAACCAGAAAAGTTGACAGATGACGAATGGTTTTTACTGGATAGGAAGACTTTAGGAACGATCCGACTCTCTTTGTCTAAGAGCGTCGCCTTCAATATATCCAAAGTAAAAACACAAAAGAATTAATGGAAGCCCTAACCACCATGTATGAAAAGCCCTCAGCATCCAACAAGGTTCATCTTATGAAACAACTATTCAACATGAAGATGTCGATGGTGGGAGCGGCTGAACATCTAAACGAGTTCAATACAATCACGAGCCAGTTGGAATCCGTTGGCATTGCTTTTGAGGATGAGGTCAGGGCGTTATTAATCTTATCCAGTTTGCCAGACAGTTGGGATAGTTTGGTGATTGCTGTGAGCAATTCTTCAGGATCGACAAAGCTGAAATTTGATGATGTGGCCAGTCTAATTCTCAGCGAAGAATCTAGAAGGAAGGCATCAGGAGTTTCAGAGGATTCAGGGAATGCTCTAAACGTTGAAGGAAGAGAAAGATCGCTGAACAAAGGAGGCAATAAACACGGGCGTTCTAAGTCAATGAATAAGTCCAAGGGACCGAAAGACAAAGACGAGTGTTGGCATTACGGCAAGAAGGGGCACATGAAACGTGATTGCAGGGTGCTCAAGAAACAAGAAGGAAGCTCTCAAGGTGGGAAAGATTCAGTGAATCTGTCTGAGGAGAGCGACACAGAGGCGTTGCTCTTGTCTCTTTATGCGAGGAATGAGTCTTGGGTTATAGACTCGGGTGCTTCGTTTCATGCTACTTCGTGTAAGGAAGTTCTGCGTGATTATGTGTCAGGTGACTTTGGGGAGTCTACCTGGGTGATGATGAGCCGTGCAATATTGTTGGAAAGGGAGATGTTCATGTAAATCAGAAAGACGGAACGGTCTTGAAATTGAAGGATGTCAGACATGTACCGAGTTTGAAACGTAATCTGATCTCAGTGGGACAGTTGGCTGATACCGGTTATGTGACGACATTCACTAGTGACTCCTGGAAGACCACAAAAGGTGCCTTGGTAATATCTCGAGGTAAAAAGGAAGGTACTTTGTACGTGACTTCGATCGTATAGTTCACTCACAGTCGCATCAACTGGAGTGAATGGGCAGTTATGGCATCAGAGGCTGGGACATATGAGTGAGAAATGGATGAAAGTGCTATTGTCAAAAGGGAAGCTACCAGGGCTGAAGTCTATTGACTTGGAATTCTACGAGGACTGCGTGTATGGCAAGCAGAAGAGGGTAAAGCTTCAAGAAGACGGGACGCGCTCCAAAGCCACATCTGTTGGAGCATGTACACACTGATATGTGGGGACCGGCACAGGTATTATCTCTTGGTGGCTCATGTTATTTTGTTACCTTTATTGATGATGCTAGTAGAAAACTGTGGGTCTACTTCTTAAAACATAAATCTAATGTATTTGAAGTATTTAAGAAGTGGAAAGTTATGGTAGAAAATGAGACAGGTAAAACAGTAAAGTGTCTCAGATCTGACAATGAGGGAGAGTATTGTGATAAGAGGTTTGAGGAGTATTGTGCAGCAAATGGAATCAAACATCAGAAAACGATTCAGGGATACCACAACAGAATGGTGTGGCTGAGTGCATTAACAGGACCATCCTTGAGCGCGCCAGGAGCATGAGGTACATGCAGGGTTGCCCAAGACCTTTTGGGCAGATGCTGTGAATACTGCTGCCGCATATCTCATTAATAGAAGTCCCTCATCACCATTGGATAGTGGGCTACCAGAAGAAGCGTGGACTGGGAAGAAGTGAACCTCGCACATCTCAGAGTGTTCGGTTGCACTTCATATGTTCACATTGATGCAGAGCACAGAAACAAGCTGGATGCGAAGTCCAGGAGGTGCGCGTTTATAGGCTATGGGCAACATGATTTTGGCTACAGGTTCTAGGATGCAGAAAATAGAAAAATCATCAGAAGCAAGGACGTAGTCTTTAATGAAAAAGTGATGCATAAGGACAGTGTGTAGGAAAATAAGGCCGAGAAAAAGGAATTCGTAGAGTTGGAAGAGTTACCGGACATGGATGTTACAGTGCCACAGGATGAGGCAGAGCTGCATACACCAGTTGTGAGGAGGTCTACTCGGGAGAGGAGACCCCACGGTCCGATACTCACCCTCCTTACATTATCTACTACTGACAGATAATGATGAGCTAGAGTGTTTTGAAGAGGCGTTACAGTCAGATATACGGGTTAAGTGGGAGCAGGCCATGGATGATGAGATGAACTCTCTTGAGTCTAATCGTACATAGGAGCTAGTCACTCTACCTAAGGGTAAGAAAGCTCTTCATAACAAGTGGGTTTACAGACTGAAAGAGGAGCACGATAGTTCGAAACGGTACAAGGCCAGATTGGTTATGAAAGGGTTTCAACAAAAGGCAGGTATCGATTTCACTGAAATATTTTCACCGGTAGTGAAAATGTTTACGATTCGCATGGTCTTGAGTATAGTGGCTTCAGAGGACTTACATCTAGAACAGCTAGATGTTAAGACAGCCTTTCTTCATGGGGACCTTGAAGAAGAGAATATATGCATCAGCCGACAGGATACGTGGCACCAGGTAATGAGAACAAGGTGTGCAGACTGAAGAGAGTCTATATGGCCTGAAGCAGGCCCCGAGGCAGTGGTACAAGAAGTTCGATAGTTTCATGTCGGGAAACGGTTTTAGGAGATGTCATGCAGACCACTGTTGTTACTTGAAGAAGTTTGATACGTCATACATCATCCTTCTTCTGTACGTTGATGATATGCTTGTGGCTGGCTCAAGCATGGAGGACATCTCAGATCTCAAAAGACAATTGTCTAGAGAATTTGCCATGAAGGGTTTAGGAGCTGCAAAACAAATCCTAGGCATGAGGATAAAGCGTGACAGGGAAAACAAGAAATTAGTTTTATCACAGGCAGAGTACATAACCAAGGTACTTGATCGATTCAATATGAGAGGTGCTAAGCCGGTTAGCACTCCATTAGCCAACCACTTCAAGCTATCTAAGGAGCAAGGTGCAAAGACGCAGGAGGAACAGGACTACATGGTTAAAGTCCCATACGCGTCAGCTATTGGGAATCTCATGTATGCTATGGTGAGCATGAGACCAGACATTGCTCAAGCAGTGGGAGTTGTTAGCAGGTTCATGAATAACCCCGAGAAGGAACATTGGGAAGCTGTGAAGTGGATCCTTAGGTACTTGGTAGGTACTAAGGACGTAGGGCTGTGTTATGGTGGATCGAAAATCAAGTTACAAGGCTACGTGGATTCAGATTTGGCAGGAGATATCGACAACAGAAGAAGCACTACGGGTTATATTTTTACTCTGGGTAGTGCTGCAGTCAGTTGGGTCTCTCAGTTACAAAAGATAGTATCTATCAGTACGACAGAAGCAGAATATGTTGCGGCTACAGAAGCATGCAAGGAGATGGTGTGGATGCAAGGTTTTATGGAAGAGTTGGGTAAGAAGCAAGCAGATTGCAAGCTGTACAGTGACAGTCAGAGTGCAATACACTTGGCTAAGAATTCAGCCTTTCATTCAAGGACCAAGCATATTGCCATCAGATATCACTTCATACGTTCGTTACTGGAAGATGGATCGATTGCTCTGGAGAAGATTCATACAAGTGAGAGAATCCTGCGGATATGCTGACCAAGACGGTCACAAGGGAGAAGCTGAAGCTCTGTTCAGCTTTAATTGGTCTTCAGGCTTGAAGACGGGGAGGTGGTGCACTCCGGATGAAGAAGACAAAGGTTTATAGAGATGTGTCTCCAAGTGGGAGATTGTGAGAAGTGGAGCCAAATCTTGGGGCCACCCACGACAGTCGAGGTTGCGCGGATTTCGTGTCGCAAGTCCTTTCGCAACTGGGATGCGAAAGGGGTTTCGCGGATTTCGTGTCGCAAGTCCTTTCTCAACTGGGATGCGAAAGGAGTTTCGCAGATTTCGTGTCGCAAGTCCTTTCGCAACTGGGATGCGGAAAGGAAAGTTGCCAAAACTATAAATTGGGGTCCCTAGGGCTATTCTAGGTTAAGGTGAATTTTAGGAAATTATTCTGAGGTGTGGGCAAAGGATTTTCTCTGTACTCCAAGGGAGAGGTTAGTATATTGCCTTGTAATCTTCGTTTCTCATTATAGTAGAATTTTGCATCCGTGGTTTTTTACCCTAGTTTGGGGTTTTTCCACGTATATCTTGTCTTGTGTTTTGTTTTGGATTGCTTTGATCTATTTCTAGTTTATATTTCTTCCTGTCTATCGTTTGTGGGTGAGGCCTTAGATTGGATCTAAGCTCACTGCGTTGTTGGCGTGCTGCGCAACACTAGAACCACACTATCGTATGAGATTATCTAGGTTTGACGACCCTAGAATGGATCATGTATGGGAATGATACAAGGGAGGTACCTTAGTTTCCCAATACTGCTGTTTGAAATGGACTAATAACAACTCGGTAATCATGCTCATCATCGCATTGCATGTGCCTGGAAGATGTGGAGCACTGAGAAATGCAAGCATGCCGCGAACGTAAGATGATGTCGCACGAGGGAGTATGTGGTGAGGACATGCATCATGACTGCATTCATACTTGCATTAATAAGAGTAGTTAGGAGTGTTTGATTTTACTGCTTTATCATTACTGTTTGACTGAATTGATAACATGTTAGCCTATGCTTTATTGTTCCACTGAGTTGATCACTCACTCCCACGTTACGGGACGGTGTTGTACACACCAACCAGACTTGTTTGAGTTTCAGATGATGGCGACGTTGCGAAGCGGAGCTGGACTTTTATGAGGATGAGGAGGATTCTTCCTTTTTACGGTTTCTGGCGGCTTCATGTGAGCCGTGTCTTGATCGACAGGGTTATAGGGATGTTGACTAGAGGACCTTACATATTTGGTATATTTTAGAATTGTACTTGTAATTATTTAACCTGGTAACGTTATCACACTCTGGAGACTCACCACAGTTTATATATTTTATTTATCTATCACAGTCTTCTGCTTGCTATCTCACTTGTTTCTGGAGTATGAGATGTTGTTTTGGCTTAATCTCACTCATGTTCAAATTCTAATACAGACAACATTCAATCATCATTCATTTTGTTACATAAGTGATGCGTTGGAACTCGGAAGTTAAGTTTATGCTCGACTCCCGATTTTCAGGGCGTTACATGCTCACTTCAACAAGGCATCCAATAAATAACAAATAGAAATAAGAGATTAAATAATCCCAATATTTCTTTTTATCATTTTCATAAACCATATCGGCTCAATTCTCCTCATTTGCCACGTTCCAATCGACCTCCGGCTTTGGTCGTCGATTCCACCAACGGTCGACATATTTTTCTATCATCGTGACTTCTTTTAATTCTTTTATTTTTATATTTTTTTATATTTTTTTATAGTGATCAAGTGACCATGAGAAATAAAAATGATAGAATTAGAAGAAGTCACAAAATACAAAAATATTTAAATGAAAAAGAAAATAAACAAATGGTGTGTACGACCTCAAACACTAAAACTAATATCAATCGACAATAAATTAGGCGATCGAAGCTACAGGAAACGATTGTCACTTTTTATTCTTTTAAATTTTGATACTTTTTAAATAATGTTATATTGGCCTATATTTTTTATTTTTTTTTCATTTTAATGCAATTGGGCAAGTTGTCTTCTTCCTTTCAACGCTTGCTATGCTTTCATTACTTAGTTTTTTCATCTTTTTTGCATGTAAAAAAAAAATGTCTTTGTAACATGGTAAAAACATGAAAAGTCATGCATATATTCATTTTATCCTCATAGAAAACGTTTCATGCCATTAATGTGTACTCCAATCGTCATGACGCCCCGACTTAGGGCACAATTAGCTTCCATGAGCCTTATATAAAGGAGTCATTAGTTTTTTTTCCTATGCGTACTTAATCATCTTTCCTGCTTTCGAATTTACAACTTTTATGCTTGCTATCATGACTATTGCATCAATTTCCCCTCTTGCTTGGGCTCGAGATTTCTTGAATGAAATACTTTCCCTTGAAGTTGAGCCATTCGCCTATTCCAACATTCAATTTGAAATTTACTCTTTCGACCGAGAGTTGCAAGATATTGCGGAAACTGATGCTTTATTGAAGGATCCGCTGGAGGTTCTGACCAAACTGTAGCGCATCGGTAATGACTATTTCATTGTCGAAAAGGATCTTGAGATACTAGATGCGCACATAGACGAGTGTGCTGCCATTCACAATGAGTTAAACATACTTCTATGAGTATTGTGATGCGGCTTGGAATGATCATCTTCATTGGAATCCGTAACATCATTTTAATAAAGTGATGTTGCAGGTTTTTCAAGTTTAGCACAAGGAAGCATATGATGATATTTAAGAGACTAAAGTGTATACCTTAGGAGAAACTTCTAGTATTTATAGACTTTTCTGTATTTCATAAACTCCTACATTAATATCTATCAAGCTTTGTTGCATGAGAGCAATGAACAAAAGAGTGAGAGAGAAGACAAGGTCAACATAGTTGGCTACTATATTGATCAATTTTTGCACTTCTTCGATCATGTTCTAGAAAGTAGAGAATCCTGGAGGGCACAAAGGCAGACAAACGAAACCATAAACAATTGTACCTTTAAGGATTTCGAATAAATAAATGCAGTCTATGCTTAAACCGCACCTTGACTGGACTTAGTTTTTTTAAAATATATACATGTTTAGTTTGCCCCCCTTTATATATGTAATCGAGCAATACCCTATTTTTATTGGGGATTTTGACCTGCGGAATCGCACGGATCTAAATCTAGGATAGTAATCCAATGGCACCAAGCACACAAGAGAACACAGATTTAACGTGGAAAACCCTTGCAGGAAAAAACCATGGCATAAAGCGACAGATCTCCACTATGAAAATAGAAATTACAAGAGAGAGGACTTACCCGATTCAAGCAACCTTGAATCTCACCCTTGCTACACCCTTTAATTTCCCTAGAACCCCTTTAGAAAGCTTTAGAAATATTTTCCATCTTTCTCATCTCCTATAAAAGCCCTAGGAACATCTATTTATAGTTCAGGTAACTTTCCTTCCGCATCCCAGTTGCAAAAAGACACAGATTTCCACAATCCGCAAAATCGCGAAACGAATCTGCGTAAACTATGGCTAGTCGAAGGGGAGATACGACTGGTCGAAGGGCCCAGACAAGAAAAACTAAGCTCGCTGGACTTCGAGTCGTGCAAGCCACGACCAGTCGAGCAGCTCCTACGACCGGTCGAGCAATCCCACGACCGGTCGAAGGCGGTGAAGACTTTTCTCACAACAATTTTGTCTTTCTTTATCGGGCTAGTAATGATATTTATATTTTCTTACATCTATCTCTGATTCTTGATTGATTTTGACTTATCATTTATGATATGTGAATAATCTAGCTATCATTTGGCCTGACTTGCTATATCTCCCATAGATTTATGATACTTCTTCAAAACTTGACCATTGATATGCTTTTTGGTACCCCCTACATATCGTGAAGCACATAAATACCTCATCGGATTTTATTTTTTATTTTTTAAATAAACGGTTCGTCTCAAGTGGGTACCCATTTACAAAAGGCGGCATCCTTAGTTCCTAAAGGCAATATTACATTACAAACCAGATCGCTTTATTCAAAAGCCTTTTTTACATTCTTGTTATAAGCTTGTGCTACTCTAACTTTATTGAATACAATAAAGTTTAAAGATTTCAGTCGTATTTCATCTAAGTCATCCAATTTGATTAGCATGGCCTCTGCGAACTCGACCAATATGATATTAACCTGATAAGCTACTCTTAAAGACATCACAATTTCATCTGGATATCACACAACATCATGCCCATATGTAAGCACGACAAGACTTACCCATGTGCTTGTTCGAGGTGAGTCTTGATGAGCCTAGAGGGCTTTAGACAATTTAATATGTCATTCCCTGAGATTTCCATCTACCATCTTGTACAATATATTTTTAATGACCTTGTTACTTGTCTCATGCGGGCCGTTAGTTCGAGCACAATAAAGTGTGGAATGTAACAGTTTAAATTTATACTGATCGGCCATTACCTTAACTTCCTTGGATGAGAAAGTTGTACCTCGGTCTAAAGTGATTAATTCAAGAATCTCAAATTGGTGGATTATATGGGCTTTAATAAATTTGATAATCTCTTGATGGTCGATTCTTATCATAGGCCTTACTTCTACCCATTTAGTGAAGTAATCAATGACCACAGTGGTGAAACTATGATTCTTAGATGAATGATGCTAGTTTTTCCCATTAAATCAATGACCCACTCTCGAAAAGGTCAATATTTAACAATATGATATAACTCGGTAGCCGATACATGTTGTATCGACTCATGTTTTTTACACGCTTTACATCCTTTAATGTATTGTATATTGTCGCTGTCATTTTCACCAAAAATATCCATAACATCATAATGTAAGCCTCATTTTTTTTTTTCCCAACTTGATGCGCTCCACAGATTCTTTTACTCCTACTATATCTAGCATGGCTTATTTCTTACTCAGGTATCGTAATAGCATACTCATCAACTCCTCTTCGATACAATTCATTACCAATTAGGTCATATTTTATAACCGTTCTTATAAGATTTCAATTGGTTCTTGTATGAGGAGACTAGAGATCATTTATGATTGAGACTCTCCAATCATTTTCGTTCATCCGACCTAACAAACTTCCTCGGCCCATCCCCTTTGAAAAACCGAAGGTAATGACTTCTTTTGAATATGCTTTGTTCAATTATCCCTGCCCTGGGTAATATGAAGTTCCCCTGCCAATTGTGTCATCTCACTGATATTAATGTTATTTTCCCAAATTATATGTTTTAATTCCTCTTTGTCAAATTTGTTTATTAATTGAGTTGCGAGAACATAATACGATGCAAAACAATACTATTGCATGTAAATGACTTAACTAATTGGTCTGTTACCAACATTTTTAAAATCGATTATCAGAGCCTCGTATTTAACTTGATTGTTAGTATATTCAAACTCAAATTGTAACGTAAATTATGAACAAGAAGCAAGTTGACTGATGTACCACACACCATTGACTTGACTAATGTCTTAATGTCACCAAGGTCTAAGCGTCTCATCACGAAGTATGTATTATATCCCATTCATCCATCCATTTCATGGACTCATCATAAGTGTTGTGATGAAAAATAACGTAGATCCAAGGATCAAGTGGACCTCAGTAGAAAAGTAGTGGGGGATTGAACATTTATCATTTTGGAGGTCACGAAACTCTTGGATCAATATAATATTTGTTTTTCCTATTCAAGGATTTGTGTGACATTACCAAGAGATTGGATGGAAAATATATAACATTGCATGCCATATGAATGTTTTAGGGGCTAAACTGTGAGAATCATTGTCCCGATTCTATTTGTAGTGTGATCCACTTGAGCTTTTGGATATGACTCAATTTTAGGCTCATGATTTAAAATAATCTTGCCAAATGGATGAATCGGTGTGGATATAATAAATACATCATTGTGGGGCCAGGTAACCGTTGGTATAACTCGAGGAGCAGCAGCGCTAGTCTTGGCACGACACGTACCCACACTAGGCAGGTCGGGTGGTTAGAGCTGGGCATTTCTGGTCCGATCTGATGGATCCGACCCGATCCGAACCGAAGGCTTGGATCGGTGCGGTTCGACTTGGATTAGTCAGATCCGACCGTCCATCGGATCGAGGTCGGATCATAGTGAATTCGGACCAATCTGAACCGAAATCCAAATCGAATGGATCCGATCGGGACCGATCCGATTCGATCCGGAGTGATTCAATGGTGGAAATCAATGCTTCTACCTTTTCTTGTGGTATGGTTTACTTGAGCTTTGGATATGTATCAATTTTGGGTTTAACCACTAAAATGATTTGAAAAAACGAATGGACGACGTGGATAAACCACACGCATGCACGTCAACCACTTGCGTGCACAACACGTCAGTGACAGGCAGGCTGAGTAGTGAGACTAGCTACTGAAGTTATGTCAACAAGTTCCGTGGGCCCCACCATGATTTATGTTTTGTATCCACACATTCCATTCATTTGGAGAGATCATTTTGAGACAATATCCAAAGAACGAGTTAAATCCAAAGCTCCAGTGAACCCAACACAAAATAATGAGACAGTGAAGCCCACCATTGAAAATTTCTAAGGGCCACGAAAGTTTTAGATCAAGCTGATATTTGTGTTTTCCTTATTTCATGTTTTTAAAAAACATTTTAATAGGTTGGATTTCAAATAAACATTATGATGGACCTTCAGATAGTTTCAACGGTGGAAATTACTCTCCCCACTGTTTTCTTTAGTGTGGTCTACTACAAACTTTTATTTACCTCATTCTTTGGTTCATACTATAAAATGATATTTAAAAATGGATGAACGGTGTCGATATAACACATGCATCATAGTGGGGCCCACAAAACTTGGTGATGCCAACTTAACTTCTCAGTATCTAATCCGCGTCCTGGATCGTAGGTATCCATTTCGTGCACGACACGTTAATAGGCTGTGACAGCCTGATAGGCAGATACGTGTCGTGCATGGACGAGTGAGAGGCCTTAAGCTCCGAGTTGTACGAACGGCTCAAATGAGATCAAAGTTACATGGGCCTCACAATTATGTATTTATTATATCCACAATGTTCATCCATATTTGGAGATCATTTCAAAGCATTATAAAAAAAAAAAAACATATCCAAAGATCAACTGGACCACACCACAAAGAGCAACGAGAATAATGATTTTCATTCATGGGGCCCACCATTACATTTATTTTCTATCTAATCTGTTATTAAGGTTAAAAATACATGGATAAAGAGGAAAAACAAATTTCATATTAATCTGAAACTTCTATGATCTCCAAAAAAATTTCAATGGTAAACGTTCAATCCCCACTGTTTTTTACAGTGTGGGCCAACTGATCTTTAGATCTGTCTTATTTTTCGGCTCAAACCTTAAGATGAACTCTACAAATGGATGAACGGTTTGGATATAACACATACCCTATAGTTTGACCCATAAATATAAGTCGATCCGAGTCGTACCCAACCCAATCCGACTCGGTTTCCCAGACCGAGTCGCGGTTCGGGTCAGGCCAACCGTACGTCGGATCGATTCAGGTCAGGTGTCCTAGAATCAGTCCCGGATCAAATCGAGTTCGAATCAGCTAACGTAGATTTTGGGTCAGATCGAGTTGGACCCAATCCGATCCGACTCGGTTCGATGCCCAACTCTATACAAGGTGGTACACTAGCTAATAGGCTTAGTTGGGAGTCATCGTTTAGCTCAACTGGCAGACCGAGTGGGGATGTATCGATCCCTAGCGGGGTGGCTAACATGGGGTGTGTGTACTACCATGGGTGTGTACTGACAAGCTAACCATAAAAAAAAGGGGTCACCTTTTCACATATAATGTTGCATGGTTGTTTTCATTTTCTGCTAACTTGTCACTTAAGACGGAACATCTCAGCCTTGAAAATGGTGGGCCATACCATGAAGGTCACCTGGAACAAAAATTGGAGCAATCCACTCGTTAGGCGGGCCACAAGCGTTCGATGAATTTCAGTGTCTCGTTCACCGTACAGTTGGATGCATGTAACGAAATCTGAATCAAACACGAATTGGGCCCCATTGCTTGTTAGCATCGTACGAAATTTCACCGGAATTAAGCAATCTCAGCCATCTGATTTCTCTTGTTTAGTTTGGACCAATCGAACAATTTATTTCCGACCATCGAATTCATGTCAACAACCATTTGTATGGATAGGATCGTTCATGCCACTTCGGACTTGAGATTTGGACTGCCTCGATTACTTTGGAAGCCTTGCGTGCACGTCGGTAGGCAGCGAGTCAGCGGTTGATGGTGGTGGCGGACTATCACCATCGTCTTATTCTTCACCGCCGTGCGGACGTGGATTGGCTACTCCCCCTGCCAACCGCCAATGGCTGATGGTCGGTGCTTTGTGAGCCCCAAAATGATTTATTCGTTTCATCCATGCCGTCCATATATTTTTTCATATTATTTTATGGTATGAGACAAAAACGGAGATATATAACAATTTCAATTGAACCACATTACAGGAAACAATGTCGAATCAGCGTCGACCATTAAAAACCTTTTGGCGGCCATAAAAGTTTTGGATCAAGCTGATATTTGTTTTTTCCCTTCATCTGTGCCTGTATAACCTAATTAACAGTTTGGATGTCAAATAAACAATACAGTGGGGCCAAGGATGATTTTAATGTTGAATATCCAATCACTATTGTTTTCCTGTGGTGTGGTCCACCTGAGATTTATATTCCTCCCAATTTTTGTATCAGTCCCTAAAAGGATCTTTAAAAATGTATGAATGAAATAGACGAAACATATACATCATTGTGGGGCCCACAGAGCACCGACCATTTGCCACGGGGCTGATGACAGGGGGAGTAGCCAACCCTTTCCCTTCACCGCCCATCATAAATCAGGAATTATTCGATCCGCGTCCCAAGGACATGCATTCCATCTTCAATTCGTTCATTCTGGTGAAGTAAATATGTGATCCCGACCGTTGAAATGATGGAAGCCGATGTGGATGGATCATGCACCACAAATATCTACATCTAGATATTGATAACAACCAATATGTCCAAAACAAATGGACCGTTGAGAAAAATAGGCAATTGTCCACATTCGACAGGGAAGAAGGTAGTTCACTGGCGTCTTGAAAGATCCAATCTAAAATATCTTTTTGAATCATGTTCTGGTGTCCGTGCTCCATCAAATCAATGGACTTGATCACGGCATCACGGCCCCACTTGTACGGAGACACTGCCCGAGCATTGTTTAAAATCCACGGGCCGAGGATTTAATTCCTCCGGTGCAAATAAAGTAAAGGCCACGTCTCCCGTGCTAGTACTGCACTATTTAAAAAAGATGGCGACTCATCCTCCTCGCGTGCACTTATGTACGGATATCCAGACCACCCAAATTGTGGGCCCCATTTCAGATGGACTAGATTTTTAAAACCAATCTGATCAATAAATCCCAACCAGCCATTAAATAGATGGTTAAATGTAAAATAATGAACGGTCCAAATTCGAAGGAAAAGATCAGAAGGCTAGTATTATCTTCACAGTCCATTTTTTCTGTTATGCTCCATCAACGGTTGTGTCAGCGGTTTGGTTGGTCTGGGTTGCGGTGCAACCATGCAACGTGTGTTTACAGGAGCCAATACCATTTTTTAAATGGTGCAAAACTAACATGAAAATCTTGGCCTAACCGCCTGTGTGTGAAAGTAAAGTACTGATATTTTTACACCCTTTTACTGAAACATACACCCGCTTTTCGACCTTTTCCTACGAGACATCGACAAAAGAGGGCTACTTGATATACTCTCGCAGAGCGCGATGGTATCAGTCATTCGATATTTCGTTGCTTAATTTGAACCATAAACAAATTTTCATTCTGATCATTGAAAATATAATGCATTAGTTGGTATAAATTTTGGGTTATAATCATAAATTGTATGTACCATAAAATGGACGGTTATAATTGAATTAGGAATACATCATATGTAGAATTTCTAAATAAATGTGTATGATTTATCGAACTCTGCCAAAGTATGATTTTCTTTTCTCGGTGACTAGAATGGACAATTCTATCGCCGAAAGTAGAGAGAGCGGTGTTTGTATTAAAAAGTAGGGAGTAAAAAATAAAACCCGATGCCAACTCCAGCAAGCGAGACTGTAGACCCATCCATGCGATTCTCCAGCTAATGCATGACGTGTCGCAATCTGATTTGGTGGCCGTACTTTCTCACCATCTCATGGATGACCATCATCATGACAATAGGAGGAGAGATAGGATATGGCTGGAAGAACCGGAATATGGTACACCCGTTTTTCTTGGTAGTTGTGAAATATGATATCTCAGTCGGAACCGTTCAGACAGTGGGGTACATCGTGGATGGCCAGCATTTCAAAAATTGAATCGATCCTATCCATCCATTATCCTTCACTTACCATCAATGAATATTTACCGTTCACTGAGTTTTACTTCTACACAGAGCTTGACGCCGTTGATTCATTGACTTCAGTATTAATCTTTTTCGTAAACCTTTCGTCAACTTTAGAGGGATCAACTAAATGGACGGTCTAGATCTACTCACGTCCATGCCACGTGTACAGAGATCCCAGCTCTATCCATTTCGACTGGTTCCACCGTATGATATTTGAAGAGAAGAGAGGCTGCCAAACGCCAGGAGTCTTCACATTCATTTCGCTTCCTTGCTTCGTCTGCTCGTTTTCCTTCAAACCCTTGAAATCGGAGAGAGATAGAGTATTCAAACCATCTCCTCCTCTCTCGTTGCCCTAGATTTTTGCAGAAAATCCATCAGCTCTCTCTCTCTCTCTCTCTCCGATCATCAGATCCTTCAAAGATGGTGAGCTTTTTTTTCTCCTCTTCTCTAATTTTTTTTCCCCACCTAGAGTATGATTTTTCTGATTTTTTTTTTCTCGATTTTTGGTGCTTGATCTGTTTTGAACTGAATCCATCTTATGCCTTTCGATTCCCAGAGATTTCGTTGGATTTTGATCCGATTCCCGCTGATGGATCTGTTTTGCTTTCGGATCCGATTATCTGAAGCTCTGGTTTTCGATTTTTGGTTTTGAGCTGATGATCTTTACATGTTGCCTTCCTTGGGATTCGTGCTTGTGATGGAAAATCTGTGATAATGTAGTGGTAGATGTTGTAGATCTTCTGGCAATAGTGATCGGTTGTGTTGTTTTCTCTGCATTTTTGGTATGGAATTTTAGATCGTGGAGGATCGGCGGCTGTGTTGCTTTTTCTGCATTTTTGGTATGGAATTTTAGATCCTGGAGATATGATCTAGGGTTTTGCTCAAATCTCAGAGCAACTTTGATGGTTTCGATTGAATTGTTGCAGATTTCTATGATAAAGCTGAGGTGACAGATCTGGTTTCCTTGTGATTCTGTTATTGAGCTGAAAACTGATCTTGTTTTATGATTGTCTTTAGATCGAGTTTTCCATTGGATTCATATGCTGGTGATGGGAAGTTTGTGATAATGTTGAGGTGGATCACTGACATGTCATAGATCTTCTGGTTTGTGTGAATTTTCATGGATGAATTATGGATTGTGTTATTTAAGGTTCTGTTGAAAGAAAAGGTTTGTGTTTATAGATCTTGTATATTTCGTTCAAATTCATATCTGGCTTATGATTCATCGGTTCTTTTTGGGGATTCTTTTGGCTGAGAAAATTTCTCTCTGTAGATTCTAAGAATGTGATCTGGTTACAATTCAGTGTTTTTTTTCCCCCGGTCAGAATTTCTTGTTCGACCTGTGCACTCGATGATTACTAATTGATGGACTTGTGGTCATCATAGTCACCATCTAAGCCCTATCCCAACTAATTGGGGTCAGCTACATAAATCATTTTCCTCCATGGCACTCTATCAAGGGCCATAACTTCAATTAGATCATAGGTCATCAAGTTCTTTTGTATACCTCCGCCCATGTCCTTTTAGGCCTTCCCCTCGCCCTTTTCTTTGATAGTACAATCTTATTGAACAACTTTGTCAACCAAAATAACCTAATTCCTCACCCATACACTTTCAAACCTTGATTAGTATACCATAAGGTCCAAGGGCCTTTTGTGTTTTCATTTGTCTCAAATTTACTTCAGATACCTGAATCCTATGGAAGTATCTATGGACGCAGGTGTTATATCAGTTTGTTGTTCCTTCGATCTTTATGCTTTCAGAGTGATTACCATTTAGCAAGTTCTGAAAGTAGCATCTTCACCTTTCATTGATTTGATTTTCATTAACTAGTACCCTCTAGTCATTGCTCTTAATGCATCTAACATGATCTCAGCCCTTACTTTTCCTCTCTCTCATTTTTGCGAGTTTGAAGACTTCTTTCTCACCTTCTCTTGCCCTTAATCTATTGTAAAGATCATCATGAGCCTTAGGTTTAAATTTTAGCTTCACTACTTTCTTAGCAATCTTTTTGGCATTTCTATATTATTTAAGATTTTCATTGTTTCTTGATGTTTAGTCCCTTGTCTTGCTTTAAAACATGCATGTTTCTTGTTAATAGCTTTTTGTACAGCATACTTCCACCATCAAGTTTCTTCATATGGCTGGCTTTTCTCTCTAGATACTCCTAAAACATCTTTTGCCACTTTCCTAATGCAATCAGCTGTCTCCTTCCACATAACTTTCCTTTCTTCCTCGACATCCCACATTCCTTCTTCCATCAATATTTTAGAATAACATTGCTTTCTCTCCTTTTAAATTGCACCAACTAGTTTCGGACACCTATTAATTTCATTCCCCTTCTTTCATCTCTTAATGTAAACATCCATAACCACTAACCTATGTTGCGCAGTCAAACTCTATCCAGGTATCACCTTCCAGTCCTTAGATATTGATCGTCCTGTCTTCGTAAGTAGGAAGAAATGTATTTAGCTTGTATATGATCCACTTTTTAAAGTTATAAAATGTTCATTTCTCTTCTCTAAGTATGTGTTTGCTAGAGCTATATGCCATAGCGCCCCCCCCCCCCCCCCCCCCCCAATTTCATCTCGCCTCCCAAAACCACATCCCCTATGTACCCTTTCATATCTTCTACTTTCTTTTCCTACACGACCGTATAATTCTCCTCCTGTGAATTTGCTCTCTCCATTCATTATTTCTTGCATTAGTCAATCGATATCCTCCCAGATTTGTCTCTTTATTCTATCTTCTAACCCTTCCTGCATCGCATATGCACCAATAACGTTGATTATCTCCTCGCCTAACACGACTTCTATTAATAAAATCCCATCACTTACTCTCTTAATTAACCCTAGTTAGTTTATTTTTCTGGATCTGTATTCTGAGTGCTCCAAAACTGGGGCAAGCATGGAATGTGGAATCGTATTTCTACTCATGCACATCACTGGTTCATTGTTACTCAGTGATCACTGTACAAGTTGATATAGTGTTGGTAATCCAGAGAGGCCCCCCTCTGTGTATAGCTCATGGTTGAAAAACCATACGGATCATGCAATCCTAGCTGCCTGATCTGTGGCAATCAAATCAACTGCGGAAGATAGAAAATGGTCAATGTTTCACGATTGGAAAACTGGCACTGTCCAATGGGTGACGTTTTTGTTTGGGGCTGCAGGCTATTTATGCCTAACAAGATGGACAGTGGGTTCAGCAAACCAACTGGAAACTCTTCTTACAGTTTCTCAGCTTTGCATTGCCCGATTACAATTAGATTTGATATCTTTCAGATCTCACATTGTCTATGCTTACACTATCATATGTATGATATGGGTTTTGCTTAAATCTGTTCCCTTTCTTTCTTAGGCCAATGCAGCGTCAGGGATGGCTGTGGATGATGACTGCAAGCTTAAATTCTTGGAATTGAAGGCAAAGAGAACTTATCGTTTTGTAATTTTCAAGATAGATGAGAAGCTAAAGCAGGTCGTTGTTGAGAAGCTTGGGGAGCCCGCCCAGAGCTATGAGGATTTCACTGCAAGCCTTCCTGCAGAAGAGTGTCGATATGCTATCTACGACTTTGACTTTGTAACAGAGGAGAATTGCCAAAAAAGCAAAATTTTCTTCATCGCATGGTAACCTTTTTTTTACCTAAAGAATTAATTAAGTTTCTCGATGTTCCAATCTTCAATTACACTGCTTGACTTTTGCTTCCTAAGGTCTCCGGATACAGCGAGGGTGAGGAGTAAGATGCTCTATGCAAGTTCCAAGGATCGATTCAAGAGGGAGCTTGATGGTATTCAGGTAGAGTTGCAAGCGACAGATCCTACTGAGATGGGCATTGACGTTATCAGAGGCCGTGCCACCTAAGTACGTATTCCTAGGCCTTGAAATGGAGATTTCCTCCATACTGTTTGTTTGCCTAAGTGAAATGTCTATAGTTTTCTGAGACAATGAATGTGGCTAGATATGATGTTGTCGTATCAGTCAGGTTCGGCACAGTTCTTCATCTGTTGCTCTAAAAATAACATTGATGCTTTCAAGTATATTTGTGATTGGTTATTTGTGGAACCTATCCAATGAGTGTGTTTCCTTGTAGTACTCTGATGTCTACAAGCTAATGCTGTGTAACAGTTTGCGGTATTAGGCTGCATCTGTAGTTTGTTTCGAAAACTTAAATGGATGGTTAGCTCTTTTGTTGGTATTCTGATTTGGATTGTAGAAAAAGTTGAGCTTTTTTATTGTCGCTCACCCATCTGTTACATAGCTAATAATGTTCCTTAGATTAGAACATTGGCTATTTCTCTAATTGGATGTGATGTAGGGTGCCTAGGGCCATTTGCTTGAGTGGCTTTGAATTATCTAGTACCCATGAAGAATATCTTGAAATCATCTGTTTTATTTTTTTGGGAGTATAGGATGCTTTTAAACATCTGCAGTGGGGGCGGTAGGCTATTGTTTGCACATTAATGGTTAGAATGAATTCTTTTGAGCTTTTCTTCTTCAAACATGTGATCTATTAATCATCCAGTCCAACTGTCCTATCTGATTAGGTGGGCCCCAGATTTGAAACAAATGGATGGCTAACAAAGACTTGGCCAAGCTTTTCTAAGCCATCCGTTGTATACAACATTTTGGCCCACGTGATGTGTGGGCCTGGCTAATTATGGGTCGGGGCATCTGCATGACGGAGCCTATCTGGTGGATCTTGCACCTATTTGCCAAGTTGGCACATGTGTTGGGCATGCATATTGGCTACCTTATGCACTTCTATGGGACATATTCTACATAGGAGTGATCCACAATACCACCCGTGCTATCATGTAGCTCTTATTTCCAGAAAGTTTAGAAGCTAAGCTGCTTTTGAGGTGACTCGTGGTTGTATCAGACCACCCTTTTAGTCTGTTCTTTCTATAAATGATCTGCTGTTGAAAATCAAGCTGATCTTAAAATTGTATCCATGTGGTTAGTGGGCTTTAAATGGAGAGTTGAGATGAAAAGGGGATTGAACAAGACAAGCAGACGGCTATGTTAACCAATTAAGTGAAATGGAAATTAATTTCAATGATTTTTTTAGTTATGGCTTGGGCATGGACCTAAATTTAGAGTCTAGGCTCAGTTCTCTAGTCAAGTTTAGGGGTCCAATCCCTGGTCTTACAGGGCTAGGCCTAGCAGTCCGGCCCATTGCGATCCCTAAAGTTGATACCAATGTAAAGATCAATGCATGTAGACACACATTCAAATTAAACCACAATGTTATTACAAGGTAATCTTTGGTGAGAGTAACAGACTCAGCTATCTTCATAGTTTGCAGACCAGGTGGGTCAACCAGGGACTCTCCTAGGTCAACCTTTTCCCGATCATGTGCATCGTCCTTGGGCTTGAAAAACTAGGTGGCCATTAGCTTGAACCTACTTTTCTAGGTCAACCTGGGACTCAATTGAATGGTCATTGGGTTGGAAAAACTAGGTGGCAGTTGCCTCGAACGTAGGTTTCCAGGTCGACTCAGAACCCAGATAATAACCATGAAATCCGACTATGGGTAGGATTTCACTGCCAATCAGTTTTATAAAGGAGAAGTCTCGGTCCCTTCTCCTCTCACAATCATGAGCGAAAAGGAAAGCTATATCAATTGACGCTTATGAGGGTGAGAAGAAGCGGAAGATCGGATCACATTATTGTTCATCTTTTTCGTGGGGCTTGGTTACCAACGTTAGTGGTAGATCATACAAGTAGACTTTTAGACTTATCTTTCTTCATGGATGTGATGCATTCGGCTGTGGAATTGCAATAATTAGTTTTCATATGATTTTATAGTTATATGTATCTGAATCAAAGAAGGATATATGATGGGATTGTCATTGATCAAGGGTTTTGAAAACTTGGCAGTATGAGTTTCGACTGCCTTGGCGGATGTGCTTGTAGACATTTCTACAAAATCCTTTTCTGACCACTGTTGGACGTGAGGCATCTACCATTGAATCTTGTTGCCAGCATGTGTTGGAATCTATGGCAGAAAACTCTCGCCTAAATAATATATATATATATATATATATATATATATATATATATAATATATATATATATATAAATCGTCATTGATAATGGCGGGGTAGTGTGAACAGTGTCAGATCTTGGCCATCCGCTGGAAGTCAAAACCTTCAAAACTTTTGGCCATCCGCTGGAGGTCTAAACCTTCATATCTTGGCTGTTTAGGGCAGATGCCCTAGACGTGGCAATTGCTGGTGTCATTGCAAAGCATGCACCTACTGTCATCGACTATCAAGGGCGAGGATGGAGTCGATGTCGGACACGGTGGGAGGAGTTTTGAGTTACGAGAGGAGTTGAGGGAGAAGTCGCCGTTGGGCTGAGGATTCGAGCTTGCATCCTCTTTCCTGGGTGAGTTCATTTATAGACAAATAAGTGGGGCCATGGAGCAAGCACGAGGCAACGAAATATGTGAGGACACTTTCCCCACAGTCGATGGACTGATGATAATGAATCACCAACATCCAACGACCATGAATAACAATCAACCTTTTTATCAGGTCCAGTTGCCAAATCATGCTGGTTAAGGGGCATTGATGTTGCTCAATCACATCACCTTAAGATAAAAGATTATGTAATCTTTTCTAAGGTATGACTGACATAGTCCCATGGTCGTTAATGCTCGAGTTGTAAATAGCACAGGCTATTATTCAACACTGTGCTATATGATGATTAGATTCATCACAATTTTATTTAGAACTCAACGGTACAGTCATAGGGTGGTGTGGATATTTATGCGCATGAGGTCTTTAAACCATTTCATGAGAATAAGGCCGTGTTTGGACGGGCGGCCTGTGCTGGAGTAGGTTGTATTAGGTGGGATAGACTTCTCGAATCCACCCCCGTCCGTATAGCTGTCTGTTTGGGCGGCGATGGATTGAAGACGGATGGGATTCGAAAGTGGATTCGGCTGGATTTCTGGCTGGATTAGGGAGTTTTTCGCTGGTACTTGCGAAATCCCGCGGATCCAACGCTGGATTGGGATTCCTTCTCGCTGCCATTCTCATGCCTATCTGCAGTCCATCGTACGGAGACAGCGGGATGAGTTTACCGAGGGTTGCGATTTGGCAGTTTGGCGGGAGAGATGGTAGCGGGAGTGATTTTATTTTTTTCTGGGCACGAAATGAGGTTATAAGAACCACCATCAGGTTGCGATGGCTGTCTTCAGTCGACCGGGCACTGCTATCGCGAACTGACGGTGTTCTCGGGCTAAGGTAGGTCCTCTTTCTTGCTTATTGAGCTTTGATAGATCTGATTTGTCTTGCATGTTCCAGTAAGACCTTATTTCTGTTGCGCCTGAGAGAGACATGAAGGTTTTGCATGCAATCCCATGTCATAACCCTTCGTCACCGGCGAGACAGGCCCTCCGAGATGGAGTTGGCCTGTGTGGCTGGCGGTGATGGCTTCGTTTGAAGTTCTGATATATACGGGGGTGGATTTCTGGTTGATATGTCATATATAATGTTTTTTTGGAATCTATTGCTGTTGCCTTTCTTACCAAAATCTGTTGTATTTCACTCTTATTGTTGGATTTTTTGTTGTTGGTATATCTCAGATGGATTTTCTGTTGTTGGTATATCTCAGATGGATTTTCTGGTGTATATCCGGTGAATTTTCTGTTATTGGTATATCTATTGTTGGTTTTCTGTTGTTGGTATATCTGAGATGGATTTTCTGTTGTTGGTATATCTAAGATGGATTTTCTGGTATATGTCAGGTGAATTTTCTGTTGTTGGTATATCTATTGTTGAATTTTCTGTGTGTATATATCTCAGATGGATTTTACACATGTTGGTATATCTCATATGGATTTTCTGGTATATCTAAGATGATTTTTCTGTTGTTGGTATATCTATTGCTGGATTTTCTGTTGTTGGTATATCTCAGATGGATTTTCTGATATATCTCAGATGGTTTTCTATTGTTGGTATATCTATTGCTAGATTTTCTGTTGTTGGTATATCTCAGATGGATTTTCTGTTGGATCTCAGATGGATTTTCAAGGAATGCATCATAATCCTGTTATAAAAAAATCATGTTTTCCACATCTGGAGCCTTTTTGTTTTGCTGTATTGTTTCTCAGTATGTTTTTTTTTTTTTTTTATTTTTTAAATATATATGGATTGCATCAGAATCCTGTTATCAAAACTCCCGTTTTTCACATTCGGAGCTTTTTTTTAGGGCTGTAGTGTTTCTCAACATGTTTTTTTAATATGGATTCTTATTGATATTTTGTGGAATTTTTAGGATCATATTGAGTTTTTCAAATCTGAATATCTTTGAACTTGTATCATTTGAGTTTTCTTTGAGTTGCATAAAATGGAGATTTGTAGACTATTCTTCTGAGAATGATTTATTTGCAAATTAAAGTGGAGATTTGTAGACTGTTCTTCTCAGAATAGACTGTTCTTCTGGAATGTGGTGTGGTCCACCTGAGACTTATATCCCTCTAATTTTTGGGATCACACCGTAAAATGATATGTCAAAATGGATGAATGACATGTTTTAAACACACATCATGGTGTGGCGCAGAGAGCACAGACCACCAGCCACGAAACTCGTGGCAGGGGGAGTAGGCAATCCATTTCCTGGCCAGAAACGGTTATAACCGACTTTTCCAAAAATTCAGGCAGCAAGACTTCAATCCCATGACACACCAAGGGTTGCAGTCCCAAATTCCGTCCGCCCGTCCAAACATGCCACTATCTGGACCACTGGATATAGCAATTCCATGGGATTGCATGCAATCCACTGACGCAGCCATTATGACCTTGAAAACGCTGCCATCCACCCTAATTCAATCCAATCCCATGTAATCCGGCCGTCCAAACACGTCTGCATTGTCTGTCGGATAGACAAAGACGAAGAATGACGGATGTCCAACTCAGCAGAAAATGCGGCAACCTGAACCGCATGAGATTTTGTGCGAGGCGGATGTCCAACTCAGCAGAAAATGTGGCAACCTGAACCGCATGAGATTTTGTGCGAGGACTGAACGATGCACATGCCTTACTGAAGTGACCGTCCCAGCATACAACAACTTCCTTCCAGTTCTTGAAAGCACAGTGTTTCGCTCCGCTAAAGCCCTCCACCTCCAACCGAGCGTGTTTTGGAATATACTTGGCCGGTGTCCCACCAAGATGACATAGTACTTCTCCTTTCCCATCTGCAATGGCATGGGCATAATTGGACGAGATTCGTGTTTTGGAATAGAATGGTGAACGAAGTTTACATGCAATATTGTCCTACCGAAAAAATCAAAAAGTACAAATAAACTTACTAATCTTAAAAGAAAATAGGTTGTAAGTACCCTTCCAAAAGAACAGTCTACAAATCTCCACTTTAATTTGCAAATAAATCATCTCAGAAGAACAGTCTACAAATCTCCACTTTATGCAACTCAAAGAAAACCTAAATGATACAAGTTCAAAGATATTCAGATTTGTCAAACTCAATGTGATCCAAAATTTTTTACAAAATATCATAATAAGAATCCATATTAAAAAACATGCTGAAAAACACTACAACCCTAAAAAAAGGCTTCAGATGTGGAAAACAGAAGTTTTGATAACAGGATTCTGATGCAAGCCATATAAAAAACATACTGAGAAACAATACAACAAAACAAAAAGGCTCCAGATGTAGAAAACATGATTTGATAACAGGATTCTGATGCATTCCTTGAAAATCCATCTGAGATCCAATAGAAAATCTATCTGAGATATACCAACAACAGAAAATCCATCTGAGATATACCAATAACAGAAAATCCAGCAATACATATACCAACAACAGAAAATCCATCTGCGATATACCAACATGTGTAAAATCCATTTGAGATATACCAACAACAGAAAATCCAACAATAGCTATACCAACAACAGAAAAACTATCTGAGATATACCAGAAAATCCACTTGAGATATACCAACATGTGTAAAATCCATCTGAGATATATACACACGAAAAATCCAGCAATAGATATACCAACAACAGAAAATCCACCTGAGATATACCAGAAAATTCATCTCAGATGTACCAACAATAGAAAATCCATCTCAGATATACAAACAACAGAAAATCCAGCAATAGATATACCAACAACAAAAAATCCACCTGAGATATACCAGAAAATCCATCTGAGATATACCAACAACAGAAAATCTATCTGAGATATACCAACAACAGAAAATCCAGCAATAAGAGTGAAATACAATGGATTTTGGTAAGAAAGGCAACAACAATAGATCCCAAAAAAATATTATACATGACATCAACCAGAAATTCACTCTCATATATATTAGAACTCCAAACGAAGTCGTCGTCGCCAGCCACACAGGCCAACTCCATCTCGGAGGGCCTATCTTGCCGGTGACGAAGGGTTATGACATGGGATTGCATGCAAAACCTTCATGTTCCTCTCAACCGCAACAGAAATCAAGCCTTACTGGAATATGCAAGACAAATCAGGTCTATCAAAGCTCGGTGGGTGAGGAAGAGGACCTACCTCAGCCCGAGAACACCGTCAGTTCGCGATGGCAACACCCGGTCGACTGAAGATGGCCATCGCGACTTGATGGTGGTTCTTATAACCTTATTTCGCGCCAAAAAAATCACACTCCCGCTGCCATCTCTCCTGCCAAACCGCCAAATCGCAACCCTCTGTAAACCCATCCCGCGGTCTTCGTACGATGGATTGCGGATATGCGTGAGAATGACAGCGAGAAGGGATCACAATCTAGCGTTGGATCCACGGGATTTCGCAAGTACTAGTGAAAAACTCCCGAATCCAGCGAGAAATCCAGTCGAATCCAGCGTCGAATTCCATCCGTCTTCAATCCATCACTGCCCAAACAGACATCTATACGGATGAGGGTGGATTCGAGAAGCATATCCCACCTAATACAACCTACTCCAGCGTAGGCCGCCCATCCAAACATGGCCTAAGAGTTCTACGTTGCTGAGACTATAGTTCTCAGCCTTGGGCTTAAACTTTGGGCACATTTTCATTGTGTATTGAAGTTTAATTGAGGTAATTGCAGTTCAGAGAAATCCATTGTAAATGGTAATTGCATTTACATATTATATTTCTATATATGATTAATATAAGTGGTTTGGTTAAAGGGACAACTTAGCTTGTATGCTAATCGTGACTATTGGGAGTGGATTAATTCATTGTCTTGGTCAGATGAACCTAAATAACTCACCCTAGCCGATTTCTCTGGATAAATTATGGGCTTGATATCCATCCAGAATCTAGAAGGGTGCATAGCTTGATGTAGTAGCTAGATAGTTGAAGTATAGTGACAGTTGACCTGGTCATTCCTATCTGCCTGAGGACATTGGGTGCATCCATTAGGGCAAATGGATTCCGGTATGATCCTTGTTTTTTTTCCAAAAGCATAGACTTAGTTGCATGTTCCACGAAAGTGGTGATGACCAAGAATGCTCATTGGTCATTGCATTCGAAGAGTGATGTTCGACCCAAAGGAGTTTGCTTTCTGGTGGGAGCCAAACAAGATGAGGTGGATGTTGTGAACAATATAAGATGAGCAAGTCTATCTTGTTAGAAAGGTGTTGGGCCATTAGGGCTCGTGATGTAAGAACCACTCGCGATTATAGCAATCTCGCCCCAAGGAAAGGATTGTGATAATGTACTAGGTTTCATGTTAGGTTTGTCGTTTAGGTCCTTCATCCTGAATAATCTAGTTGACTGCCTCATCAATTAGTTGAAGGGTTAGCATGAAGTAGTTGAATCTATGATCGATTGTTGAATAATTTGTTAAAACGATCGCTGCAGTTCCACGACTATATGCGTTGAAACCATGAAGAAAAAAGAAGTCAGAAAGTTGTACTTACAAGATTTGTCATTTATAGTTTATACCGTAACTGAGTTTTGTGAGAAAGATGAACAGTATCACTACATGATCATCCGCACCTTCACACCTTTATAATCTTCATAATCTTCTATCTGTAAGGTTTTCCTTGCTCTTGAGATTGTGAGAGGAGAGGTTACCAAGACATTTCTTTTATAGAGCAATTGGTGGTGGAATCCTTCCCATCGATGGATTCCATGGTTGTTTTCAGTATTTACGCTGCTCTCTTGGGAGAGAGGAACAATAGCAGATTACATTTCTTTTAAAGAAGTGATACAATACTCCAGTCCCCTATTTAATTGTACACAACTATGTAAGTATTTAGCTTACTTGGAAGTCATTTCATTGATCTTGAACTGTCCAAATCAATCATTTGAATGCTGATGTCATGTGTGACCCATCACCTGGGCTAAATGCTAAAGCGACATGACACTTTGATCCATAAATCCAATCTATGTGTCATATGGTGAATGTATATAGGGAAGCGGATATGTTACCACTCCTGTATGGGAGGAGAAAAGGCCTCTGCTTTCAGGATTCTTTTTTAGAGAAGGTTTCATAGGCTGAAGCAGAAAATATTCTGAAATGAAGGTTCCTATTGCTAGATCTGAGGTACGAGTTAAGGATATCTTGATGGTAAGAGCCACGTCAGATCAGATTCTTCCCTAAACAACATGCAACCGAGTGGAAGGATATGCTATTGCTTCTCTCTTTTGGGGCGCTTCAAGAATTTCAGTGCTTGTTTGGATTCATGGAAAGCATAGAGAAGGAAAGTTTGGATTCATGGAAAACTTAGGGAAGGAAATAGTGTTTCTTGGGAAACCTTATTTCTAGGAAATTATGGGAAAGGAAATATTGTTTCCTTGTTTGTTTTTTCAGCAGGATTTAACTAGAAATTTAACATCTATTTTCAAATTTGCTGTTTGACAAAATAAAAAATTGCTTAGAAAAAAGTTCTAGGCAGTCACAGGCACTTGCCAAGTTAGCACATGGCACATGTAGGATGCTTGAAGATGGACAGCACCACACATGGCACACACATGAGGGTTAGGTGTTTGAAGCTGAATTGTGGCACATGTGAAGTGCTTGAAGATGTATGGTGGCATATGACACATTTGATAATGCGGGCACTTGAAGCTAGATGGAGCACTTGTAAACATTGTCACAGTAGCACATTTGGCATAGATGGAGAATGGCACAGACTCATTGGTGCATGTGAGGTGCTTTGCACATGTGACGGGCAAGAGAAGATGAACTGTGGTACATGTGGCACATTAGCACATGTGGGGCACAAGGGAGATTGGTGGTGGCACATTAACTCATGTGGGGCACAAGAGAAGATGGCTGGTGGCACGTGGCATGGTGGTGTGTAACTGAAGATAGGACATGTGAGAGAATGGAAGATGGATGGTGGCACATCTGGGTTTTTAACTCTTGAGAAACCTATTTTCCTTTTATTATGGAAAAATGCATTTCTTAGGGATAGAAATAGGAAAATAATTTATTTTCTGACTAAGCGAGGAATGGTGTTTCCCACTAAGGGGTTGACAAACAATAGAAAGTGGACCTTTCAAAGAAAAAAAAAGTGAAACAACAGAAAGTGAATTATCCAATCGAATTCTCTGATAAAGAATTGTATGCATTATAGAGGTGTGATTGGACCTGGGTGGCTTGGCCGAGGCGTTTCGGCCTCCGGACTTGGCCCAGGCTAGGGCTGTCATATTAGGCCAAGGGTGGGCCTGGCCTAAACTCAAGCTCAAGCATGCTTATTAATAGGTTGGGTTGTGGCTGTATTAAAGTCAATTGGCATGAAGCGAGCCACCCCATTCAAGGATTGGGAGGGATATCATTGGTAATGATATGATAGATTTTAAATTTTATCATCCATTCAATCTAATAAATATGATGATTCCAAGGAACTTCAGTTTGCAAAAAATAAGAACGATGGCTAAATATGATGATTCCAATGAACTTCAGTTTGAAAAAAATAAGAAGGGTGGCTAGAGGTCATGCCTCAAGTTGTCACTGGTGCAGGAGATCCTCCTATTTTAAAGTCACCCCAGTACATCCTCAGGTATGCAATAAGATAAGTTGGCACTGGCCGTTGGATTTTTTTTCTTCCTTCAATGATCTAAACCGTTTATCTTGTGACCCTGATGCGCCAAACCTTTGGATCGAATATCTCGACCCTTAGATTATACAAGGTTATGGTGACTGCTTATGTGCAGAGCAAAAATTCCAAATTATCAAGGGCTGAAATAATCCAATTGAAGGCCTCTAATTGTTGGTTTTCCACCATACAGTCTCCTCATATAACCAGTTTGGACCATTGATGACCCAGATTCAAAAGGCTAAAGTCGGATGTGTAAAATTGCAACTTGTGGGCATGTGCTTGAGCAAATCTCTCTTGAAGAATACCTTGGTGAAGCCCCACCCATATATGTTCTAGAACATCCGACTGCTTTTGGGCCCATATGCTTTCAGCACGTTACAGAGCCGGGCTGGGCTCAGGTCTAGTTTTACTTTGCTGGGGCTAAAGCTCGGACAGACATAGGCAAAACCCGGTGACAGCTCTACAACCCAGATGGCCTTGTGTGCAATAGATCTAATGTATATGTGACTCGTGCCAGCATGGAACATAGGTGCAAGATCTAATCCATCCATCCATCAGGTTGGACCATCATCCTTTTGTATGTTGGAAATCTTGTGCACAGCATGAGAGAGCCGAAATCGGATTGCGTACTGAGTTACTCAGTACCCTCTTATCGTACTGAGTAAACTCTGTTGGGCCCACTGTGAATGTATGTGGTCTATCCATGCCGTTCATCCATTTTTCCATCTTATTTTAGTGGTTGAGGCCAGAATTTAATCATACCCATAGATCAAGTGGACCATACCATAGGAAACAGTTGAACCCTTTTTAGGGCCTACAGTGATGTTTATTTCTCATCAAACCTGTTAATATATCACACAGTCATGGATGAAGGTAAAAAAAATAAATATAAGCTTGATCCAACACTTCTGTGGCCCCCAAGAAATTTTCAACGGTAGATGTTCAATTCACACTGTTTCCTATGGTGTGGTCCACTTGAGGTTTTTATATACTTCATTTTTATATTCAAACCCTAAAATTATCTATTAGGATGGATGGAGTGGATAAAATACATTAAACAAGGTGGACCCCACAGAATTTACTCAGTACGCTTAAGGTACTGAGTTACTCGGTACGCAATCCGCTTCCGAGAGAGCCTTGATGTTGGATACGGACGCGGATTACATACTGTGTTACTCAGCACACTAGGCTATAGCGTACTGAGTAAACTGTGGGGCCCACTGATGTATGTGAATTATCCACGCCATCCATACATTCTTCCAGCTCATATTTTTTTGGATCAAGCTGATAAGAAGCGGATTGCGTATTTAGCAGGCGTTACTACTCAGTACCCTATAAAATCTGTGGGGCCCAACATGGATGTATGCCTTTTCCATGCTGTCCATCCGTTTTGAGCCGTTTTTGGGATCAAAGCTGATAGAAGCGGATTGAGTACTTAGTATCCGTTTTATCAGCAGGCATTAGCACAAAATTGAAGCATATCCAAAGCTAAGTGGGCCAGCCACAGTGAAAAAAATGGTAATGGTAATAATGACATCACCGTTGAAACCTTACTAGGGCCCACATTAATGTTTATTTGTCATCCAATACAGATATGGATAAAGGTAAAACACAAATGCGAGCTTGATTCAAAATTTTCTGTGGCCAAAAGTAGTTTTCAACGGTAGGTGATCAATTCACGCTGTTTCCTATGGCGTATGCCCCACGGTTTACTCAGTTTACAATCCGCTTCCAAGATGATATTATTGTATTTTTTTATTTTAAAATTTTTTAATCCTTCACCCATGCCTATGTGACCTTATATATACAGATTGGATAGCAAATAAACATAACGGATGGTGGCCCCGTGCCAAAAAATGGGCAGGTAAAACGGATGGTGGGCCCTAGTAAGGTTTCAACTATGGGCATCATTGTCACCTGTGTGGGCCACTTGAGCTTTGGATCTGCCTCAATTTTGTGCTTATGCCGTAAAAGGATGTCGCAAAATGTATGGACGGTGTGGATATAGCACATACATCATGGTGGGGCCCACAGGACCTTGTAATCCGCTTTGGGTGCTAGGCTGCATGGCTTTAGGAAACATAGTTCTCAAATCTTGGCCGAGTAACTGAGAAACTTGCTGTTGAAAGAGACATAGTTCCCGCTCGACTCGTTGAGCTGGCTTACGGTCAACTCAGCATATTAGCACCTACTTTCTGGAGACCTGTTGTTTTTTCAGTCAACTCAGCATATTAGCACCTATTTTCTGGAGCGTGAGATTTGAGCTTGGGGGGTTTTGCAAAGTGCATCCAAACACATAACATCAACTGACATTTGGATCAAAACACCATTTAGCCGTCAAACACACATTTGGATCAAAACTCCATCAGTTTTTGCTGAGCCCGAATCTGCCAACTGCTGCCAATTAAAATAAATAAATAAATACAAAAAATCGACCCATCGAAGCAGCTAGAACATAATGCCTCGGGTAATAGTTGGGAGGAAAGATTATAATGATGAAGTGCTCGTTCCAATTCCAATCTTACCGACAAAGATCATGTCCATCCAGTACTCCCCCAAATCATATTCCCAAAAACTTGTAATTCCCTTCTCTTCTTTCTCATCATGGAACATGTAAGCCGTCTTCCAAAACCAAATTAACCCGCATTCCGGCCATTGATTAGTGGTGGCATTTTATACGAAGCTTCCAAGCATCCATATGTAAGGCCTGTATCCTATACCGTACCATTCCGTAGGCTTCCGCGGTCCTTCCGGTCGAATTCCGACAACTTGCGATCTGTAGACAACATTTGCGCGCGATCCTAAATCGCATCCCGTAGATCTAAGTCGGCTTGACTCGAAACTTGTACCATAGTGACCGCGCTGCCGCGTCTTGTGCGTCGATGCGATACCCTGACCAGGAGTTGTGGGCCCGCATTTATTT
Source organism: Magnolia officinalis (assembly GCA_021015155.1). Lineage (NCBI taxonomy): Eukaryota > Viridiplantae > Streptophyta > Magnoliopsida > Magnoliales > Magnoliaceae > Magnolia > Magnolia officinalis. The sequence continues at coordinate 85,665,644 of JAJHSJ010000006.1, read as the reverse complement.
CGAAGAAAATGCCGCGTGTTGCGAATTCCAAGAGAATCTCTACAACCCATCACATTGATCAATCACCTCAAGTCAAGTACACATCTCATTACTCTCCTTACAACACCCATACCCTACCCATCTCTCTCCCATTTTCAAATTCAACTCTTTCTCTTCACCCATCTCTTTCTTACAACACCATCCCTTTCTCCCATACATCATTCCATCCCATTCCATTCTCCACCAAATCTCAAGCCTCCATGAAAGAAAAATTCTAAGGAGAGAAAGCTAGGTGTGACCTACTTCCTTACCCCAAAAACTCTCATCTCCACCATCCAATCTTCATCATCTACCATCAAAGGTTGAACATAGGAGCTAAGGAAGCCAAGGGACTGAGAAGAAAACCAATCAGTGGGTGTTTTATAGGCTTAGATTTGTGTTTTGATGATGGGCCAAGCGGGGCCTACCGATTGATGGCATTAACCCTATTTGGAACCCATTTTGATGTATGTATTGTGATCATAGGAGGGCCCATAATGATGGGGTCCCTCCATCACCACCGTCTCTCTCTCTTTTTCCCTATTGATGGCCCACCTTAATGATGTATATGTTTTACCCGCTGCCCCAATTGCGGGACACACCTTGCTGCCCAAACCAGGCTCACCTCGCTGCCTCGTCCAGCCCACCCTGCTGCCCGTTTTCGGGCCGGCCTGAACGAGGGAAAATCACAAATATCGGCTTGGTCCGTGGCTGGTGGGCCACCCACGTGGACCTACCACGGTGTATGCATTGATCTACACTGTCCGCACCGTCCACTGTCTGGACGGTGGGACTCCACTGTAATGTATGTGTTTTATCCCACCGTCCAGTGGGTGAGACGGTGGTGATCCAGACCGCCCAGCCTCACACGTGGTATGGACCCACATGTTATTTGTGTTTTTATCAAAACCGTCCATCCAGCAGCAGATAGCTGCTGGACTGATGTAAGCAAGTCCTGTAGACCCCACATGATGTATGTGCGGTATCCAACCATCCATTGTAAGGACGTCAGCAGGATCAGGGTCTGACCATGATGTATATTTTATATCCTACACCGTCCGTCCTGGGCAGACGGTGGACCCCGCTTTGATGTACGTGTGGATCCTCTGCTTGGACGGTGATGTATGTATTTTATCCAGCCGTCCATCTATATGGACGCTGGAGGTTTTCATTAAAATAATAATAATCATAATATAATAATAAAATATAATGATATATATATATATATATCTTATGTATATATGGTGGGCCCCACGTGGGACCACCTTGGAAACGGATTGGCTGGTGAGTCTCACACCAGCTATATAGCTGCTGTATTTACGTCCCAAGTTCCGTGAGATTCATCCACACCGTCCAGTCCATCTGGACGGGTGGTGTGAGGCCACCTTGGTGTATGTGTTACATCCAAACCGTCCATCCAAACGGTGAGCTCGTCATAAGGCCTGAGACAAACATAAAAAAATAAATAAAATGAGGCAGATCTACCAGGTGGACCACACTGTAGAAAACAGTGGAGAATTGAACGCCTACCATTGAAATTTTTTAGGGATCACAAAAGTTCTGGATCAATATGATATTTGTTTTTCCTCTTGATTCAGGTCTTTGTGATGGTATGAACAGATTGGATGGCAAAATAAATGCTACGGTGGGCCCCGGTAATTTTAAGAGTGGAAATCATTATCTATACTGGTATTTGTGGTATGGTCCAGATGATCTTCCGATGTGATTCATTTTTGGGTAATGCCCTAAATAGATCTCTAAAATAGATGAATGGTGTAGATGGTGCGTCCCATTGTTGCAGCCCACTTGATGTACATGAGGCCCAATGGTGCGACCCATGTAATGAGGCCGTCGATGTATTCATGACCCATTCAAGAGGCCCAATGTGACTTATTTGTGGCCTATTCATTAAGGCCCACCGTGAAGTATTTGCGGCCCATATGATGAGGCCCAATATGATGTATTTAAGGCCCAGATATGAGGCCCATGGGATGTGGCCCAAAGAGATGTATATGCGGCCCGTATTTGAGGCCCAATATGGTGTATATGCGGCCCGTATTTGAGGCCTATTGTGATGTATATGCGGCCCATATTTGAAGCCCATTATGATACGACCCGTGTAATGAGGCCCAGTGTGATGTATTCGAGGCCCATGGGATGTGGCCCAATGCGACGTATATAAGGCCCAAGTATGAGGCCCAATGTGATCTATATGAGGCCCATGAGTGTGGTCCAATGCGATGTAATATGAGGTCCTTGTATGAGGCCCGTTATGATGTGTATTAGGCCCTTATGTAAGGCCATGGACCCATTATATGTTACTCCATGTGGGCCACTCCTTGGGAGCAATGTTGGTTAAATGTCCACATTGATGGACAATGATTGTTAAACGTCCACATTACAACATTCCCTTAGGCCTTTGTTAGGCCTATTCTCATTATTTTCTAAGTGGGTTGACCCTAATCATTGGGCCCCATTGATGTTTGCATGACTCACCTATTCATATTGGGTTAACTCATAACGTTGGACTCCCATTGGTTGCTCGTAGGATTATTTCCTTTTAATCTTGGAGTCCATCTAGGACTTATTTGGGCCCCCTAGGGCATCTAGCGGGCCATATGATAGTATGACGAAAGAAGCCCGCTCCGGATCCTTAGGAATATAGGTAGGCCACCTAGGTCCAACCTTGATATGAGGAGAGTACAACATCACCGTAGACGGAGGGATTCGTGTTATCTAATTTGGTATATTCACTGTCGAGGACTGATCCTCATATTATGGATTAGATCTGCTGTCCTTCTATGGACCCCGCCATATATATAGGCCGATAATCGATTACGACTATGTTGGTATATGCATTGAGTATGTGTTAGCATAACATTGTGATTATATGAGGCCCATCGTGACCATGAAAGGCCCAATGTAACCATGTGAGGCCCGTTGTGATTGTATGAAGCCCATCATGACCATGTAAGGGCCATTGTGATGGTATGAGGCCAATTGTGAATGTATGAGGCCCATTGCGAAGTGTGAGGATCATTGTGTTGTGATTGTATGAGACCCATTGTGACTGGATGAGGCCCATTGCGATGTGAGGGGCACATTGTGATTGTATGAGATCAATCATTATTATGTTCAATAATCATGCATAGCTTCATGTTACATGCCCATACGCATCATCTGCATGTTTGATATGAGATGCGGTTGACCATTGCATATACTATTGGGCAGGTTGTTTATGGGACTCCCTGATAGGCGGAGTTGCCTCATATGAGCTCGCAGTACGCGCATGTTTGATGCTGACTGAATGATATGACTCATACATCTCGCATTTTGTGATATGACCACCGTACGCCCTAGCTACATCAGAACCGTAGCCTCCACAGGCATATCGTGGATGGCCAGATGGGACGCCGAAAATCTTTTTACATGGGGTGCCATAGATGTCCCTGGGTGAAAGTCCTTAAACCCACTTGGTATCAAAGGACGCCCAACGTCTAGACTGAATGGATATATATGAGCGCATGAGGGCCATATACCAGTAGGCCGCGTCTCCCACTGTGTCGTGGTCGGTTGGGAGGGGGTATGACCTTACCCGCCTGAGGGAGTAGGCAATGTTAGGCTGAGTCTGACCAGCTCATAAATGGGCCCGCTATCGACGAGCCGGGGCCCGATAATGGCAGGCGGATAGTGAGGTCTCTTCCACTTATCCAGTTGTGCGCTTGATGGGGCGGCAGGTGGCGTAGAGTGTACTAGGCTCCGGTGATGATCCCAAAGATGTACGGTACTAATTTATGGACTTATTGAGCAAGAGTTGCATACTCAGCATTTTACTCATTCATTCATTCATTCACTATCCACTCAGGCTGGTGGTACGTAATTAATTTGATATGTGTACTTTCGCAATGACCAGGATTTTAGTTAGACGCGCAACTAACTTGAGATTAAGAGTTTATTACATTGAGTCTAGCTATCCAAATTTAGGTATGTGACTGGTTTGGATAGAAGTCCCTTGTGATGGACCCCACAACTTACGATACTATGTACTATCATCTCGACTTCACGCTCTAGCTTGGTCATTTCATTCGCACCGCATATTGCATTGCATTCTCAACACATAGCAATTGGTTACTATGCTCATTTATTGCATATTCTGAACGAGGTTGATGATATTATCGACTCGCCAGGATCTGCATATTGCATTACATCCGCGACATATGACATTTGGGTTGTTATGTTTCTGCATTTATATGGTCCAGATGAGACTGGTAGTATTCGTGGACTCGTCAGGATTTGCATATTGTATTGTATCCTCAGTATATGATATTTAGCTTACTATGTCTCTGCATTGCATAACTGATCTACATTGCTTCCTCAGTATATGATATTGGTTTATTATGCTTTTGCATCGCATAGCCTGGATAAAGTTGATAGTACTTATGGACTTACCGACATGCTTCCGCATTACTCTGATACTGAATGACTTATAGCCTTGCCAGTATTCCACTTACGCTGATATTTGTGTGCTGACACTTATCTTGCGCACACACGTACACTACCCTCTAAGCTTTCCATAAGCTTATGCACGATAGATGTGTGCAGGTCACGATAGGACGTGATCGAGCTGAGGCAGGAGCGTGCGACAGAGCTTCTGGAGCTTTTGACATTTACCTTGTATTTCCCTTTCAGCACTGTATTCAACTATTTATATTAGTGGATATGTGATGATGATGTTGCCTTTGTGATTTGGGTAAACTTGTGGTTATGCTTCTTATGAGATAAATGTACGTTGGAAAAAAAATCCTCCTTGCAAGATCTCAAGATCGAAATTTGGTGTATAGACGCTGGGAGCCGAGAAAGGGGTACTACGGAGGCTGTCGGCACCGGATTCGGAGATCGGGAATTCTGCGAAGTCAGTTTCCGAGTTTGGGGCGTGACACCATACATCTCTCAAGTTATTCCTTATTTCAGATTTCCATCAAATCTTGCACAAAGGCCTACTGAGTAGACCGAGTCACCAGACTACAATCCACACAACTCAAAAAGAAACTTTGCAGTTTTCATGCATAGGGAATCCAGTCTATCTTCATCTCCCATTTCTTGGGAGATTTTCAGATTTTTACATTTCCTCGCGATATTATCAGGAAAATTAATTTGAAATAAAAGAGTAAAAAATATTTATCATAAATTAATAAATAATTTTTAAAATGTTAAAATATGGGTAAAAATCAATGAATTTAAAATTTTAAATACTTTTTTAGTTAATATCATGAAAAATTAAAAACTGGCAAGATTTTGAAAATATTGCATTACCATCATTTGATGGATCTTCCATGAAAATAATATCGCCGAGATTGATTTTCAAAATCTCGGCAATATTTGTCACAGTATGCAGAAGGCATGTGCTTCTCAAGTTCAATACATCACATCTTTTGTCAACTCTAGCACAAGGTCTCCAGATGAAGCGATAATGATTATCAAATAAATTCTACGACTTCCTGGTAGACAACAGCCATTGATTGATGTTCAGAGAGCCCTCACCCAAAATCTATCAACTAGTGGAGAGAAGGGACTCTCCTAAAAAAAGGCCCGAGTAGAACAGCTTCAGTGGCTTGAAGGTGGTTGGTTCCCCAGCCAGGGGTCTGGGGCTTTCTACGACTCTCTGGTTGGTGATCTAATCTCAACGAATTCATGCAAATCTGAAGAAGTTATCACGGACGAGCCACATGCAGGAAAACATGATGTGTGGTAAGGACCTAGGGCTATTTCAATATGTCCAACAGTCTATTCCTTCTCCCAGATCATTGGTTTCTAAGTTGATTAGGTTAGCCATTTGAGGATGACCCGTTTTATCAATAGGGATACACTTTCTCATCTTCTAGCCCCACTGAAGTCCTAATCCACTGAGGGCCTGTTTGGTGCATCCCAGCAGCCTGGACAATTTGTGGAAGCAGATCTCTTTGGCACATCTTGCAAAATGCAGAGGCCACTATCCATTAACTGCTCCCATAGGCAGTACACCCCAGAACGAGAAAGCGGCAATAACTGGTCAGACTCATTACCATCACATTTTCATTTGATGGGGTGGATGCACACTCCTGTCCGCACCAAACAGACATCCCAGACTACCTTTAACTTACGCGGCTTGTCAGGACATCCGGAAATTGGTTGGCAGTTATACGACCATGAGCATGACCTCATGATTGTTGTCCCTTAAATGAAACATATCCTTCTGTTCAACCCATCAAACAAATTCCATGAAGAAGAGCATTATCTGGAACTAAATTCGGTTCTGAAACCCTTCTCTATCTGATGCAACCGGATGCACCGGAATGCTTAAAAAAATTGGAAGTTTCAAAACTTGATTCCACCAGTTGGCAGACCAAAACTATTTCGAATCAAAGTCTCAAAATTTTCAGATATGATGATAGCTTTCAATGGTTCAATGCAAAGAAAACAAGGGATGAAGGGAAATATCTAGCAACACATGCTTAGATCTAAGTCAATGGATGCTAGGTAGGCTTATTTATATCCTATAAACAAAAGCAACAGTGCATGCTAGGTAGGCTTATTTATATCCTATAAACAAAAGCAACAGCGCATGCTAGGTAGGCTTATTTATATCCTATAAACAAAAGCAACACCCTTTGAAACCCGAAATGACTAAACTGCCTCGCAATCTTTAAAAAAAAGGTAACTAGCACTACTCTTCTGTGTACCCTAGTCAACACGTGTGACCACATGTTTGCTCAAGTGGGGTCCACACATGGGGCTGGATATTTGCTTGCATCAATTCCCTGTCATCAAAAGAACTCTTCCTCAAATTGCACAATAGAGAGGGTCCTCTAAGCTCTATGAGACGATCCGCCCCATCTTGCCACTGCTTGCAATGTCCTTGATTGTCATGTCAACAGCCTCCATCCCTTCCCTCTGTGCATGAAATTGTAGGCGTTAGCAAACCCACAATGCTGCACACTACAATCATACATTCATATGGACAACCAAGAGGTGACAAGCTCTCATTGAGACCACATCACACAACATCGACTCAGTGTGATATTGCCCCAATGAACAAAAGTCACGAGACATTGATGGGTCACCCATATAGTCTCAACGCATGTTCTTTGGGCTATTGAAACTTCTCCACTTGCAGTTGTAACTGATCAACTACTCTCTACAAAGCAATATTCAATTTGTTGTCATTTTCTATGATGATTTTGATAAACTTTCCTTCACATATACCCCGTGCATGGAAAACACTGGCCCACAACCAGTTCCCCTTCATCTTCTCCTCAGGTACTGTCACAATCTGTTTAGTCATGTGCAAAAGATAAAAATTCTTTGCCTTTGACATTTTCTCCTCCATCTATGTTGGTGAACTTAATATGTCGGCTCATCATCCTCTGACTTGTCTTCATTAAGAGGACCATCACAGAAGGTGAGACTTTTAGTAGGACACTTCTGTGACATGTCCTCTACACCCACATTTATAGCAAGAAATACTCCATGGTATTCTTGGATGCTTCTCCTGTTTCACAAATTACCTTAGGCCACTAGCATGCACGGCCTTGTGGCTATCACTATCTATGTTCGTTCTTGGTCATTGGGACTCCACAGGCATTGGATTATTTTGAGAGGTGAAGCTACTTGCAGTGGGACGGGAAGGTGGTTGCCCCGACTTCGGAAGTACTGTGTTAAGCCATCGTATTTTTGTTTTGCTCCTGCACTTTCTGCACCATCATTTGGTACGCCTCATCCACATTGTTGGGCCCACCTGATGGATGGATTAGATCGTGCACAAATGTGCCGCTTTGACACTTGTACGGTGTGTGAATGGGCTCTCTTACATGTGTGTGGCTTAGGAAACCTTGTTTTGTTGCTAAAATCATCAACACACACACACAATTGTACCATAAAAAAGCAACAGGACCCAACCCAACTTTAACTGGGTCCATGTGATGGACCCGACCCAAAACCGGATCCAAAGACGTGAGACTTGAACCCAACCCAAATTCTTAACGGGTCCAAAAGATGGGACCCAGACCCACTAAAATAAAGTCTGGTCCATTGGGTAACCGTGGGTCTAGGTACCCATTAACAACCCTGAAAAGAAAGAAGAAAACAAGAGAACAGATTTTTGCACAGCTCACACAATTCAAAGACTGAATTTTTAGGGTTCTCCCTCACTGAGAGGATGTTCTCTCTCAACTCACACTTTTTTCCCTGTGTCTAACCAACTCTCCTATACATAAGAATTTACAGATCTTTATACAGAGCTAAATATAAAAGATAAAGATCTAAAGGCACCTTTCAAATCTAGATTTTTAAAATTATTTTTGGACTAACCTATGACATAATAAAATCGGTAAAAGATTGGCACAGGATGGTCTCCTACAAAAACTAGCTAATGGGTTCTAAATCCCATAAAAGATTCTGTAAAATGCCCAAATGCCCTGCATACGGTTGTTTTACATCCATCCCACACAATCAAAGTAGGGTCCATTCTTGGTCCCCTTTTAACACAGATATGATCAATCAACAATCGGGATGCATCAGGCTCGCTTTGTGAAAACTATTTCACCAATCAATCCTGTCTATGGCCCATTCCGGATAAGTAAACAAGCGTTCATATCCCCTCTCCCTGCCACAATCCAAGTCCCTTTAGGCCTTCCTCTTATCCACTTTCAGGCCTCTTTATCTCTAATCAATGTCCCCTCCAGAGCTGTCTCCAGTCTTCATTGCACATGATCAAATCATCTTATTAAGCTCTCCATCAATTTATATCTTATTACAACTGCTCATAAGTTGCTTTGATGATCTCATTCTTAATTATATCGTTCCCAACCTTCCCAAACATCCATCTTAACACTCTTTATCTCTGCAGTCTGCAACTCTCAATCTTTTGTCATGTTTGCCTTTGCAACCACCCATCCATCTTGCCCCCATATCCAGTCAAATATTTGCCTTACAAAATTTTCCCTTACGTTTCATAGGCATGTGACAATCATGCAACACTGCAGAGGCATATTTCCATTTCATCCACCCAGCTTTAATTCCATTGGCATCTTGGCAATCTCCCTAAATTTTTTAATAATAGAGTGAAGGTAACACGATGCATGGTTTTGAGGAACCTCTCGCCCAATGTTTTAAATATCGTTATTGCGTAATGTATCGCACCCTTGGGATACAGATACATATCGGTTATCGCATGGGATATATCGGTTGTATCACATAATGTATTGTTGTTGTTGGGACACATGGGAACATTGGGCAATTGGTCGAATTTTTCAATGAAACTTATGAGATTGTTGAAAAAGACATCAATACACACTTAGAAATCAAAACATTACATAAAAAAGTGCACATAATAAAGGTTTCCTTTATATGGGGTCCTAATATATGCTATTTCCAACTGAACTGATGCAAGTATATTCAAAGTCTATTCATATAATTTATAAACGTAAGAAGACATGTATGGAAATACAAGCAATACATTCATATGCAAAAATAATAATCACTAGATCAGGTTGCATGTTTAATTTTGTGTTTGGATACAAATATTGCAACTGATTTGCGGGAAATTGAGAAATTTCGATTTTCCTCAATTTTCCGCAACTTAACCCATCTCCCCCAAATCTCGAAATCAAAGTTCTAAATCCATGATTTTTCATGGAAAACATAAAAATCATAGATTTGTAACCATTTGACACCAGTTTAACGTAATTTACAACAAAAACATGGATCGAAAATCGAAAATGCTCATTGGTTTGAATAGGTGGGATATATTGGCACTACTTCTGCGTTTAGTATCACACAAGTGGGATACAAAATATATCGTGGGATATATCGGCTGATATCGTCGATATTTAAAACACTGCTCTCGCCCATTGATTTTAACTGAAGTCTCTCCTAAAGTCGCATTTCAAATACTGTCACAGATTTGCTAACTTTAAGCCTGTTAACTCTAGAGCCTACATCCAAATCTAGGCCAATATCAACCATAACGGCTGATATTTTGCAGGCCCAATATAGCATGCCCATATTGTACCAAGGGTGCCTCAAAACTGATATCAACCTGATATTTCAGCATTACAACATCAATATGCAAATGATAGTTCAAACTGAATCATATTAAATCAATTAAACCAGTATAACGGAAGAGATTTAAAGACAATTCTGTTAAGAACTTGCCGATCTGGGATAAGATAATGCCAGAACAATGATGCGAATCCAGAAAACAATATGTAATTAAAATAAGGGATAATGACCAAATACCTCCTCTCAATTATACTTCTCGGACCAACCACCCAAGCCTTTTATTTATGTTCCAATCTAATCCCCATGTTTAATAAGTAACCTCATCTAGCTCCTACCTTAAAGGAAGGGGCAAAACGACGTTACTACCTTTTCATTAAAAACACTAGTGTGACTTGTGTAGGCATACAAAACGCGTGACTTTTGCTGATGTGGATCAAATGACTAGATGTGGATGAGATCTACCCTGTCCATCAGGTGCACCACCCTGGGTTTGGACCAGGGCCCAAAAATCAGGCCGACTCAAAACTCAGGTGGACTACATGTGGAACAGTTGAGTTGGAGACACCCACCATTAATAGTCCAAATTGTGTGGGATCCACCGAGGTGCAGATATGCCGTCCAATCTATTCATCTAACATGCCCCTCAAGGATGAAGAGACACCCTGAAAATCAGGACATTCCAAGACTCACATGGGCCACACCAGGTGAACTTAGAGACTTTAGGCATAGTTTTACACCATTTCCTATGATTTGCCCACCTAAGTATTGGGTTGGGCTGATGTTTACTATCCATGGTGAAGATGTGGCAAGGCACTTGATAGATCGTTTGAAACATGAACCAAGAATTCAAAGGTTGTATTCCCAAGGTAAAACAAAGCAAAGCAAGATGTGATGTTTGCTTATTTCACATGCATGTGAAGATTCATTTGTACACAAGCAAGCATATGTGTCCATATGGGACGTGTGCAAGATCTGAACCTTTCATCTAGTTGGAAATAACACTTGGATCTTCTAACTAAAAATTAGGCATTTTAATGTCTCAGGGGGGCCATCATGTACAGATTAAACTTACCGCTAATACAAATTGTATAGGAGTTCATTTATTTATTTCGGCGTTTTGTGGCCCGAATGATGTATGAAATGGTCTGATGTTTTAGGCTAGAAGATCTAAGCTGTGTAGCCCACCAAATGGAAAGCTCAGATTTAATAACATATTCCATCTTGGTATACATGACTGTTTATAGGTAGGGATCCCACTCTCCTGTGGAACATCAAACTCAAGCTTCCTTCTTAAGCCCGTTGGGAATAAAAGAACCAGGCAAGTGAAACTGGAGCGTAACTACAGCTTAACGAGACCATGTGGGGTGCACATGCATGAAATCCGTGCTGTCCCCAGGTGTGCTGCTGCCTAATGTTCGCCTCAGAAACCAAAAAATGGGTCACTCCAAAACTCAGGTAGGCCACACAATAAGGAAGAGTTGAGATGGGACACCACCGTTAGGTGTGTATGGGGCCCACTGTGGTTTATATATGCCATCCAATCCATTCATATGACTCTTCTCACCAAAATGAAGGTACTCTCCAAAAATCAAACTATTCTAAAACTCAGGTGGAACACCACGTGAATTTAGAGGTTTAGGCAGATTTTATAATATTTCTATGGTGAGGTGCACTTGATTTTCACATCAGTGTGATGTTCAGGATCAAGGCCTAAAATGGTGTAGCACACCTGATGGACAGGGTGGATATCATCCACATGAAGTCTTCCATCCATGTCAACAAATAGTTGGGGGATTTACGCCCTCATCTAACTACGCCTAGTTACGCAAGCGTTTTCAGGAATATAAAGGTAAAACTGGAAACAGATTGAAACTAACGCTGCTTTTTCGAGGGGGTATATGAGGATATTTATTAAACTTGCGGGGTGAGTCAGAATGAAAACAAGAAGAGGGGGCGACTAGTCTCAAAACCACAGGTCAAGGGGAGTTTGGTCCTTGTCCCTAAAATAAAAAAGAATGATTTGCTGGAACATTGACCTGATAAGATTAAAATCTAATGGCACAAATTATATAACCAAATCAATGATATGGAAAGGGGAAATATCAATAATCAATTACGGGAAAAATATTGAAGATGCATGAACATAATTGAATTGAATCATTGAAACTGTTGCATATCGACTGTGCAAGATGCTATGAAGAGCAGCATATTCAGAGAGAATTCGTATAGCGAATTGCAACTGTAAGGGAAGCATGCAGGGGAAGAAGGTTTTATGCAATATGTTAAGTGAAATGAGCACATTAAAACAAATTGAAACAAGCAGAAAACTTCGAGTTTGAAATTATTTGGAAAATAAAAATAAAAATTGTAGATGCATAAAGAATGGTTACAATAATATAGAACAAACATATCCACTAGAAACTACTAAACTATACTGAACCTCCTATTCTCAATCACATTCACCTGTGTTGAGAAATAGATGGTCGACTTGAAGGTAGGTTGAAGAGAGGCATGAACACAGTTGATAATTCTCCAACTGATCACTGCTTCCTTTGCATGAACACAGTTGATAATTCTCCAACTGATCACTGCTTCCTTTGCATGAACACAGTTGATAATTCTCCAACTGATCACTGCTTCCTTTGCATGAACACAGTTGATAATTCTCCAACTGATCACTGCTTCCTTTGCATGAACACAGTTGATAATTCTCCAACTGATCACTGCTTCCTTTGCATGAACACAGTTGATAATTCTCCAACTGATCACTGCTTCCTTTGCTAAAAACAAAATTAAGAAATCATGAGAGAGAGAGAGAGAGAGAGCGAGATAGAAAGGGAGAGAGAGAGAGAGGAGAGAGAGAGAGAGATCTAGGATCGAGAGAGAGATAGGAGAGAGAGAGAGAGAGAGAGAGAGAGCGAGATAGAAGAGAGACCTCTCTTCAGAGCTCTTCCGTTTCGGGCTCTTTAATCCTATTTAAGACTCCTATGTGCCCAAGTTACCGTACGCCTCACTCCTCGCCTCAGCAATTTGGAGTGGTGGTCAAAATCCAACAAAACCGCCCTTTGGTTTTTCCTCAGTGGTTTTCTTCTCTCTCTTTAATTGTTGAGTGGTGGTCAAAATCCAACAACACCTTCCTTCCCATCTTAAGGAAGTGAAGATGTGTTGAGGAAGAGGAGTGCAGTAAATTGAAACCCTTGGCAAATTAAAGGATCACCGAGTAAATGAGATCCGTAGTAGTTACCACACAAACAACCCTCACATTACATCCCCTGCCATTTCGAAGCAATTAATCAGTAACTAGAACTCCTGCAGGTTTATTGATTATTTTTAATGAGAACAAAAAATAGGAAGTGCAGTTGGAGAAACTTATTTGCGCCTTTTCTTTGTAATTGCCCTAAATTTAATACTACATGTCAGAAAATTTCCTTGTTGTTTGCTTTAGGAGTTGAAATAGATTTATAGGCAGATAAAAATAATCCCTAAGAACAAAGAAAACGTGCAATGACAAAAGATCGGCAATCTTAAAGAAATTTCACAGTTTTTCATGCACCACACCTGGTATTGTTTTGTGGCGTCATGTTCTCAGGAAGCATGCTGCTCTTTTCGCAATCTCACATTTGCCATCACTTCTTGCATTAAAAGGTCCTAAATAAAGTGACCATGCTTGTCAGAGAAGCTTAGCCCCTTCTCAAGCACACAACAACTGCAATTAGCACTGAGAGGATGATCTTCATCCTATATCCAGCAGTAATGATTCCATGTTCTCTGCATGGATGCACTTCACCTCATCTTTTAGTTCCACTTCACATTCCAACCCGGTAAAGACCTGGTTGGATATACACCAGACTGAGAATGACGCCCAGCCCCATTTTGCAGAAGCAGAGCTATCTGGCCGTCCCAAAAATAGCAGAAGACAAAATACACTAAATTCGCCCATCTGCAAAATCCGCCCCATGATGAGAATGCCACTGTAATGGGTTGGGCATGTTATCATCGCAGTCTCATTCAAATTTGTGGGATGCAATCTGCCCACCGCATTGCGAGGCAGTCCAGACAACCCTAATTTATGTTGAGAGTGTCGAGAAAGTATTTGTAACTGCAATAAGCGCGCTTTTCATGATTTCCATCCAGTACACAAGACAGATCATTCCATACTACCCATCAAACAAGTTCCGTGGAGAAGAGCATTATACGTAACCCAGTTTGGTTTTGAGCCACTTGCTATCATATCACCGTGCAATTGAAAAGCCTTTGTTAGTGCTCCACTAATACAGCATCCATATATCAAAAAATTATATGCCAGCGTATCAGGCTTCAGCCCCATATTTAGCATCTCATTCCACAGCTTTAAAGCTGCATGTAAGTCACCCCTTCTGCAGTACTCATAAATAAGTATCGAATAACTGATGCAATCAGGCGACCTGCCATCATTAATCATTTCACCCAGGAGTGCAGTTGCATCCTGGATTCTGCCTGATTTACAGAAACCATTGATCAACATATTGTAAGTCACAGAGTTTGCTAAAAGCGCTCCTACCATTGCCTTATGCAGCTCCACAGCCTTCTCCATATTTCCATCCTTGGTAAGCCGGTCAAGAAAACAACCATAAGTCATCTCATTAGGTAGGAAGCTTTTAACCAGCATTTCCTTACAAAGCAGCTCTGCCTTGTCTACAAACCCAGCCTTACACAATCCATTTATTAGCACAGTGTACGTTACAACATTAGGGATGCAGCCTTCTGTGATCATTTTATTCCAGAAACCAAATGCCTCTGTGAGGTTTCCTTGTTTGCAATATCTATCAATTACAGTAGTATAGATTACATTATCAGGCCTCAGGCCTCTATTGAGCATCTCCTTCAATATACAAAGTAATTTTATCTTATCATGGTGTTTTAGAACTCCATAAATAAGTATACCATAGCAAATTAGATCCATTTCAACTCCTCTTTCCACCATCTCCGTGCAAACATTATAGACTTCAGTTAGTCTACCTTCTTTACAGTATCCATGCATAAGTGCACTAAAACAAATCTCATTGAGTCTGCAATTTTCACGGTGAAGATCATCCATGAATTCTTTGGCTTCGGAGACTCTACCTGTCATGCAGAGTCCACTTATAAGGGGCCTATAAGTATATGTATCTGGCATAAGACCTTTTGCAATCATCTCGTCATATAATTCAAACGCTCGCACTGTGTTCCCTCCCCTGCAATACCCATTAATCATGACATTATAAGTCACTTCATTGGGCACTACATTCTGTTCTACCATTTCATCAAACAGTTTGCTTGCTTCCACCATCATATTTGCACGACAAAGACCATCAATGAGAGCAGTAAATGTGTGCGTATTCGGAGATATGCCTTTCCTCACCATCTCGTGATGGTACTCAAATGCCTTACCCAAATCCCCTTCCTTGCAAAATCCACTTATCATCGATGTGTAAGTTACAACATTTGGTACCGTTCCCCTTTGGACCATATCCTGAAACAATAACTCCGCATCACTCAATTTCCCCATTTTGCAGTGCCCATTGATCAGAGCATTGTATGGATAAACACTACCCCTTATCCCCGCCTCTGTCATTTTACCAAACAGAATAAGCCCATCATTCAGCTTCCCATTCTTGCAATATGCATCAATCAGAATTGAAAAGGTAACATCATTCGGGAAAAGACCCTTGTCACCCATCTTCCTAAAAAGCAAGTCAGCCTCGTCCAACTTCCCAACTTTGCATAATGCATTAATCAATGCATTGTAAGCAAACAAGTTTGGTATTATACCAATCTTCCACAATCTACCCACCAAATCAAAAGCCTCCTCAACCTTCCCATTCCGCCTCAATGCCTCCACCATAGATGAGGAGGCAGCTTCGCTTGGAACAAACCCCAATCCAACCATCTCATCCATAAAACGCGCTGCCATTTCCACCTCTTCCACCTTACACAAGCCTAACACCAATGTACAGTAGGTAACAACATCTGCTCTCAGTCCTCTCCCCCACAGCCTGTTCTTAACTTCGACTGCCTCGAAAGCTCTCCGATTCTTGCACAAGCCATGAATCAACACATTGTAAGGCACAACACTCGAACCGCACCCATTCTTCTCCATCTCAAAAACCATCTCCTTCGCTTTCGCAAAATCTCTTCTTTCACAAAAACAACGCAGCATTGCAGTGTACACATAAATGTCAGGGCGGGCCCCACATTTGACAATCTCATCAAACACATCCGATGCCAATTCGAAGTGCCGGATCTTCACCAATGCATTCAATACACTGCTTATGCTCCTAACCTCCGGAGTCAGCCCCTGACCAATCATCATCCTAACAATAGTAACCGCATCCAAAATGCACTTATTCTGAACGTACGATTGGATAAAAAAGTCGAAGCCCAGGCATGACAACACCCGGCATTCGTCACGAGCAGAAACCAAGCATTCAAAGATTTCGTTAGGATTGGATCGGGTGAAAATTAGGGTCTGTACAAGCGAGGATGCAGCCCATTTATGATCAGATCGGACCAAAGCATGGATCAAGATGCAGAAAGAGAGCGTTGAGTGATCGAAATTATGATGCAAGCCTAAGAAATTGAAGAATCTCAAGGCCAATTTGGGATCATCGAGGGTTTGGAGGAGGACCTTTTCAACGTGTCGAGGTTGGAGCCGGCACGAGATGAAGGCAGTGTCAAGGGAGGATTTCCACGTGTACGGCTTGGATCGGACGATCTGCCGCAGGATGGCGACAAAGCCTTCGTCACGGTCGGCGGAGAGATCAGATGTGGCGGCCGGTTTGGAAGAATTGCAGAGGGATCTGAGTTTTATGGAGAGATTAGGGTTAGGGTTTGGCAGAGAGCGGGAAGGGCGACGGAGGAGGATCTTCATTTGAAGTGGAGAGACGAGGAAAATGAGAAGCTGCAGAGCTCTGATACGGTAATTTACTGGCGGGAGGAATTATCGGATCCGCGACCCGAGTCTTTGCGCGCGTTACGCGGGTTTTCTGTTCTGAGAGTGGGACCCGCTGTTCGGCAATCCAGACCCGTGTTCAGTTGGAGCGGATTAGGTGAGACCCCGGCCTCATACAAGACGGTGAGGCCCTTATCGTGGGGCCCACCTTGATGTATGTATTCCGTATCCACACCGTCCATCCCCAAAAATAAAGGAGATCCAATTATCAGGTGGACCATAACATAGGAAACAGTGATCATTCACCATTAATGGGCCACAAAAGTTTTGGATCAAGCTGATATTTGTTTTTGACCTTCATCCAGGCCCTAAGAGATTTTTAATGGTAAGATATTCAATCACCACTGTTTCCTTGTATGGTCCACCTGAGATTTGGATCTTCTTCATTTTTGGCATCATGTCCTTAAAATGATCCGGAAAGATGGATGGACAGTGTGGATACAGAATACGTACATCAAGGTGGCCCCACGGTAAGGGCCGCACCGTCTTGTTGAGGCCGAGTATCACCCAAGCCTAAACGGCACTGTACCCGAGAAGGCGGCTTCGGTGGACCCCGGATCCATGGAGGTAGGTGGATCCCTGATTGTGGGGCCCACTTTGATGTATTTTACTTAAATCCACGCCATCCATCCATTTAACAGCTTATTTTAGGGTGTGATTCCAAAAATAAAGAAGATCCAAATCTCCGGTGGACCACACCACAGGAAACAGTGGTGATTGACCATTAAAAACTTCCTGTGGGCCACAAAAGTTTTAGATCAAGCTGATATTTCTGTGATCCCTTCATCAAGATCTTTGTGACCTTATTAACAGGTTGGATGGAAAATAAAAATTACAGTGGCCCCCAAAATGTTTTTAATGGTGGGTATTCAATCATTTATGTTTCAAGTGGTGTGGTACACCTAAAAAATGGATCTTCTTTAATTTTTGTATAATGGCCTAAATTGATCTTTCAAAAAGGATGGACAGCGTGGATGTAAGTGACTTGCATCAAGTTGGGCCCCACAGTCAGGGATCCACCGAAGCCGATCCAGAACCCAGGATTTTGTGACACCATATACAACCGTACCGGCGCAAGATAGCAATCCAACCGAGTTGGTTAACAGTTATATATTTTTCCCTCCATTTTTTTTTTATAAAAAAAAAAAACCTAACTTCCGAAAATCCAGCTCAAGATTCAAGAACCTTCGATTCGTCTCCCTTTCACCTTCCTACCATTTTCCAAAAATCCATACCTTCACCTTCCTACCATTTTCATCTCCAGATTCGTCTCCCTTTCTATTAGTTTCTGTATTTTCAACAAGCAATCCAAAATCCATTTGGGTTGAATTGAAATGGAGGCTCCTCTTACGGACGACTACGAAGTTTTTCCTTTTTTCGCATTCCCTACTGGGCAGCCATTCTACAGCTGCAACCCATGCGGTTTGCCTATTGTTTCAGCGGAGGAGGTTTCTCGCGGGGTATTTCCTCAGTCCAACCCAGTGTTTCCATTTCTTTTAATGTTGTTTATTTTAGATCTTTGATTATTTATTTCTTGAATCTTTATTGATTATTTATTTTTTGGAGAGAGGAGCATAGTCACCCAGTCTCCCTTGCTTTTGTGAGTTGCTGGTCCTTGTAATTGGAGCCAATTTTCTTTTGCACTTGTAAATAGTTAAAAAACACTCCAGAAAAACAAAATCAGAAAGAAGGGATGATGAGTGATCACTGACTTCTAGAAACCTATACTTGCACCCCATGATCCTACAAAATACTCTGTGATAGCCAACAAAAGCCTTGAGACCCAAGACCCACACATTGAATATATACATCCCTGATCAAATGCTGAACATATGGCATGAATCGTTTGATGGTAATTTTGTAAATTTCAAATTCCAGTATTTCACCTATGATATCGGAAAACGTACAGCATCACTGTGAAAGATGAGGAAGTTGTCACCTCAATGTCCATGCGTGATGCCTTGGAATAGCACCAGCAAGCTTCAACATCCATCAAGCTCCATGATGCACACCATATACCATATGATATTCTTCTCAACACATGGGACATCCTAATCTCAATTTTTTACATTATATGCTGGAATTCAGGATGTTTAGAAACCTAAAGGGAAAGTGTCATGCTGTTGCCGTACTTGGTTTTGGAGCCATGGGACGACTATGCTAGGTAGTGACCTGGGTAGACAATTGGGTGTGTAATAGGGATTGGCAATTCAATTGGATAGCAGAAAATGTGATTTTTGAAGTGCATAACTGTTGCTGTATGATTGTCAAGATGTGAGTCATGTGATAACAAGATTCTTTAGATACAAAAAAGTTCTTTAGGAATTCGGCAGTCTTTCAAGAGGGGACTTTTTCTGGGATCAGATGAGGGCAATGAATTTAACGGTGGCACCTCCTAATGTATTTGGGGTCATGGTTTCAGGGTCAACATTTTATATATTTGAAACAGGCCTATTCTAGGTTTGGCTGCTTGTCTCCGTAAGAGTGTAGCTGGCCTTGAGATGGCTTTTTGTGGAGTGCTGAGCGCATCACTCATTTTGTTCTCTGTTGATTAGCTCCTTGAGAAGCCATGTGATTATTAGTGACTGTTGGTATATGACTTTGTTTCTGAAGATTTGGGTGATTCTATTCAGATGTTTATAATTCGTGGCTCACGAGATGCAAACAATCTCTAATCATCATTATCTGACCAATTTCCATCCCAATGCATTGATTAAGGTGCAGAATTATTAGAATAAGCATCCAATATGGTCCAATCTGAAAACTTTTAACTGAACTTTCAGAACATTCGTTGGTATTTTTTTTTTCTTGGGACAGTTATGTAGCAGGACTTCCCTAGATGAATCCAAATTAAGATACTTAGTATTTTGAATGAAAATTTGGTTGATGACCATCTTAGTTTTTTTTTTTTTTTTTTTTTTTTAAATAAATTTATTTTAAAGATTGACACAAAATTTTATTAAAGGAGCACCGAGAAAGTGCGAAGATTACAATCATCAATAGATTTAATACAACAGGCCCATTCTAGCACAAAAAGATGAGCCTTCAAAAAGACCTCCTCCACCTTGGAAGCTTCATTTCAGAAGCATCTCCCATTTCTTTCTCCCCAAATAGCCCACAGGGAAGCTAGAAGATTCAATCTCCATAGTCCATAATAATGAAGCGATCCATCCTAGCCCCACTCCATGCCAAATCAAGAACATGTACCCCACTGATTTGGACATAACCCAAGGGACAAGAAATTTAAAAAATTATGAAGTGGCTATTCCATACTTCTCTAGTGAAAGAGCAATGGATGATAAGGTGATCAAGACTTGGGACATAAATTATGATGTAATTTGTTCAATAATGGGGTGCATCTTTCACAGTATCCCTGGTTTCCTTTAGTATGAGAACTATTTTAACAAACCACGGATCCAACTTCATCCCTGTGATGTTTGGGTAATTCAGAGTTTCTAGTTTTCGAATAGCTATTGAGGAGGCCTAACTGGCATTGAGCAGATTGAAGTGGCTTGTTCTTATCCTACAGGAAAAAAAAAAAAGTGGCTTGTTTTTTGAGAGGAAACAAGTAATGCTTCATTTTAACTTATTAACTTTATCTGAACAAATGTTGCAAATTTTTCTTGAGGTTTTCTCTTTGTTAACCCTCTGCTTTGATTCTATTCAATTCCTCACCTATGTCCCTTCTTTCAAATTATACCATATGATTGTTGTGTTCCAAGAGATCTTGATTGTCTTCCATTATTGAACAATAGTTGGGATTTTCCTTTTCTTTAGTTTTTTTTTTTTTTGGTGTCTTGGTGTTATTATTGAGAGAAGGTTTAAATGGTACCTCAAATTTCTGTAAATTTTCAATTTGGCTTCCTCAAAATCATGATTTAGTCTTAGGATAATGTTTCTAAGGTTTTCAATGGTGTCTAATAGCACATGCTTTCAGTAGAGATTAATGGGCAAAAGAATGAGAATAGAATCGGTTTGAGCTTAATAGAAATTGCATGATATGATTCCTTGAAAACTGATTATTCTCACTTTATCTAAACATAGTGAAGATTTTAATAGCTGCTCCTATAAATCTTGTTTGAATCAATGCCTGAAGTAGAATATAGGGACCTACCAATTACTACTATGGATAAGCGCTCCATAATTTTGATAATTTCCAATAAGTTGAATTTTTCAAGTTTTGCTACTGTTTTTACTCTAATGCAGACTTAAAGAAGTTGTCCCGTGTTTCTTCTTCATCTTCTTCTGTTTGCTTTTATTTTTTTCTTGGGGGGAGTGACAAAGAGAGATCTGTCAAATGTGGAACCAATTAAGCCAACTTAAACAAAGAGAAAAAATCAAGTTTCTCAAGCCTTTGTTAGAACTACTAACAATGCTCAAAGTTCATTTATTCTGCCTTATGACTAACGATAAATAGAGATCAAACACATTTAATGCAGGGGCATTTTCACACTGGGCTCGAGTGGGGTCGCCTGTGGGATGCAGGGGCACACCCGAGGTGGGTGACCCATGTTATTTGGGGCCCACGGGGGAGGTCTCGTGTTCGAGACTCCTCACCAGGGGTGATTAATGCGCATTTCACACCGGGCTCGAGTGGAGTAGCCCATGGGATGCGGGGACACACTCGGGGTGGGCGGCTCCTTTGATTTGGGGCCCACGAAAGAGATTTGGCCGAGGTCCTAAACCCATGAGATGAGGGGCCTGGGCTATGAGAGAAAGGGATTAATTTGTCATACTCTAACAGTTCGAGCTTTTAGAGCAAGTGGTTAATTGTCCTGCATCAAATTGGTATCAGAGCGGGAGGTCTCGTGTTCGAGACTCCTCACCAGGGGTGATTAATGCGAGGGCATTTTCACACTGGGCTCGAGTGGGGTCGCCTATGGGATGCATGGGCACACTCGGGGTGGGTGACCCATGTGATTTCACGAAGGGGGTTCGGCTGAAGTCCTAAACCCATGAGATGTGGGGCCTGGGCTATGAGATAAAGGGATTAATTTGCCATACTCTAACAGTTCGAGCTTTTAGAGCAAGTGGTTAATTGTCCTGCATCAACATTGGGTGTAAAACTCTCCAACTATTTAAATATGTTTGAATATATTGTTACAACCATACAATGATAAGTTTCCATAATAGTTGGGAAACTTTCAAACTTTGAAAAAAGAATATCTTTTATACTAAACATGATCCTTGGATAGACATCAATCTTGCTGGTCATTCCTTCCGGTTTTCAAATTTTGAATTGCGTGTTGCTCTGGAGATGTTGCCTGAAATTCAGACACATGGCGACTATCCCCATCACCATGTGTAAATAGTTGAGTTTCCCCGATCCAAATAAAAATTTGGGCTTAGGAGTATGCCAAAGGCTCAGTTTGGGTTGAAGGGACTCAAAATATTGTTGCAGAAATGCCTTAGGGAAGATATCTACAACTTGGTTCTTAGAGGAGAAATACCGAGCCACTAAAGAGCCAAGAGAAACTTTTTCATGAACAAAGTGCTAATCAATTTCAATATGCTTGGTCCTCGAGTGAAAAACCAGATTGATGGTGAGATGAAGAACTGAGATGTTATCACAAAACAACACTGGGGACTGATCAAGGTGCACACCAATATCACGTAGAATAAATGGTAACTAAGTGAGCTCAACAGTAGTTGATGTAAGAACCTGGTTTTCTGCTTCGGCACTGAAACAGCCCATGGTGGGTTGTTTTTAGTAGGTAAAGGAGTGGAGATGGGCTTGCAGTCTTTCATTTGGGCTGTGTAATGAGATCTAAGGCATACTTCACTTGATTAAGGAAGGGAGTGCCAAAGAAATGGTGTATCTCCACACCAATGAAATAATGGAGATCGCCAAGATCTTTCATGGCAAATTCCTTGCCTAATCGAGCAATGAACCAAGTAAGGAAGGATGGGTTATCAACTGTCAAGCATACATCATCAACATAGAGTAGCAATAGGATTGTGCCCTTGCGGTGCTGCAGAAGAACTCCAGCGAGAGAATGAATGTGCTAAACCAATCAAACCAACCCCGTGGAGCCTGATGCCAACCATAGAGAGCCTGACGAAGCCTGCAAACATGAGTGGGCCATGCAGGGTCTTTAAATCTAGGTGGTTGTTCCATGCATGAAGGAATGTGTTATTTATGCCTAGCTGGCGAACGGACCAATTATGAGTTAAAGTAACTAAGAGCATTGTGCGTATTGTACCAGATTTGATTTTATGGGTAAGAAAGTCTCTGCAAAATCAATTCCTAGTACTTGATAAAACCCTTCGGCGACAAGGAAAGGTTTCAAGAACTCATGGAAACCATCCGCATGAACTTTAACCTTGTAGACCCATTTACAAACGACTACATTCATGTCCAGTGTACGTGGCACCAAATAATAAGAAAATTTTATTATTCATAAGCAAGATGACTATTGACTACCCTTTCACATTTAACTTCTGTATTTCTGATAAAGAACATGAAGTCAAGAGCAATGATAGCAATGGGTAGTAGATGTAGTGATCTTTACGCTTTGCGACCAAAGAATGAGGTGATTTTCTCAAATAGATTTTGTGTAGGCACTAACGATGTGTGGCATCAACGACTTGGCCACCCTCATATGCCACTTGTTAATTATTTGAGAAGAAATAAACTCATTTGGAGCAATGAATGGTATGTAATGCAATTGTGCAATGTTCAACTAAGGAGTGGAAGTGAGGGACCTGAGAGGGACGCTAAAGAAATAGAGAAGGACTTCGATTAGTCCAAATTTTTGATATGACAAGATTTGAGGAATCGGTGGGCCATAAATCATACACTCGAATCGACTAGAGCAGCATGTACGTCAAGAAGAGATGCTATTGCGGATGCTTGCAATGTAAGAATGATGAGAATGAGGGAGTGCAATGTCCAACTCAGGGGTGGGAACGAGGGACGAAACACAAGCGACCCGCCAAACTCGTTTACTTGAGAGGGATGGTAAAGAAAACGAAAAATATTCCGGTCAGTCTGAGTTTTTAATGTGGCAGGATCTGGGTAAACCTGCAAGCTGCAAAGCATACACTCGGATAGATTAGAGAAGCAGGGGGGTTGAGGTGGGAATGAGGGTTGCGACTAATTATGAGCAAAGTAAAAGTAGTAAATGTATCATATGAGGTGACCAACCAAACGAAGATGTGGAAGAGGGACGAAGAGACTTGACACTCCTCGTCAAAGAGATGATCGAATATCTTCAACCCCGACTCTACTACGCAAGATCTAAACCGTTGAGATGGGTTCTATGGATTGGATGATTACTTTAAACAGCTTGGATTGGCTTTATATATTTATTGGCTTGGATTGACTAAATTCGGGCTTGGATGGTTTGGATGAGCTAAATAGGCTAGGTTAGTTGGGTAAAATGGGTTAGGTTGGGTGGGTACGATGAGCAAGATGGGCTAGGTTGGTTGGGAAGAATGGGTTGGGCATGGCTAAGCTTGGAGAGAGGTGGCTAAGTTGTAGGTGAGACCCCTCTCCCTCCTCTCCTCTTGGTGTGTTGAAATGAAAGGGTTGAGGGGTATTTATAGGTGGAGGTAGTGGTATAGCGGTGATTTGGGGGCAAATGGAGGCTTGGAGGGTTGTGATTGGTTGAGGGAATGGGGGGTGCCATGTGGCAACTTCTCATTGGCTAAAGGGCTTGGTATGGGGTGCAAAAAAGGTGAAAATCCAAGAGTAAAATGGTATTTCATGCTTGAGTGGTATAATCGATGTGGGGGTAAAAAACTCTCCTCATGTAGACCACACCTTAAATTGCGAAATCATCCATGTGGCAGGCGGCTCATGATGTGCCACCCACCTCATTAATTGCTCCCAAATTTCACACCTAAAGCGCACCTCGAATTGTGGAATCATCCATATGCAGGCAACACATGTGTCACCCGGAACGTGGATTGACCCCAAATTTCATGGGGAGCTTTAGTGGGTTTTTTGGATGCCTCTGAGGTTCTTGGCTTGGACTAGAAATAGGTCCTGCGGGGCATGGGCTTAAATTTTGGGCCTAAATTTGGGTTGAATTTGTCTTGCATTTTGCTCGAATTTGGCTTGTATTTAGCTCAGGCTTAGGACTTATTTAAATGTAGATATTGATTATTAACATTGAGTTATGTAGAACCAATGTAAGTGATATCCAATGTTTCATCATTTCCAACAATTATTTTTTCTAGTCCAAAATATTTGGAGATGGTTTGAAGCTTATCAGGACCATACGTCGTATGGGCCGAAGCACCCGTGTTTGGATACTGAGCAGTCTCCTGAGTGTTTAGCAAGAGTCATTGCAACGAGCTTGAAGGACCTCCTCAGGCTGGTAAGTTTGATTGAAGATGTGCCAGCACTAGCCTTCCCATAGATTTGACAAATGGCTTCCTTTTCTTTCTGTTGATCATTATGGTCGATTGGTGGCCTAAGTTGTTTTCTCAGTTGGCCTAGTTTGAGCATTGCCATTCACTTAAAAACTTATCTAATTACCTTGATATCCAACCTGTGTAAACCCTCTTCCTTTGGAGGTGAAACTGCCATTGTTTTTCCCTTCTTCCCTAATTGCCACCTTGTCCTTGGCCTATGAAAGTTGCATTGTGATTTATGTTGTCATGGTTTTTAGAGGCATGCATACTTCTAATTGTTTTGTGACTTTGTAGAAGGGGAACAACCTCACAAAATGATGGGATCGGGGACCTCAAGTATGTAGTCACAAACGACTCATAACCAGGTCCAAGCCCTCTGAGAAGAGCACGGACCTTGCTACGATCATTGACAAGTTTTCCTATGGCCGCCAATCCATTGTGGAAAATATAATTTGAAAATAAAAGATATTTGAGAAATGTCTAGAATGTTTCTAGAAAGTGTCTAAAAAGTATCTAGAATGTGTCTAGGAAATATCTAGAAAGTGTCTTTTGAGTTTCCTAGGTAATTAATGCTTATTGTAGAAAGTTGTAGTGCATTTACTCTTGTGTGTAGATTATTCCTCAAGAGTCTACAAAAAGGGACTTGGAGCATGCTAAGAAGAAAAGGGCTTCCAAATGATTATTGGGCGGAAGCTGTGCATACGGCAGTTTATATCCTCAACAGTGTTTTAAATAGCGGTAGCGTGTTGCGTAGCGTTCAACCCTCCGTAGCGTGTAGCGAAATAGCGTAGCGTGTAGCGTAAGCTACACAATACTTCTATTTTTTAATTTTAAAAAATATATATGATAAATATTAAATAGTAAGAAAAAAGCAAAATA
Organism: Magnolia officinalis; assembly: GCA_021015155.1. Classification (NCBI taxonomy): domain Eukaryota; kingdom Viridiplantae; phylum Streptophyta; class Magnoliopsida; order Magnoliales; family Magnoliaceae; genus Magnolia; species Magnolia officinalis. Next base: position 85,639,378 of record JAJHSJ010000006.1, on the reverse strand, counting down.
TATAAAACAATACTTCTATTTTTTAATTTTACACTCATACGCACACCACAGTGGGCCCACCATAGAAAACAATGCAAATCCACCCCTTCACGCACCTCAGTGGGCCCCCCCATAGAAAATAATGCATATCCACTCCTTCACGCACCTCAGTGGGCCCCACGTGGGCCACACCATAGAAAATAATGCACATCCCACCCCTCCACGCACCTCAGTGGGGCCCACGTGGGCCACACCATAGAAAATAATGCACATCCCACCCCTTCACGCACCTCGGTGGGGCCCACGTGGGCCATACCACAGAAAAAAAAAATGTATAAAGAACAAAAAACCGACAGTAACCAGCATTTTAAAAGGAAAAAAATGAGGAAAAAACTGTAAATACCAAGTTATTTTCATTGTACATCGAAAAAATTCAAAAAAAAAGGAACGAGCGTACCTATTTTTGTCTCAAGATGAGATTGAATCAGTGAAAACTGTAAATGTTGAAGCTCCACAGCGATCGGTTTGCGTCTGGAAGCAGCTTTTCCAACTCAAGATTGAAGAGTGGGCAGAGGAGCAACGTCAGCAGCGTCGGTTTGCGCCTAACAGCAGATTTTCGACCTCAACATTGAAGGGCGGGGAGAGGAGCAGCGTCGGCAGCATCGGTTTGGGCCTGTAAGAGGATTTTCGATCTCCAGATGGAAGGGTGGGGAGAGGAACTGCGTTGGCTACGTTGGTTTGGGTGTGGAAGCCCCTTTCGAATAGGGTTTTAAAAAAAAAACTTTAGTTGTGGCTTGTGGTGTGAGTTCACCACTGTTTCATGCAGTGAAAAAAAAAAAAAAAAAACCATACAGGTAGTGCACGCTACCTGCACTACACGCTACGTATCCGTAGCGTACGCTACGACCCCTGTAGTGCACGCTACAGGGGATAAACGCTATTTACTACGCTACGTAGCGATTTCGCTACGCTACTACTACGCTACGGGCACTACTAAAAACACTGATCCTCAATAGATCTCCAACAAAAGCAGTAAGGAACATGACTCCATATGAAGCATGGCATCAGGAAAAGCCATTGGTAAAATATTTCAAAGTTTTTGGATGCATTGCATATGCTCACATTCCCTCACAAAAACAAAAGAAAAGTTCAATGAAAAGGGAGAAAAATGCATAATTATAGGTTACAGTGAAGATTTTAAAGCCTACTGTCTTTATAATCCCACTTCTAGTAAATCGATGATTTCCAAAGATGTGGTATTTGATGAAATGATAGGATGGAAATGGGATGAGAAACAAAACTATGTTTGAAAGACATTTGAAGAATCTGAAATTATACCAAAGGTGACTACAGATCCATGTTCGTCTCCATAAAACCCCACTACACCAAATTCAAGCTCAAGCAATTCTTCAAGCCCATCAAGCAGCTCTTCATCAGATTTTGATTCACCTCCAAGGAAGGTACATTCTTTAAGAGAAATTTATGATGAATGTGATGTTGCCTACTTTGCATGTGAGCCGCAGATATTTGAAGAAGCAATAAAACAAGCAGCTTGGATTAAGGCAATAAATGAAGAAATTGCAGTTATTGAGAAGAATCGCACACGGGAGTTGATTGATCTACCTAAAGGAAAAAATGTTATAAGCTTAAAATGGATTTACGAGACCAAGTATAATGAAGATGGATCGATCCAGAAGCACAGAGCTTGACTGGTGGCAAAAGGTTATTCTCAACAACAAGGTGTAGACTTTAATAAAACGTTTGCTCCTGTAGCTCGTATGGAAACTATAAGGATTGTTTTGGTGTTTGCGGCTCAATTAAAACTACAAGTCTTTCAATTTGATGTTAAATCGGCTTTTCTCAATGGAGAAATTGAAGAAGACGTATATGTTGAGCAACCACAAGGATAAGTGGTGAAAGGAAAAGAAGAAAAGGTATATTGACTCAAGAAAGCTCTATATGGGTTAAAGTAAGCACCAATAGCATGGAACAACAAGATCGACAATTACTTTCATCAAAACAGCTTTAAAAGAAGTCCAAGTGAGCCATCCTTATATGTGAAGAAAGAAAATCTCGGCCTTATGAGATACTTCCATGGCATTCAAGGCAAAAGACAATTGCATATATTTCAGCTACTGGAGCAACATGTGAAGCAATTTGGGTTAAAAGGATTTTGGGCGATTTACAAAATGAACAAAAATCGCCTACTACTATTTTCTGTGACAACATGTCGGCAATTGCCATGACAAGGAATCCAGTCTTCCATAGTCGATCAAAGGACATTGAGCTTCGCCATCACTTCATCAGGGAGTTAGTTGAAGAAGGACAAATTGAGCTGAAGTTTTGCAGGTCAGAAGATCAACTCGCAGATATTTTCACCAAGGCTGTGACTATAGAAAAGTTCATCATTTTCAGCAAAATGATGGGAGGTAAGATTTTCAAATTAAGGGGGAGTGTTGAAAATATAATTTGAAAATAAAAGATATTTGAGAAATGTCTAGAATGTTTCTAGAAAGTATTTAAAAAGTATCTAGAATGTGTCTAGGAAATATCTAGAAAGTGTCTTTTGAGTTTCCTAGATAATTAATGCTTATTGTAGAATGTTGTAATTCATTTACTCTTGTGTGTAGATTATTCCTCAAGAGTCTATAAAAAGGGACTTGTGTACATGGGAGGAACAACAACAAAAAACAAAAGAAGGAAAATCCTCCCTTCCAACAATTCAAAGCATTGTAATATCTACTTTCATAATTCAAAATATTTAAAAGCATTCTACTTGCAATACTCCAAGTCCAAAAAAATCTCTTCTTCCTCTCCTCTTCTCCAACATCCATCACAATAATTTTTAAAAATCTGAACATAATAAAAAATGCTACAGGTACCTTTGGTGCATTTGTAGTTGTTGAAGAAGGAAAAACTCTCATTCTCTAGATTCTCGTGAGTACGAATCTTCAAGAGCTTGCCATACTTCGGAGTCATGTCAAGTCCAAACACAAGCCCAAGTACTTCCTCATATCACGTTCCCATAATCCAACCACGAAGCAACCTATCGGATAGTGTCCACATTGGGTGGTTGGGGTTATTGATTTCTCTTTTTCGTTTGTAGATTCAACATATGTGATGGTGAGATAGTGAGGTGGTGCAGGAGTCATTCCTTTGACGAATCCATACGTCTTGGCTTTCGATGATACCCATTACTTGGGTTCTCCATAATAGATAATTTGATTGAAATGAAGTTGCCTACATTGAGGGATGAAGGGTAAGGGTAGGTCAAAGTGGATATTGTGGAGGAAGGAGAAGCCATTGAGATCTTGAAAATAGAATAAACTAGAGATGAAAGTATAATCTCTCTCAAAACTCACCTTGGTATGAAATCTCTGATACCATAAAGACAAATGGGAGACCAAACAGGTTGACTGTAAAACTCTCCAACTCAAGGTGAGTTGTGAGAGAGATATCTTAACTAGATTTAAAGATGTTTGAATATATTGAATATAGTGATAAGTTTCCAAGATAGTTTAGAAACTTTGAAACATTGAAAAAGGAAAATCTTTTAATTACACATGATCCTTAGATAGACATCAATCTTGTTGGTCATTCCCTCCGGTTTTCAAATTTTGAATTGCATGTTGCTCTTGATGTGTTGCATGAGATTCAAACACATGGTGACTATCTCACCACGTGTCAATAACTGAGTTTCCTCTACAGTAAGTACAGCTACTGAATAGGAATTTCAAGCCAAAACCAGCTAGAAACCACATAGACATGGAAATATCCTTTGCTTGAATTTAACAGTTGTAAAAGTGGAAAAAGAAAAAAGAAGAAAAAGATGTAATTTACATGTAAGTATAACATATAGGTACATTTTGATTTTATTTTCTGTAGATTGCATCTGTAAGCTTTTTTCCTGAATAATGCATTCAGAAGTGATTGCAAAAGTTCAGAGCTACTAATTTCACTCAAAGTGATCGGAGCAAGAATAAATTATATTCAACATGAAACGCAAGTTAGAGACGACTTTTTCCAAACGATGCGTATCTGTCCAGAAAATTGGGGGGGTGGGGGGAACAGTTTTGGGAGCTTTGTTAAGGCAATTTATCTGGCGGACCAGAAGTACAATTTGAAATTTGTCAACAGTCCACAGTCAACATACATATGTGGCCCACCAGATGCGCTGCTTGGATATTCCACACACATTTGCTTCTGTACTAAACAAAAATCTCATTTTAGATACAAAGCTAAGTGAGTGCGTATGAATGCGATTATTTAATAGAATATTTGAACTTGATAAACTGGCTTCTTATTGTTGTTTTCCATTGCATTTTGCAGACAATTCCTGGAGCAACTGTATACTATGTCCAAAATATGTGAGATCTGTTCTAAATCTCTCTCTTGATTTCTTGCATGTGGTCCAAAATATGTTGTTAGTTTGAAACCTAAATGACTCATCTTCGATCTGAACAAAAGGATAATCTTCACTTTAAGTTTTCAATTGCCCCTTTTCCTACATTGTGACCGTAGCTACTACTGCGGTTTGCAAAACACCAAATGCAGTCTGCATGCAACAACGTATGCCAACCTGGCAGCCATGGACCCATGGGACTGATGGATCCAAAACTAGGCTGGTATGCCCTGCAAATGAGTGTGGGAAAATCTTTTTCAACTAATCGGGTTTCCCACATGAATGGAAACAATGGACAGTAGAAAAACTTGATGACTTGACCAGTCTATTTTTGGGCCAACCTGATTGAGTTATCAAGATGTCACTACCCTGCTATGGCAGTGTAGATCCGATGATTCAATACAACTTGATGTTGGAACTACACATGGTTACTATCTTAAAATTCCAGCAGTTGTTTCAGATAATAGATGGTTGCCGTTCAAAAATTATCCATTGATGTGAATAATTGATTCAGGACAGTCTGATCATCTAATGGGATCAAAGTGGTCCCATTGCTGGTCAATTGGCACAGAAACCATCAGATTGCAAATCAAACCCAAATCAGGCTCATCTGAGGATCCTGTCAGACACCCAACACTCCAAATTGCATATTTAGACCATGGCAAGGGCTCAGATTAATCTGATGGAAGATCAATACCATATTAACGGTCCTGATAGGTACCCAAGATGAGATAGACAGTCAGTTTTTTTGGTTCCTGCTTACTTTTTGGCCCACTTTCTGGGTACCAAACTAGTGCTTAAATAAAATGAAATTGGTCCTGTTTGCAAGCCGATGAAGTTAGCTTTGAAAAGGGCTGGAGATCTGTTTGTAAATCTCCGTCTCTTGATAAGCACTCTACACATAGCCACATGGGCCAACCTAGCATCCATAGACATGCATGTGGGACCCAGGGCATTGATGGATCCAAAACTAGGCTGGTGTGCCCTGCAAATGAGTGTCCTAGATCTTGGTTATCAATCACCACATAACAACAATTACTTGTCCACACACCATCCAGCGAGAACGTGACAATCAGAACTCAGGCTATCGCCGTCAACCAGTTAACAGAGAAGACAGGGAAAATCTTCTGCAAATTCTGCAGCGATTTCAAGGGATGGAAATGTGTAAGCCTTCTCTCTCACAATCATCTAACTTGGTTTGTTGTTACTGTAGAGCAGTATATCTCATCTGTAGTTCCTACAGGATCAGATGAACACACTGGATCAAGGTCAGCAGTCAATGGATGAAGGAGAGCAGTCAATACCCAGCCACCGGTACCAGCTCATCAGGTTGGTCATCTTTTAAAATAAGACGTTGGGTTTTGAGGGGCTTTATTATAGAATGCTCAGGTTGAGAGTTTCTACACTATGCTTGGTCTTGAGTTTGTACAAGTTGGGCTACGGTTCACTGATCCAAACCATTGATATTAAAGCCCCACCATGGATGGCACATGCACCAAAAACGGATCAGGTATGGAAATTCTAACTGTTCAATATGCGGCCAAAAGAGAGAAGAATGAAAAGCCCACCTTCAACCAAAAAAGGCCTAGTATTCAATTGATATGATCTTCCAATCTGTGGGATTTTTTGGTGCATGAGCAATTCTGTGTTATGCCCACCTTCAACCAAAAAAGGCCTAGTATTTACTTGCTTGCTGCTAATTTAATTTTTTCTTTTCTTCTTCTTTTCTGTGATCTATCTGTAAGCAGTGAATGTCTGGAGTTTAAAGGCAACAAACCTCCATTACAGACGAGTGCCGGTTCGGGCAACAGCAACAGCTAAACTTTGAACACACAATGACATGGATTCGACAACCATGCTCTCTCTCTCTCTCTCTCTCTCTCTCTCTCTCTCTCTCTCTCTCTCTCTCTCTCTCTCTCTCTCTCTCTCTCTCTCTCTCTCTCGTCCAATGGACGTTCGTTTTTGCATTTCATGCTTTGCTGGCTTGTTAAGAACTGTAGAGCATGCTGTAGTAATCAACTATTTGCACCTCCACTACAGACGAGTGCCAGTTCGGGCAACAGCAACAGCTAAACTTTGAACATACAAGGACATGGATTCAACTCTCTCTCTCTCTCTCTCTCTCTCTCTCTCTCTCTCTCTCTCTCTCTCTCTCTCTCTCTCTCTCTCTCTCTTTTCCAATGGCAGTTCTTTTTTGCATTTCATGCTTTGCAGGCTTTTTAAGCACTGTCGAGCATGCTGTAGTAATCAACTGTTTGCAAACGCCTTGCTGGGTCGGCGCACAGTAGTTGCGCTAAGGTATATTTGTGTGTGTTCATGCTAAGTGGGCTCGTCTGGAACCACTATTTGCAAGTCCCCTTTCCACTTTTGGTCCAATGTTGGTGTGTACGTGCCATTCATGCTTAGTGGGCTTTTTTAGTACTGCCACTATTGGTCCAATGGTGGTCCAATGGTGGTCCAATGCTCAAGTCATCAGCATTTTGCAAATCCCTTTTTCTGGTTAAGTGCACAATAGAATGTGATTCATTTTGGTAATCATGCATCTGTGTCTTGCTTGTAAATTGGATGTTGGATGTTTTTTTCATGCTAGTGGTTTGCTTGTAAATTGCTCCACTATGACCCTAAATTATTTGCATGACCTTCAGGCGTATATGTAATCGTTCTGTTTGGGGTCAGTATTGGGCGAGGTTCTGCATGATTTCTAAGAGCCCAGCTCACAGGAAGGTTGATGTCTGGTGACCTTTGCCAATCCACCATTTAAAACCTGACCCCATATTGCAGGGAGAAACACGCTCTGTATTCGAATTTTGGGGCGTGACAAGGTGTCTTTTACTAGACTACTAAATTAACAACTAAGATGGTTTGATACCCTTGATTTTTGGGCTTCAAATCATCAACATTGTGGCCCACCTTATTAAAAATTCTAAGCACATTAGACACACAGTCGATAGAGAAAGACTTGTTAACAAGCCTCTTAATCAATAAGGCCAAAATGTTCAGTTCAATCTCTTTGTTTCAATGATCACATCATAAACTTCAAAAGTAAAATAAACTTAAAAGCATAAACTTCAAAAGTAAAATAAACTTAAAAGCAAACATAATAAGAGTGGAGAATTCCTACTCCTTTTTGCAGTTGTAGAAATCCACCAAACAGGGTGAGAAAGAGTAGACATTCCCCGAGTGTAGTCCATTGTACTGTGGTTTTGAAACCCATACCTCCTCCAACTTCATGCTGTTGAGATTATAGGAAAGCACTGTGTCCCCCATTCCAAGGAAGACAACCTCAAGATCCGGATGAAAAGCCAGCACACTGAATTCTCTAAGATAATAAAGTTGAGAGGCTTCACCAGTTTCAACAATGATTCTGTCGTCGGCCAACCAAAACGGCAAGTGGCCACCCTCACGAATCTCATAAAGATCGCAAAAGCCCTTGTATAGAGCTGAAGAACAAATGGCTTGAGGATGTTTCTCTACTAAGCAATCAATCTTAGTCTTATGCTTCAAGGCCCATTTTCGCTCATCATAATCCTCAAGAATCCAGATTTGCAATTGTACACCATCATGGTTTGCATAATAGAGGTGTCCTCCAAACACGCCTAGGCATCTTTGTCTGCATTCTCGGCAGTCGGTTGGCATGGGCACAGGCAACGGAATCAACCGGAAACACTCTCCATCAACATCAAATCCCACAATGGAATCGCCTTCAGATAGCATGTGGAGGGTACGATTAAACAAAACTGACATTGGCCCCGCTGATCGCCGGCAGTGTCCAATGACTAATGGTTGTGGCACCTTAGATTCGATCCACACACCCGTTTTCGATGAGAAAATATCGACACCGGTAAAGAAGCCCGAACAAATGAGAGTGTATTGAGGGGAGATACGAGGATCGAATGCTAACCTGTGGGTCGTGTGGGGACGTTCCTTAGCGGGTGCAGGAAGTTCTGCCCATTTCTTTGTAGCTGGATTTATTACATAGTAAACAGGTGCACTATAAATACCTTGGCGATGGAGGCCAAGCAGTAGGCCATTGCAACAATCGACGATGTACAATTCACGATGGCGTGGAAAGAAACTAAGATTGCCAATGTCAATTGGGTGAGTTTTGTCAGTGATAAATGTGTATTGAACTCTCTCTACTGGACAATTATTGCGATAGCGATCGCTGAAAATGAGGCCGGACATTGGTGTTGGTAGAATTCTTTGAAGAAAAGGGTCAGAGATCAAAACCTGCCATGCTTTGGAGACGCACTTGAATCGGATGAGAGATTTTAAGGGCAATCGAGAAAGGATATTGATCAACAAATCATCTGTCAGGTAAGCGATGTTGATGTTACCACGAACGGACTTACCACCAACGGACGACCTATGAATCTTTGTAAGAGGAGCATTGAATGGTATACAATCTCGTGCTTCCAATAATGACATGGAGATATGGAGATGCTGATCAAACCAACGTTCTTTTTTCGATTGACAGCAAAAGAAGAAATAAATAAGAGCTCTTCACGACAGAAAACGAGCATCGCCCAAGCACTTCTAATAGGACTCTTGGGCGCGGATTTCCTTCGAAAGCCTTTCGCAGGAAGTTCCTGCGCAAGGATGCTGGCTGGGGCCCACTGCAATGTACGTTATAAATCCATTCCGTCCATCCGTTTTTCGAGCTCGTTTTAGTATATTTTGGTCGTACATCCTAAAATGATCTCATAAAACGGATGGACGGGGTGGATTTCTAAAAAACATTTCGGTGGGCCCCACCCAGCATCCTTTCGCTGCGAAACGCTTTTGCAGGGAATCCGCATCCCAGGACTCTCTCTCCTGCGGACGTGGATTCGTCCTTCCCCGTCCGGGGAGGGATCTGCGGGGTCCACCGTGGTGTAAGAGTTTCATCCACACCGTTCATCGTTTTTCTAAGATCATTTTAAGATGTGATGGAAACAATTAGCTAGGTTCAAGGCTTAAGTGGGCCACAAAGTGGGGATTCAATGTCCACCATTAATAACTTCTTGGGAGCTGAAGAAGTCTCTGATCAAGCTGATATTTGTGTTTTCACTTCATCCACATCTACATGACCTTATGAATAGGTTGGATGGTAAAAAAGACATCACGGTGGCCCTTAGAAAGGTTTCAACGGTGGGTGTCATTATCACTGCAGCTTCCTTTGGTGTGGTCGACTGAATCCGTAGACCAGACTTACTTTTACTGTAATAATTTAAAATGATCTTATAAAAGAGATGAACGGTGTGGATAAAACACTTACATCACGGTGGGTCCCACAGAGCCCTTCCCGGACGGTTTACGGGTCGGGCGGGGTAGGACGCAATCCGCGTTGCTGCCGCGGATTGGGTACTCTCTCTCTCACCGAGACCGGAGGAAACGGATTGGCTACTCCCCCGCCACCAGTCCCGTGGCTGGTGGTCGGTGCTATGTGGCCCCACCATCATGTGTTTCATCCAATCCATTCATCCATTTTTACGGATCATTTTGGTCCCAATAACAGGAAAACAATAGTGATTGGATATCCACCATTAAACTCCTCCTGAGGCACAATGTACTGCTTATTTGACATCCAATCTTTTGATTAGGTCATACAGACCCATATGAAGGGAAAAAACAATCCTGATCCAAAACTTTTATGGCCCTAAAAAGTTTTTAATGGTCGAGACTCATTCAACACTGTTTCCTGTAATGTGGTTCAATTGAGATTGGGATATATCTCATTTTTGGTCTCATGCCATAAAATGATCTGAAAAAATAGATGGACGGAATGGATGAAACACATACAATATAGTGGGACCCACGGAGCACCCACCATCAGCCATTGGCAGGTGGCAGGGGCGTTTCGGGTGCGGATTGGAAACTCACCAAGCTCTGTGGACCCCACCATGATGCTTGTGTTGTATCCATACCGTCCAACCATTTGTAGAGATCATTTTATGGCATTACAAAGAGAATGAGATAAATCTAAATTTCAAATGGACCCACCATAGAAAACCGTGGGAGCCGTCACACCCACTGTTGAAATATTTATAGGGCCCACGGTGTTGTATTTTTGAGATCCATCCTATTCATAAGTTATCATAGAGATAGATGAAGTGAAAACAAGAATATCAGCTTCATGAGAAACTACTGTGGCTCCTGAGAATTTTTGACCGGTGGATGTCACTGTCCCCACTATTTTCTATGGTAGTGTCCACTTGAACTTTAGATCTATCTCATTCTCTTTGCAATGCCATAAAACGATCTCACAGAGCTTGGTGACGTCACTTCAGTAGCAATTTAGCTACTTACCTTGTCAGTATGAAATCGGATTGCGTACTGAGTTACTCAGTACCCTCTTATCGTACTGACTAAACTCTATTGGGCCCACCGTGAATGTATGTGGTCTATCCATGCCGTTCATCTGTTTTTCCATCTTATTTTAAGGGTTGAGACCGGAATTTAATCATATCCATAGATCAAGTGGACCATACCATAGGAAAAAGTTGGAATAATGATTTCCACTGTTGAAACCTTTTTAGGGCCCACGGTGATGTTTATTTCTCATCAAACCTGTTCATATGATCACACAGACATGGATGAAGGGAAATAAATAAATATAAGCTTGATCCAACACTTCTGTGGCTCCCAAGAAATTTTGATCGGTAGATGTTCAAATCACACTGTTGCTGTGGTGTGGTCCACTTGAGGTTTTATATACTTCATTTCTATATTCAAGCCCTAAAATTATCTGTTAAAATGGATGGATGAAGCTGTTAAAATACATAAATCAAAGTGGACCCCACAGAATTTACTCGGTACGCTTAGGCCCTGTTTGGGCAGCTGTATTAGAAGGGATTAGGTGGGATTGTATTCAAAAAAACATCATTATTACCCATGGCAGGGGTTGTCCCCTGATTCCATGGGATTAGATTAATGCTCTGCTTTGTTGGTAATATGGTGGTACATTGAATGGATATACCCACCATCATTTGAAATTATCGGAATAACACATATGTATTATATCTAAACCGTTCATTTGTTTTGTAACCTCATTTATGGTATGGGCCGAAAAAAGAGGTAGATCCAAATTTATGTAGCCCCAAAGAAGTTTTCAACGGTAAGTATTCAATCCCCATTGCTTTCAGTGGTGGGTCCACTTGAGCTTTAAAATTGCCTGATTTTTGGCCCATGCTCTAAAATAATCTCAAAAAAATGGGTGGACGGTGTGGATATAGCTCACACATCAAGGTGGGACCTACACAACTTGCTAGCATTGAGTGAAATTGGCACGGGACCCAATGTAACTCCATCCGATCTAATTCCAAGCTTTGCCAAACATGGAGTGGAATTGGCACGGAACCAGATGAATCCAATCCCACCTAATCCCTTCTAATTCCGTTGCCCAACAGGGCCTTAAGGACTAAGTATGCAATCCGCTTCCAGTCAGATCCAATCCGTGCGAGAAATTTAGAACTGTGGACCCCACTTTTATCCAGCTGTTTTTATGAAACAATACAAACTTTGTTTGCAACTTAGACCTGCACGTACGGACAACAAAATTTGAGGATGAAAATACCCCTCCTTTCGAAGACGAGCGCTGACGCTCCCAGCCAAGAGTTGTACGAACGGCTCAAAAGAGATCAAAGTTACATGGCCACCACTATGTATTTTTTATTATATCCACAACATTCATCCATATTTAGAGATCATTTCGGAGCATTATCCAAAAAAAAAAAAAATCATATCAAAAGATCAAATGGACCACACCACAAAAAGCAGCGGGAAACCTGATTTTCACCGTTAAAAATTTTGTAGGACCCACCACTTGATAGTTAGATCTGTCTTATTTTACGTCTCAAGCTTAATATGAGCTCGCAAATCGATGGACAGTTTGGATATAACACAGACCTCATGATGGGACCCACAAAAGGCGGTGGGATTACAACCATGAGGGGACCCACAAAAGGCGGTGGGATTACAACCGCAAAATAATAATAATAATAATAATAATAATAATAATAAAGGAATCTATAGCTACGGATTATAACCGTAGCCATAGCCGTAGCCTTGAAAATCAGCGGGGCAAGCATGAAAATCGGCGGGGCAAACTAGAAAATCAGCGGGGGAAGCTTTAAAATCGGCGGGGGAAACTAGAAAATCGGCGAGGAAAACTAGAAAATCAGCCGGAGAAACTTTAAAATCAGCCGGGAAAACTATAAAATCGGCAGGGCAAGCATGAAAATTGGCGGAGCAAACTAGAAAATCGACGGGGGAAGCTAGAAACTTGGCGGGGCAAACTAGAACATTAGCGGGGGAAGCTTTAAAATCGGCGAGGAAAACTAGAAATCAGCGAGGGAAAACTAGAAAATCGGTGGGGGAAACTTTAAAATCGGCGGGGGAAACTAGAAAATCGGCGGGGCAAGCATGAAAATCGGCGGGGGAAACTAGAAAATCGGTGGGGCAAGCATGAAAACCCTAACCCAACCCAAGGTTCCTATACCTAAACCTTGACCCAACCCAACCCAATCTTGGGTTGGGAATTCTCAACCCAAGCCCAACCCAAGAAGGCTTGACGGGTTGATTGGGTTCGTCGGGTGTATATGTGCTAATATTTTCGTTATTACATTAGTTTATTATATTTCAATATAGGACTTATTTTTTATATTTATGATTTTATTAATTATATACGTGATTATTCATCATAAAGAATTTTATTTTATTTTTCTTTAAAAAACCAAGCTAAAATATAGGACGACTACTTTAAAAAGTCATGTAGCATAGCACGTAATCTATTTGGGAGAGAGAAATCCGATATATCTTGTTAGCTTGAGTCCTTGGAAATGACGTGGACAAATGAGACCCGACATCACTAGTGTACCTCCTACACAAACAATCCATACTCAATTATAATTTATAAGTAACTAATATATCTTAAAACAATCCACTGACAACACCATCATTACCTTTAAATTCTATCCAATCCACCCTAATCCCTTTAAATTTGCCTGGGACGTGTTTGGTTAGGGGGATTAGAAGGGATGGGAAGGTTTAATCTCGGGATTGGCCGAGCGTGCCAAACAAACTCGATATAGCAATCCTGGGATATAGCAATCCCGGGATTGTTTGTGTAGAAGGTACACTAGTGATGTCGGGTCTCTTTTGTCCACGCCATTTCCAAGGACTCAAGCTAACAAGATATGTCGGATTTCTCTCTCCCAAGTAGATTGCGTGTTATGCTACATGACTTTTTAAAGTAATAATCCGATATTTTAGCATGGTTTTTTAAAGAAAAAAATGAAGTTATCCTCTGAATTTCTAGTTTGCCCCACTGAACCATCTATTTCGAAGTAAGTCCTCATTTGTCCAGCGACTAAACCAAAAAATTCCATGTAACGTCGATATATCGACAATATGTCGATATATCGATGCTTGATTTTGTCGATATATCGACATATGGTCGATAATATCGAATTAAGTTCTCATTTGTCTAGCGACTAAACCAAAAAATTCCATGTAACGTCGATATATCGACAATATGTCGATATATCGATGCTTGATTTTGTCGATATATCGACATATGGTCGATAATATCAAATTAAGTCCTCATTTGTCCAGCGACTAAACAAAAAAATTTCATGTAACGTCGATATATCGACAATATGTCGATATATCGATGCTTGATTTTGTCGATATATCGACATATGGTCAATAATATCGAATTAAGTCCTCATTTGTTCAGCGACTAAACAAAAAAATTCCATGTAACGTCGATATATCGACAATATGTCGATATATCGATGCTTGATTTTATCGATATATCGACATATGGTCGATAATATCAAATTAAGTCCTCATTTGTCCAGCGACTAAACCAAAAAATTCCATGTAACGTCGATATATCAACAATATGTCGATATATCGATGCTTGATTTTGTCAATATATCGATATATGGTCGATAATATCGAATTAATTTTGTCAATGCATGTTGTACTGCGATATATCGAAGCTAAAGTTAAGGCTACGGTTATAATCCGTAGTTATAGGGTCCCACTGACCCCAATTCACTTGTTCCTTTTTTTTTTTTTTTTTTTTTATACAGGGAGAACTTTTTCTCCCTTACATTTTTCTCTAATACGTAATTATGTAAATATGTATATATAAGTATATAAAAATATTTTCTTATCTTTTAATTCATTTTTTTGTCTATGTATTTAACAAGCATCTCATAAATTAGAATGATTTTTTTTTTTTTACACACGCACACACACCCCCAGCTTTTTCAATATAGCCGAGTATGTAGTTTTCTTTTGTTCTATTTTTAAATTATTTTTTGATTTTTTTTAAAAAAAAGGCATGGTGAGATATTGTTTCAAACAATAGAAAGAGACAGGCACCAGTCAGCACCGAAAGCAAGAGATGTTCTCCGTGATTGACGCATTTCAGGAGTGGTCCGAATTCGCTGTTTTTCTAGTTTTTCCCGCTGTTTTTCATGTTTCCCCCGTTGTTTTTATAGTTTGTCCCGCTGTTTTGCATGTTTTCCTCGCTGTTTTTCATGTTTCCCCCGCTGTTTTTCTAATATCCCCCGTTGTTTTTCTAGTTTGCCCGTTGTTTTTCTAGTTTCCCTCGCCGTTTTTCTAGTTTGCCCCGCTGTTTTTCATGTTTCCCCCGCTGTTTTTCATGTTTCCCCCGCTGTTTTTCTAGTTTCCCTCGCTGTTTTTCTAGTTTGCCCCGCTGTTTTTCATGTTTCTCCCGCTGTTTTTCTAGTTTCCCCTGCTGTTTTTCATGTTTCTCCCGCTGTTTTTCTAGTTTTCCCCGTTGTTTTTCTAGTTTGCCCCGTTGTTTTTCATGTTTGCCCTGCTGTTTTTCTAGTTTGTCCCGCTGTTTTTCTAGTTTCCCTCGCTATTTTTCTAGTTTGCCCCGCTATTTTTCAACCATCGACCATCGACCTGATGGAATCTTGAAAAATAACTAGGTTGGATGGCTAAAGTAGTTTCTTCTACCCCAAAATCAGATAAGGCACGTCAAGTAACTAATTTTGGTTTAGAAGATATTCTTGTTAAATGAATAAAAAATGAAATGAAACAAAAAAAAAAAAAATTATATGCTTATATATACATATTTATATAAATATGTATTAGAGAATATTGGAGGTAGAATAAAGTTCTCCATGTAAAAAAAATTAAAAAATTAAAAAATTTTAAAAAAAATTGCATAGACTGGTATAGACCACAGTTATAGCTACGGTTATAATCCGTAGCTATAGGTATCAAAGCTCTTTCAATATTTTGAAAGTCTTTCGATAATATCGAAAAAGTCCAAAACTGTCCAGCGAGTTTGTCTAAAAAATTCTGTAATTTTCGATACACTATGGCTACGGATTATAACCATAGCCATAACTGTAGCAGACTGCACGGCAGCAGTGCCACAGTCAATATTGTTTTTTCTTTTCTTTTTTTTCTTTTTTTTTTATATATGTTGTGTTGTTTTTGTGGGTCCCATCATGATGTCTGTGTTATATCCAAAGTGTCCATCTATTTGGCGAGCTCATATTAAGGCTTGAGACGAAAAATAAGATAGATTTAACTATCAAGTGGACCACATTGTAAAATACAGTGGGGAATTGAACGTCTACCATTGAAACCCTTTTAGGGGTTACAAAAGTTTTGGATCATTATGAAATTTGTTTTTCCTCTTCATCCAGGTCTTTTTGACCCTATGAATGAACTTAGACGGGGAGGATTTCTCACAAACATCACAGTGGGCCCCCAAAAAAGTTTTAATGGTCGATGCTCATTCAACACTGTTTCCTGTAATGTGGTACGCTTGAGATTTGCATATACCTCATTTTTTTGTCTAATACCATAAAATGATGTGGAAAAATATATGGACGGCATGGATGAAAAGCATACATCATGGTGGGGCTCACAGACCACCGAACATCCACCATTGCCTGGTGGCAGGGGAGTACCCAATCCGTTCCCATGAAAGGAGGGGTATTTTCGGCGAGAAATTCTGTCTCTGCAGGTGGAGGTCTAAGTTGCAAAACAAGGTTTGTCTTCTTTCAAAAAAAGAGCTGGATAAAAGGTGGGGTCCACAGTCCTAAATTTCTCAATCCGCGCCCATCCGTTTCGGGATTAGATGGGACGCGCTGCTAAAGCCTTTCGCAGGAATTTCCTGCGCAAGGATGCTGGGTGGGGCTCACTGCAATTTATTTGAAAAAAACACTCCAGCAAACAAAATGAGAAAGAAGGGATGATGAGTGATCACCGACTTCTAGAACCCTACACTTGCACGCCATGATCCTACAAAATACTCTGCAATAGCCAACAAAAGCCTTGAGACCCAAGACCCATATATTGAATATATACATCCCTGATCAAATGCTGCACATATGGTGTGAATCGTTTGAGGGTAATTTTGTAAATTTCAAATTCCAGTATTTCACCTATGATATTGGAAAACGTACAACATCCCTGTGAAAGACGAGGAAGTTGTCACCTTAATGTCCATGCGTGATGCCTTGGAATAGTGCTAGCAAGCTTCGACATCCATCAAACTCCATTATGCGCACCATATACCATATGATATTCTTCTCAACACATGGGACATCCTAATTTCATTTGTTTACACTATATGCTGGAATTCAGGATGTTTAGATTACTTGGTTTTGGAGCCGTGGGACTACTATGCTAGGTAGTGACTTGGGTAGACAATTGGGTGTGTAATAGGGATTGGCAATTCAATTGGGATAGCAGAAGTGTGATTTTTGTAGTGCATAACTGTTGCTGTATGATTGTCAAGATGTGAGTCATGTGATAACAAGATTCTTCAGATACAAAAAAGTTCTTTAGGAATTCGGCGGTCTTTCAAGAGGGGACTTTTTCCGGGATCGGATGAGGGCAATGAATTTAAGGGTGGCACCTCCTAATGTATTTGGGGTCATGGTTTCTGGGTCAACATTTTATATCTTTGAAACAGGCCTATATCAAGGTTTGGCTGCATGTCTCTGTAAGAGTGTAGCTTTTGTGGAGTGCTGAGAGCATCACTCATTTTTGTTCTCTGTTGATCAGCTCCTTGGGAAGCCATATGATTATTAGTGACTGTTGGTATATGACTTTGTTTCTGAAGATTTGGGTGATTATATTCGGATGTTTATAATTTGTGGCTCTCAAGATGCAAACAATCTTTAAGCATCATTATCTGACCAATTTCCATCCCAATGCATTGATTAAGGTGCAGAATAATTAGAATAAGCATTCATTATGGTCATTAAGAAAATAGTTTGATTATATTATGAAATAGTAGAGGTCCAATCTGAAAACTTTTAACTGAACTTTCAGAACATTTGCTGGTATATTTCTTCTTGGGACAGTCAAGTAGCGGTACTTCTCTAGATGAATCCAAATTAAGATACCTAGTATTTTGAATGAAAATTTGGTTGATGACCATCTTAGTCCTTCTTTAAAAGAAAAAAAAGAAAAGATTGACATATATTTTTATTAGAGCACAGAGAAAGTG
The DNA here is from genome assembly GCA_021015155.1 of Magnolia officinalis. Classification (NCBI taxonomy): domain Eukaryota; kingdom Viridiplantae; phylum Streptophyta; class Magnoliopsida; order Magnoliales; family Magnoliaceae; genus Magnolia; species Magnolia officinalis. The sequence goes on along the minus strand of JAJHSJ010000006.1, from coordinate 85,621,499 downwards.
CAAAGATTACAAGCAAAGAAAAAACATGAAAGATTACAATCATTGATAGATTTAATACAACACGCCCATTCTAACACAAAAAGATGAGCCTTCAAAAAGACCTCCTCCACCTTGGAAGCTTCATTTCAGAAGCATCTCCCATTTCTTTCTCCCCAAATAGCCCACAGGGAAGCTAGAAGATTCGATCTCCATAATAATGAAGTGATCCATCCTAGCCCCACTCCATGCCAAATCAAGAACATGTACCCCACCGATTCGGGCATAACCCAAGGGACAAGACATTTTAAAAATTCTGAAGTGGCTATTCCATACTTGTCTAGTGAAAAGGTGATCAAGACTTGGGACATAAATTATGATGTAATTTGTTCAATAATCGGGTGCATTTTTCACAATATCCCTGGTTTCCTTTAGTATGAGAACTATTTTAACAAACCAGGGATCCAACTTCATCCCTGTGATGTTTGGGTGATTCAGAGTTTCTAGTTATGAAGTCTTAAAATCCATTGATGTTTCACTCCTGAAGTAGACAATATATCTGACGTGATGTTCGAATAGCTATTGAGGAGGCCTAACTGACATTGAGCAAATTGAAGTGGCTTGTTCTTATCCTACAGAGAAAAAAAAAAAAAATGTGTCTTGTTTTTTGAGAGGAAACAAGTAATGCTTCATTTTAACTTATCAACTTTATCTGAACAAATGTTGCAAATTTTTCTTGACGTTTTCTCTCTGTTAACCCTCTGCTTTGATTCTATTCAATTCCTCACCTATGTCCCTTCTTTCAAATTATACCATATGATTGTTGTGTTCCAAGAAATCTTGATTGTCTTCCATTATTGAACAGCAGTTGGGATTTTCCTTTTCTTTCATTTTTTTTTTTTTTGGTGTCTTGGTGTTATTATTGAGAAAAGGTTTAAATGGTACCTCAAATTTCTGCAAATTTTCAATTTGGCTTCCTCAAAATCATGATTTTCCACAATTTTCTCACCAACATTGAGATTTTCCTTGTTGCTCATACGGGTCTCTTCTTTTTAGTCTTAGGAGAATGTTTCTAAGGTTTTTGATGGTGTCTAATAGCACATGCTTTCAGTAGAGATTAATGGGCAAAAGAGTGAGAACAGAATTGGCTTGAGCTTAATAGAAATTGCATGATATGATTCCTTGAAAACTGATTATTCTCACTCTATCTAAACATAGTGAAGATTTTAATAGCTGCTCCTATGAATCTTGTTTGAATCAATGCCTACAGTAGCATATAGGGACCTACCAATTACTACTAAGGATAAGCGCTCCATAATTTTGATCACTTCCGATAAGTTGAATGTTTCAAGTTTTGCTACTGTTTTTACTCTAATGCAGACTTAAAGAAGTTGTCCCGTGTTTCTTCTCCGTCTTCTTCTGTTTGCTTTTATTTTTTTCTTGGGGGGGAGTGACAAAAAGAGATCTGTCAAATGTGGAACCAATTAAGCCAACTTAAACAACGAGAAAAAATCAAGTTTCTCAAGCCTTTGTTAGAACTACTGACAATGCTCAAAGTTCATTTATTCTGCCTTATGACTAACGATAAATAGAGACCAAAACACATTGGGTGTAAAACTCTCCAACTATTTAAATATGTTTGAATATATTGTTACAAACATACAGTGATAAGTTTCCAAAATAGTTGGGAAACTTTCAAACTATCTTTTATACTAAACATAATCCTTGGATAGACATTGATCTTGCCGGTCATTTCTTCCTGTTTTCAAATTTTGAATTGTGTGTTGCTCTGGAGATGTTGCCTGAAATTTAGACACGTGGCGACTATCCCCATCACCATGTGTCAATAACTGAGTTCCCTGATCCAAATAAAAATTTGGGCTTAGGAGTAGGCCAAAGGCCTAGTTTGGGTTGAAAGGACTCAGAAATGCCTTAGGAAGATATCTACAACTTGATTCTCAGAGGAGACAAACTGGGCCACTAAAGAGCCAAGAGAAACTTTTTCATGAACAAAGTACTAATCAATTTCGATATGCTTGGTCCTTCCAACCATTCAAAGCAAGCATTGTATAATCTACTTTCATAATTCAAAATATTCAAAAGCATTCTACTTGCAATACTCCAAGTACAAAAAAATTCTCTTCTTCCTCTCCTCTTCTCCTACAAATTTGGTATCAAAGCAAGGTTCAAGAGACATATATGGCAGCAAGTTCCAACAACACCATCTTCAACTATTCACAAAATATGGTGCCCATATTCGAAGGAGAAAGCTACGACTATTGGAGCATTCAAATGAAGACTCTCTTCATATCACAAGACTTGTGGGAGTTGGTGGAAGATGGCTATGAAGTACTAGAAAATGTAGCAGCATTAGCAACATGGACAGATGCAAGACAATAAGCATTCAAGGAGAAGAAGAAGAAGGATGCCAAAGCCCTACTTTACATCCAACAAGGAGTGAGCAAAAACATCTTTCCTAGACTCATTCCTACAACAACTTCAAAAGAAACTTGGGAAATTTTGAAGAAAGAATTTCAAGGATCAGAAAAGGTGATCACTATCAAACTTCAATCTTTGGAGAGATTTCGATAATTTACAAATGAAGAAGGTGAGTCAATTCAAACTTACTTCTCTCGTGTTTCTGGCAACATTAATCAAATCAGAAGTTATGGAGATACAATCTAAGGGTTTTTTTTTTTTTTTATATATATTTAAATCATGGAAAAGATTTTAAGAACTCTTCCAATAAAATTTAATCATGTAGTAGCTGCTATAGAAGAATCTAAAGATTTATCTAAGTTTACATGAGCCGATGGGTTCTCTTCAAGCACATGAACAAAGGATGAGCAAGTTCGTGGAGCAAAGCATTGAACAAGCCTTTCAGTCTAAAATAAATATATCGGAAAAGAAGAATATGCAAGTAGACAGGAGAAGTCAAGATGCATATTCAAATCAAATATGGCAATCTGGAAGAGGTCGCGAGAGGACAAACTTTCTCTAATTTCAACAATCAAAGAAATCCAAGAGGTAACAAGCAAAATGATTCTCAATGCTCTATTGCAAAAAGTCTAATCATATTGACAAGGATTGTTGGTACAACAAATGCAACATATGCAAAAAATCGGGCCACAGAGATCAAGATTGTTGGTATAAGACAGAATGATGCAGAACAATTAACCACTTTCTCTAAAAGTTCAAATTGTTAGAGTGTGGCAAATTAATCCCTTTATCTCATAGCCTAGGCCCCACATCTCATGGGTTGAGACCTCGGCCGAACCCCTCTCGTGGGCCCTAAATTACACGGGTTGCCCACCCCAAGTGTGTCCCCGCATCCCACAGGCTACTCCACTTGAGCCCGGTATGAAATGCGCATTAATCACCCCCGATGAGAAGTCTCGAACACGAGACCTCCCCTGTGGGCCTCACCCACCCGGAGTGTGCCCCTGCATCCCACAGGGGACCCCACTCAAGCCCGGTGTGAAAATGTCCCTGCATTAATCACTCCCAGTGAGGAGTCTCGAACACGAGACCTCCTGCTTTGATACCAATTTGATGCAGGACAATTAACCACTTGCTCTAAAAGTTCGAACTGTTAGAGTGTAGCGATTTAATCCCTTTAGCTCATAGCCCAGGCCCCACATCTCATGGCTTAGGACCTCGGCTGAACCCCCCTCGTGGGCCCTATATCACATGGGCTGCCCACCCCGAGTGTGTCCCCGCATCCCACAGGTTATCCCGCTCGAGCCCGGTGTGAAATGCGCATTAATCACCCCCGGTGAGGAGTCTCGAATACAAGACCTCCCCCATTGGCCTCGCCTACCCCAGTGTGCCTCTGCATCCCATAGGCGACCTCACTCGAGCCCGGTGTGAAAATGCCCCTGCATTACAGAATGAAGCAAATTTTGGCCACAACATAAAATTGGTCACAGAACTTTGATAATCTGGTAGGGCGGAGTGAATGATACTCAGGCACTTAAAAGAGTTGAGAAATTGGATACCCGGCATAAAAGCAGTTAAAAGGAAAATGTACAATTCATGAGTAACAGCATTTACGTTTCACGAACCAAAAGTTACGGTTACGTTATTATCTGATTATTACATTAGTTGACATGTAATCGACGGTTAAAAATGAACAATATTAAATGGTTTTGTTTGAACAATGTGTCCGAGTCTCGCAGGGGATCTATGGGGCCCACACAGTGATATATGCTTTATCTACAATGTCTATTCATTTTGTAATATTATTTTAAGGAATGAGTTCAAAAATGAAAAAGATCTAACGATGAAGTGGACAACACAGTTGAATTGAACCCATCAATATTAGGAATTTTTTGGGAGCCATAGACATTTTTTATCAAGTTATATTTGTGTTTTCCCTTCATTCAAGTCTACGTGACCTTATGACCAGTTAAAATGGAAAATAAACATCAGCTAAGCCCAGAAAAGTTTCAATGGTGGGCGTCATTATTACCACTGCTTCCTATTGGTTTACTCCACTTAAACCTGGAATCTACCCCACCATGGATAACCCGTCCTAGAGTATCATTCACATGACCTGAAATTATTTGCATGACCTTCCAGGCGTATATGTAATCGTTGTGTTTGGGGTCAGTATTGGGCGAGGTTCTGCATGATTTCCAAGAGCCCAGCTCACAGGAAGGTGACCTTTGCCAATCCACCATGTAAAACCTGACCCCAAATTGCAGCACGAAACGCTAAGATGATAACGAGAACAACCTTAGGTGTTCAACCTAAGGGTGCACGCTCTGTATTCAAATTTCGGGGCGTGACAAGGTGTCTTTTACTAGACTACTAAATTAACGACTAAGATGGTTTGATACCCTTGATTTTTGGGCTTCAAATCATCAACGTTGTGGCCCACTTTATTAAAAATTCTAAGCACATTAGACATACAGTCGATAAAGAAAGACTTGTTAACAAGCCTCTTAATCAATAAGGCCAAAATGTTCAGTTCAATCTCTTTGTTTCGATGATCACATCATAAACTTCAAAAGTAAAATAAACTTAAAAGCAAACACAATAAGAGTGGAGAATTCCTACTCCTTTTTGCATGTTGTAGCAAACACCAAACAGGGTGAGAAAGGGTAGACATTCCCCGAGTGTAGTCCATTGTACTGTGGTTTTGAAACCCATACCTCCTCCAACTTCATGCTGTTGAGATTATAGGAAAGCACCCTGTCGGAAGACAACCTCAAGATCCGGATGAAAAGCCAGCACACTGAATTATTTATGATAATAATGTTGAGAGGTTGCACCAGTTTCAACAATGCTTCCGTCGTCGGCCAACCAAAACGGCAAGTGGCCGCCCTCACGAATCTCATAAAGATAGCAAAAGGCCTTGTATATAGCTGAAGAACAAATGGCTTGAGGATGTTTCTCTACTAAGCAATCAATCTTAGCCTTATGCTTCAAGGCCCATTTTCGCTCATCATAATCCTCAAGAATCCAGATTTGCAATTGTACACCATCATGGTTTGCGTAATAGAGGTGTCCTCCAAACACGCCTAGGCATCTTTGTCTGCATTCTCGGCAATCGGTTGGCATGGGCACAGGCAACGGAATCAACCGGAAACACTCTCCATCAACATCAAATCCCACAATGGAATCACCTTCAGATAGCATGTGGAGGGTACGATTAAACAAAACTGACATCGGCCCGCCGATCGCCGCCAGTGTCGAATGACTAGTGGTTGTGGCACCTTAGATTGGACCCACACACCCGTTTTCGATGAGAAAATATCGACGCCGGTAAATGAGCCTGAACAATGAGAGTGTAGTGCGGGGAGATACGAGGATCGAATGCTAGCCTGTGGGTCATGTGGGGACGTTCCTTAGCGGGTGCAGGAAGTTCTGCCCATTTCTTTGTAGCTGGATTTATTACATAGTAAACAGGTGTACTACAAATATCTTGGCAATGGAGGCCAAGCAGTAGGCCATTGCAACAATCGACGGCGTACAATTCACGATGGCGTGGAAAGAAACTAAGATTGCCAATGTCAGTCGGAGAATTATTGCCAGTTGGGTGAGTTTTGTCAGTGATAAATGTGTATTGAACTCTCTCTACTGGACAATTATTGCGATAGCGATCGCTGAAAATGAGGCCGGACATTGGTGTTGGTAGAATTCTTTGAAGAAAAGGGTCAGAGATCAAAACCTGCCATGCTTTGGAGACGCACTTGAATCGGATGAGAAATTTTAAGGGCAATCGAGAAAGGATATTGATCAACAAATCATCTGTCAGGTAAGCAATGTTGATGTTGATGTTACCACCAACGGACGGCCTATGAATCTTTGTAAAGAGCCATTGAATGGTATACAATCTCGTGCTTCCAATAATGATATGGAGATGACTATGGAGATGCTGATCAAACCAACGTTCTTTTTTCGATTTACAGCAAAAGAAGAAATAAATAAGAGCTCTTCACGACAGAAAACGAGCATCGCCCAACCACTTCTATTAGGACTCTTGGACGCGGATTTCCTTCGAAAGCCTTTCGCAGGAAGTTCCTGCGCAAGGATGCTGGTTGGGGCCCACTGCAATGTACGTTATAAATCCATTCCGTCCATCCGTTTTTCGAGCTCGTTTTACTATATTCTATTTAAATATGTTTGAATATATTGTTACAAACATACAGTGATAAGTTTCCAAAGTAGTTGGGAAACTTTCAAACTATCTTTTATACTAAACATGATACTTGGACAGACATCAATCTTGCTGGTCATTCCTTCCTGTTTTCAAATTTTGAATTGTGCGTTGCTCTGGAGATGTTGCCTGAAATTCAGACATGTGGTGACTATCCCCATCACCATGTGTCAATAACTGAGTTTCCCTGATCCAAATAAAAATTTGGGCTTAGGAGTAGGCCAAAGGCCTAGTTTGGGTTGAAAGGACTCAGAAATGCCTTAGGGAAGATATCTACAACTTGATTCTCAGAGGAGACAAACTGGGCCACTAAAGAGCCAAGAGAAACTTTTTCATGAACAAAGTGCTAATCAATTTCGATATGCTTGGTCCTTCCAACAATTCAAAGCATTGTAATATCTACTTTCATAATTCAAAATATTCAAAAGCATTCTACTTGCAATACTCCAAGTCAAAAAAAATCTCTTCTTCCTCTCCTCTTCTCCTACAAATTTGGTATCAGAGCAAGGTTCAAGAGACATATATGGCAGCAAGTTCCAGCAACACCATCTTCAACTATTCACAAAATATGGTGCCCATATTCGAAGGAGAAAGCTATGACTATTGGAGCATTCAAATGAAGACTCTCTTCATCTCACAAGACTTGTTGGAGTTGGTGGAAGATGGCTATGAAGTACCAGAAAATGTAGCAGCATTAGCAACATGGATAGATGCAAGACAATAAGCATTCAAGGAGAAGAAAAAGAAGGATGCCAAAGCCCTACTTTACATCCAACAAGGAGTGAGCAAAAACATCTTTCCTAGACTCCTTCCTGCAACAACTTCAAAAGAAGCTTGGGAAATTTTGAAGAAAGAATTTCAAGGATCAGAAAAGGTGATCACTATCAAACTTCAATCTCTTTGGAGAGATTTCAATAATTTACAAATGAAGGAAGGTGAGTCAATTCAAACTTACTTCTCTCGTGTTTCTGGCATCATTAATCAAATCAGAAGTTATGGAGATACAATCCAAGGTTTTTTTTAAAAAAAAAATCGTGGAAAAGATTTTAAGAACTCTTCCGATAAAATTGATCATGTAGTAGCTGCTATAGAAGAATCTAAAGATTTATATAAGTTTACATGCGCCGATGGGTTCTCTTCAAGCACATGAACAAAGGATGAGCAGGTTCGTGGAGCAAAGCATTGAACAAGCCTTTCAGTCTAAAATAAATATATCGGAAAAGAAGAATATGCAAGTAGACAAGAGAAGTCAAGAGGCATATTCAAATCAAATATGGCAATTTGGAAGAGGTCGCGAGAGGACAAACTTTGTCTAATTTCAACAATCAAAGAAATCCAATAGGTAACAAGCAAAATGATTCTCAATGCTCTATTTGCAAAAAGTCTAATCATATTGACAAGGATTGTTGGTACAACAAATGCAACATATGCAAAAAATCGGGCCACAGAGATAAAGATTGTTGGTATAAGACAAAATGATGCAGGACAATTAACCACTTGCTCTAAAAGTTCGAACTGTTAGAGTGTGGCAAATTAATCTCTTTATCTTATAGCCCAGGCCCCACATCTCATGGGTTGGGACCTCGGCCGAACCCCTCTCGTGTGCCCTAAATCACATGGGCTGCCCACCCCGAGTGTGTCCCCGCATCCCACAAGCTACCCCACTCGAGCCCGGTATGAAATGCGCATTAATCACCCCCGATGAGGAGTCTCGAACACGAGACCTTCCCTGTGGGCCTCACCCACCCCGAGTGTACCCCTGCATCCCACAGGCGACCCCACTCAAGCCCGGTGTGAAAATGCCCCTGCATTAATCACCCTCAGTAAGGAATCTCGAACACGAGACCTTTTGCTCTGATACCAATTTGATGCAAGACAATTAGCCACTTGCTCTAAAAGTTCGAACTGTTAGAGTGTAGCGATTTAATCCCTTTATCTCATAGCCCAGGCCCCACATCTCATGGCTTAGGACCTTGGCCAAACCCCCCTCGTGGGCCCTATATCACATGGGTGCCCACCCCGAGTGTGTCCCTGCATCCCACAGGCTACCCGCTCGAGCCCGGTGTGAAATGCGCATTAATCACCCCCGGTGAAGAGTCTCGAATACAAGACCTCCCCCGTGGGCCTCGCCCACCGCAGTGTGCCCCTGCATCCCATAGGCGACCCCACTCGAGCCCGGTGTGAAAATGCCCCTGCATTACAGAATGAAGCAAATTTTTCTAAAAAGACAAAAATCAGAAGATTTATTTTATTCATGTGTGAATACTCAAGAAGAATCAGATGATATTTGGTATTTGGAATGCGGTTGCAGTAACCATATGACAGGAAATCGGAGTTGTTTTGTCGATTTGAATGAAGGGGTAAATTCTCAAGTAAAGCTTGGAGATGGAAAGCTTCAAAAAGGAAAGGGATTCATAGCCGTACAAACAAATAGAGGAAATTCTAAACTTATCCATGATGTTCTTTATGTTCCTGGCTTGACTAAAAATTTGCTAAGTGTTGGACAATTAATTCAGAAACGATATTCGTTCAATTTTGATAAAGATGAATGCATGATCTTGGATAAGAAGAATAAGCAAATCGTGGCAAAAGTAAAAATGACATCAAACAAGGTTTTCCCTCTTAACATGCCACTAAAAAGAAATTTTGCATTAAAAATCTGAAGATGTTGATAAAACTTGGCTATGGCATTTGAGATATGGGTATTTAAATTTCAGAGGCTTAAAATTGTTAAAGCAGAAGAATATGGTGATTGGTCTACCTTTTATTAACAAAGAAGATAAAGTTTGTGAAGGTTGCATCTATGGTAAATTTTAGAGGCTTTCATTTACGAATACGTCATGGAGAGCAAAAGCTCCTCTTTAACTTGTACATGCTGATATTTGTGGTCCTACGCAGACACCATCTCTTAATAAGAAGAGATATTTTTTACTTTTCGTTGATGATTATAGCAGGATGATGTGGATATATTTTCTTGATCAAAGGCTTTCACCATTTTTCTTCAATTCAAAGCATTTGAAGAAAAACAAAGCGGCCAATTCTTGAAAGTTTTAAGGACAGATCGTGGAGGAGAATTCACATCAAAAGAATTTTGGAATTTCTGTAAGTCAAATGGCATCAAAGGAGAGCTGACAGCTAGACACTCATCAGCAAAATGGCGTGGTGGAAAGAAAGAATCGGACAATTGTAGATATGGCTCAGAGCATGCTAAAAGGAAAAGGGCTTCCAAATGATTACTTGGTGGAAGCTGTGCACACAGCAGTTTATATCCTCAATAGATCTCCAACAAAAGCAGTAAGGAACATGACTCCATATGAAGCATGGCATCAGAAAAAGCCATTGGTAAAATATTTCAAAGTTTTTGGATGCATTGCATATGCTCACATTCTATCACAAAAAGCAAAAGAAAAGTTCAATGAAAAGGGAGAAAAATGCATATTTATAGGCTACAGTGAAGACTCCAAAGCCTACTACTGTCTTTATAATCCCACTTCTGGTAAATTGGTGATTTCCAGAGATGTGGTATTTGATGAAATGACAGGATGTAAATGGGATGAGAAACAAAACCATGTTCGAAAGACATTTGAAGAATCTGAAATTATACCAAAGGTGACTACAAATCCATGTTCTTCTCCATAAAACCCCGCTACACCAAATTCAAGCTCAAGCAATTCTTCAAGCCCAAGCAGCTCTTCATCAGATTTTGATTCACCTCCGAGGAAGGTACGTTCTCTAAGATAAATTTATGATAAACGTGATGTTGCCTACTTTGCATGTGAGCCGCAGATATTTGAAGAAGCAGTAAAACAAGAAACTTGGATTAAGGCAATGAATGAAGAAATTGCAGTTATTGAGAAGAATCACACATGGGAGCTGGTTGATCTATCTAAAGGAAAAGATGTTATAGGCTTAAAATGGATTTACAAGACCAAGTATAATGAAGATGGCTCGATCCAGAAGCACAAAGCTCGATTGGTGGCAAAAGGTTATTCTCAACAGCAAGGTATAGACTTTAATAAAACTTTTACTCCGGTCGCTCATATGGAAACTATAAGGATTGTTTTGGCGCTTGGCTCAATTAAAACTACAAGTCTTTTAATTTGATGTTAAATCGGCTTTCTCAATGAAATCGAAGAAGTATATGTTGAGCAACCACAAGGATATGTGGTGAAAGGAAAAGAAGAAAAGGTATATTGGCTCAAGAAAGCTCTATATTGGTTAAAGTAAGCACCAAGAGCATGGAACAACAAGATCGACAATTACTTTCATAAAAATGGCTTTAAAAGAAGTCCAAGTGAGCCATCCTTATATGTGAAGAAAGAATATCTCGGCCTTATGAGATACTTCCTTGGCATTCAAGCAAGGCAAAAGACAATTGCGTATATTTCAGCTACTGGAGCAGCATGTGAAGCAATTTGGGTTAAAAGGATTTTAGGCAATTTACAAAATGAACAAAAATCGCCTGCTACTATTTTCTGTGACAACATGTCGGCAATTGCCATGACAACGAATCCAGTCTTCCATAGTCAATCAAAGCACATCGAGCTTTGCCATCACTTCATCAGGGAGTTAGTTGAAGAAGGACAAATTGAGCTGAAGTTTTGCAGGTCAGAAGATCAACTCACAGATATTTTCACCAAGGCCGTGACTATAGAAAAGTTTATCAAATTCACAAAAATGATGGGAGTGCAAGATTTTCAAATTAAGGGGGAGTGTTGAAAATATAATTTGAAAATAAAAGATATTTGCGAAATGTCTAGAATGTTTCTATAAAGTGTCTAGAAAGTATCTAGAATGTGTCTAAGAAATATCTAGAACATGTACTAGATTAGTCTAGAAAGTGTCCTTTGAGTTTCTTAGATAATCAATGCTTATTGTAGAAAGTTGTAATGCATTTACTCTTGTGTGTAGATTATTCCTCAAGAGTCTATAAATAGGGACTTACGTACATGAGAGGAACAACAACAAAAAACAAAACAAGAAGGAAAATCCTCCCTTCCAACAATTCAAAGCATTGTAATATCTACTGTCATAATTCAAAATATTCAAAAGAATTCAACTTGCAATACTCCAAGTCCAAAAAAATTTCTTCTTCCTCTCTTCTCCAACATCCATCACAATAATTTTTAAAAATCTGAACATAATAAAAAAAGTTGCGGGTACCTTTGGTGCATTTGTAGTTGTTGAAGAAGGAAAAACTCTCATTCTCTAGATTCTTGTGAGAACGAATCTTCAAGAGCTTGCCATACTTTAGAGTCATGTCAAGTCCAAACATGAGCCCAAGTACTTCCTCAGATCACGTTCCCATAATCCAACCATGAAGCAACCTATCAGATAGTGTCCACACTGGGTGGTTGGGGTTATCAATTTCTCTTTTTTCGTTTGTAGATTCAACATATGTGATGGTGAGATAGTGAGGTGGTGCAGGAGTCGTTCTTTTGACGAATCCGTACGTCTTGGCTTTCAATGAGACCCATTACTTGGGCTCTCCATAATAGATAATTTGATTGAGTTAATTTGATTGAAATGAAGTTGCCTACGTTAAGGGATGATGGGTAAGGGTAGGTCAAAGTGGATATTGTGGAGGAAGGAGAAGCCATTAAGTTCTTGAAAAATAGAATAAACTAGAGATGAAAGTATAATCTCTCTCAAAACTCACCTTGGTATCAAATCTCTGATACCATAAAGACAAATGGGAGACCAAACACGTTGGGTGTAAAACTCTCCAACTCAAGGTGAGTTGTGAGAGAGATATCTTAACTAGATTTAAAGATGTTTGAATATATTGAATATAGTGACAAGTTTCCAAAATAGTTTAGAAACTTTGAAACTCTTAAACTTTCAAACATTGAAAAAGGAAAATCTTTTAATTACACGTGATCCTTGGATAGACATCAATCTTGTTGGTCATTCCCTCCAGTTTTCAAATTTTGAATTGCATGTTGCTCTTGATGTGTTGCATGAGATTCAGACACGTGGTGACTATCTCACCACGTGTCAATAACTGAGTTTCCTCTACAATAAGTACAGCTACTAAATAGGAATTTCAAGCCAAAACCAGCTAGAAACCACATAGACATGGAAATATCCTTTGCTCGAATTTAACAATTGTAAAAGTGAAAAAAGAAAAAGATGTAATTTACATGTAAGTATAACATATAGGCACATTTTGCTTTTATTTTCTGTAGATTGCATCTGTAAGCTTTTTTCCCGAATAATGCATTCAGAAGTGATTGCAAAAGTTCAGAGCTACTAATTTCACTCAAAGTAATCGGAGCAAGAATAAATTATATTCAACATGAAACGCAAGTTAGAGACGACTTTTTCCAATCAATGCGTATCTGTCCAGAAAATTGGGGGGTGGGGGGAACAGTTTTGGGAGCTTTGTTAAGGCAATTTATCTGGTGGACCAGAAGTACAATTTGAAATTTGTCAACAGTCCACAGTCAACATACATATGCGGCCCACCAGATGTGCTGCTTGGATATCCCACACACATTTGCTTCTGTACTAAGCAAAAATCTCATTTTAGATACAAAGCTAAGTGAGTGCATATGAATGCGATTATTTAATAGAATATTTGAACTTGATAAACTGGCTTCTTATTGTTGTTTTCCATTGCATTTTGCAGACAATTCCTGGAGCAACTGTACACTATGTCCAAAATATGTGAGATCTGTTCTAAATCTCTGTCTCTTGATTTCTCGCATGTGGTCCAAAATATGTTGTTACTTTGATACCTAAATGACTCATCTTCGATCTGAACAAAAGGATAATCTTCACTTTAAGTTTTCAATTGCCCTATTTTCCTACATTGTGACCGTAGCTACTACTGCAGTTTGCAAAACACCAAATGCAGTCTGCATGCAACAACATATGCCAACCTGGCAGCCATGGACCCATGGGGCTGATGGATCCAAAACTAGGCTGGTCAACTAATTGGGTTTCCCACATGAATGGAAACAATGGACAGTAGAAAATTTGATGACTTGACCAGTCTATTTTTGGGCCAACCTGATTGAGTTATCAAGATGTCACTACCCTGCTATGGCAGTGTAGATCTGATGATTCAATACAACTTACTGTTGGAACTACACATGGTTACTATCTTAAAATTCCAACAGTTGTTTCAGATAATAGATGGTTGCCGTTCAAAAATTATCTGTTGCTGTGAATAATTGATTCAGGACAGTCTGATCATCTAATGGGATAAAGGTGGTCCCATTGCTGGTCAATTGGCACGGAGACCATCAGATTGCAAATCAAAACCAAATCAGGCTCATCTGAGGGTCCTGTCAAACACCCAACCCTCCAAATTGCATATATAGACCATGGAAAGGGCTCAGATTAATCTGATGGAAGATCAATACCATATTAACAGTCCTGATAGGTACCCAAAATTAGATAGACAGTCCTCAGTTATTTTGTTCCTGCTTACTTTTTGGGGAACTTTCTGGGTATCAAACAAATGCTTAAATAAAATGAAATTGGTCCTGTTTGAAAGCCCATGAAGTTAGCTCTGAAAAGGGCTGGAGATCTGTTTGTAAATCTCCGTCTCTTGATAAGCACTCTACACATAGCCACACGGGCCAACCTAGCAGCCATACACATTCATGTGGGACCCAGGGCATTGATGGATCCAAAACTAGGCTGGTATGCCCTGCAAATGAGTGTCCTAGATCTTGTTTTGAGGGGCCATATTATAGAATGCTCAGGTTGAGAGTTTCTACACTATGCTTGGTCTTCAGTTTGTGCAAGTTGGGCTATGGTTCACTGATCCAAATCATTGATATTAAAGCCCCACCATGGATGGCACATGCACCAAAAACGGATCAGGTACGGAAATTCAAATTGTTCAATATGCGGCCAAAAGAGAGAAGAATGAAAAACAACAGTCCACCTTTAACCACAAAAGGCCAAGTATTCAATTGATATGATCTTCCAATCTGTGGGATTTTTTGGTGCATGAGCAATTCTGTGTTATGCCCATCCATAAAGACCAAGTATTTACTTGCTTGCTGTTAATTTAATTTTTTCTTTTCTTCTTCTTCTTTGTGATCTATCTGTAAGCAGGGAATGTGTGGAGTTTAAAGACAACAAACCTCCATTACAGACGAGTGCCAGTTTGGGCAACAGCAACAGCTAAACTTTGACCACACAATGACATGGATTCCAATGGCAGTTCGTTTTTGCATTTCATGCTTTGCAGGCTTCTTAAGCACTGTCAAGCATGCTGCAGTAATCAACTGTTTGCAAACCCCTTGCTGGCTCAGCACACAGTAGTTGTGCTAAGGTATATTTGTGTGTGTTCATGCTAGTGGGCTTGTTGGTGTGCATGTGCCATTCATTTTTAGTGGGCTTGTTTAGTACTGCCAGTCATCAGCATTTCGCAAATCCCTTTTTCTGGGTAAGTGCACAATAGTTGTTCTAACTGTGCATGTGAGTCATTTTGGTAATCATGCATCTGTAGTCATTTTGGTGATGGCAATCATTCCCATTACCAAGGCCCTATCCTTGGTAAGTGAACAAGCCTTCATATCCCTTCCAAGGTTTAAATCACCATCTGAAACCTTGGATACATAAATTTGATTCCCCAACTAATTTTGTGCGTCTCCTTTGTTCTTTAAGTAGTTACCATGACACTAATCTTCCACTCATTGAGAAAGCCAATCCAAAATCACTTTCCACACTCTTATAGATGTTGTAGAAAATAAAATATGAAAATGTCCACTTGCACTTGTAGAATGTCAAGAATGGCTTAAAGGCATGTACCACGATACGCTTCTTAAAGACAGTCAAGGCCTCCCAAATGTGCAACTACCAAGCCTAGCTCGATCCAGTCTTCCAGTGAGCTTGCACTACTCAGCGAAGACACAATACTTGACCTTTGCTCTGTATTCCCAAAACTAGTAGAAAGGAAGGAAAATGGAGATGAAGTTCCAGCACCTAACTGCATCTTTTTTTATAGAAGGGATATTAATTTAGTTAATAAAATGCACAGTGCCAATGTAGTGCAGTAATAGCAGGAAGCTTCTAGGTCAAGAGACCTTTCAGCTCCTTAGGTGGGCTTTGAGACTTTATGGCCTGTCATCTACCTCATCGGGCTTGAGGCCCAATGGATAGGTCCAAACAGCCCAACAGGCAACAACCCACTGTCTACGCCGCGTGGGCATGCATTCGCTGCTTCTCACCTCGCTAGACTACCAATTATATAGTGAAAATTTTAAACAATAGGCATATAAGAAGGATCCTATATAAACCACATTTCAACTCTACTCCACTTCTAATGTGGGACTAAAACAAGTTCTAAAAAAGAAAAAAAGAAAAGTTAAGTGAAGAAATTTTAAAAACTAATTTAACAATCCCCTACTTTTGTAAAATTAAAATAGATTAAGGATGATGAGCATATAGAATAGTTATCGCATAAATGATGATATCTTTTGGACTTAAACCATTACATAGTGAATAAAAGTCAAACATTGAACTAAGAACTCTTACAGATGAACCGGACTAATATCGTACACACACAATTGAAGAGGTCAATGTAGTCTCGGCTCGACACTTTAAAGTCATTGCAAAATCCTATTATCACTAAGTGCTTTAGAGATGGCATGTATCTCATAAGAAGTTACTAGTTTCCACATTCGGATAGGTGAGTCATGCAAGGTGGTCTTATATTTCGTCCCAATCAGATTAATCCATGACTCGTTAAGAGATTATAATCTCAACCTAGTGTCTTATAGGACATCAATACTATCATCATGGGAAAGGAACTTTTCTTAAAATAGAATTGAATATGGTACTCTCAAACAATTGTTTACTTGGTTGTCTTTCCCATTAAACCAGATAGGATTATTTGGTTAGGTTTCCTTCAAGCACAACTTAGTTATATGCCTTTAGTCTCATTCCCCTTAATGAGGAAATGATCAAATCCCTACCTAGGCCCTTAGATAAAGGATTTGCCAAGCTTCTTTTGATTTTACATATTGAATAGCAATGATGCCATCAGTGATAAGTTCTCTCACATGATTGTGCTTCAGACAAATTGCTTTGGATTTCCTGTTGTAATTTTCATTGTATGCTTTTAGCATATCTGCTTGATTATCATAGTAAAGTGTGATTGTCAGCATGGGATTGCTCCATATTGGTCCATCTACCAATACATTTTTAATCCACTCAGCTTCCTCTCTCGCGGATTTGAAGCATCGTGTTTGCTCTCCTCCCTTAGAGCTAGCACTTGTTATTCCTTTTCTTTTGACATCTCTAAGGTTAGACTGGGAACCCATTTGGGGTCTGGATTGACTCCCCATGTTAGGCTTAGCCCCTTGAGGGTAAGTCTTGATACTTGTATCCCGAGAGTCATAACGCCTACCAACTGGTGCTTTGAGATAGTGTTCGATGTCTTACACCACTTGGTGCATGTGCTCCAATGTGCCAACGTCATGAGAATAAAGTTCTTGTTGGATCTCAAATTGGAGGCTTATCCTGAATCTGGGCAATGTAATCATCGGTTCCTCGTCAATGTCACATCATATCATGTACTTCTCAAACCTAGCGATGTAATCTGGCACAATCATGTATCCCTGGCACAAGGCCTACCACTAGTCTAGGAGCATCTGACAATAAGAAAGAGGGAGATACTTTTCTTTAAGGACTTATTTCATCTCGACCTACTGCGCAATTGTGGGTTCTCCTCTCCTTTCAATTTTATGCTCCATGTTGGTCCAAAGAAGTTTGGCTTGGCCCACCAACTTCATCTTGGCAAATCTCACTCGACGGACATCAAACATTTCATACCACTCAAAATAGTGGTCCATGTCTGCCACCTAATCAAGGAATGCTTTGGGGTTCAAGTGACCATAAAAAATAGGAGCCTCAACTTTGACACCCTTCATAACCTGGGCATCTAGATCATGACGGTCATAACGTTCCTCACATGGAGGTGGCACTTGTGCTTGACTATGGCCAACGCCTTGGCCATGACCATGCACTAGCCTATCAACTTGATCTCCAGCCTAAGATTGAATTTCTTCCCCAGTGTCGGGATTTGCCTGTAAGGAGGCCTCAAGTTGATTGACACGCACATTAGTCGCGGTTAATTGAGTGGCAGTGGTTCTATTATGCGCTTCAATGGTCGTCAGACGGTTATTGATAGCATTAAGGGCCTCGATAATCTGCTCTAGATTTATTATGGGTTGTAGACCAAAATCATGTCCCGAGCGAGTGGGCATACACAAGGAAACACTAGGTCCTAGGACAATGTTACAACAATGATAAAACTAACCTAGAGATCACGTTGGACACACTAACCTGAAAATTTAGCAAGTCGTTGTCTTCAAATCTTATGTTGAAAATTCAGCAGGGTAGTAATCCGAGGGTGCCAAACTGAAAATTCCGCAACGGTGTAATCTGAAAATTACAAGCTGAAAATTCAGCAATGTGACAACTTGAAATTACTATGTTGAAATTTCAGCAATGGTATAAGTGGAGATGCAAACTGAAAATTCAGCAATATGATCCTATATGCAATGAATCCTCTATTAACCCTAGATGTGACTCTAACCTAGATGCAACACAAAATTCCTATGCTAAACATATGGTATCTGATACCAAATTTGATGTAGGACCGATACTTGAACCAAATATGATGTGAGATCAAGTATCAAAATTAAGGTAATTAACAAAAAACATAAAACTTGTCATTATCATCACAAATACCAAGAAAACCAAAAGAATATCATGCATAATCGTAGCCTAGGTTACCAAACATCGTCGTACAAGATCATTAAATAAAGAAAACTAGATGTAGGGACATCCAATTAGCATAGGGAAAAATCTATTTCAAAGTAGGAGATCTAATACTGCCTAAGGTAAAATTAGGGTTAGGGAAATTGGGGAGAACTAGGAATTAGGGTTTATGGAATTAAATTGGGAGAAGGGGTTAAAGGATTTAGGTGTTAGGATATGGGAATTAAGGTTTTGGATAGAAGGGGTGTAAGGATTTTAGGTGAATTGAAGAATGGGAGAAGTTAGGATTTGAGAGTTTGGGAAAATAGGAAAGTTGGGGATTTCTAGGTTTATGTTAGGGTTTAGAAAAAGGAAGACGAGTGTTTTGCTTCAAATGTGATGGGAAACCAAAGGGGACAAAGGGATGTCCGTACGGCCAACCCGAGAGGTCACGTGTGTGGTCGTACAGTCACACATATGGCTAGATTTGTAGGGTTTTAGAGTTTTTTTTAGGGTTTGGCTTGTAAATGGATATGGGTAATGGGGATTAAAAGAAAGGTGAAGGTTTGGGATGGGAAGATCGAAGAATTTCAAACGAAATACCTTGATTGAGGATGAATGGATGAGGATGCAGGGATAAATGGAGACCTCACACTTCCGTTAATGAATATTAGCGTCACACCAACCTCTCTTCCAAATCACATGGAAGATATCTTTAAGTCGCATGAAGATAGAAGGAGAAGAAAAGCAAGGGAGCTTTCTCTTCTTCTTATTTTCTCAAAATCTAATGGCATTAGGGCTTCACACACCCATCTTTCTCTTTTATAGTCTCATAAAAGACCTTTTACAAAAAGACGCTCTCAGATAAGATTCTTAATATAGAGACGTTTAAAAAATTAAAAGTTATTCCTAACACCCTAATCTCAATATAAATATAAGGTATATTAAAAACAACGAAGCATGTAAACAATCTAAATAACTAAACTATTTTGTAGCCCATGGGGGTCCACAATCAAGATGTCCAATGATGATGATCCAATGGTCCGATCATCGCGTCCACCAAATCCAACGGTCCAATGTGTCCATCAAGCACCTATATGTAGCCCACGTGCATCTTCCCAATGTGGGGTCTTCTATATGCTCGTACATGCACATGGGCTCTTCATCACAATCACAGGTACTCGCTTAGCCACAGGGAAATTAGTTTGGCCCGCTTCCTTCTCTGATACGTATGCAAAGGTGTAAGTGAAATGATGTCCTCATCAAAAGTCCTTATAGGTCTTATTTGTTTTACTTCTCTTTGGTTTAAAAGTTTCAAGGTTAGAGTGATCATTTCTTCTTTTTTATTAATGACATCAACTCTCACAATTTCTAAATTTCAAATGAAGGGAAAAATGTGCTCAAAGAATTCAGAACTAGCAGTGATTTTGTTGAAGAAAAATAGGCAGCATTATAAAGTATTCATTTTGAATATGGATTTATGAGAGCAAATTTTGGGCTTCAAATCATCAACATACGTATGCAAAGGTGTCTTTTACTAGACTACTAAATTAATGACTAGGATGGTTTGATACCCTTGATTTTTGGGCTTCAAATCATCAACATTGTGGCCCACTTTATTAAAAATTCTAAGCACATTAGACATACAGTCAATAAAGAAAGACTTGTTAACAAGCCTCTTAATCAATAAGGCCAAAATGTTCAGTTCAATCTCTTTGTTTCAATGATCATATCATAAACTTCAAAAGAAAAATAAACTTCAAAGCAAACACAATAAGACTGGAAAATTCCTACTCCTTTTTGCAGTTGTAGAAATCCACCAAACAGGGTGAGAAAGGGTAGACATTCCCTAAGTGTAATTCATTGTACTGTGGTTTTGAAACCCATTCCTCCTCCAACTTCATGCTGTTGAGATGATAGGAAAGCACTGTGTCCCCCATTCCAAGGAAGACAACCTCAAGATCCGGATGAAAAGCCAACACACTGAATCCACTATCATAACAATTTTGAGCGATATCACCAGTTTCAACAATGACTCTGCCGTTTAACGCACTGATGTACTTCATATGAAACCATAATGGTAATTGGCCGCCCTCACGAATCTCAAAAAAATCACAGAATCCCTTGTATGGAGCTGAAGAGCAAATGGCTTGAGGATGTTTCTCCACTAAGCAATCAATCTTAGTCTTATGCTTCAAGGCCCATTTTCGCTCGTCATAATCCTCAAGAATCCAGATTTGCAATTGTATACAATCATGGTACGCGTAATAGAGGTGTCCTCCAAACACGCCTAGGCATCTTCGTCTGATTTCTGGGCCGTCGGTTGGCATGGGCACAGGCAACGGAATCAACCGGAAACACTCTCCATCAACATCAAATCCCACAATGGAATCGCCTTCAGATAGCATGTGGAGGGTACGATTAAACAAAACTGCCATCGGCCCCGCCGATCGCGCCCCATGTCGAGTGACTAGTTCTTGTGGCACCTTAGATTGGACCCACATACCCGTTTTCGATGAGAAAATATCGACACCGCTAAATAAACCCGAACAAATGACAGTGTAGTGAGGAGAGATAGTAGGATCGAATGCTAGCCTGTGGGTCGTGTGGGGACGTTCCTTGTCGGGTGCCGGAAGTTCTGCCCATTTCTTTGTAGCTGGGTTTATTACATAGTAAACGGGTGTACTATGCATATATTGGCCATGGACGCCGAGTAGTAGGCCATTGCAACAATCGACGGTGTAGAAATCACGACGGCGTGGAAAGAAACTAAGATCACTGATGTCAATCGGAAAATTCTTGTAAGTTGGATGAGTTTTGTCAATGAGAAATGTGTATTGAACTTTCTCTACTGGAACAGTCCAATAGCTGAGATAGCGATCGCTGAAAATGAGGCCGGACATTGGTGTGGGTAGAATTCCTTGATGAGAAGGATCAGAGATCAAAGACTGCCATGCTTTGGAGACGCACTTGAATCGGAGGAGAGATTTTAAGGGCAATCGAGAAAGGATATTGATCAACAAATCATCTGTCAGGTAAGCGATGTTGATGTTACCACGAACGGACTTACCACCAACGGACGGCCTATGAGTCTTTGTAAAAGGAGCCATTGAATGGTATACAATCTCGTGCTTCCAATAATGATATGGAGATGACTATGGAGATGCTTATCAACCAACGTACTTTTTTCGATTGACAGCAAAAGAAGAAATAAATAAGAGCTCGTCACGACAGAAAACGAGCATCGCCCAACCACCTCTTGGACGCCGATTTCCTGCGAAAGCCTTTCGCATGAAGTTCCTGCGTAAGGATGCTGGGTGGGGCCCACTGCAATGCACGTTATAAATCCATTCCGTACATCCGTTTTTCGAGCTCGTTTTAGTAAATTCTACCGAAAATGAGGTGGATACAACACTCAAGTAAGTCACACGAGAGGGAAAATTGGAGAAAGCAATTTCTACCGTTGAAACCTTACTGGGCTCCACCTTGATGTTCATATGATATCCAGACCTTTTACAAGGTCATTCCCAGTGGGATGAAGTGAAAACACAAAATATAGCCTGATACAAAACCTTTATGGCCGTAAAAACGTTTCAACGGTGCTCACTGAATGCCCACTTTTTCCTCTTGTATGGCCCACGTGAGTGTTGGATACACCTCATTTTTTGTCGCACATCCTAAACTGATCTCATAAAACGGATGGACGGGCTTGATTTCTCAAAAACATTTCGGTGGGCCCCACCCAGCATCCTTGCGCTGCGAAAGGCTTTTGCAGGAAATCCACATCCCAGGACTCTTTCTCTCTTGCGGACGTGGATTCGTCCTTCTCCGTCCGGGCAGGGATCTGTGGGGTCCACCGTGGTGTAAGAGTTTTATCCACACCGTTCATCATTTTTTTAAGATAATTTTAAGATATAATCTAAACAATGAGGTAGGTCCAAGACTCAAGTGAACCACAAAGTGGGGATTCAACGTCCACCATTAAAAACTTCTTGGGAGCTGAAAAAGTCTCCGATCAAGTTGATATTTGTGTTTTCACTTCATCCACGTCCGCTTATGAATAAGTTGGATGGTAAAAAAAACTACATGACGGTAAGCTGAATCTGTAGAACTACATGACCTTATGAATAAGTTGGATGGTAAAAAAAACATCACGGTGGCCATTAGAAAGGTTTCAACGGTGGGTCTACTGAATCTGTAGACCTGACTCATTTTTAGTGTAATAACTTGTTTTTTTTTTTTTTTAACACACGCACACACACCACCGCATACTCACGCACTCACGCCTTAGTATTATTTAACCACCTATAGTGCTCGAACCTTTGATGAGGTGTTGAAACTCTTTAGAGTCTACCACTGGAGCAAGAGCAAGGACCCCTTTTTAGTGTAATAACTTAAAATGATCTAAGAAAAGAGATGAACGGTGTAGATAAAACACTTACATCACGGTGGGTCCCACAGAGCCCTTCCCGGACGGTTTACGGGTCGGGCGGTGTAGGACGCAATCCGCGTTGCTCTCCTGCTGTCGCAGATTTCTTCCGCGGATTGGGTACTCTCTCTCACGGACGCGGATTTCCCGCGAGCAAGGATGCTGGCTGGGGCTGCCACCATTGTTTTTGGGAAATATTTTCATTCATCAGTTTTGCAAGATACTTTTAGGACAAACTACAAAAAAATGAGGTCGATCCAAGACTCAAGTGGGTCACACGAGAGGAAACAGTAGGAATTCAATTAGAACTGTTGAAACATTCTTATGACCATAAAATTTTTATTTCAGGCTAAATTTTTTATATTTTCACTTAATTCCTATGTTAATAACCTTATAAATGGTTTGGATGGCATATAAAAGGTTTCAACGGAAGGTATTTCTTTCCCCAATTTCCCCTCTCGTGTTGCACACTTTAGTTTTGTATCTACCTCTCTTTTTTTTTTTTTTTGCTTTTCTTAAAATGATCTCACCAAATGAATGATGGGAGTACAATTTCCAAAAAAATGGTGATGCCTCCGCGTCCCTCTCTCACCTAGAGCGGAGGAAACGGATCGGCTACTCCCCCGCCACCCGTCCCGTGGCTGGTGGTCGGTGCTATGTGGGCCCCACCATGATGTATGTGTTTCATCCAATCCGTTCATCCATTTTTACGGATCATTTTGATCCCAAAAACTTGAGGGATATAAATCTCAGGTGGACCACAAAACAGGAAAACAAAAGTGATAGGATATCCACCATTAAACTCCTCCTTAGGCACAATGTACTGTTTACTTGACATCCAATCTTTTTGTAACAACCCACGCCCACACTGTATGATATTGTCCGCTCTGGGCACAGCCCGCACGGTTTTGTTCTTGGGAGACTCCCCCAAAAGGTCTCATACAGTATAGGGTGATAACTCTACATATAACCACCACAACTTCAGACGGCACTTCCGATGTGGGATAAAGCTTCACCTTTCACTGTGTGCACAGTAGCCTGCCAGCCACAGTAGTCTGTCAGCCACACAGTAGCCTGCCAGCCATCTTGGGGCCCGCCCACATGTGTGCCCGCCCACGTGTGCCCGCCCACATGTGACCACAGTGACGGGGCGTCACAATATCCCCCACCGAGGGCAGAGCCGTCCTCGGCTTTGATACCATTTGTAACAGCCCACGCCCACACTGTATGATATTGTCCGCTCTGGGCACAGCCCGCATGGTCTTGTTCTTGGGAGACTCCCCCAAAAGGCCTCATACAGTATAGGGTGATAACTCTACATATAACCACCACAACTTCAGACGGCACTTTCGATGTGGGATAAAGCTTCACCTTTCACTGTGTGCACAGTAGCCTGACAGCCACAGTAGCCTGTCAGCCATCTTGGGGCCCGCCCACATGTGTGCCCGCCCACATGTGACCACAGTGACGGGGCGTCACAATATGGTATCAAAGCCTAGGTTTTAGATTCTCACGAGGACCTTAGATGTATGTTATATTAATGATTAGATTAAGCCTAGTTTAGAATCAACTCATAACTTAGAATAGAGGTTGAATTAGAGACCCCAACTTAGGATCCCCTTTATGCTTGTGATAAAAAAAATTTTAATTAAAATTTTTTTTTAAAAAAAAAAATCAAACTTAGGATTCTTTTTTATTAGTGTTAATATGGAAGCTAACCCTATTTAGACATGATATCAGGTAAGGAACTCAATCTGGACCATATATGAATTTTATAGAAATTTAGTTATCCACTTTTTGCTAGATAGCAATGGATAGCAAGAATTGGCTGACTTTAAAATTCATAACTAATTAATTATAACTTCGTTTAAGGCGATTCAAAATCTCAGTCATATATTAACAAGTGTCATTTTATAGAAAAATAATATAAAAATATAATTCTAGGTTTCTCCTATACCGATTTTAATTTATGTGTATACTGGTCAGAAATCGTTTGCTTTTGGGCAGACCTAGTTTTCTAAATTTTAAACTTTGGATTAAGCTGAAATTTTATAAAATTATAATAAACTAATAGATGCATCATTATAAAAAGTTTTAGACCAATCCGATACCTGAAAATACCAGAAACATTAGCAGGAACAATGTCTTCAAAATCTGATTTTTTGCACTACAACCTTGGTACATATCACAGCTCCTATCCTCTTGATCTTCATGTATAAGTCTTTTAGACCATTTAATATTCCTTGCAATCCTACAAAATCTTCAACATACTAATAATAATAATAATAAATAATCAAAGACCTCCATGACATTGACGTCAAGTCTTGATTATGTTATCGCACTATCAGAAGAGAGTATAGGTTTCTACGAATAATTTCATAATACATTATCACCTGAAGAGACACCACAACTAAAGTAAATGTTAGCACAAGGTACGTCATTCGTAAACCACCATGTAATTTTAGTTAGGTATTGACATAATAAATTTCGAGGACGAAATTTTTATAAGGTGAGTAGAATGTAATACTCTATATTTTTTTTAACGGTGGGTTCTACCGTTGCCTTTGGTGTGGCCCACCTGAGCTGTGGATGGCCCTCATTTTTGGGCTCAGGCCCTAACTTTGATGGGCAAAATGGATGAATGGTGTGGATTTTGTCACATAACTCCTGTGGGGCCCACTCACAAAAAAGGTAAAAATAAATAAATTATAACAAAGCAAGTGACGTGCGTCACTTGCTTTCCACTTCTCCACAAACTCCTCCACGACCCTCTCTCTCTCTTTCCCATTTCTCTGTGGTACAGTTGCGGATGGGAACCCATCCACCATGATTGCCATCATCATGGTGGGACCCGCTCCTCAATCTAAACCGTTCATTAAACTCAGAACCCACCAACTCACCGACATCATTTTTTTTTATACTCTATTTCTCATGCTATCGAGAGAAAACCATAGAGAAAATTTGTGAGAAGAAAAATAGAGCTCAGGAGAAAGGAGAGTATCCGTGAGGGTTCAACATTGAGTTCAGAGTTGATCAATTCAAGCTAGTATACGTAGAAATCAACGTCGCCTCAGATTATTTTCCTCCTATCACACAATTTTTCCACAGCAGGTAGGTGATCTTCCCTGTTGGAAAATTTATGTTAATATATAGATTGACTTGATTATTTGTTACGAGTTCAATTTATTTGATTATTATCATTGGTCACAGATTTATTTTATTCTTAATTGTATAGTATAAAGGTAATTTATTTAAGTTATTAATTAATTTTAATTAATTATCGTTATGTGCTCAAATTGCAATTAATTCCTTATTATTACATGATGAATAATGTATTTGAATCTATAGGTGCTCTGCCCTAAAAGGATCATTATATTTTTATGGGTGCTCTGCCTAGGGTCATTCCCGAAAGGATCAGCACGGTACGGGTGCTCTGCCTATGGTCATTCCCGAAAGGATCGGCAAGGATGCTCTGCCCTGGGCTATTCCCTAAAAGGATCAACACACACGGGTGCTCTGCCCTGGTTATTTATCCTAAAAGTTTATTCACCAGGTGCTCTGCCGAGGGTCATTCCCTAAAAGGATCAACACCGGTGCTCTGCCGAGGGTCATTTCCTAAAATGATCAACACACACGGTGCTCTGCCCTGGATTGAACCAAAAATGATTTTAGATAACGGCATTGTCTCATTTTGTTATTATGAATAAATAAATAAATTATTATTGTTGTCATGTACAATGACGATTCAATACTCATAATTAATCATATTTGTATTATTGAGTTTTATTTGTGTTAATGTAAAATTTTTAAATTCGGGAAGGATGTGACCCTACGAGCCGTCGCGCTCACACCTATATAGACTGTTTTGCAGGGTTTGTATATGAAGAACCGGTTGGACAAGGTTGAAGACTTTTATATTTTTATATTTTTTTTTTTAGAAATTAATTAAAATTCAATGTATGTTGTTATTATTTATTTTTTTGTGTCAATGTAATTAGATATTTAAGTATTGATTAGTGGACAATATTTAATAACAATTATTATTATCCTTTTATTTGCTCTGATTGCCTTGAAAATGCATAAAATAATGTGGGTTGCGATGTATTTTGTATTTAAATACAACTCACAGTCCTGAAATTCGGGTCCGGGCCTGGCCAACTCGGGTACCAAATTTCGGGGCGTGACACTTTTGATTAGGTCACACAGACGGAAAAAGCAATCCTGATCCAAAACTTTTATGGCCCCTAAAAAGTTTTTAATAGTCGAGACTCATTCAGCACTGTTTCCTGTAATGTGGTTCACTTGAGATTGGGATATATCTCATTTTTGGTCTCATGCCATGAAATTATCTGAAATAATAAATAGACGGAATGAATGAAACACATAATATAGTAGTGGGGCCCACAGAGCACCGACCACCGGCCATTGGCAGGTGGCAGGGGCGTTTCGGGCGCGGATTGGATACTGACAAGGTCAGTAGCCGAAGTGACGTCACCAAGCTCTGTGGACCACTCTATGATGCGTGTGTTGTATCCATACCGTCCAACCATTTGTAAGTATCATTTTATAGCATTACAAAGAGAATGAGATAGATTTAAATTTCAAACGGACCCACCACAGAAAACCGTGGGAGCCATCACACCCACCGTTGAAATATTTATAGGCCTACAGTGATGTATTTTTGAGATCCATCCTATTCATAAGTTACCATAGAGATAGATGAAGTGAAAACAAAAATATCAGCTTCATCAGAAACTACTGTGGCCCCTGAGAATTTTTGAACGGTGGATGTCACTGTCCCACTATTTTCTATGGTGGGGTCCACTTGAACTTTAGATCTATCTCATTCTCTATGAAATGCCATAAAAAGATCTTTAAAAATGATACAACGGTATGGATACAACACGTGCATTATGACGGAGCTCACAGAGCTTGGTGACGTCACTTCAGTAGCCCATTGCTCCTGACCCCGTCAGTATCCAGTCCGCGCCCATCCGTTTCAGATTAGATGGGGCGCGGATTTCCTGCTAAAGCCTTTCGCAAGAATTTCCTGCGCGAGGCTGATGGGTGGGTTCACTGCAATTTATTCGAGAAATCCATTCTGTCCATCTGTTCTAAGAGATCAATTTAGGATGATTTGGGTACAAAACTCAAGTGGGTCACACGAGAGAAAATTTTGGGGAAAGAAATTTGTACCGTTGAAAATACAATAAATATAGCCTGATACAAAACTTTTATCGCCGTGAGAATGCTTCAACGGTACTTACCGAATGCCCACTGTTTACTCTTGTGTGGGCGACTTGAATGTTGTTTACACCTCGTTTTCAGTCTCACATACTAAATTGAGCTCTTAAAACGGATGGACGGGGTGGATTTCTCACAAACATCTAGGTGAACCCCACCCAACATCCTTGGACAGGAAATCCGCCTGGCCTCACCCAAGATAGTGCGGCCCTTACCGCGGGGCCCACTTGATGGATGTATTATGTATCCATGCCGTCCATCCATTTTTACAGACTATTTTAGGGTAATAAGAAAAATAGAGTAGATTAAATTATCAAGTAGACAGTAGTTATTGACCATTAATGGGTCACAAAAGTATTGGATCAAGCTGATATTTGTTTTTTTCCTTCACTCAGGATTACCTGATCTTATCAACTGATTGGATGGTAAATAAATACTACCTAAACGTTAAGGTACTCCGTGAGAAGTTTTTAATGGTAGGTGTGTTAATCACCACTGTTTCTTATGGTATGGTCCACCTGATAATTACATCGTCTTCATTGTTAGGATAATGCCCTAAAATGATATGCAAAAACGGATGGACAGCATGGATATATAATACATACATTAAGGTGGGCCCCACGGTAACCCCGGGGTGAGGACGGCAACGTCTTGGTTTATTCCGGGGTCTCACCTAATCCAGTCTCCACCGGAACATAGCTAGAGACGGACGGTAAGTCGCTCAGTGCGCCACAAAGCTATGTATGTATTTTATCCGTACCGTCCATCCATTTCTATAAATTAATATAAGCAAAAAAAAATGCAATATAAGGCTTAAGTGGACCACACCACAGGAAACAGTGGGAATTGAACGCCTGGAGCTAAAGACTTCTCATGTGGCATAGAAGTTTTGTATAAGCTGATATTTATGTTTTCCCTCAGTAAAAGTCTCCGTGACAGTGTGAACAGGTTGGATGGCAAATAAACATCACAAAGACTTTGTGGTGTGGTCCACTTACGCCTTAAATTTGCTTCATTGTTTGGCCCATACTATAAAATGATCTTTAAAAAAGGATAAACGGCATGGATAAAACACATACATTATGGTAGGCTCTATAGATCCTCTAAGGACCATCCATCTCTAGATAGGTCGTGGTGGGGTAGGATTCTCCGGAGTAGGATCCGGCGGAAGGTATATACATTGTACAGTAGTTTTACTCACCTCGTCCATACGTTGTATCCTGTCATTTTCATCAGGTGGACCACATCACAGGAAGCATTGGTGATTGAATGTCTACCATTAAAATCTTCTTTGGCCCCACTGTGATATTGATTTGCCATCCAACCTACTCCTAAGGTCGCACATACCTGGATAGAGGGAAACGCCCATATAAGCTTAATCCAAGACTCTGGTAACCCACAATGAGTTTTTAATAGTGGGCGTTCAATCACCACCCTGCGGTGTGGTCCACTTGAAATTTGGATATGCTTTGGTGAGGGCTCATGCACTAAAAGGAGCCGAACAGATGGACTGCATGGATAGAAAGCACATACATCTCGATGCCGATATCAGTGGTATTGGGATACACTCAAGTCTTTGATGTAGATTGCCTACATTTTGCAGCCTAATGTTTGTGGGGCCCACCTTAATATATTGTGTTATACGCACTCTGTTAATCTATATCTTCAGCCAATTTAGCAGCGACCCAAATGTGAGGCCGATCCAAATCTAGGGTACTTTGGATGGCCTTAAATTTTTTTGTTGGAAATACATTGCACCTAAAAAGAGTTTCAGGTGTAATCGGTCTACATGCTATGATATTATGTTTGGCTTTTAAGTGGTAATTCATTTACAAGTAAACGGATTGTGTGTTTGGCTAGCCTGTAAAGTATTTACAATGAATAAAATAGGTATTTCTATCACAGATCTTGGACAGTGAACCTTCCAAAATCAACAAATCACAGTAAGAATTACTTTATATTTTCTTAGGGTCCTAAGGGAGCATTAAAGCATGCACATATAAAACGGACTGGATGTCTTCCACCCATCACAGTGGGCCCCAAATGTAATCTAAAAGTTTTTAATGGTTGACGTCCCATCCTTTCCTCGTGTAGTCCATTTGATAATGGACAAGATATTTTTTTTAGGGCCACATGAGAGCATCAAGGGAAGTATGGATAGATTGGATGTACCATACACATTACGATGGGCCCACATATCATGAGTGTATGTTAACCATTATGTTTTAACATATATAATGACTGCCTATGGATTTCTTCGTATACAAACTATCAAGTTTCGTCAATATCCATGTGGTAATCTTTTGATTCAGGACATTATAGAGAACATTATCCGCTAGACAAAATTGGATCAATGTTGTAGCCTTCTAATCAAATTCATCTGACGCAAGGGAGAACGTGAGGTCGAGCACCGTCTTCCTCAAGAGGATAACTATTCTGAATCCGCGGAACTTCTCTGGACTCCTCACAGAGGCTTTCTCGAATCCACGAGAAAAGAGAGCAGAAAATATAAATAAATTCTATAATTTCGAAATAGATTAATGAATCTATAAAAACGAGTTCACAATCCTTTAAATAAGGGTACTAAGCAATGGGAAAGAAATCATAATCAAACTACAACTAAAACTCCTAGAATTCGCAACTTACTATAAATAGTAAACTTACTATTTATAGACGGTCGTGATGTCTACTAGTGCGTAAGGTTTTCGGCCAAAAATAGTAAGTGTCCTATTTGGCTTCACCAAACCGTTCCCCTAATTATTCTAAGCCCTTTTCACGTTGGGCGCAACTCCTAAAGCCCGACGGATGAAGAGTTATAGTCAAACTAAAACTTACTATTTATAGTAAAAACGAAATTGAAATAGGGAAACGACCGTCGAATCAGGGGTTTCTCGCAATTCCGAGCGTCGCAACCCGACATAGCTGGGTTGGTTGGCTAAAGTAGCTCGTTCTACCCCAAAATCATATATTTTACGTCGGCTAACTCATCCCGGATTGCGAGATACGCCTGATTGAAGGTCTGATGGTCCAGATCACTTCTGTCGCCGACTGGGCCTTTTCTGATCCATCTTTGCCATGTAATTGTCCGCGACCCGCTCTACATCATCATCACACTCTTCATCACTCATAGATGCAGGACACTCCGCCTTATTAAGGAGAGTGTGATGCAATCATTGTTAAATCAAAATGCTTATCATCTTCACATTTAATAGTTCAAAATTATTTCTACCGATGAACTTTTCCGTTTCGTACTTCACGTTAGATCCTTTCCTCAACATGTTTTAGATTAGAAGTCGAACTCCGACGTTGGCCCTGATACTACTTGTTACAGATCGTGTACATGCAAACCCAAATTCAACCAAATGAGACGCAATCAAATGTAAACAAATACATGTAGAGACCACGCGAATTTTATGTGGAAAAACCCTTATAGGGAAAACCATGGCATAAAGTGACAAACAATCCATTACGAAACGATAATACAAGAGATGATGCACTTACAGAAATGAGAACCCTATTTGATTCTTTCAAAACTCTATATTTTATTCTCTAAAACTCTTAGGAACGTCTCAGCAAACCCCTGTTATACCCTAAACCCGATTGCACCCGATATACATACTATCACAATCATAATAGGAAACAAATTGCGTACTTATGTAGTTCCATGTATTGTCGATCTCAGTGTCAATCGATCGACGCTAGTTGAGCACCCTTCGATTGATCGAGCAAACCAAAGTTCGAACGATCGAACTAGTCCAAGACTATCCATAAGGTAAATAAGGATTTTTCTTAATATTGTCGATCGATCGATTGAGCATGATCCAAAACTGTCAAATGAGCAATTTGTTTAATTTCGGGAAGGTTTGATCGATCAAACAAGGTTGTCGATCAATCGATTTCATAATGCATCCTAATGTTGATGCTATATTCTCCTCTCCTAGCCTTGTAAAAGTGGAAGTTCCTCTAAATATCTTCATGCATATATCACATCATTGTATGCTCATTTCTTTTTTTTTCTCTCCCACAAATCATAGACATTGCATATTTCTAATTTTTTTTTTTTTTTTTTTAAATAATAATAAAAATCCTACCCACATTTGGTGGCATCTTGAATACCAAATATTTCAAATCACCATCAATGCGGAGGTGGATAGTTATATAGTGTAGCTTGAAAGGAAAAGAGTTAACATTTGCATATTCTTAGTAGAAACAACACCTTAGAGTATAAAAGCTCACTTATTTACATGATTTTATTAAATATGCATTTTGTTCAACTCAAACAGTCTCCTAATAATTCTTGAGTCTTCCATAGATGATTATAGGAATTTTAACAAAAAAAAAAAATAATAATAAACATCGTGGTATTCTCAAATGCCCCAAATATTAGAAGGATTAAACAAATGTCCTACTTAGTCACCTAACAACTTTTTTTTAAAAATAAAATTGGGACAAAATTACCCCTGAAAGCCTTTGCGTTGTGCCAGCGTGCGACCGAGGTGGGAGGGGTTCGGAGGGGATAAACATTGTGGGGCCCACCATGGTGTTTGTGAGAAATCCACACCGTTCATATATTTTGTCAAATCATTTTATGACATTATCTAAAAATGAGGTAAATCCAAAGCTGGAGTGGGCCACGGAACCGAAAATAGTGGAGATCATACACCAACGGTTGAAACATTCATGGGGCCGCAGAAGCTTTGGATCATCCTAATTTTTTATTCTTTCAGTCCATCCCCATGTTAAGGAGTTTATGAACATTTGGGCCACTTTATGAACAGTTTGAATTACATATAAATATCACAACGGAGCCTAAAAAAGTTTGAATGGTAAGCAATTCCTGTTCACTATTTTTCATTCGTGTGGTTCACTAATATCAAAAAATTATATGCCAGCATATCAGGCTTCAGCCCCATATTTAGCATCTCATTCCACAGCTTTAAAGCTGCATGTAAGTCACCCCTGCCATAAATAAGTATCGAATACTGATGCAATCAGGCGACCTGCCATCATTAATCATTTCACCCAGGAGTGCAGTTGCATCCTGGATTCTGCCTGATTTACAGAAACCATTGATCAACATATTATAAGTCACAGAGTTCGCTAAAAACCCTCCTACCATTGCCTTATGCAGCTCCACAGCCTTGTTCATATTTCCTTCCTTGGTAAGCCAGTCAAGAAAACAACCATAAGTCATCTCAGTAGGTAGGAAGCTTTTAACCAGCATTTCCTTACAAAGCAGCTCTGCCTTGTCTACAAACCCAGCCTTACACAATCCATTTATTAGCACAGTGTACGTTACAACATTAGGGATGCAACCTTCTGTGATCATCTTATTCCAGAAACCAAATGCCTCTGTGAGGTTTCCTTGTTTGCAATATCTATCAATTACAGTAGTATAGATTACATTCTCAGGCCTCGGGCCTCGATTGAGCATCTCCTTCAATATACAAAGTAATTTTATCTTATCATGGTGTTTTAGAACTCCATAAATAAGTATACTATAGAAAATTAGATCCATTTCAATTTCTCTTTCCACCATCTCCTTACAGACATTATAGACTTCATTTAGTCTACCTTCTTTACAGTATCCATGCATAGGTGTACTAAAACAAATCTCATTGAGTCTGCAATTTTCACGGTGAAGATCATCCATGAAGTCTTTGGCTTCGGAGACTCTACCTGTCAGGCAGAGTCCACTTATAAGGGGCCTATTAAGTATATGTATCTGAAACAATAACTCCGCATCACTCGAAACTCAGATCTGAGGGTACACGCTCTGTATTTGAATTTTGGGGCGTGACAAGGTATCTTTACTAGACTACTAAATTAACGACTAAGATGGTTTGATACCCTTGATTTTTGGGCTTCAAATCATCAACATTGTGGCCCACTTTATTAATAAAAATTCTAAGCACATTAGACATACAGTCGATAAAGAAAGGCTTGTTAACAAGCCTCTTAATCAATAAGGCCAAAACGTTTAGTTCAATCTCTTTGTTTCAATGATCACATCATAAACTTCAAAAGTAAATTAAACTTAAAAGCAAACACAATAAGAGTGGAGAATTCCTACTCCTTTTTGCAGTTGTAGAAATCCACCAAATAGGGTGAAAAAGGGTAGACATTCCCCGAGTGTAGTCCATTGTACTGTGGTTTTGAAACCCATACCTCCTCCAACTTCATGCTGTCCCCCATTCCAAGGAAGACAACCTCAAGATCCGGATGAAAAGCCAGCACACTGAATCCTCTATGATAATAATGTTGAGAGGCTGCACCAGTTTCAACATCGATTCTGTCATCGGCTAACACACTGAGGTACTTCATATGCAACCAAAACAGCAAGTGGCCGCCCTCACGAATCTCATAAAGATCGCAAAAGCCCTTGTATAGAGCTGAAGAACAAATGGCTTGAGGATGTTTCTCCACTAAGCACTCAATCTTAGTCTTATGCCTCAAGGCCCATTTTCGATCGTCATAATCCTCAAGAATACAGATTTGCAATTGTACACCATCATGGTTCGCATAATAGAGGGGTCCTCCAAACACGCCTAGGCATCTTTGTCTGCATCAAGGTGGGCCCCACAGTCAGGGATCAACTGAAGCGGATCCAGTACCCAGGATTTTGTGACACCGGCGCAAGATAGCAAGCTAACCGAGTTGATTAACCTTATATATTCTTCCCTCCATTTTTTTTTTAAATTTAAAAAACCCAAACTTCCAAAAATCCAGCTCCAAGATTCAAGAACCTTCAATTCTCATTTTCTGCTTTCTCCCTCCTCTGCTATTCATCCATACCTTCACCTTACCACCATTTTCATCTCCAGATTCGCCTCCCTTTCCATTAGTTTCTGTATTTTCAATAAGCAATCCAAAATCCATTTGGGTTGAATTGAAATGGAGGCTCCTCTTACAGACGACTACGAAGTTATTCATCTTTTCACATTCC
This sequence comes from Magnolia officinalis, assembly GCA_021015155.1. Classification (NCBI taxonomy): domain Eukaryota; kingdom Viridiplantae; phylum Streptophyta; class Magnoliopsida; order Magnoliales; family Magnoliaceae; genus Magnolia; species Magnolia officinalis. The sequence continues at coordinate 85,586,513 of JAJHSJ010000006.1, read as the reverse complement.
CTTCTGGGCAGCCATTCTACAGATGCTACCCATGCGGTGTGCCCATCGTTTCAGCTGAGGATGTTTCTCGCGGGGTATTTCTTCAGTCCAACCCAGCGTTTCCATTTCTTTCATTGTTGTTTATTTTACTTATGATCTTTGATTATTTAATTCTTGAATCTTTATTGATTTTATTTTTTATTTTTTTTTCGATTGGGTTTTGATAGCTTTGAATCTTTTATATGAAAACAATCAAAATCAAGAATCATGCTCATTGTGGAAATTGTTGGATCTTTCTTCTTTATATGAAACCAATCAAAATCAAGAGTCATGCTCATTGTGGGAATAGTTAATCGTTGGATCTCTCTCTCTCTCTCTCTCTCTCTCTCTCTCTCTCTCTCTCTCTCCCTTCTATTTTTTTTTGTTAAAGAGGATATATTTTTTTTCTTCTATTATCACAACAGAGATGTTCTTTGTTGTCGGAAGATCCCTTCCTTTTCAGTTTTCTTCTATTATCATAACCGAGCCTGGAACACAAAGCACAAAATCTCTTCACCTGAGCAGGATAGTATAAATTGCATGTAATGCACTGGAGGAACTTCACCTGCATTGTATGCTTTTAGCATATTTGCTTGATTATCATAGTAAAGTGTGATTGTCAGCATGGGATTGCTCCATAGTGGTCCATCTACCAATACATTTTTAATCCACTCAGCTTCCTCTCTCGCAAATTTGAAGCATCACGTTTGCTCTCTTCCCTTAGAGCTAGCACTTGCTATTCCTTTTCTTTTGACATCTTTAAGGTTGGACTGGGAACCCATTTGGGGTCTGGATTGACTCCCCATGTTAGGCTTAGCCCCTTGAGGGTAAGTCTTGACACTTGTATCCTGAGAGTCATAACGCCTACCAACTGGTGCTTTGAGATAGTGTTCGATGTCTTACACCACTTGGTACATGTGCTCCAATGTGCCAACGTCACAAGAATAAAGTTCTCGTTGGATCTCAAATTGGAGGCTCATCCTGAATCTGGGCAATGTAATCATCGGGTCCTCGTCAATGTCACATCACATCATGTACTCCTCAAACCTAGCAATGTAATCTGGCACACTCATGGATCCCTGACACAAGGCCTGCCACTAGTCTATGAGCATCTGGCAATAAGAAAGAGGGAGATACTTTTCTTTAAGGACTTATTTTATCTCGACCCAATGAGCAATTGTGGGTTCTCCTCTCCTTTCAATTTTATGCTCCATGTTGGTCCAAAAAAGTTTGGCCTGACCCACCAACTTCATCTTGACAAATCTCACTCGACGGACATCAAACACATCATACCACTCAAAATAGTTATCCATGTCTGCCAACCAATCAAGGAATGCTTTGGGGTTCAAGCGACCATCAAAACTGGGAGCCTCAACTTTGACACCCTTCATAACCTGGGCATCTAGATCATGACGGTCATAAGGTTCCTCACATGGAGGTGGCACTTGTGCTTGACCATGGCCAACGCCTTGGCCACGACCACGCACTAGCCTATCAACTTGATCTCTAGCCTGAGATTGAATTTCTTCCCCAGTGTCGGGATTTGCCTATAAGAAGGCCTCAAGTTTATTGACACGCACATTATTTGCGGTTAATTGAGTGGCAGTGGTTCTATTATGCGCTTCAATAGTCGTCGGACGGTTATTGATAGCATTAAGGGCCTCGATAATCTGCACTAGATTCATTATGGGTTGTAGGCCAAAACCATGTCCCGAGCGAGTGGGCATACACAAGGAAACTCTAAAAGGAAACACTAGGTCCTAGGACAATGTTATAACAATGATAAAACTAACCTAGAGATCACGTTGGACAACCTAGAGATCATGTTGGACACACTAACCAGAAAATTTAGCAAGTCGTTGTCTTCAAATCTTATGTTGAAAATTCAGTAGGGCAGTAATCCGAGGGTGCCAAATTGAAAATTCAGCAACGGTGTAATCTGAAAATTCAGCAATGTGACAACTTGAAATTACTATGTTGAAATTTCAGCAATGGTACAAGTGGAGATGCAAACTGAAAATTCAGCAATATGATCCTATATGCAATGAATGCTCTATTAACCCTAGATGTGACTCTAACCTAAATGCAAAACAAAATTCCTATGCTAAACGTATGGTCTCTGATACCAAATTTGATGTAGGACCGATACATGAACCAAATATGATGTGAGATCAAGTATCAAAATTAAGGTAATTAACAAAAAACATAAAACTTGTCATTATCATCACAAATACCAAGAAAACCAAAAGAATATCATGCATAATCGTAGCCTAGGTTACCAAACATCGTTGTACAAGATCATTAAATAAAGAAAACTAGGATCTCATGGATGTAGGGACATCCAATTAGCATAGGGAAAAGTCTGTTTCAAAGTAGGAGATCTAATACTACCTAAGGTAAAATTAGGGTTAGGGAAATTGGAGAGAACTAGGAATTAGGGTTTATGGAATTAAATTGGGAGAAGGGGTTAAAGGATTTAGGTGTTAAGATATGGGAATTAAGGTTTTGGATAGAAGGGGTGTAAGGATTTTAGGTGAATTGAAGAATGGGAGAAGTTAGGATTTGAGAGTTTGGGAAAATAGGAAAGTTGGGGATTTCTAGGTTTAGGTTAGGGTTTAGAAAAAGGAAGACGAGTGTTTTGCTTCAAAGGTGATGAGAAACCAAATGGGACAAAGGGATGTCCGTACGGCCAACCCGAGAGGTCATGCGTGTGGCCGTACAGTCACACGTATGGCTAGATTTGTAGGGTTTTAGAGTTTTTTTTAGAGTTTGGCTTGTAAATGGATATGGGTAATGGGGAGAAGAAAGGTGAAGGTTTGGGATGGGAAGATCGAAGAATTTCAAACGAAATACCTTGATTGAGGATGAATGGATGAGGATGCAGGGATAAATGGAAACCTCACACTTCCGTTAATGAATATCAGCATCACACCAACCTCTCTTCCGAATCACATGGAAGATATCTTTAAGTCGCATGAAGATAGAAGGAGAAGAAAAGCAAGGGAGCTTTCTCTTCTTCTTATTTTCTCAAAATCTAATGCCATTAGGGCTTCATACACCCATCTTTCTCTTTTATAGTCTCATAAATGACCTTTTACAAAAAGACGCTCTCAGATAAGATTCTTAATATAGAGACGTTTAATAAATTAAAAGTTATTCCTAACTCCCTAACTCAATATAAATATAAGGTATATTAAAAATAACGAAGCATGTAAACAATCTAAAGAACTAAACTATTTCATGGCCCATAGGGGTCCACAATCAAGATGTCCAATGATGATGATCCAACGGTCCAATCATCGTGTCCATCCAATCCAACGGTCCAATGTGTCCATCAAAGCACCTATATGTAGCCCATGTGCATCTCCCTAGTGTGGGGTCTTCTATATGACCGCACATGCACATAGGGTCTTCATCACAATCACGGGTACTGGCTTAGCCACAGGGAAATTGGTGTGGCCCGCTTCCTTCTCTGATACGTATGCAAAGGTATAGGTGAAATGATGTCCTCATCAAAAGTCCTTATAGGTCTTATTTGTTTTACTTCTCCTTGGTTTAAAAGTTTCAAGGTTAGAGTGATCATTTCTTCTTTTTTATTAATGACATCAACTCTCACTATTTCTAAATTTCAAATGAAGGGGGAAAAATGTGCTCAAAGGATTCAGGACTAGCAGTGATTTTGTTGAAGAAAAATAGGCAGAATTATAAAGTATTCATTTTGAATATGGATTTATGAGAACAAATTTTGGGCTTCAAATCATCAACATACATATGCAAAGGTGTCTTTTACTAGACTACTAAATTAATGACTAAATTAATGACTAAGATGGTTTGATACCCTTGATTTTTGGGCTTCAAATCATCAACATTGTGGCCCACTTTATTAAAAATTCCAAGCACATTAGACATACAGTCAATAAAGAAAGACTTGTTAACAAGCCTCTTAATCAATAAGGCCAAAATGTTCAGTTCAATCTCTTTGTTTCAATGATCATATCATAAACTTCAAAAGAAAAATAAACTTAAAATCAAACACAATAAGACTGGAAAATTCCTACTCCTTTTTGCAGTTGTAGAAATCCACCGAACAGGGTGAGAAAGGGTAGACATTCCCTGAGTTTAATTCATTGTACTGTGGTTTTGAAACCCATACCTCCTCCAGCTTCATGCTGTTGAGATGATAGGAAAGCACTGTGTCCCCCATTCCAAGGAAGACAACCTCAAGATCTGGATGAAAAGCCAACACACTGAATTCACTATCATAACAATCTTGAGAGAGTTTATCAGTTTCATCAATGATTATGCCGTCTAACGCACTGACGTACTTCATATGAAACCAAAATGGCAATTGGCCGCCCTCAGGAATCTCAAAAAAATCACAGAATACCTTGTATTTATCTGAAGAACAAATGGCTTGAGGATGTTTCTCCACTAAGCAATCAATCTTAGTCTTATGCTTCAAGGCCCATTTTCGCTCGTCATAATCCTCAAGAATCCAGATTTGCAATTGTATACAATCATGGTTCGCGTAATAGAGGTGTCCTCCAAACACGCCTAGGCATCTGCTTTCTCTGCCGTCGGTTGGCATGGGCACCGGCAACGGAATCAACCGGAAACACTCTCCATCAACATCAAATCCCACAATGGAATCGCCTTCAGATAGCATGTGGAGGGTACGATTAAACAAAACTGCCATCGGCCCCGCCGATCGGTGCCAATGTCGAGTGACTAGTTCTTGTGGCACCTTAGATTGGATCCACATACCCGTTTTCGATGAGAAAATATCGACACCGCTAAATAAACCCGAACAAATAAGAGTGTAGTGAGGAGAGATAGTAGGATCGAATGCTAGCCTGTGGGTCGTGTGGGGACGTTCCTTGTCGGGTGCCGGAAGTTCTGCCCATTTCTTTGTAGCTGGGTTTATTACATAGTAAACGGGTGTACTATGCATATATTGGCCATGGAGGCCAAGTAGTAGGCCATTGCAACAATCGACGGTGTAGAAATCACGACGGCGTGGAAAGAAACTAAGATCACTGATGTCAATCGGAAAATTATTGTAAGTTGGATGAGTTTTGTCAATGAGAAATGTGTATTGAACTTTCTCTACTGGAAAAGTGAAATAGCTGAGATAGCGATCGCTGAAAATGAGGCCGGACATTGGTGTGGGTAGAATTCCTTGAAGAGAAGGATCAGAGATTAAAGACTGCCATGCTTTGGAGACGCACTTGAATCGGAGGACAGATTTTAAGGGCAATCGAGAAAGGATATTGATCAACACATCATCTGTCAGGTAAGCGATGTTGACACCCAGATCCATAGCTCAACTTGCAGACTGAGTGGAGATACCTCGTTTCAACACTTAGGTCTTGGTATCGATGAGTGTGTGTACTGACATGGGTGTGTGTACTGACATGTACTAACAACCTAACCCAAAAAAAAAAAAGGTAAGCGATGTTGATGTTACCACCAATGGACGGTTCTATGAATCTTTGTAAAAAGAGCCATTAGACGTTACACCAATCTGCAATCTGCTGCTCGCAATAATTCCATGGAGATGAAGATATATGGAGAAACAACCTCCTTTTTTTTCGATTGACCGTAAAACCAGGAAACGGATTGGCTACTCCCCGCCACCAGCGAATGAGTGATGGTGGTGCTCTGTGAGCCCCACAATGATGTATGTGTTTCATCCATGCCGTCAATCTATTTTTCTAGAACGATTTATGTTATGATAACAAAAATGATTTATATAACAATCTCAAATTGACCACATTACAGGAAACAGTGTTAAATAAACGTTGAATAAACGTCTACCATTAAAAACTTTTCGGGGGCATACAAGCAAGCTTATATTTGTATAACCTAATCAACAGATTGGATGTCAAATAAACGGTACAGTGGGCCTTAGGAGAATTTTAACGGTGGATATCCAATCACTATTGTTTTCCTGTGGTGTGGTCCACATGAGATTTAAATCCCTCTCATCTTTGGTATCTAGCCGAAAATGATCCGTAAAAATGGATTAACTGAATGGATGAAACATATACATCATGGTGGGCCCACAGAGCACCGATCATCAGCCACAGGGATGGTGTCATGCGAATAGCCAATCCGTTTCCGCTCAACCATCTCTATTAGGACTCTCTGTCTCTCGTGCTGTTGCAGGATTTCCTCCGCGGATTGGTTAGTCTCCTAGCGAGAGCAGAAGACAGGCCGCCCTTACCGCCGAGTTACGGTCAGGCCTACATTGGTGTATGTATATTATATATAGATTAAATTATTAGGTAGACCCTACCCTTGATGTATGTATTATATATAGATTAAATTATTAGGCAGACCCTACCCTTGATGTATGTATTAAGCGGTGGTGATTGACTTTTAATGAGCAACAAAAGTATTAGATCAAACTGATATTTATTTTTTCCCTTCATCCAGGATTATGTGAAATTACCAACAGATTGGATGGTAAATAAACACTACTTAAATATTAAGGAACACCCTAATGAGTTTTTAATGGTAGGACGGTCAATCACCACTGTTTCTTATAGTATGGTCCACATGATAATTAGATCTGATCTATTCTTGGGATAATTCCCTAAAATTATTTTAAAAAACAAATGAATGGTATGAATATATGATACATACATCAAGGTAGGCCCTAAAGTAAACCACATTAAGAGCCGCAAGGCATTGAGTGAGGCCGGGGTCTCACCTTATCCCCTCTCCACAGCAACCTAGCCAGAGACGGATTGTCAGGCGCTCTGGGCCACAACATCACGTATGTGTTTTATCCATGCCGTCCATCCATTGCGACAATGACATATCATTTAAATTCATGATCAAACAAAAGAGCTCAAGTGGACCACACCACATAATACAGTGGGGATTGAAACGCCTACAGTGGAAAAGTTATTGGGTAGTATCAAGCTGATATTTACGTTTCCCTTCATCCAAGTTTACTACCTAGGTTGGATGTCAAAAAAATATTACATTAGGTGCTAGTAAGGTTTCAACAGTGGGCGTGGTTATCACAAATACTTATTATTGCAGTGTGGTCCACTTGAACCTTCCACGTGAAGATCGTGTGCAATAATGTTGGGTAGGCTCATGTGTTAGAAATTCATTCCATCCGTCCGTTTTGTTAGCTGATTTTAGAACGTGAGACCAAAAATGAAGTGGATACAAAACTGAGATGGGTCACACGAGAGATAAAATTGGGGAAATAAATTATCACAGTTGAAACCTTACTGGACTCTGCCTTGATGTTTATATGCTATCCAAACAGTTTATAAGGTCATTCCAAATGGGATGAAGTGAAAGCCCAAAAAATACAGCCTAATATAGAACTTTTATGGCCATGAAATTGCTTCAATGGTGTTCACTGAATGGCCACTATTTCCTCTGGTGTGGCCCACTTGAGTGATGGATACACCTCTTTTTTAATCCCATATGCTAAAATGAGCTCTCAAAACGGATGGACTGGGTGGATTTCACACAAACATAGTGGTGGACCCCACCATCATCCTTGCGTAAGAACTTTGGGCGTCGTTTTAGACACATGATCATTAAAATTAGACGGACAGCATGGATACACACATACCCTATGGTGGGTTCCACATAACCTCTGCAAATACCGTCCATTTCTAGAAAGGTAGTAGACTCGTAGTGGCCTAGTGGGGGTAAGAAGCGGATTGCGCACGGAGTAACTCAGTACCCAAAGCGTACTGAGTAAACTATGTTGGACCCACCATGAAATATTTATTTTATCCACTCCGCCCATCCATTTTATAATTTAATTTTAGTGTACGGTAATAAAAATAAAGTATATAAAAAGCTCAAATGAGCCACACCACAGGAAACGGTGTGAATTGAACATCTACCGTTGAAAAATTCTTTGGGTTGACGGAAGTTTTAGATCAAGCTGATATTTGTGTTTTCCCTTCATACATGTCCTTTTGATATTATGAACAAGTCGGATGACAAATAAACGTCACAGTGGCCCTGAGAAGGTTTCAACGGTGGAAATCATTATTCCCACTGTTTCCCACTTGAGTTTTGGATATGTTTCAATTTTGGGCTGAACTGATAAAATGAGATAGAAAATAGGATGGACAGCGTGGTAAACAACATGAGTTCACGTTGGGCCCAACATAATTTACTCAGATAAAAGTTAACTCAGTACGCAAACCGACATCTAGTAGGGTAGTACCCAATCCACGCTCCTCTCAATAGTAGGATTCTACGATCCGGTGGATCCGGACACCAAGGTCGACGGATCGGTAACTGTAGGACACACCATGGCTGTAGGGGGCACGGGCCTAGAAATAAAGAAGATCCAAATCTCAAGTGGACCACATCACAAAAAGCAATGGTAATTGAATGATTGAATGCCTATCATTAAAAACTTTTTGGGCCCCACTGTAATGTTCTTTTTTTTGTTAGCTTGTTAGTACTATCAGTTGACACTTCAATGTTAGCCACCCCAACTAGGGATCGATACAAGGCCTCAGTGTTGAAACTGAGGTATCTTTCACTCAATGAACCACAACCTCTTCTTAAGGTCGCACATACCTGGATAAAGAAAACACAAATATAAGTTTAATCTTAAACTTTTGTAACCCGCTTTAAGTTTTTAAAAGTGGGTGTTCAATCACCACCCCGTAGTGTGGTCCACTTGAAATTTGGATTTGCTTCAGTTTGGGCTCATGCACTAAAATGAGCTGAACGGATGGACGGCAAGGATATAAATCACATACAACTGGATGGCCGAGATCGGTGGTCCACATTAATGTATTGTGTTATACCCATTCCGTTAATATGTATCTTCAGCCAATTTAGCAGCGACCCAAACGTGAGGCCGATCCCAGGAAATGGTGGGGATTAAACACCCACTGTTAAAAACTTCAACGAAAGTGATATTCATGTTTGCCCTTCATCAGATCAGCGTTTATCTCATGTTTGGACCATCGCTTAAAATGAGCTTGCAAAGAAGATGAATGACGCATATGTAATATAGGGCTGTCGTTTGGGTTGGCGCATTGGATTTGTGCTGGAGTATTATGCCTGAGAGCCGGAAGCCCCTTTCTAACCTGTACGAAGCTTGGACAATTCTCCAAAAGCTCATGAGCCTAGTGTAGCACTCCGTCTATCTCTACTCTCCAGCCATCCAATCTAAACTATGAGTGCAATGGAAAGCAGCGGCGGCTTGCAATATGTTCCCTATTTCTCTCCTTTCGGCTTTATTCTTTGCAATTTTTTTATTAAGTTGCAAACCAGATTAAAATAATTCTGGCACCCTAGAGCTTAGGTGTTTTGTGCAACTGCATATAGCATGTTTAGGAAATGATTATGGTTCACCTGGCCTCCTTTTTAGGGCTCTCAATGGAGCGGGTCATATTCGAGATCTAATTCGCTTTGAACCCATATAATATGGAGTTGGATTTTAAAATAGATCTAATTAATTAAATGGACCAGATTCGAGTTCATAAAAATAAATTAGAATCATATTTGGGTCAAATACGGATCTAATGGTGAGATCTGATCGGATCCCCACTATTGCATGCTTTAAGCCGTCAACCATTTCTACTTCTACAATAATGAATTTCGTGTGGCTATTTGACTTCTACTCTTCAGGCTTCAATACTGATTTAAATTGCACCATTTTGTTGCTAAGTTAAATATCTTATCTTATCTATTTTTTAGATTTTTAATGTGGGGATTCGAATCAAATCCAGCTTGAATTCGATGGTTATATAGATTTTTGGATCAAAAATGAATCTAGCTATTTATAAGTGAATCGGATATGAACCTTTTGGATCGGAATCTGATTATAGATTTTCATATTTGAGCCGGATCGAACCAGGTCCAATCCAGATCCTACCCATTTAGTGCCCTACAGTCCTTTCTCTCGCCATGCCCTACACAAGCTTGGGCTGCGTTTGTCTGATTATGCTTAGTAATAGTTGTGCCTACTATTGACCCAACACCACATTTGGGGAGAATATGCATTAGATCCAACCCATACATCAGGTGTGCCATTACAATTTCATCATATATCCTTAAAAATCAGTCCAATCCAAGACCTAGGTATGCCTAAAAGCTATAGAATTCATATGGTGTGATGCACTAAATCTTAGATTTTTCAGGGAATTCATTCATCCCAGTGCATCGCGTCAGATGCCTGGATTGGATGGCATATGCATACCAAGGAAGAGCCCACATACGATTTAGACCATTTTAAGGGGACTTCCCTTCTCAACCACAGGAAAACAGTGGAGAATGACACCGACGGTTGAAACCTTCTAAACAATTCATAAGGTCACACAAACATGCATGAATGAAGGGGAATAACAAATATCAACTTGATTCAAAACTTTTATAGCTCTAAGAAGTTTTCGATGGTAGACATTCAATTCCCATTGTTTCATGTGGTATGGTCCACTTAAGTTTTAGATATGCTTTAATTTTGAACTAGTGCCCTAAAAGGAGCTGAAAAATATCACATTGGGCTTAGTAGAATTTACTTACTAAACTATAGTGTGCTAGTTACTTATTAGACTTGCATGCTACCCTATGGTGATGGACTCCATCATGGAAAGAGCATGTGAGGTCCACTATAATGTATGTGTTTTATCGACGCCATTTATTCATTTTTAAAAAAATCTTTTTTTAAATGAGGTAGATCTAAAGCTTAAGTAGGCCCACCACAGGAAACAATAAAGATTGAATCCTTAGAGTAGAAAACTTATTAGATGCCACATAAGTTTTTTGAACAAAGTGATATTTGTGTTTTTCCATTCCTTATGAACCAGTTGGATGGAAAATAAACATCACAATGGACCCTGGGAAGTTTTCAACAATCGCACTAATATCATCACTACTTATGGTGTGGCCCACTTGAACCTTGGATTTGCCTCCTTTTTTATCGCATGCCTTAAAATGATACATTAAAATGGACAGAATGTGTGGATAAAACACGTACATCGCGGTATGCCATACGAAACACGTTATATCCAGCCAGTGGGTGCCACCTTGATTGTAGGGTCACCTTGATGAATGCGTCACATATCCATGTTGTCCATCTATTTCTTTAGCAATAGTTTATTATTTATTTAAAAAGCAGATAAAATCTCGGGTGGACCACACCATAGAAAACAATGGTGATTAAATAGCTAACCACCTGCTATAACAAACGAATAGTTGAAAGTCAACCTTCTTTTGTCCACATTACTCAAGTAATCAATATCTACATAACCTACCAACTTATTCTTTGACTTTTCAACGTCAAGACGTAATTCACTGCATCTAGTATATACTGAAGTAACCATTTCACTATCTCTCAATGTTGTTTGCCAAGTTTAGTCATATATCTGCTCATAATATCCATTGCGTGTGAAATATATGATCCGTAGATACCATGAAATACATCAAACTATCAATGACGCTCGAATATGGCACACGAGACATCACTTGTTTTTTTTCATCTATAGTATGACATTGTTTACAAAAAAGTCTAAAGTGAGCAGCATGAGGTGTGCTAACCGATTTTGCCTTGTCCACACTAAACTTAACCAATACCTTCTCAAGGTATTCTGCTTGTGATAACCGCAGCATATTCCTTTATCTATTTATGTGAATGTGTATACCAAGAATTTTCTTTACGACCCTCAAATCTTTCATTTTAAATGTCTATAACAACTAAGTCTTTAACATATCGATCTCAAACATTATATGGTGGACGATAAGCATGTCATATGCATATAATAATAGTACAATAAACTATCCATTATTCAGTTTCTTGTAATAGATGCAATAATCATACTCACTCCTAGTAAATTGATGACCAACCATGAAAGTTTATGCCATGTCTGCTTCTCAATCATTGTCTTTCACACATTGAATGTGCCGAATACATCGAATTTATTTTCCAGTAAACAAACCTATACTTTTCTGGAGTAATCATTTATAAATGAGATAAAAAATGATGACCCCCGTGTCGAAATAATGGGCGACGCGTCCCATACATCTTAATGCACTTAACTCAAGCATTCATGTATATATACGCTTTCCGATCTTAAAAGTTAGTTGAGATTGTTTACCATGTATACAATGTTCACACATACGAAAATCAACACTTCTAAAAACATGAATCAAACTACGATCATAAAAGTACATTCATACCGTGCTCACTCATGTAGCCCAGGTGTACATGCCACAAATGTGCTGATGTGCATTCTACTATAAACATTGCGCTTCACCCGATACGGTATTTCTGATCAACTTGTAAAGATTGCTATTTTGTTGCGCTTTTCATCACTACGAGTGTCCCCTTCAAAATTTTAGGGACCCAATCAAAACCAATAAATTTGCACCCAAGTGCCTCTAATGCCCTAGGAAATATTAAATTCTTCATGAGCTCATGAATGTATCTCACATCTGTCGGAATATGCTCTACCCCATCAAACATCATGATGCGTATTAAACCGACTCTAACAACCTTATAGGCAATATCATTGCCCATAAACACATGTCCACCGTCGCACTTACTGTAACCGATGAACCAATTCCACTAAAAAGTTATGTGGTATGAGGCCCCCCATATTTGAGACATCCAAATTTAGATACGGTGAGAACATCACCATCATCTACTTCCTCTTTGGATTCCACCATGTTGGCTTCTTTTGACATGTTATTAGATTTTTCTTTCTTGATCCTTAGGATTTCGACAATCATTCTTCATGTGTCCTATTAAGCCACAATTCCAACACTTCATTTTGACATTCCTTTTCGATTTGGATTTAGATCAAGAATTCATTTTCTCCCCGTTATGAATTCCTTCCCCTGACAACCAGTGCATCTGCAGAGGTACTCTTGCCACTCTCTTTCATTCCCAACTTCTCATGAAGGATTAAGATAATAATTTTAACATCGATGGTATCCCTACCGTGAATCAGAGTGTCCACGAGATTCTCATAAGACTGCAAAAGCAAAATCAACATATCCTCATCTCCGATATTAACATTTGCATTCGTCAGTTTATATATCAATTCACTGAACGTGCTCATGTGTTCATTGACGAGAGTCCACTTCGAATCTTCCACAACCCTAACTTTTTTTTTCTTTAAAACCCTTTGGAACATCTTCCCAAACCCTTGTTATGCTTCTATCTTAATTACTATCGTAGCCGGAATAGGAAACAAATCACACATTTACATAGTTTCGTGTGTACTGTTGATCCCAAGGTCGATTGATCGATTGACATTGATCGAACACCCTTCTATTACTTGAGCAAACCAAAGCTTGAGCAATCAAACTAGTCCAAACTATCTAGAGAGTAAATAAGAATCATTTGGTGGCATCTTGAATACCAAATACTTCAAATCACGGTCAATGCGGAGGTGAATAATTATATAGTGCAACTTGAAAGGAAAATAATTTTTTTTTTTTTTAAACACACGCACACACACACCCACACACTCACACCGTAGTGGGATTTCACCACCATGGGTACTTGAACCCTTGACCTAATGTTGAAACTCCTGAGAGTCTACCACCGGAGCAAAAGTAAGAACCCTTGAAAGTAAAATAGTTAACCTTTGTTTATTCTTTAGTACAAACAACACATTAGGGTATAAAAATATAAGTTATTTACATGACTCATTAATATATGCATTTTGTTTAACTTTAATGGTCTCTTAATAATTCTCAAGTATTTTAGAAATATTTTTATTCAAATTTAGCTAAAAGTTGAAGAATAGTTTATTTTTATTTTGGGTAAGATGTCTACAATGCTAGGACATATATTGAACTTTTTTTAATCTCATTTTTTACCATCCTAATTTTTCATGTGATTGTCCTACAAACCCTCACACATCACACCCATGCCTCTAAGGGCGTGTTTGGATTCACAACCCAGGTGGTGTTGCACTGTGTTTAGAGGTCAGTTGTACGTTATGCAGCGTTTGAATTCGAATTAAAACCGGTCGTGGACGAGGGACCTGAGTACGCCCCCGGACCAGTTTTCGGCTTCCATGCGTAATCTCATGTCAGAATACAGCGCATCGAAAAATGCAGTGCAGTCATTGCACTGCACCGCCCTGCGGCGTGAAAGACAAGCCTCATTACATTTCGGGTCTGCGGACCATAGGCACATGTACTCCATCGGGCGCATATCATCCCTCCCGCATCCATTCCCTTCTTCCTCACTGATCTCGTTGGTTGAGAATATCATAGCAAATCTTCAAGATCCTCGTCATGGATACTCATTTGTCGTCCTCTTTGATGCGTGTTGTTGTTATGTGCTCGTTTAAGGACCGTTTGATCGGAGAGTCCCTGTGAAATTTCCCTGATTCCGTCCCAGTTCCAACTTCTACACCGATCATCTCACATAAGGACAGTGGTATCCAGGTATTGAGCGAAGGTAAATATAATGCCCTATGCATGTAATGAAATGTCATTTTTTTTTTATGGAGGAGAGGATTAACAAATGCCGTCTAATGGACCTTATCACTTGCATGTTTGTCTTCCTCATCTCCCTGTTCACCGCGAGATGATCCCAAGACATGCAGTCGCATCTCTATAGGTGTTAGCCCAATATCTTCTCGCCCTCTATGATGCGGGCAGGTGATGCAGTACATTCGCAATATCTTTTTACAGCCTACTGTACCACCGGGACATTACTACGATCTGGGAGAAAATCCCATAGATGGATACACTTCAAGATACTTGTGATATGACTTATGCATGTCAATTTGACTTGTGTTTATGATCTTCTTCGGCAGTCAGAACGATATCTGTCATAAATATATAAGAAATTTTTTTTCACCAGATGAAGAAACAACTTCCGTTTGTCTATGAAATATTGTTGGGGTTTCCCCTAAATCGCAGGTGCTGAAGGACAGTGGAGGTAATATTTTAATCTCAACGCCAATGAGATTTGTCTAAGATCATCACTGTTCTTCATATTACCTCTACTGTTGGACAGTGGAGGTACTATTCCAAACTCTACGCGGGGTGTGTGTTTGTAATATATTCATGTAATTTCAAGTGAATACTCATATCATGCTCTGCTGTTTGAATCCAGTATGCTATGCTTGTTTAAAATATTGTGTTTCTGATGTTAACTTTCCTTCTATCTCTTATGATATCGTGGACGATATAAATACCCTCTTTTGATTATTGAACTTATAGACATTTTATATCGGTAAGCACGGTAGTTTTAAATCCTACCACAGTAGCAAAATATCATATTCTACATTGACATGGAAATCTAATGTTCAGTTACTGTATGACTGTGATTTGTTGAGGTGAGACTACAAATACATAACCTGTAAGAAATTCTCTTATACTGCTGCTATGAAACATCACCCAGGTACTAATTTTATCAGACATTTTTTGGGATACTGATATGTTCATATAAACTACTTCAGTATCTTCAATGATGCTTTGACAATATCAGTTCACACATTATTTTTGACAGGAAATTATGAAGAAATATTATATTGTCTTTGTGGGAAGAGTTCCGGGTTTTTATGAGAAATGGAAGGATACGAGCGCAGGTAGATCGATATTCAGGTTGTAGACATCAGTCGTACAAATCGTTCGAGGAGGCCGCAACAGCTTGGTTGAACTTTGAGGTATGTCATATACTTTCTAATTTTGGATAGGCGACGCATCATTGGTTTCTTTATCCTGACGTATTTCTTATAGCAGAAATCACTCATTTTATTGGTCAACACGTCATTTGTATTTTCTCTTACTTTTTTGTAACTATAATCATTTGTATTTGGTCGGCCGCGTAGATTATTTGTTCTTTTCTTATAATTTGTTCTAACTGAAATCACTCATTAGATCAAACAACAGATTATTTTCACATATGTCATAAAATTTTGTTAAAATTTATTGTAGGCCACAAGGCATAATTGTCATAATGAGGGACATTCCATGAGATGCCAGAATGAATCGTCACCGACTCATGCTCCTTCTATAGACGAAGATCGGTTTGATGGTGTCACGCCCCAAACTCGGAAACCGGGCTCACAAAATTCCCGATCGTCGAATCCGGCGCCGACAGCCTCCGTAGTACCCCATTCTCGGATTCCGATACTCACATACCAGATTCCGATCCTGGGATCCTACAAGGAGGATTTTCAGTATGATTTTTTTTTTGTAATGGAGCATAACCACAAGTATAACCAAGTCACAAACAACAACACCACATATCCACTATAACAAAAACTTTTAAGTATAATGCGGGAAGGGAAATACAATATAGTCAAAAGGCTCCAAAATGATCTGATCCACACTCCTGCCTCAGCGCTGCTACTGTCCAACGCTACCTGCACGCAACGGTCGTGCATAAGCTTACAAAAGCTTAGAGGGTGGTGTAAGTGTGTGTACAAGGCAAACGCCAAGTGTACAATATCAGAGTAATGCGGAAATATGCGGTAAGTCCATGAATACAACCAGATCTATGTAATGTAAGGCATGAATGATATCGGCCATACCAAGGCCATGCGATGCGAAACATGAATGCAATCGGCCATACCGACGCAATGCAAGGCCTACGTAGCCGAATGCCATATGCGAGATGCAATACAAGCATGTCAGTCCTCATCATGTACACATATCAGTACAGTTCCTCTCTGGATATCACCGGGGTCTAATACACCTCACACTGACTGCCTACTCCCTAGCTGCACAGTCAAGCAAGTGGAATAAACCACACTATTCGCCTGACCAGTAGTCTGCCAATACCTACCCGGCTCGTCGATAGCGGACACATTTGCGAGCTGGTCAAACTCAACCTAGCTTATAGCCCCCTCACTCAGGCGGATAAGGCCACACCCCCTTCCAACCGACCACGGCACAGTGGGAGACGCGGCCTACTGGTATTCGGCACTCGGGCGCTCGTGTATCCACTCGGTCTAGACGTTGGAGCATCTCCTAGTACCAAAAAGGTTCTGGGACTTTCACCCAAGGACATCCTAAGTACCCACGGTGTTAGAACAAAGTATTTTCGGTATCCGATACGGCCATCCACGATGTGTCTGTGGAGCCACGGCCCTGATGTCGCTAGGGCGTGCAGTGATCAAGTCACACATATGCGAGATGCATGATTCACACCGTACAATCATGCAACAATCTCACGCGTACCACGCGATCATGTGGGGCACTCCGTCTCATAAGGAGTCCCATAAATGTCTCAGCCCAACGGCTTATTCCTCATATCAAGCATACAAATTATGCGTATGGGTATGAATCATGGAGCTATACTAAGCATGTTATAAAGTGGTGAACTATCAACAAATGTGGGCCTACTAATGGGCCCTAGGGAGAGTTATAATGCGGACATTTAACCAACATTATTCTTACAACGTGGACGTCAAACCAACATTTCTCCCAAGGCATAACCTGTCATCAAACATTATTGCACACACTATGGAGGAATCCCTCATTGCAATGGACCCTAAGGACATCCTGTTGGGCCTCGACCCATGGGCCTTATATTAATCAAATGGGCCGCATCATATGGGCTTTTTGTAAATCAAGTGGGCCACATCAAAGGGGCTTTATGTACATTGCAATGGGCCATATCCCACGGGCCTTTGAATACATCACAATGGGCCTTGTAACATGGGCCACAATTATATTTAATGGGCCTAAACACACGGCTATATATACATCAAGGAGGGCCTCAAAAATGGCCATAAATACACATCCAGGTGGGCCTAATCACATGGGCCTTACATGTATACCAAGGTGGGCCACACCAAAATACAAGTGGTAATGATGATTTCCACTATTAAAATCCCTAAGGCCCACCAACAAATATATATATATATATTATATAATATATACAATATAACATATACACACACACACACACACACACACACACACCACACGCACGCACGCACACAGCACACACGCAGTACACCCACACATGCAACCCCACCGTCCCCTGGACGGTGGGGATAAAACAACAATAAATCACAGTGGGCTCCCACCGTCCGCCTGGACGGTGGGATTTAAACACATACATCACTGTGGGCTCTAGGTGGGGCCCACCATGTTGCTTATATGCCATCCAATCCATCCATAAGGTCACACGTGGGGACGGTGGGGATAAAACAAATAAATCACAGTGGGCTCCCACCGTCCGCCTGGACGGTGGGATTTAAACACATATATCACTGTGGGCTCTAGGTGGGGCCCACCATGTTGCTTATATGCCATCCAATCCATCCATAAGGTCACACGTGCCTTGACAAAGGGGAGAAACAAATTTCAGCTTGATCTGAAACTTCTGTGGACCCCAAATGGGTTTACAAATTTCAGCTTGATCTGAAACTTCTGTGGACCCCAAATGGGTTTCAATGGTAGAGTTCAATTCACACTGTTTCTGGTGATGTGGGCCACCCGAGCGTTGGATCTGACTGATTTTTGGAGGGGACCCACCTCAGGGGGTGGTCCACCTCATGGACGGTGTGGATTTCAAATAAACATCAAGGTGGGGCCCACGGCTGGAGCAGTGGGTCCCTGCCCGTTTCACGCCTGCCAGCGCACGTAGGTGCGCTGCCTGCGCCTCTGGCGCTGTCAGTGGCAGCAGCGCTGCTACCCTTTTTTTTTAATTTTTTTTTTTTGAAAATCACATTTTATGTGGTTTTTCCGGTGTAGGGCCCGCATCGGTTAAATCCGCCTCAGCCATTGGTCCCCATGGCTCATAACAAGGATAACAAGCCCAATATTGGGTATTTTTCAATGTACAGAAAGATCAGGGAAGTTTTCAACGGTGAAAATTTCTATTTCCAAAGGTATGGTCCGCCTGAGAGTCAGATTAACATCATTTTTCGGCTCAATGCCTACAATGAGGTGGGAAAGGGGATGGACGGCTTGGATTGAATACATTCATCAAGGTGGGTCCTATACAAGCGACCCACTTCCAATGCCTAAAAAAAGGCTGACATTTGTAGTTTGTTTTAAACGTCCAGAGAGTCCCTGGACTCTCTTCCCTTTGTTTTTTTTTTTTTGTTTAGGCGTGCAATGCACT
The DNA here is from genome assembly GCA_021015155.1 of Magnolia officinalis. Classification (NCBI taxonomy): domain Eukaryota; kingdom Viridiplantae; phylum Streptophyta; class Magnoliopsida; order Magnoliales; family Magnoliaceae; genus Magnolia; species Magnolia officinalis. The sequence goes on along the minus strand of JAJHSJ010000006.1, from coordinate 85,567,441 downwards.
TAAGGTGGGCCACCACATGGTGAGGTGGTGTGGTTACAATACATATGTAAAGTGGGCCCCACCTTTAGATGACTTGGATAAAATACATGATTCATGGTGGGGTCCATCCGGGTGGGCCACAAGGCCATATCATCTCATGCACACACAAAAAGAAAGAAAGAAAGAGGGAGAGAGAGAAAGATAAACGTGTGGTAGAGGGGCCCCGCCACTATGGGCCCTCCGTTACATGATCTACAACATACATTAAGTGGGTCCCATTTCATATGGGCCCACCGATCAAAATCAACGGTGGAGATCCTTTCTCCACCGAAATGGATGGTCTAAATGGCCATGTTATGCAAAGAAAGTAAACATCATGATGGGGTCCATGGAGAATGGCCCCATCATGAATTGATCTTGAAATCAAAGTGGACCATTGGCCACATTTAGGGTCCAAAATGAGATCCATACCATTGATCGGTAGGCCTCACTTGGCCCATCATCAAAACAAGAAATTTACACCTATAGAAGCACCCACCGTCCGATCTTCTTGGTTCGTTGGAAAGCCGACCTCCTTGTGCTTTACATTGATGGTGGGAGATGAAGATTCAAGGGCTAGGATGGAAGATTTTGGGATGGAAAGTGGGCCACACTACTCACTTCTCTTTTCTCTCCTTGGAAAAAATGTGGACGTGTGAGGCTTATGGGTTGCTTGGAATTTGAATTTTGTGAAAGAGAGAGGGATGGTTGTAAGGGAGAGAGAGTGATGTGAGGTGATGAATGTGGTACTTGACTAGGTATGGGTGTGTAAGAGAGAGGGTGAGAAAGAGTTGACTTTGGAGAGAGAAAGCATGAGTTGCTTGTACTTGACATTGAAGTGATTGATTGATTGATGTGACATTGTGTAGAGATTCTCTTGGGATCGAGAAAGCGCGGCGTTTCTTCGAAATAACCGCTGACTCACATCTTCTAGTCAGGGTATCGGATCGGTGCGTGAGTCGCGGCGTTAGAACCGCGGCGACGGTGCGGTCGCAATGATATAAGTCTCGGATTAAACCGACATGAATTTACAGGATACGGTTCAGGGTCGATTGCAACGTTGATTATAGGTCGCAGGTTGCCGAAATTTGACGATAAGGATCGCGAAAGTTGACGGAACAGTACGGACTAGGATACGGGTCTTACAGATGGCCATTGTTTCTCCGACGCTGCCGTTACGGATGTGAGAGGAGATGTCGATTCGTCGGATCATTGTTTCCCTATATTTCAAGTTATGATAGGGGGGGCTGATAGTATATGTGGTGGTCAAATGGATTTTTTCATATCTCATCTCGATTGAAGGAGTGTTTAAAACGTAATAGGCCTACCGCTGGAAGCAATTTCCGTGATTGAAGGAGATGTCTATCACTGCTTGACAGCTCTAGAACTGTTATTATGTTTTGGACCTTTCTTTGGTTATTTTGTAAGACTGTTGCATGAAACACTGTTTAAAATTTTGATTATTGTAGGTGTTTATTTCCCCAGCAGAAATGCACGCTGCAGTGTGTGGACCCCACCACATACATTACTTCTTTAAATGTACAATTACTGCGGGTCTTGGTCAACATCATGGTATAATTAGAGGTGGTCCACACCTCTGATATCCACATTTGAAAACCTTCTGTAAGGATTATAAATCAAAGGTAGACCACAGTACAGAACTGATGGCTGCTGGATATCACGCATATGTTAGTTTTCCTTGGGTTAGAAATGGCGGGTGCACCATGCCACGTGAGATCGTTCAAGGTTGCAATCCCTACACGCATATAATGGTGGGTCCCAAATACAGCGTGGACCTCACATGGACAAACATGCGGTGTGTGTGTGTGTGTATTGTATTCCGCAATTACACATCTTAGGCCCGATGAGGACTCTGTTCCCAAACGGCGACAATGAATTCTGCAATTAATACGTATATGAATTCAAGTAAAAAACAAACAGTGTGATAGTTCATGACATTCAAGACGTACACTATGCTACCGTGACAGGTATTCCGTGTTTGTGCACTTTTACAATATAAAATAATACTATACATGAATCCAAACAGGCCCTAAATAAATGCATGAAACACAAGTACCATGTGACCACGGTCTATATTTACGGGCTTCACATGCACGATTGTGTGTTATTGAGTTACCGCAAGTCGCATGGAGTTCACATACTCTTAGCAAACTCTGTTGGCCCACCATGAATGTATGTGGTTTATCCACACTGTTCATCTGTTTTTGCAGCTCATTTTAGGGATTGAGCCCAAAATTGAAGCATATCCAAAGCTCAAGTGAACCACATTGTAGGAAACAATGATAATAATGATTTCCACCATTGAAACCTTCCTTGGGTCGACATTGATATTTATTTGTCATCCAACCTACTTATAAGATCAAACATGAATGAAAGGAAAACACAAATATCAGCCTGATCCAAAACTTAAATGGCCCTTGGGAAATTTTCAATTGGTAGACTATTCAATTCACACTAATTTTCAGGGTGTGGTTCACTTGAACTCCCAATACCCTTAGGCAGAACAAAGCTAAGTGAACTGCACTTTTTTTTTTTTTTTTCCTTTCGGTTAGCTCGTTAGTACACCTTCTACTGTAAGTTCACACTTCACTGTTAGCCAGCTCAAGTGAACTACACTTTTTGTTTTTTTTCTTTTCCGTTAGCTCGCTAGTACACTTTTTGTTTTTTTTTTTAATTTTCCGTTAGCTCGCTAGTACACCTACTGTCAGTTCACACTTCAGTGTTAGCCACCCCCACCGGGGAATCGATACCAAAACTTCAGTATTGAAACGAGGTATATCTTTCACTTAGTCTAACACCTGAGCTATGGATCTGGGTGTAAGTTAACTACACTACATGAGAGGTGGTTGATATTTATTTGTCATCATAAATTGCAGCTTGATCTAAAACTTCTATGGCCCAATGGGTTTTTCAACGGCAGGTGTTCAATCCCCTTCGTGCGGTATGGCTCACTTGAGCCTTCGATCTTACTTATTTTTGGGCTTGTCGTTGTCAAAAACAGGACCGTCCGTCTTTGACTGGTCCCTGGAGTAGTACCCAATCGGCGTTCATGACAAGGTAGAGCCTGAAGAACCGAAATCTACTAGAGCCGTCTATGACGCGACACGTGAAAGGGTGATGATACATCAGATCCACCCATATACTGGAACTAGAACCATGAGAGGATTACATCCATTCATTTTTTTCACAAGTCATTCCACTGCATTTTTTACCGTTAACTATTTTTGCTTGTCCACCGTCTAATTAATGGCCACAGATCAGATGGATACAATTTTCTCGTATGAGTTATTTTTTTGAACATAAACCATCTGTGCTAGAGCTCTACATATCTACGGACCTGATTTGCACGTGGCCTGCTACGTGTCCAGTGGAGAGATGGCTCTAACATATTACGGTTCTTACGGTGAAACCAGATAATCTCCCACAGGAAAAAGCCACGTCAAAGTCCACCTCATCGATCCGGAGGCACCAAAACTATCCACTCAACGCTCACCACGTTTCAAAAAGTACGGAAGTTCCCAAAACCACTATTCGAGCCTTCAATCGTCTGCAGACCGTGGATTACTTTTCCCGCCGAACCGAAAAGAACGCGAAAGATCAACGCCACGTCAACAATCCGTGACTCTTCCCTTTATCCAATCAAAATAAACTCGAATCCCCTATAAATAAAGAAACCTAAAATCCTTTTTCTCTCATCTTCCACAGAAATATCCAATCTCTTCCCTTCTTCACACCGCTTTTTATTTACGAACCTGCCCTTCTGCAATTCCATGGCGCCCAAGGCAGAGAAAAAACCCGCGGAGAAGAAGCCGGCCTCTGAGAAGCCAGCAGAGGAGAAAAAGGCCGAAAAAGCTCCTGCTGAGAAGAAGCCCAAGGCCGAGAAGCGACTTCCGAAAGAAGGTGGTGGGGCGAGCGGAGACAAGAAGAAGAAGAAGCGTTCGAAGAAGAACGCAGAAACCTACAAGATCTACATCTTCAAGGTCTTGAAGCAGGTTCATCCCGACATTGGCATCTCCAGCAAGGCCATGGGCATCATGAACAGCTTCATCAACGACATCTTCGAGAAGCTGGCCCAGGAGTCTTCCAGGCTGGCTCGCTACAACAAAAAGCCCACCGTCACGTCGCGGGAGATCCAGACGTCCGTTCGTCTCGTCTTGCCTGGGGAGCTTGCCAAGCATGCCGTGTCGGAGGGCACCAAGGCCGTTACGAAATTCACCAGCTCTTGAACATGGGGTTTTGGGTTTTTCTTTTTGGTGTGTTGGTTTTTGATGGCAGGATTGTAATTTCTTGGGTTTAATGGGTAGTTCTATAGTTAGAACTGGGGTTACGCTGTTGTATTCTGCCTGGATGTGTTAATACAGACCGTTCGTTTTGAAATGGACATGCTTTATTTCAGTATCTGCTTTTGATTTGTCTGAGTTGTTGAGTGTGATGTGCCAGAATTTTTTTTAGATGACATCTTTGTCTAATGCGATTGTCGATCAATGCTCTTCATCTGCGGGCGTGGCTCACCTGTTGGCTGCTGCGAGTCTATATTTTGAAACTTCCGCAAAATACCATATGCTGATCCTGGCGGGCATACTCGGTTTCTGGTTCGTGACCACCTCATGATACTGATGGTGAGGCGAAGGAGATGGTAAGGCGAAGACTGAGAATGTGATGACTTGGTTTGGCTAGTGACCCTAACACTGTCTAGCCAGCTGATGTCAAAGCTCTGTGGGCCCCACCACGATGTATATGTTTTATCCATGCCGTCCATCCAGTTTGCCAGCTAATTTTAGAGGAAGATGCGAGGTAGAAACAGAGCTTAAGTAGACCACACCACAGGAAACAGTGGGGAGAATGATTTCCACCGTTGAAATATACCTAGGGTCCACAGTAATGTTTATTTATCATCTAAACCTTTTATAAGGTCACATAGACCTAGATTAAGGAATTCATCCAAAACTTTTGTGGCCCACGAGAGTTTTTAAGGAGAGATTACCACTTTTTTCGTGTATTATAGTCCACCTAGGATTTGTATTTCATTTTTTCCATCATGCGATAAAATGAGCTTTCAATACGGATGGACGGTGTGGATGTAGTTACAAACATCACAGTGGGCCCCACGCCAGGGGTCCACGATCCGGGGTCTCACCTAATCCTTCAACGCACGCACTCACACCGGTTGTATTTCACCAAAGAACGCCCTCGAACCCATGACAACGTCACGAAACTCATGTGAAGCTACCATGAGGCATGAGTAAGGACCGGAGCTGAGTTCACTTGCTACTGTGTGATGATACATCCGCATCCATACAAACTGTACACGTGGCATATGATTAGTTCAACTCCACAAGTTTCTCTTGCTGAGAAATGATCCACTGATCTTAGACACATTAATCCTAGTTGCATCAGCACACTTGGACGGTCCGATCAATTGATCTGAACTGTCCGTTAAATAAAGAACACATTTCATGGGTCACCATTTAAAAATCGCAACAATCGGATGACCCAATTCTATTTAATTTGCTATTTTTTTTTTATTTTTTTATAGTCGTCAGTCTTTCAAACCAAGGATGGAAAGGTTAGTGTTTCCTAACAACAGTGATTCTTTTGAATGATAAGTAGTCCATGATGGACCCTAACGATAAGACCGATCAGACTGTTGATCGGGCCTATTTTTGTATAAAAGATTTTGACCGTCCATATAAGAGGTCAGTGATCAGATGATTAAGATTGTCATAGCAGTGTTTTTATTTTGATTGGTATCCTACGAATGGGTGTTGGACGGAAGGGACAGTACAGATGGACCGGCAAGATGGTCTAAACCTATAAATCATGCTCTGAGAGCATGGGATCATTTCTCACTTATTTTAACTTGCAGTCAGGGCTGTCAATGGGCCGGACTCGGGCTGGGGAAAATTAAAAAAATTAAATACTCCCCGCCCGAACGGTTCAAAATCCAGCGCCAACCGCAGGTCCCGCCCGTTGACGGCCCCCCTACTAGCGAACCACATGGGGAAACGGATTGGCTACTCCCCCTGACATCAGCCCCGGGGCTGGTGGTCGGTGCTCTGTGGGCCCCACCATGATGTATGTGTTTCATCCATTCTGTTCATATATTTTTAAAGATCATTTTATGGCTTGATCCCAAAAATGAGAGATACATAAACCTCAGGTGGACCACACCACATGAAAACAATATCCATCATTAATATCCTCCTAAGGTCCACTGTATTGTTTATTTGGCATCAAATCTGTTGATTAGGTCATACAGGCCCAGATGAAAGAAATAAACAAAAATCAGCTTGATCCAAAACTTTTATGCCCCCAAAATGTTTTTAATGATCGACGCTCATTGAACACTGTTTCCTGTAATGTGGTCCAATTGAGATTGGTATATATCTCATTTTTGGTCTCATACATTCAAATATATGGAGGGCATGGATGAAACACATACATCATGGTGGCCCCACAGAGCACGGACCACCAGCCATTGGCTGGTGTCAGGGAGAGTAGCCAATCCGTTTCCACCACATGGTCACGATGCCTCTTCGCAATTGACGCAGATGGGGTGGTCAGCCAAACAGCACCTGTCACGCCCCAAACTCGGAAACCGGGCTCACGAAATTCCCGATCGCCGAATCCGGCGCCGACAGCCTCCGTAATACCCCATTCTCGGATCCCAACGCCCATACGCCAGATTTCCGATCCTGGGATCTTACAAGGAGGATTTTTCAGTATGATTTTTTTTTTTTTTTTTGTAATGGAGCATAACCACAAGCGTAACCAAGTCATAAAACAACATTAACACATATCCACTATATCAAAAACTTTTAAGTACAATGCGGGAAGGGAAATACAGTATAGTCAAAAGGCTCCAAAATGATCTGATGCGCGCTCCTGCCTCAGCGCTGCTGCTGTCCAACGCTACCTGCACGCAACGGTCGTGCATAAGCTTACAAAAGCTTAGAGGGTGGTGTAAGTGTGTGCGTATGGCAAACACCAAGTGTACAGTATCAGAGTAATGCGGAAGTATGTGACAAGTCCATGAATGTTATCAATTGAACCAGAGCCATGTAATGCAAGGTATGAATGCGATCGGCCATACCAAGGCCATGCGATGTGAGGCCTATGTAGCCAATGTCATATGCGAGATGCAAATCAAGCATGCCAGTACTCCATAAGTATACATATCAGTACAGTTCCTCTCAGGATATCACCGGGGTCCAATACACCTCACACTGACTGCCTCCTCCCTAGCTGCACAGTCAAGCGAGTGGAAGAGACCACACTATCCGCCTGACCAGTAGTCTGTCAATACCTACCCGGCTCGTCGATAGCGGACACATTCGCGAGCTGGTCAAACTCAGCCTAGCGTATAGCCCCCTCACTCAGGCGGATAAGGCCACACCCCCTTCCAACCGACCACGACACAGTGGGAGACGCGGCCTACTGGTATTCGGCACTCGGGCGCTCGTGTATCCACTCGGTCTAGACGTTGGAGCACCTCCTGGTACCAAAAAGGTTCTGGGATTTTCACCCAAGGACATCCTAAGTGCCCACAGTGCTAGAACAAAGTATTTCCGGTATCCGATACGGCCATCCATGATGTGCCTGTGGGACCACGGCCCTGATGTCGCTAGGGCGTGCAGTGATCAAGTCACACATATGCGAGATGCATGAATCACACCGTCAAATCATGCATCAATCCATGCGCGTACAATGCGATAATGTGGGGCACTCCGCCTCATAAGGAGTCCCCTAAGTGGTCTGCCCAATGGCGTATGTTATGCTCAGTCACTACTCATATCAAGCATACATATGATGCGTATGGGTATGAATCATGGAGTTATACTAAGCATGTTATAAAGTGGTGAACTATCAACAAATGTGGGCCTACTAATGGGCCCTAGGGAGAGTTATAATGCGGACATTAAACCAACATTATTCTACAATGTGGACGTCAAACCAACATTGCTCCCAAGGCATAGCCCGCTATAAGACATCATTACACAAACCATGAGGAAATCATACATTGCAATGGACCCTAAGGACCTCTCGTTGGGCCTCGACCTATGGGCCTTGGATACATCAAGTGGGCCGCATCATATGGGCCTTATATAAATCAAGTGGGCCACATTAATGGGCCTTAGGTATATTGCAATGGGCCATATCCCATGGGCCTTTGAAACATCACAATGGGCCTCGTAACATGTGCCACAAATACATTGAATGAGCCTAAACACATGAGCCATGTATACATCAAGGTGGGCCTCAACAACGGGCCACAAATACATCCAGATGGGCCTAATCACATGGGCCTTGCATGTATACCAAGGTGGGCCTCAACAATGGCCATGAATACACATCCAGGTGGGCCTCACGGATGGGCCTCACCACATATCAAGGTAGGGGTCCACTTGAACTATAGATCTATCTCATTTTATGTTTTATTTATTTATTGATTTATTTATTTATTTTTATTTTTATTTTTATTATTATTATTTTTTTTTTTCGAATGGTGGATACTTTGGATGCAACACATGCATCATGGTGGGGCCCATAGAGGCCCTCCATCAAATATATATATATAATTTATATACAGTAAATATATTCAATATTATATATAATATAATATATATATATATATATATATATATCCACACACATTCACACATACACGTGCGCACACACATGCACACACATGCATACACACGTGTACACCCACACGTATGTACACACACGTGCAGCAGGGAGGGTCCCACCGTCCGCCTGACGGTGGCTAGAACACGTACATTTAAGGTGGGTTCCACCGTCCGCTGACGGTGTAAATGAAACAAATGTATCACTTGTGGGTCACGTGGGGCTCACTGTAATGTTTATCTTTCATCCAAACCGTTCATCAGGTCACACAGACCCGAAAGGAGGGGAAAAACAAATTTCCAGCTTGATCCAAAACTTCTGTGGACCCGAAAAGAGTTTCAATGGAAAACGTTCATTCCCACTGTTTCCTATGATGTGGGCCACCCGAGCATTGGATCTGACTGATTTTTGGAAGAGGCCCACTTCATGCAGTGGCCCACCAAATGGGCGGAGTGGATAAAATAAATACATCATGGTGGGGCCCATGGCCAGGGCCGTGGATGCCCGTCCGTGAAACGCAGCAGCAGCAGCTGCTGCTGCTGTGTCAGTGGCAGCAGCGGCTGCCTTATTTTTTTTATTTTTTTATTTGTTTTGAAAATCCCTTATCCCTGGGGTTTTTCACATGTGGGGCCCCCATTAGTGGAATCCGCCTCAACCATTGGTCCCCCTGGCTCATAACAAGGCCATCAAGCCCAATATTGGGTATATTTTGACGTCTAGAAAAGTTAAAGTACTTTTAAATGGTAGCGATTGATCTTTGCTAGGCTAGGGCCCACCCGTTTCTCGGACCAGTCTCATTTTTTTGCTCAACGGCTAAAATGAGTTGGGGAAAGGGATGGACGGCTTGGATTGAATACATACATCAAGGTGGGGCCTACACCAACGGCTCACCCAAATAGCCTAGAAACAAGGCTTATCTTTGTGGTTTCCTTTCCAGCAACGTACAGACGCTGGACGTTTTTTTTTTTTTTTTTTCTTTTGGCTTTAAGGTGGGCCTTGTTTAGGTGGGCCACCACTTAGAGGATGGGTGGGTCAACACATATAAGGTAGGCCGCACTTATAACGGGCTTAGATAAAACCATGCCTCATGGTGGGGTCCATCCAAGGGGGCCACACAATCACACCAACATCACATGAATGGAGAATAAAAGGAAAGAGAGGGAGAGAGAGAAAGAGAAAGTGGGACACACGTGGGATGGAGGACCCCGATACTATGGGCCCTTCCTTGCATTCCATCATACATAAAAAGTAATCAAAGTGGGCCATTGGCCACATCATAGGGTCCCAAGTGAGATCCATACCATTGATCGGTAGGTCTCACTTGGCCCACCTAAGAAAGCATGAAAACTACCCTATCAAAGCACCCACCGTTCGATCTTCTCGGTCCGTTGGAACGCCGGTCTCCTAGTGCTTCTCTTTGACGGTGGAGATGGGAAATAGATGGCTAGGATGAAGGGTTTTTGAGAGAGGAAAGGTGGGCTACACAACTCTTTTTTTTTTTGCACTTGGGAAAAGGCTTGGACGTGTGGGCTCTCTCTTGCTTGGAAATGGTGTGAGAAATGAGAAGGAGAGAGAGAGAGAGTTGTAAGAGAGATGTGAGTGAGTGATGTGAGGTGAGTGATGGATGTGAGTGATGGGTGAAGGGATGGATTGGTTGACTTTTGGCGGTTGCTTTACTTGTGGAAAAAGAAAGCATGGGTGCTTTGTACTTGACATGAAGTGATGGATTGATTGATGTGATTGATTGATTGATGGGATGGGTCGTAGAGATTCCCTTGGGATTTGTAACGCGCGGTGTTTTCTTCGAACTATACGCCGGCCCGCATCTTCCTGTCAGGGTATGGCCTTGGTGCGAGAGTCGCGGTGTCGGAACCGCGGCGACGGTGCGGTCGTAATGGTACAGGTCTCGGATTAAACCGACTCGAATCTAAAGGATGTGACTTACGATCGATCGCAACGTCGATTATACGTCGCAGGTTGCCGAGTTTGACGGTAAGGATCGCGGCAGTTGACGGAACAGTACGGACCAGGACACGGGTCTTACAGCACCCAGCTCGGTGGTGGCGTTTTATCTATGCTGTTAATCTATTTTGCGAGCTCCATTTAGGTCATGAGCCTAAAAATGAAGTAGATCAAAAGTTAAGTGCACCGCATCACAGGAAACACATACATCACAGTGGGCCCCACAGGGCTAATCGTGTTGGGATCACTGAAACAGATTTTGGCTACTCCCCCTGCCACCAGCCTGGTGGCTGATGGTCGGTGTTATGTGAGCCCCCACGATGTATGTGTTTCATCCAATCCGTTCATCCATTTTTACAGATTATTTTAGGGTTTGGTTTCAAATGATATAAATCTCAGGTGGACCACACCACAGGAAAACAATAGTGATTGAATATCCACCATTAAAATCCTCCTAAGGCCCAATATACTGTTTATTTGACATCCAATATGTTTATTACGTCATACATGCCCAGATGAAGGGAAAAAAACAAATATCAGCTTGATCCAAAACTTTTATGGCCCCCAAAAGGTTTTTAATGGTTGACGCTCATTCAACGCTCTTTCTTATAATGTGGTCCAATTGAGAATGGTATATTCCTCATTTTTGGTATATAGAAAAATATATGGACGGAATGGATGAAACACATACATCATTTTAGGGCCCACAGAGCACCGACCACCAGCCTAGCCAATCCATCTCCGGGATCACCACCCAATCGGACGAGAAATGCCTGTGTCCCAGGGCCACATGAAGTTTCTGTGGTCGTAAGCCATGTGGTTGCCAGCAACCCTCCACTGTAGGCTAGACAAATCTCGCACCACGTGATGATCCAGCCCGTCCATCTAGCAGTACGTGTGAGATCTATCACTCATCAGAGGTCTCATTATAGACACCAACTGGACTTGAAACCAGCGATCCAGAAAGCAGTTGCTAGCTCACCTGGGAATGAGAGATGATGATTTAAGGATCAGTGAGATTCTTTCTACATTGACCATATACTAACAAGAGCTTCTAGATGAACGGTCTGGATCAGCATGTTGTGGAGCCTTTTAGAACATGAGTGACTGAAATGTTGTAGGGGCATCCACACGTTGATCTCGCGCCGCTATGCTTGACCCCTTCCCTTCCGTCTCACATCGGGCGCATTTTCGTCTTCCACCCTCACTTTTCAGAGAGAGAGAGAGAGAGAGATGGGCAGTTTTCTGGGGAGGAAAATGGCGGGAATTCGCTGCTTCTTTGTTGGGCTCACATCTTTGAAGCGGCTGATTCTCTTGAGAAATTTTAGCTCTCAGCTCTTTGTTAGCAGTAACTTCTCTTCCCTTCTCAGCACCTCATTTTTTTTTTTTTTTTCTTTTTTTTTTTTTTTAAATTATCTTCTTTGCTGTTGAATCGGATTCACTACATAGATGAAATTGACTTGCTTGTGCATTTAACTTGTTTGAGGAATTGTACGATACACAGTAGTATGACATGTATAGCCATTTGTTTTTGGGTCCACCGTCAAGCCTCAAGGGGAAGGGTTTGGGTCATTGCACAGTCCTTAAATGACCGAATTTCATTTATTAAACAGAGCTGTCAATGGACAGGGCTGGCCTGTCAGGCATTCCGGCCTCACGGGCTTTGGGCCACGCTTAGGCTGGAGTATCAGGCACGAGGATCAGGCTCGGGCCTAAAATTCAAGTGTTTGGCAATACAAGTGATACCTGGAATTTACACAGTCGAAAATATTAGCGATACATTGGTGATATTGATATATTGACGATACTTGGTGATACATCGCCGATATTTGGAATTTCTGATACTACCAGTGTTATTGGTATCCCCGAGTTGGAGTTATAAGTAATATCGGGGATACTCGGAACAATGATCCAAACAAGCCCTAAGAAGTAAGAATCAATTCAATTTGAATAAGAATCAGTTCAATAAAAATGGATATAATCTCTCAAAATGAGGGAAAAAAAAGTATGAACTGAGAGATTAACTTTGGGTACGAGGATGGACTTAATAATCTATGACAGAGCCTAAACAAATTAGATATTAGAAATTAAAGTTACAACACACTAGAAGTTGAAGATTAGATGCTATCAATTATTCTAAACCTATGGGTAGATCAACCAGCTATTAAATTTGATTTTTTTTTTTTTTTTTTTTTTAAAAGAAACTAAAGCAATTGATTTAATAAAGATAAGAGTCCAAATCTCAACAATTAAAAGCAATTAGTTTTATCCTCAACTAGTTGGAATCTAAAATCTTAATAAGTTGCGAATTCAAGACTGGTCAACAACAAATTACAGTGGAAAGAATGTAATAAATAAATATATTAATTTCTAAAAGTGCAGCGTTGTATATCCAGGACTTTAACTAAAAAAATGAAAATGAATGAGTAGGTTTGATAACTTCTTTGAATGCGCCAAATCAGAGTTTTGCCGTTGCTTTTCGTTGATTCCCTGGGTCCTTTTGTGAGTGTCTCTACACATTGAAGCGGTGCCGATTGTCGGAAAGTTGGGAGATAAAAGTGGGTGGGCCATGGAGGCCCTATGCTAAGACTTGAATGGATGCTGGTGCATGGAGCATGAGAAGTGTAGATATAAGAAAATTGAGGAAACAGTGAAAATAAAGGGAGAATGAAGGTGATTTTGAGGCTTTATGTAGAAATTTCAGGGAAATCTGTTTGTAAATAAGAGAGGCGTTGGGGTTTTTATAGCCGAAAATGAGAGGAATTAAAGGAGGTTTGTGGAGAGATAGAAGCGAGGATTGAAGAATTTTTTAGAGATTTTTGAGTAGAAAATGGGATTTAGTGTATTTATGATTGGAGGATTGTTTTTGGTTGATAGAGGGGCTTTTAGGGATTTTGGGTGATTTTTATTGATTTTAAGGCTACGCTATATGAAAGGAGAAAACGGACAGAAAAGGAAGGAAAGAAAGAAGAGAGAGGGAGCACGTTGGATTGGAGACTTTACTCTTTTGTTTGTTTTTTCTTTCTTTCTTTATTTAAAATAGGTATTTACAATTGCTCGTGTTGGTTGTTGCATGAATAAGTAACAAAAAGTGGGGGAAAAAAAGAGAGTTCTAGTTTTGCAAAATGAGGGAATTGAATTTGGTTTTGATTTTGAAATACATTACTGGAACGGAATGTTTACTACTAGGTTGTCCCTTTTGGTTGCCCTGTGGGAAACCATGGGGTAACCAAGAATATAGGGGAAGACTAAGCGATAAAGAAAAAAAATGTGAGAAAAGGGTTGGATGGGAAAAGGAAAGAAAGAAAAGTGGCAACCTCCTAAAAAATGGGTCTTCATGTCGATACAACAAATATGTAGGTGAGAACAACTGTGGATTGTCTCATTCTATGGGTGCAATAACAGGTCACTATGGGACCTTTCTATGCTAATTTTGGGTCATTCTGGACCAAAAAGTAGTTAATGGTCCTACGTGACTATATGTCTGAGGCAATGTGGTAGTTTAGGGTCCTACCACACCATATATCTGAGGCCACTTGGTAGTTTAGACTCCTACCAGAACTTATATTTGAAGCAACATGGTAGTTTAGGGTCCTATTAGACCATATATCTAAGGCAATGTGATAGTCTAGTGTCCTACCTGGCTGCGTAAGGTATGTAAAAGGCATAAGTATGGCTAACACATACCATGAACTGTGAGAATCAAACATGAATGTTTAATGGAAAAGAAATTTTATATGTGCTCAAATATAGCATTATACATGATATAACTGCTATTCTTAATGTAGGCTTAGGGAATGATCACTGTGAGATGTAATTGATCGTCGCCTAGTACAGAATGAAACAATTCAACGCGGTGGAGCCTGTGAACTTATGCCTCAGTAACTTCATTTTTAAAATCAAAACCAAATTTCCTCATTTCAAGACTAGAATTTCATTTTTCACTTCTTTGTTACTTGTTGCTCTCTCTCTCTCTCTCTCTCTCTCTCTCTCTCTCTCTCTCTCTCTCTCTCTCTCTCCTCTCTGTGAATAGGAAATGACGAAACTCTGATCGGCACATCCTTTGAAGTTCTCAAACCTAGTCATTTATTTACCATTTTAAAGTTAAGATTTCGGCTATACGACTCTACTGTTTTAGAAATTAATATATTTATTTATTCCATTATTAAACTCTGCCTATTAGAAATTAATATGTTTATTTATTCCATTATTAAACTCTGCCTATGAGCCTCTCTCTCTCTCTCTCTCTCTCTCTCTCTCTCCCTCCCTCCCTCCCTCCTCTCTGCGAATAGGAAATGACGAAACTCTGATTCGGCACATCCTTGGAAGTTCTCAAACCTAGTCATTTATTTACCATTTTAAAGTTAAAATCTTGGCTATACGACTCTACTGTTTTAGAAATTAATATATTTATTTATTCCATTATTAAACTCTGCCTATGAGAGTTTTATGCTCTCATTGTTGGTTCCCAGCCTGAACTAAGGAGGTTTGTGTCAGGTTGGCGGTTGGCATTGAACTTATATGCCTTGTCTTTAATCATGAATCCGAACAATATGACATTCCAAACTCATGCTAAGGTGTTCCCTGCGAGTGATGTGGTTCAATTAATCTTGAATTCACAACTTATTCAAATTTTAGATTCCAATTGGTTGATGATAAAACTTTTAATCATTGAGATTTGGACTCATATCTTTATTAAATCGATTGCTTTACTAAATCATATTTAATTGCTGGTTTAACTACCATACATTTAAAACAATTGATTGCATCTACAACTTCAAGTCCGTTGTAACTTCAATTACCTAATTTGCTTAGGCTCTGTTGTAGATTAACAACTCGATCCTCATATCCAAAGTTAATCTCCGAGTTCATACCCTTTTTAATTGTTTTTTTATACTATTTATAGTAATACACTATGCTCTGTAGTTGATGTTCAAGACGACACTCACTCTGGCCTCTTGTCAAGGTATCCCTCTCCACCCTGAGACGGCATGGTGACTTTAAGTCTAGCTAGGTAGCCTTCCCCACACTGAGACAACATAGTGAGTTTCATTCTAGCCTTTTGTCTAGGTGGCCCTTTCCACTTTGAGATGGCATGGCGGCTTATACTTTGGTCCAAGTTGTGATTTACACAGGTCGCCCTCTCCAAGACTCGAACATTGGGCGTGGTGTTGGCTCTGAAACCAGTTGTAAGAACCTAACCAACATGACAAGAGCCCTACAACTGATAAAACGTGTCAAGCTAGGCTCTTAAACCACTAGGGCATTGTAATGCTAAAAGCCCATGGGCCGGGCCCGAGTTGTTTATGGTTTTCAAGGGCATTTTCATACGATCTTCATTCATATATGATGTAGTTCACATGCTTATGATTGGACTAGCCTAATTTTTGGCCATGATACATGTGGTCAGGCGCGTCTAATGAATAACCTGGATCTTGCTCATACTGGGATGAGTTGGGCATTATCATATCAGGTCGGGCTTGGGCCTAAGTTTTTCTCTGTGGGCTGGGCTTGGACAAACCTTTGGTCCAAGGCCAGCCTGTTGAAAGCCCTAGTGACAACATTAGATAAACGGAGAAAGATTGGTAGCTCACAAGAACTGTGGTCTTTGCCTTGGCATTGGTTGAAGGCATGAGACCCACTTGAAAAGTGTTAGGACGCTTGTGTGAGGAGAGATGGAGGAGGCGAATCACCATACACATGCTAATGTGGTCTACATGTATGAGATTTGGACAAATCATTAGGTGGATAGTACAGGATGAAAGCACATAGTGGTGTGGGATTAAGTAAGTCCGCATGTTGATGCTCAAACAATATATATGGGAGAGTGATGGTCCCTTGAGGAAAATGACGGAGAACAATGTGATAATCTGATGCAGGGGCATTTTCACACTAGGCTTGAGTGGGGTAGCCCGTGGGATGTGGGGACACACTCGGGGTGGGTGACTCATGTGATTTGGGGCCCACGAGGGAGGTCTCGTGTTCGAGACTCCTCACCGGAGGTGATTTATGCAGGGACATTTCACACCGGGCTCGAGTGGGGTAGCCGTGGGATGCGGGGACACATTCGGGGTGGGCGACCCATGTGATTTGGGGCCCACGAGCCCACGAGGGGGGTTCGGCCGAGGTCCTAACCCATGAGATGTAGGGCCTGGGCTATGACATAAAGAGATTAATTCGCCATACTCTAATAGTTCGAGCTTTTAGAGCAAGTGGTTACTTGTTCTGCATCATAATCTCAATGTGTTCTCTCCACTCATGAAGCACAGGATAATCTCGGTTGTTTTTGTGGAGGTATGTCATTGCTCACAAGTATGGGGATGGGGAGGAAAGGGGGTGGTTTCTGGGTTATCATCTAAAAATGGGGTTTCAAAAGTTTCAAAAGGCCATTAGTAAAATTGGAAGGGATTCTGATAAGGTGGGCCACTCAGTTCTGGCTAAATTAGGTGGCTGGTTGGAGGAAGGGATGCGATTTGTGGTGGGGAGAAGTGATAGGGTCTGCTTTTGTAAAGATGTATGGATTGGGATATGCCCTTGGCAAGTTCTTTTCCCACACTGTTCATTCTTGCTTTGAACAAGGAGGTGAAGTTGGTGGAATGCTGCATTTCTTTGGGAGGTTCTATAGTGTGGAATATAGCCCTTTGAAAAAACCTTAATGATGATGAAGCAAGAGATCTGCGTCACTTTTTGTGTACTCTCAATGTGGACAAGATCCCAGGTATGCATTTTGTGAAGAGCATTGAGCTCGTTTCTCATTGCTTGCTGTCAACGGGGATCCAAAGATGCTTCATGATATGATTGAGGCTCATGAAGCGAAGAGGCTGTTGTGAGAAAACAATGATAACATCGAAGATGTTTAGGTGCAGATCACATATGTGAGGTGCAGGCAGGTCACTAGTGGAGGCAACATCAGGGGAAGGAACAACAAAATGATTGAGAGCAAGAGATGGTCCAGGGTCTGCCTGAGGCAGATGAAGGTGGCGGCAAACTAGGATCAGGAGAAGCCTGCTGCAGTACAGATAAAGGACTGTTTGGTTTCAACAAAATCAGGAAAGTGGTCAACAAAAGGGCAAAGAACCTATGTCTAGAGGATGGAACTTAGGCCCTGTTTGGGCAACGGGATTAGAAGGGATTAGGTGGGATTGGATTCATCTGGTTCCGTGCCAATTCCACTCCATGTTTGGAAAAGCTTGGAATTAGATCGGATGGAATTGCATTGGGTCCTGTGCCAATTTCACTCAATGCTAGCAAGTTGTGTAGGTCCCACCCTGATGTGTGGGCTATATCCACACCGTCCACCCATTTTTTGAGATTATTTTAGAGCATGGGCTAAAAATCAGGTAATTCTAAAGCTCAAGTGGACCCACCACTGAAAGCAACGGGGATTGAATACTTACCGTTGAAAACTTCTTTGGGGCCACGTAAGTTTTGGATCTACCTCATTTTTCGGCCCATACCATAAAATGAGGTTACAAAACAAATGAACGGTTTAGATATAATACATGTGTGTTATTCTGGTAATTTCACATGATGGTGGATATATCCATTCAATGTACCACCGTATTACCAACAAAGCAGAGCATTAATCTAATCCCATGGAATCAGGGGACAATCCCTGCCATGGGTAACAATGATGTTTTTTTGAATACAATCCCACCTAATCCCTTCTAATCCCGTTGCCCAAACAGGGCCTTAGGGAGTAAAAGGGAATCTGTTCCTGGAGACAGATTCGAAGTAACTGAGCAATGGGGTCATAACCACGGAGCACATGACTTTTAGGGTAACTTGTCTGGCTCAACTTTAGGTAGTATAACATAGCAAGGAGAACAGGGAAAAAAGGGGTGGATGAGAGTAATCAAAGGAAGAAGAATAGAAATGCTCAAAGGAAGACATGCCACTAGTAACAGAATACAGAATGCAATTAATGAAATAAATAGAAGTGAGAAGCTTCTGGCCAAAAACCATCCAAAATAAAGGACAGGGGAAGGGTTTGAACAGCTAACATGATATGTTGATGTTTGCATTTTCGTGGTGAGCGTCGAGACCATTGCCTGCTGAATGCCCATGGCAAGAACTCAAACCCCATGTGTATGCCGTGTCAGGTTGAGATGTATGAGGACTTTTTTTAATCCTTTCACAACTGACAAAATTTGCATTTAGCTATATTTTGTTGAGATGTACAAGGACGTGAGAGGAGCTAAAATTCCATGTGAGACAAGTTGTCTTAGGATTTTGATGGATGTTTTCCACCGAATGATGTTTGCATTCATCTATATTTTGTTGAGATGTATGAGCACATGAGAGTTAAGCTACAATTCCGCGTGAAAGAAGTTGTCTAAAGGTTATTATTATTATTATTTTTTTAAATAAAAAATTATTATCAATATTCTCCACCAGAGTCGGCATGACATTTTTTAATATTTTTGGAAAACTGAGTTTTGATCATAGTGGAGAATTCTTAATAAATCTGATAAAACTTAAAGAGTGGGAATGTAACAGATCAAACCATGTAAACATGAAAAGTCATCTACAAATATCATATACTAATGCGCCCTGCTCATGGAGGGCACATGAGCTGGTCACCATATGCGAGGGTGACTGAGATCAATGGTGCTTGGTAAACAGTTGTACTACTCATAGAGGGTAATGAAAATTGTTCTTGCAATTAGTACACTTTACAAGTTCACTGTTGCCAACAAATCCTAATTTACCACGAGAAATGCAAACTCAGGCAAGGAAAAGAAAGATGACCTAATTGATTGTGCCATTATTGGATGTTGACAAGCAACAATCAGAGGAGAACCAAAGGATCAGGTGAGATGACTGATATATCTGGTGAAGTTGCTGCTGAATCGAAGTTCACTGGAAATGGCTGATGATGACACAGTGATGGGTTTTGGAGATTAACTCCAATCAGGTTGCAGATCTTGCCAAAGCTATGCTTGGGATGACTGCAGAAATTCACAATCTCGGCAATTGCACCGGATGGTTTTCTTCTGCTGTTGTGATCGGAGAGGATACCCGGGTCTCAGAAATCTAATACCAGCCTGGCTGTCACTGATACGAGTCCAACGAAGATATCTATGCGATCGGAAGAAAAGAGTTGATGGAAGGTTCGGTGCTGCTCGATCTTAGCCAGGTATGAGTTCAGGTACAGCGAGGGACCTAACTGTCTGAGAAGACGCAGCGTGGATGATGAGTTCAGATCTGGTTGCTAACAAGTTGGCATAAGGTGTGTTCTGGTTTGAGATGCATGGTATGGACCTTTCAATCTGAGACCTTGCCTTTTCTTCTAATGATCAGATTGCCGGATTATAGGAAGACAAATCACTAGTGATGAAGATGATGAAAATAGCTCCCTGTTGAAGATTGCTGGAAAAACAGATTGCCTGAACAGAGCAGGGGGATGCTGTTGATGGACGGAGGCAATTTGCAGAGGAGATGACAATGGGGAATGGAGAAGACAATCTCAACCAGTCGCTGATGTCAATGGGGAACAGTGGGATCAAGAATTATGCCAGAAAAAAAGGGTCGTCAGAAAGAAGCGCTGAAACCATGATACGAATGAGAGTTTTGTTGAAAACAGAGGATGCTGCATACAAATGAATGTCTCCCACACATATTTACTTCACATTCCACGTCAGAACAACTCAATATACTCACATGAAACAGTACATTTAGGCATATAGGCATATATACACCATCATACATTAACAGGGCTGGCCTAGGCCCATAAATCAGGCCAAATTACTCATAAGATGGGTCAAACTTGTATGAGAAAAATGGAAAGTTAGAAAGAAAACTATCAATGCACCATATTCAGTAGACGTGTGGCATCCCTGATGAGTGGTGCAGCCTGGATTTTTGGGCAGGGCAACATACACATGGAGTCCCACTAGGTACATGGCTCTGATCTCAAGCATGAATCACATTGGCATGTGTGCATGATTCAACTCTTCAATCTCTTCTCAGGCGATCTACTTTAGCATTTCCTCATTTTCTTAGTTCTTATTCTTTAATAATCTGTGAAAAAAGAATATTGTTTTGTTTAACCGAAGTGTTACAGTTGTTATTCATAAAAAGAATGCTGCTTGCATATGCACATCTGCAGTTTCCATTATATGAAGGTCCATGAATTATGGCAAGCAAGAGGATGAAAGCAGCTAAATTTCACATTGTGTTGTAGGATTATCATATTACACCACAGATGAAGAACTAACAAAGGCGTTTTCAAAATTCGGCAAAGTCACAGAAGGTATTTATTTGAAAGTCATCAGGTTTAAACAGTTGTGTATGGTTTTCCTCATAATTAGATGATTTTCTTTTCTTCTTCCTTTTGTTTTAGAATTTTCTTATTTATTGGTAGGTTTCATGAGCTTAAAAAGGTTTGCATACACTTTAACATGAACAAAAAAATTTCTTTGGTTCTTTTTTTACCGCCTGTTTTAAATCTATTTTAAAGGTGCATTTGGATGCTCAGTTGGACTAAATTGCAATTAATCAATTAAATATATAAACCAAAGTTGTGTTGGCTGCTTTAGTACACAGACAACCAGGCCCCTAATTGCAATTCCATGCTTTTCAAGTTGGAGTTAAGGGGGTGAGTCCCACTTGGGCATGGTGTGCAGTAATGGCCGTTATGGGGCTGTAAAGATAACGTTAGCAACTGTTACACGTTACGGGGTCATAACGGCTGTAATGGCCATTGTGGAAAAAATGCCCCATAATGGCCGTTACAGCCCCCGTAATGGCCCGTTGCATCCCTTGTAAAGGCTGTAACGGTCCCGTAGTGGTTCATTACAAGGCCGATACAGGTTTTTTGGGTTTTTTTTTTTTTTTTTACCATTAGGTGGCTGTAACAGCCATTACAGCTCGTATCGTAAAGGTAACGGTGGTGGCCGTTACGGCCGCCATTACTATTACGGAACACCTTGCACTCAGGTCATTTCCACTTTCTCCATGAATCTTCGCAATTCAATTCAGCCAAGCATCCAAACGTAGACTAAGCAAACAGTTTCCACTGAACAAAGTTGCTGCTAGTGTCTTGTAATTCTTTTGATATGATGATTTTGGTGGGCCAGAAAAATGGCTCACTATACTGTCTTGGGAAATATATCACTTGTATCATTTATTAGGGTGTTAATTCATCATAGTAGGTTCTGAAAATCAGTAGTTCTGTTCTTGCTGAGGTTTTAGCTTCTCAAAAGATTGGCAGTTTATTCTAAGATTTGACCTTTTTTGTTTAATATACAGCCAGGCTAGTTAGGGATTGGAGAACCCAAAGGCCGAAGGGATTTGGTTTTGTAACATACGAATCTGAAGTGGAAGCCCAAAAGGCTCTGAAGGCTATGGATGGCAGGGTATCTCTTTCTCCCTATTTCTTGTTGTTGATTTTGTAAACTAAAAGGGGTTTCTCTTTAGCAACGTATGGAATGTGAGACCATCTTGGCTCTAAATAATCGATGACATTATCCTTGTATACTTCTTTAGGGTAAGACTACTGTGTTTTCCACTATTTATAGATGGTGGTGGGTCATACGCCAAACATGTGATACTCATGTATGTCAATCTAGAGCGTCTAAATCTAGATGGTACAATCTTGACCATCTGATATCAGCCAGTGAAGTTGGGACTGTCCATTTTCTTTGAATTGCCTACTGAATGGCCACCAGCTGGATGGCTGGGATCATCTGACAAGTGGAATTTTTGGGACATGCTCCATGGCCATTGATCAACTAGGGACCGCAAGAAAGGGGCTATAGCTCAAAAGTCTCAGCAAAAGACTATTTAGCTGTTGGTTAACTGCCTGCAAATTGATAGCTAAGAAGTCTATAAAAAAGCCCAATGGTTCATATTCAATGGGAAAAAAAATTGCTCCAGTTGAACTGTTCTGATGGTCCTGTCTGCATGGTGAACCACCTGATCGATCATCATGCCACCATTTAATTCATCTCAGGACTGTTGTGCTACCAGGGCCCAATAGCAGGTTCGGGTCATCTAAACCAGAGTGGCATCATGGTATGGTCTGTTACTAGATTCAATCTCGACTGTGGAGATTGATAACAAAAATAGATAAACTGCTTCTTCTCATTCCATAAACAAGTGATCTCAACAGGCAAATGATGGATGAGATCACTGTACATGTGGCATGTCAGTGGTATCTGGACTGTTCATCCTCCCAAGCAGCAGTAGGATAATTCGACCATTAAAATCCTTGGAGAGTGGTAGCGCCAAAGAGACGAAGGGTGGAAGGGTGTGGATCTCATGCATGTGTTCCACATGTATGCAGATGAAGTGTTTCATCTCCTTGCTAGTAATTTGGTTATATGAATTTTCATGTTTCTTGTTATAATATCAGCTTTAATATTCTCTTCTCTGTTGCAGATATTTGCTGGGCGACTGATTTTTGTAGAAGTTGCAAAGCCAACGGCTGACGAGGTGAAGGCTGCGCCTTGAGAAAAGTTCTTTTTTTCTTTTTGTTCTTCCTTGGCCTATTGCCTATGTCACTTTCTCATGAGGCTGTGATCCACATACTCGGTGGGCTGAGTCTGTATGTTTTCTCACTGTCAGTTGTCCATCGATTACAATGGCATGGCCCACCTGATGAGCCGACCAGCCTGTTTTTTGTGCCAGTTGA
The DNA here is from genome assembly GCA_021015155.1 of Magnolia officinalis. Classification (NCBI taxonomy): domain Eukaryota; kingdom Viridiplantae; phylum Streptophyta; class Magnoliopsida; order Magnoliales; family Magnoliaceae; genus Magnolia; species Magnolia officinalis. The sequence continues at coordinate 85,544,175 of JAJHSJ010000006.1, read as the reverse complement.
GCTTTATTCTGGGGCCTACCATTTCCCCGGCACTGATATCCTACACAAGTGGCACGTTGTTGAGAAAGATGTTACCGTACTGCAATATAGGTGATTAGTTTCCTTGTGGAAGGCTGTTGAAATTGAAAAGTGGAAATTGGTTTTCTGTTGAAATGAAATTTCCACTTTGTTTTTTCCGGTTTTCTAGAATTTCATATGGAAAACCAAGTGCCTCCTTTTCAAATTCCCAGGGTAATGGCCCTTTTTGCCCTTTTAGTTTCCATTTTAAATTGTAAGAAATTCAATTTCCAAACTTAAGATCGGTGAATTAGTCAGGAGATTTTCTTCCTCTTATATTTTTTAATTTTAATTTTGTTTAATAAATAGCTACCAAATCATGATTCTTCCATGGAGGGAATTTTGTAGTGTTTATAGAGGGGTTAGTTGCAGACATGGTGGTGGATTCAACTTGCTGATCTTTGCTACAGGCTAGGATTACAAGGTATTCTCCCATACTGCTAGTGGGGGCGAGATCCAGATGGACTTTAGGACTTCTTGCATGTGTGCTAGTGACTAAATCTGACCGACGAGATTTCATTCATGGGACCCACCATGGCGGGACCTAGCTGGATGGTCTTGATCACAGCTGAGAGTCCCTTGCATTTGAGGGATTTTGGCAACAAATGCTATGAAGACGAGCTACAAATTGGGAAGCAATGGCTGGGGACATTTTGGGAATAATCGTACAAATTACAAGGCTGGTTCCTCTACCAATGGCTGTTGATGGGAATTTTGGGACACCAGCTGTGTGGGTCCTACACTGGTGTATGGGATCCCACTTGTCTAGTAAGGTTGTCCAACCATGAAAATAGATGCCACAAAAAATCAGGCCAATGCAATTATCAGGTGGGCTACACCATAGAAACAATAATTCATGTGGTCGTCCACCTAAATTGGCCAGATTTCTGGCTCGCCCAGTTTTCATGGTGGGGCCACCTATGGATACATACCACAGTGGGCCCCATACATAGCTAGTTGCACGAAACTTTCCTCTAGAACAGTTGTACTGTACAGCAGCAGAAGAAGCCATCTACAAGGTTTTCAATTTGTTACCTGTATTCCAAGCACTTGCAATCTGATCTGATGGTTTTTTTAGAGTTAGCTCACCCTTGTGGGATCACAACCATAAAAATTATAATAGTTACAATTATTCAAATAGCTGGTCAGTCAACTTGGATGGACCAGATGAAAAAGAGCCAACAGTCCTATGGGCTGTTTGGATGCACATGAGAGACATGGGGCGTTTCAACACCATTTTTTAGCCAGGCTGCAGTTTGTGTTGTGCGCTTGGATGCACTTTCACAAACCCTGGTTGATCTTCCCACACATCAAAATAAGGTATAAAAAGCTAGGCAGAAGCTTCCTGTATGGTTGTGTACAAACGAGCCGTAATATGGCTCTCTAGATTAGAGGTCTAGTTAGATTTTATTCAGTTTATGACAGCACAAATTGGGTGCCAGTGTATCAATCATCACAACCCCCAATAGTCAAATTACAACCATTCTCGATTGGAAGTCGTAATTTACCACAGGAACAAGATTGGAATTTCAACGGCGTGTTTGGATGTATTGATTTCAACCATTCTTCAGCTGGAATGATGACATTTTCCAACAGGTCAACATCTCTGGTTATCAATGTCAAATCCCCACCATGCAGGACATGTTTCTTCAACATATATTTACATATTTAAGAATGACATCTTAGTTGGATAACAGTGTAGCCGAAAAAATATAAAATGAAAGAAACAAACAAAGAAAATACAGAAAATATTACAAAGGCTGCAGCCCAAACCAGTATGTTTCTTCAACATACTGGTTAGGGTGTAAGAGCATTTAATTCATGCATCACCACCTAAGGTTGTGACTGAGCCATGCCTAGGCTTGTCAGCCCACTACTGACCCAGACAGGCTTTAGCTTCAGCCCAAATCCATGCCTTGCAAAAGTTGGTCGCATCATATAAATTAACAGAGGATAAAACCCGGATGGTCCATTCATCAGGCAGACTACACCCTGGAAATCATTTCTAGGATGATGGTCTGTCAATTGGATAGGTGCAACCCAACTGATGTAAAGACTGTTCCAATTTTCCATCCTGTTGACCTTCCTGGTGCAGCCCACCCTTTTCACCATTCTGATCTTCTACTCAAGTGACATAAACAGGAAAAAAACAAACCCACCAAACATCATATTTTAGACTAACATGCAACTATGCATTGTGATTCCTTCTCGAATGCACAGTTTTGTATTTTGATCTATTATCGAATGCAAATCCAAACAACACTACAAGTGACCTGAACAAGCAGGAAATCAGCCATATTACTGTATAGTTGACTCCTCTCATTAGGAAATTCTGAAAGGAAGCTGAAGATCTGTTCGCATTCCAATAAGAAAATGAACCTTGCATTCTTAAAATTTTTTATTTTTTATTTTTAAAACCATAGATTAGAATCACCACACACCATTACCAACTAGCTTAAACTTAGCAAGAACTCTTAAAATTACTCCAAAAATGGCAGACAATCTCAATTGTTTTAGGTTCGACAGAGGAAACAAATCCCTGATGTTTGAAACAAGTAAAAAATTACTCAACAGGCAAGCCAGAAATATTCGAATCCATCCTTTGGGGGGAAAAAGAAAAGGAAAAGAAAATTCCAATTCCAATGCGTCCACCTAGTAAAAGAAGCCTAGAACTTTACCACCACACGTTCTTCCTTCTGGCCTCTTCATGATCCATGATGCCCGCAGACGTTGTCAACACAATGTAGCCAAACTGCATGTTTTTTTTGGTCAGTTGTAAAAAATTGCATTACTAGGGGCCCATTTGGACAATTGTCGATTGTAGTCTGCAGAGGATACCCACAATCGTTGTTTCTCAAAAATCAATTGGATCATGAGTCCCAAAGCTGTCTAAATTGCTGGGTGAGTCCCAAACCGAAGATTGTGGTGGCATCCAAACAGGCCGCAAAACTGTCATTTCAGATCGAACAAGGGTTTCATCTCTGGAACCCAGTTTCAATGTTGCATCCAAACGGGTCCTGTGGGTTTTCAAGAATGATATTTATAAATGTGAACTTGATGCAATTAGGGGAATGCTTTACTGTGATGCGTGCTACATGTATTTCAATGTGCTGGCAACAAAGCACCTTCAGTGTAGACATCGAACTTGCATACAGTGATCATAATCATTGATTAGTTGGGCCATCGTATGGATAGTGCATAGCCTAAAAATCAGGCAGTCAGCAACGGACAGCCATCTGCTAGTGTGGATAGTTGAACTCAAGTTGAAAAAAGAAAAGATCCATTATCCACGCTCAAGAAGGAAAATTGGGCGGTCAGACTAGTCCAATAACTGCATTTTTGGGCCACTGCCCATCTATGTGATGGTCCACCAGATCAATAGTCCCAATCACCATTGCATGTTTGCCAAGTGGGTGGAGATCACACTTCATAAGAGCCTCTCTTCCTAACTAAACTGACCTGTCTGGAGGGGAGGAGCCTTGCAGTCCAAGGCTCAATTTCTTTGACACCGACATCGAAGCGAGGACTGATGACCCCACATTTGTTCAATCTTCCATTCAATTCCACGACTATCTTACCAGACCTGTGGTCATCGACGTACTCAAATTCTCCAATATAACCTATGGAACAAAGCACGTAGAACATATGCATGAGGCAGAGCAAGAAACATGACGGCAAAAAATGTAAACAAGGGAATCAGGGATGCGAACCATGCTTCTGCATCACCAGAAGGAACTTAATTATAACTTTTGAGGATGGCCTGATCATGACTTGTCGTTTGCCCCTCTTCTCGGCATTGTACATGCTCTTGAGCGCATCGTTCAAGACACTGACTCTCACCATCCTTGCTAAAACTGCAGACACCAACAAAAACATGCATGCATGCATGAAAAATGTCAGAAGGAGATATCTAACAATAATGGCATTCCGCGTCTAGAGAACCGTCAGTAAGAAAATGGAAATATGATGTTTTTCTCTTGCAATCTAAAAAATTATTCCCACACTGCAGATTTGACAAATCATACCAATTCCTCAGCACTATAGGGATCCATTGCAGCAGAAACTTAGAAGAGCCTTGAAGACTCGAAAAACATCACAAGAGAAATGATACCAATTCTGTCAATCTTTGCATCCATTTGGATGAGCGGCCGGGCATATACAGAAAATATGTTACTTACAGATGAATAGAAGGTTCCTATGGCAAGTCCCACACAACACAAGACTCTATTTCTCTAAAATTTCTACAGATAGAGAAGGTTCCAAAAGCTAAAAACAGGTGACCCTCTAACCCTGTGCTGATATCCAAAAGCTGAGAAAAACAACAAAGCAAAGTCTCACAGACACCAAAAAGGGACCAGCCAAGCAGAAAAAACAAAACCCCTAGGTCAGCCAAGAGAAGATTCTCCCAGTCTCTCAAAAGTGTAAGAAACAAGATCCTGGCAAACTGCGGCAATGCCAAAGCCCACTCCACCGCTAATGAGACAGTGGAAAGCTGAATGGAATCCATGGGGGATGTTCCCCCACATTCTCTCAAGTCTCAACGTGCTTAACTATATGCTAGTAAAAGCATAATGCTAGCACAAGGTTCATCCACGTCTACATGACCTTATGAATAGGTTGTATGGTAAAAAATCATCACGGTGGCTCTTAAAAAGGTTTCAACAGTGAGTGTCATTATCACTGTAGCTTCCTTTGGTGTGGTCCACTGGAGCTGTGAACCTACTTAATTTTTTGGTTCATACCTTAAAATGATCTTCGAAAAACGATTAACGGAGTGGATAAAACATTTACATCATGGTGGGCCCCACATAACCCTGCCCGGACGGATTACCGTCCAGGCGGGGGTAGGACGCAATCCGCGTCCCACCATCAAAACGCTCACCATTTAGAGAGTCACTTGCAAAATCAACAGCTAGGAAACATCCAGCAAAGGGTCAATATTCAACACAAACCATTCCACCAAAAGGACAGTTGTACCACCAAAGTGAGCAGATTTTTAGAATATGGCCCATCAAAAGGTGGGCACCACATGACAGTTGATGGGCTGGAGTTTTTTGCTCAGCTGAGCATTGTGTATTTCCCTCATCACTAGCCATCAGTCATGCTCTCTCCATGTGAGAAATACAGAACAAAAACTCTAAAATACAGAAAAGGAAATTGCCTCTTTCTCATATTCACATGCTCGAACAACACAAACCATAATAATCTTATCACAAACCAAACATATATATGTCAATAATCCTAATTTCCAAGGTTGACATGCCATTATATGTTCAATAAAATCTGTTACTTGAAAAAGGAAAGAAAGACACCTTTTAGCTAAGTACAGCCGGAAGTACCATAACCGGTCATCCAACCAGCTCTTTTCTATCCACATACCATGTTGTGTAGGTAATCTGTACTATGATAGGGCCCACCATAAAGATCACCAGCCACAAATTTCAAGCCGGTTCTCTCATCAGGTTGGCCATACCAAAGGTATCAATTGATTCCAAAGGGTGGGCTGGCCTGATTTTTTTTTATGCTAGGTGATCTTCGTTGTGGAACCTACTGTTTGAATGGTATGAATTTCATACAGAGGTGGAGGTGGCATGCTGGCAGGAAAGACCTGGTTGGATGACAAGTTACGGAACTTCCGACTAGGGCTGTACACAAACCGGGCTAGCCCGGTTAACTCACTCGACTTGGCCCGACCCGGCCTGACTCGGCCGTGTGTGTGTGTGTGTGTGTGTGTATATATATATATATATATATATATATATATATAGAGAGAGAGAGAGAGAGAGAGAGAGAGAGAGAGAGAGAGAGTAATGCTCCAACTAGTTGCGTAATTAATGCTAATAAAATTTATTTTGGGGAAAGTTGTTTCCATACGAAAAGGACTTGATGGCTTGGGTGGGACCCATGGTGGAGTTAAGATGAAATCCACACCAACCATTAGATGATTCGCCCCATAATGGTGATAGGGGCAAAAAATCAGATGCATCCATAAATAAAGTGGATCACACGGTAGAAAATAGTGCCCTGGAAAAGCTTATCCTCCAAATTGTTTCCCTTCCTATGGTCCACTTGAATTATAGATCAGCATGATTTCTTGCTCTAGGTCTAATATGGAATTATACATATAATGAAAGGAGTGGATCTCATGTAAACATCATGGTGGGCCACATCAAAAGATGAAAGGTGTGCGTTGGTTCCGAGAAAGACTCGGATGGCAAGGCGGGGAACACACAGCCGAATGTGTTAATGTGGCAAAGCTACATGGTCCTCACCATGATGTATATGTTATATCCACACCATCCATCTATTTTATCATAACATTTTTAGGGCATGAGGCCAAAAATGAGGGAGATCCAAAGCTAAAGTAGACCACGCCATAGAAAACAGTGAGGATTAAACCCCACCATTGAAAACTTGTTAGGGTGACGGAAGTTCTGGATCACGTTGATATATATATTTTTTTCCTAATCCAGGTCTGCGTGACCTTATGAATAAGTTGGATTATGAATAAGCTGGATGTTGGATGGAAAATAAACATTACGGTGGGCCATAGGAAGGTTTTAATGATGGGCGTTCAATGTTCACTATTTCCTGTGGTGGGGCTCACTTGATAGGTGGATCTGTTTAATTTTTGGGACCATCCATTAAAATGATTTGTAAAAACTGATGGACAGCGTGGATATACAACAAATATATCAAAGTGGGTCTCACGGTTAAGGAAGCACCTATTGGTATGTTACCCAGGTAACACCTGATCTACTCATCTCCCGTCTATCCTCGGTAACGTACCAATTTTCTTGGAACCAACGAGTGCCTCACCGACTCGTCTCCCGTCCATCCTCGGTAACGTACCAATTTTCTCGGAACCAACAAGTGCCCCACCGACTTCAACCTTTCATCTTTTAACGGGGCCACTGTGATGTGTGTGGGATCCACTCCGATCATTATATATTTAATCCCATGTTGGGCCCACAAAAAAATCTAGGCTAATTCGTGAATGAAGTGGGCCATACCAAATGGAAACAATTGGGAAAGGCGTTGACCCTTGATTTTTACAAGGCCCGCCCGGTTGGACCTTGGAAATCCACTCCAACCATTATTTGCTATACAAAAAGTTAGGGTTGATTTCTAAGAAATCATGCCTATACATGAATCAACAGGGCCATGCCAAGGAAGACGATTTGGAGGATAAGCTCTTCCCGTATTTTGTTTTCAGTCATGTGGTCCACCTTAACCACGGATGGAGCTGATTTTCAAACCATGGGTCCATCGTGAGGTGAATCATGTGATGACTGGGGTGGATTTCCCATTAACACCATGGTGGGGCCGATCAAAGTGGGTAAGTCATTTTTTTTTTATAATAATTTTTCGGATACAACACTTATTAACATTAAATGCCGGACTAGTTGGACCAAAACTCACGGTCCAACTAGTTTGAACGCCGACCATCCATTTGGCACGTACTCGCCCGATTGCTGACCGGGCCGAGTTCGGGCTGGACATGTTGGCCCAGTGGCCGAGTCGGGCCGGGTTCGGGCTGGGTTTAACAAGTGATGGGCCGGGCAGGGTTGAGCCCAGTTCGACTTGGTCCGGCCCGATGTACACCCCTACTTCCGACTGCACCTAATCAATTCTCCAATTTTACATAACATTTTGAGGCTGTTGGCATTACGGTTGCTCCAAGTGTTTTTTTCCCCGAATGTCGTGGCTCTAACATAACCCTACAACGTTGTTCATGCGAATCCAAAAATGACACACTCAAGAAAATAAAATTGGTTTTGATCTGTGGTTAAATGCTTATAACTAAGTATGCGAGATCTGGACCGTTGGTCTGATGGTCCTGAAATGGAATGTCGATTGGTCATACCCAAAAAAATAACAGCAGTAAGATGAGATAATTCTAACCACAGATGGACTTTCGAGGACTATAAATGGACGGTGAGGAAACGTGTCCAAGGAGCGGTTACATTAAACAGACAAATGTCTCAAAATCACTGACTATAACATCCAATGGTGCAATCCTAGATTATAGCTAATCCATGGAAGCACAACAGACCAACAATCCAGATCCAGTACACGTGCACCACATGGATGATTCTATCAATGGAATGTGGATTAGTCATGCGCAAAAATAACATTTGCCAGATGATTCTAGCCACAGATGTAGGACCTTTGAGGGGAGCGGATTGGTGGTGACCCCAACACCACCCAGCTAGGTTGTGTTGGGCACTGTGGGGCTCACCGTGATGTATGTATTTTATCCACACCATCCATCCATTTTACCAGCTCACCAAAAGCTCAAGTGGACCACACAACAGGAAACAGTGGTGATACCGCCAGCGATGACTAAGTGGATTGGGAGTGCAAGTTGAATAGTTGCACAATGTTAAAAATACCAAAAAGAAAACAAAAAAGAAATGGTGGTGATATGTAACATCCCGAATTTTTGCCAACCTGGGATTAGACGTCCTTAGGCAATGGGTCAATCCTAACACCTTATTAACTTGTCAAAACTCAAATCACAAAGTCTAAAACGCTTTTGAACCCTTTTCCTTCACAAATCTCACCTTTCATCACCTCGTTCTTTAAATCCTTCTAAGTACTTTCACATTAAACACTATCTTAAAGTTTAGGTGATGAAAAACAATACTTAAGCTAAACATTGCTACAAAGGACTAAGTACCACCTCAGACAGAAATTACTTAGGACTAAATCCTTTAGAAATTAGGCGGGAATTAACTAGTGTTAAACTAGAGTACCTGTGAAATTATCACAAATCACTTTAAATACGATCTGCAAGACCCAAAACTTGTAGAATCATTGACGCTAGGTTACCCTAAAATCTAGGATCAATCTCATTACCCGGGTGCTCTCGAGAGCATCTCGAAACTCCGTATCGGATCTGGACCGCACGTCGGAAGTCCGATTAACACAAAGTTAAGGAATTAGGACCGCCTTGCTGGGCTTGACAACCATCTCGGAAATTAAATCCAGATAGTGTCCCAACGCTATTCGCTTGAGCTTGGAGCGGGGAGTGTGAGAAATGTGAAATTCATTCAAAATAAAATAGAAATTCATGAAATCTCGCACCTCTCGCTTGTGGATTAGTATTAAGCAACCAGACCGTCAGAATCAGATCAAATTACATCCTCGGATTAGGAGAAATTTCAAACACTTATCCATGTACTCGGAATCTCCGATTGAGATCCACTGACCGTTGAACTGAAACTGGTTCGCCATTTGCGATCTGAAATCCCGACCGAAACGAAAACTTAACTAAACGTAGATCCAGTGTTAGTGAGCTTAAGTCCGACCTTTGGCTCAAGGAGGCCCGCCAGAAGTGCTCCGTTGAGCTGGAAAAGGTTCGCTTTGGTTATAACCTAAGTATACCTTGTCCATAAGTCTATTTCAGTGAGATTTTAGGCTATATAAGGACCTTAAACCCTCTCTCATTTCAGCCATACGAATTTGAGAAAAACCCTAGGAAAAGAGAGAGAAAGTGAGAGAGAAGTGGGAGAATCTCCCTGCCACTTCACCCTGCCGCTACACAAGCTACACCACTCACTTCTAATCGCTTTCTCGGCGATTTCAGCTCCTTTTCTAGCTAAGAAACCCTAACCCTAATCTGATTTGGGGTTTTGATAGTTGTAGGTTATGAAATAGCTAACCTATTTCATTCTATAGGTTACCAAACTGTCAAATACAAAAGCTTAGCAAACCTATCGGATTCGTTACGATTCTACGACAAAAGGTGCGGACTTTAAGTGTATAAGTTATGGTTTTCAACGCTTTCAATGTCAGATAATGATAGATTCATGATCTGCATGCAATTGCACATGTACAAAGTGCTGTCTGTTTTCCGTTTCGATTAAAGATGAAGAATATGGAATTTTACATACTCTAGGTATTTGTAGAAAATACCGTATACGTATAAATTTTGGAAATGTGTTTGCCATGATTATTTGTTGTATTGATATATTATATATGGATAAAATACTTGTCTGGCGAAAGGATTCGCCCTAATACATGTTTTTGCTAATATACACTATGTATGTTAAAATAGTGTATTCTAAGTGTTTGTGAAAATGACCGAATGAGTATAGAATTCTCATTCGTGCTCGCCATGACTAATTGTCATGGATATATGATTGTTGTATTGGCGATCCCCCTTTGACGAAAGGATTTGCCCTAAATCACGCCACGGCCAATATACACTATATATATTAAAATGTGTGGCCCAAGTGTTTGTGGAAATGACTGAATGAATATGAAACTTGGATTCCTGCTTGCCATGACTATCCGTCGTGGGTGTTCGCGTGTTATAACTGGGGCAACTCCCTAGTGAAAGGATTTGGCCTAATACCTATGTGATCAACATATGTCATGTATGTTGATGTATGTAGTCTAAGTGTTTGTTGAAACGTTTGAATGAGTAGTAGTTAGTAAATTGTAATGTATAAGGGTGTTGAGATATGATTCTCAACTCCTTTAACTATGTGTATGATTTCCTTGGATAGCTGTGTGATTAGGAATTTAATATGTACAAACTCATGCTTGTGTTGTGCTTCGTAACATGCTCAACTGATTGTATGATTTCATCTATGTAATGCATATGTTTAAATTCATGTTTACGTTGTATGATCCGTCATGGGTGATGGGGGAGTGGAGCAACGAGTGCGTGCAACAGCCCTGGCAACCCTAAACGGATAATATCAGACTTTGATTGTATGATTTGAATCTTGATCCATTACTGCTTTAACTATCTGCAATTGAATGTGATTGGGGCTATGATTATAGTCCAGGCAATCGGTAACGGAATTGAATTCGTGGCTGAGATTCATTTGCCACGTGAGATGTGTTCGACGAACCCGAGTCGTACTTCGGTTGACGATAGTGGTTGGCCACGCGAGGTGCTTATGCACTTCATGTCTTTCAACTTGTTGTGCGCTCGAGCTAGCCGAGCTCGTCAAGTAACCCGATCTGTCTAATGTATGTTCACCATGTTTGGACGCTACTGCTTGAACCTAGGGTATCAAACTTACCAGTGAAATCCCGTTAACCATGGTACCTCGATCCGCTAAGACTCATGAGCCGGACATAGTGGTATGGGACACCTGGTCGAGCTGTCGGCCTACACTGGGGCCACGTGGCTCCCCATAGTGACCATTGAGCAACCAGACTCGTGAACCGAATACGGTGGGATGGGACACTGTATTCGAGCTGTCGACACCTACGACGAAAGCCGAGTACGGTGAGACCTGTATTCGTGCTGACGGACGACGAACCCTCCGTAGTGTCTTCGAGTATACTCTAAGGTCTGTGATTGGCGATGAGCCCTTCGCAGCAACTAGAGCATGAGTGGAGCCAAGTACGGTGAGACCTGTATTCGAGCTGACGACCAGCGATTGAGCCGAGTACAGTGAGACCCGTATTCGAGCTGACGGCCAGCAATTGAGTCGCATACGGTGAGATCTATATCCGTGATGACGGGTGACGAGCCCTTTGTGATGCCTTCGCTATGTCTCTCAAACCATAATATCGTATGAGACTAACTAGGAGTGACGACCCTAGAATGGATCATGTTTGGGAATGATACAAGGGAGGTACCTTAGTTTCCCAATACTGCTGTTTGAAATGGACTAATAATTACTCGGTAATCATGCTCATCATCGCACTGCATGTGCCTGGTAGATGTGGAGCACTGAGGGATGAACGCATTCGCGAACGTAAGATGGTGTCGCATGAGGGTGGTTCGGCAAGGGCATACATCATGTCATTTCATACTTGCATTAAATAAGAGTAGTTAGAATTGTTTGATTGTACTGCTTTATCATTACTGCTTGACTGAATTGATAACATGTTAACCTATGCTTTATTGTTCCACTGAGTTGATCACTCCCACGTTACGAGACGGTTTCCAAACACCCACCAGACTTTGTCTGATTGCAGATGGCGACGCTACTCCTGAGGCGGAGCCGAACTTTTATGACGACGAGGATGCTTTCTCGTATATGCGGTTTTCGGGCGACTTCATGTGAGTCGTGCCTTGATCGACGGGGTTACAGAGATGTTGACTAGATGACACTACACATTTGGTATCATTTGAATTGTACTTGTAATTCTTTAACCTGGTAACCTTATCACACTCTGGAGACTTACCATAATTTTTATATTTTATATATCTATCACAGTCTTCCGCTTGTAATTTAACTGTCTCTGGAGTATGATATGTTGTTTTGGCTTAACTCACTCATATTCAATACACTAATACAGACAACATTCAATCATCATTCATTTGTTGCATAAGTGATGCGTTGGAACTCGGGAGTTGCCCTAGTTATAACACGCGAGCACCCACGACGGATAGTCATGGCAAGCAGGAATCCAAGTTCCATATTCATTCAGTCATTTCCACAAACACTTGGGCCACACATTTTAATATATATAGTGTATATTGGTCGTGGCGTGATTTAGGGCAAATCCTTTCATCAAAGGGGGATCGTCAATACAACAATCATATATCCATGACAATTAGTCATGGCGAGCACGAATGAGAATTCTATACTCATTCGGTCATTTTCACAAACACTTAGAATACACTATTTTAACATACATGGTGTATATTAGCAAAAACATGTATTAGGGCGAATCCTTTCGCCAGACAAGTATTTTATCCATATATAATATATCAATACAGCAAATAATCATGGCAAACACATTTCCAAAATTTATACGTATACGATACTTTCTACAAATACCTAGAGTACGTAAAATTCCATATTCTTCATCTTTAATCAAAACGGACAGCACTTTGTACATGTGCAATTGCATGCAGATCATGAATCTATCATTATCTGACATTGAAAGCGTTGAAAACCATAACCTATACACCTAAAGTCCGCACCTTTTGTCGTAGAATCGTAACGAATCCGATAGGTTTGCTAAGCTTTTGTATTCGGCAGTTTGGTAACCTATAGAATGAAATAGGTTAGCTATTTCATAACCTACAACTATCAAAACTCCAAATCAGATTAGGGACAGGGTTTCTTACCTAGAAACGGAGCTGAAATCGCCGAAAAAGCAATTAGAAGTGAGTGGTGTAGCTTGTGTAGAGGCAGGGTGAAGTGGCAGGGAGATTCTCCCACTTCTCTCTCACTTTCTCTCTTTTCTCTCTTTTCCTAGGATTTTTCTCAAATTCGTATGGCTGAAATGAGAGAGGGTTTAAGGTCCTTATATAGCCTAAAATCTCACCGAAATAGACTTATGGACAAGGTATACTTAGGTTATAACCAAAGTGAACCTTTTCCAGCTCAACAGAGTACTTCTGGCAGGCCTCCTTGAGCCAAAGGTCGGACTTAAGCTCACTAACACTGGATCTACGTTTAGTTAAGTTTTTGTTTCGGTCGGGATTCCAGATCGCAAATGGCAGACCAGTTTCAGTTCAACGGTCAGTGGATCTCAATCGGAGATTCCGAGTACATGGATAAGTGTATGAAATTTCTCCTGATCCGAGGGTGTAATTTGGTCTGATTCTGACGGTCTAGTTGCTTAATACTGATCCGCAAGCAAGAGGTGCCAGATTTCATAAATTTCTATTTTATTTTGAATGAATTTCACATTTCTCACACTCCCCGCTCCGAGCTCAAGCGAATAGCGTTGGGACACTATCTGGATTTGATTTCCGAGATGGTTGTCAAGCCCAGCAAGGCGGTCCTAATTCCTTAACTTCGTGTTAATCGGACTTCCGACGTGCGGTCCAGATTTGATACGGAGTTTCGAGATGCTCCCGAGAGCAACCGGATAATGAAATTGATCTTAGATTTTAGGGTAACCTAGCGTCAATGATTCTACAAGTTTTGGGTCTTGCAGATCGTATTTAAAGTGATTGGTAATAATTTCACAGGTACTCTAGTTTAACACTGGCTAATTCTCGCCTAATTTCTAAAAGATTTAGTCATGAGTAATTTCTGTCTGAGGTGGTACTTAGTCCTTTGTAGCAATATTTAGCTTAAGTATTGTTTTTCATCACCTAAACTTTAAGATAGAGTTTAATGTGAAAGTACTTAGAAGGATTTAAAGAACGAGGTGGTGAAAGGTGATATTTGTGAAGGAAAATGGTTCGAAAGCGTTTTAGTATTTGGGATTTGAGTTTTGACAAGTTAATAAGGTGTTAGGATCGACCCATTGTCTAAGGACGTCTAATCCCAGGTTGGCAAAAATCCAGGTGTTAGGAGTTGAGTTTATGCTCGACCCCCGATTTTTAGGGTGTTACATGATACCCACCATTAAAAACTTATTGTGGGCTACAAAAGTTTCAAATCGAGCTGATATTTGTGTTTTCCCTACATCTAGGTCTGTGTGACCTTCTCAATAGGTTAGATGGCAAATAAACATTATGGTAGGCCCTAGTAAGGTTCAAATGGTGGGTGACATTACCCCCACTATTTCGTGTGGTGTAGTCCACTTGAGCTTCAGATCTGCTTCATTTTTGGGTGAGCCCAAAAATGAGCTGGCAAAACAAGTGGACGTTGTGGATATAAAACATATACATCACAGTGGGCCCCACAGCGCCCAACACCACCTAGCTGGGTGGTGTTCAGGTCACCAACCAATCCACTTCCACCTTCAAAGAGTACAAATGGATGGTTTCCTGTGGTGTAGTCCACTTGAGCTTCGAATTTGCTTCATTTTTTGGGCCCATGCCCTAAAATGAGTTGGCAAAATGGATGGACGGTGTGGACATAAAACGCATACATCACAGTGGGCCCCACAATGCCCAACACCACCTACCTACATGGTGTTGGTGTCACCACCCAATCCGCTTCCACCTTTGAGAACCATGAATGGATGGTTCCATGTGGTGTGGTCCACTTGAGCTTCGGATTTGCTTCATTCTTGGGCTCATGCCCTAAAATGAGATGGAAAATAGATGGACAGCATGGATATAGAGCACAAATCACAGTGGGCCCCGCAGCACCCAACACCACCTAACTGTGTGGTGTTGGGGTCACAGCCCAATCCACTTCTGCCTTCGAGGACTACGAATGGACGGTTTCCTGTGGTGTGGTCCACTTGAGCTTCCAATCTGCTTCATTTTTGGGCTGATGCCTTAAAATGAGCTGGCAAAACAAACAGACAGCATGGATATAAACACATACATCATGATGTGCCCCACAGCGCCCAACACCACCTAGCTGGGTGGTTTTGGGGTCACCACCCAATCTGCTTCCACCTTCGAGGACTACGAATGGATGGTTGGAGATGCATCCAACAAACAGTCAAATTCAATAGCCAACTGTATCAAGATCACTGGACATTAAGTTCAATGATACAATTCTTGGGGCACTAATCAACGGTACGTCACGAAAGATCAACAGTCCAGATCTTGTAAAAGTATGCCACATGCTCTGAAATTGCATGATTGGTAACTAAGGGGTTGTTTGGATGCCTGTAAATGGGGCTAGCAGTAAATGATTTACAGGCTGTGTTTGGATGATAATTGATGCCTGTAAATCATTTACAGGCTGTAAATGATTTACAACTTTTATCCCATTTTGATCTCCCAGAAAAACCTGGGATTTCAAAAATAAAAACATTCAGCTTTTACCCTCCCATAAATGATTTACAGGCATCCAAACGACCCCTAAGATATATTAGCATTTTAATATCACATACCTTCTCAAACAAAACAATCATATTTCTAAAGCAGTCCAAAGCAAATGCAAAATGCGACAAGGAATTACATGATAACCGACCGAGGATGTGAAACATCATCCTCGGGTTCCAGTTTGTACAAGTGAGAGCCGTTGATCGTTGATCCAGACTTTTGAAATGATGGGCCCCACAGTGGATAGACCATCACAAAAAACGAAATCTCACGGATTGATCCTATCCCTCCAATCTCGGCTAATTTTCTGTTGAATGAGGACTGTCGACGTAACATTTTTCGTAACTGCCCATTTTGCAGGGGACAGATCTAAAGGCTATGGTTCTCCTATCCCCTCAAATCAACGGTCTAGATTGGCTCCACTTATACAAGATGAAAAGAAGAAGAAGCCGAGGAGAGTATGCATATTCTCGGGACGAGGATCAGATGCTTGAATACGAGAACGGAAATTGGAAATGAAATAAGAGGTGAGCTCGATCTTTCAGAAAAGGGATTGAAATGGCATAAAATTACAGAAATATCCAGGAGAAACATACCTTGAAGAAGATCTGCGGCCGCCTCTGAGAAGAAAAGCAACAAGAAAGCGAAGGAGGGTTTTTGGCCGAGAGGACTTAGGTTTTAGGGAAGCCGTTGCTTTTATACTTTGCAGAGAAACGGAGACGAAATTACCAAACTGCCATCTACCTCTATCTGTTTCCCAGCGGATGTCTGCTGCACGTGTGATCCACAGGGGCTTCGCGGCCCACGTGCCAACATGGATGACTTGTACTGGATCTGATCCATTCATCAGGCAGTGGAAACCTTACATAGTATAAAAGGATACAGGTAATCCACGTATACTAGTTGAATATGAACCGTTGATACCTTTACCCAACCGTTCATTTTCCTGATACAAGTGCAGCCTGCCGGATTCGTGGACCCATCTGATTTTAGGGCGAGGGAATGCTCAAAATTCCAACTACCTGATGAATGGACTGATATCGTAGGCGTGTCCCACGCTGGTGGTTGTTGTGATGCGAAGCCCCCATTCTTACATTTAGGATGAACACGTGTCAACATCGCAAGTGTGTGAGATCCATCCCGTTTATCTACTGTGAAAACCCCTGGTAAAGATCAAACCTAGATGAAGTGAAAACACAAGTATCTCCTTGGTCCAAAACTTTTGTGGCCCACCAAAGGTTTTTAATAGTCAATCTCAATCACCACGGTTTCTTGGAAGTTCCTGTGTTAGGATGCTGCGTTGGGCCACTGATATTTGTGAGAAATCTACTCCTTTCCGTAGTTTTCCCGGATCATTTTAGGACAAGATACAAAAAATGAGATAGATCTAAAACTCAAGGCAGCCATAAGAGAGTAAATAATGAGAATTTAATGTCCACGGTTAAAACATTTTTGGCCATAAAAGTTTCATAACAGGTTAAGTTTATTGTGTTTTCACTTCATTCCCAGTGGGAATGACTTATATACAGTTTTGATTACATAAACATCAAGGTGTAGCTCAAAAAGGTTTCAACTATAGACAACTCTTTTCCCAGTGTGGCCAAAGGCTTTTGCAGAAAATCAGCGTCCATTTTTATGACTCGGTTTTCTGCTAAATCCTTTAGGACGTGTTTGGTCGGGCCCACCCCATGGGATTGGATTGTATTAGAGTGGATGGCAAGTAATGATGGGTGTGTCAGTGGATTGCTGGTAATAGCATGAGATTGCTATATCCAGGGAACTCACACGGAGTGTGTTTGGCTCGCCTGGCCAATCCCGGGAGTACGTCAGCCAATCCCTAGATTGCTCCGTCTAACCAAACGTGTCAGATGGGATTAAGAGGATTGGGTGGATTTCAATGTAATGATGGTGATGTCAGTGGATTGCTGGCAATCCCATGGGATTGCTATATCCAACTTCTGCCAGTTTGGCACGCCCGGCAAATCCCGGATTGCTCCTTCAATCCAACCTAATATAACCTAATCCCATCCACCTTGCCCGGCCAAACAGGCCCTTAAGATGTTACATGGGGTCATCTTGATGATTATGAAGAATTTACTTCATCCATTCATTTTTTAGATCATTTTAAGATATTAAACCAAAAATCAGGAGGCGCACAAGAGAAAACAGTAGAGATTCAGTGACCACCGTTTAAACATTTATATGTTCACAAAAGTTTAGTATGAGGATAGTAGTTTTGTGTTTTCCCTTCATCCCAATGGGAATGTACTTATAAACAGTTTGGATGGCATGTAAACATTAAGATGTGGCCCACGGCATGGTGATCCCAACCGTTGATCCAATGTAATCTCGCCACCAAGGATGCGTAATGTCTAACGTCAATTCCTGGAGAGATGATCCAGTGCTCTCAGTGCACTATACGTTGTAGCTTTTGTAGTTGCTTCGGCACACTAGGACAGTCCAATAGATTGATCTGGACCGTCCAATACTTACGAATCACATATGAAGAGCTCCCATGCAAAAATCACACTGATCTGACAACCTTTACCATCTGATCTCTAAGACAATGAAGATCGTTTTTCTGCCTTTACCACCTAAATTCATCTTGTTCAGTGCAAGATGCTATTTGTTTTTATTTCACTTTGCCTTAAGATGGCTTATAGCTTTGGCAACTCAGTCGACTCAGGCTCGTTCGTTCTCAAGAAAATTCACAGCAACTCGCCCAACTCGTGGGTGTATCAGCCTCACTCACCTGAGTTGATGGTGACTTCTGACTTGGAGTATCAAACCAGATCAGGTAGCACCGAATCCGAGTCTACTGGGTGAGTTGTATCTCATTCCTCCAATTTTAAGACCATGGCCACAGGCCCACAACTAAAGATCAACAGCATGTGTCACCACAACGTTTAGCTCCATGCTGAGATGTTCAGTTCAGGGTAGTACCAGAAAGAAGCTACGGTTAAATAGTCACGCATCCGTATTTATCCTGACCCCGGTAAAACATAACTGATGTACTGATACTGAGTCAGGTATATTTCTCATCTACCACGTTTAGAACTGGGTATCCAGCTGAGTCAGACCGAGTTAGGGCTGACCCAACTCAACACAGTTTTGAAATAGGCCTGACCCGAACTTGACACAACTCAGTACCGAGTCCGGCATGCCTGACCCAATCCGAGTCCGGCTGGCCTGGACTAATCCGAACCGAGTCCGACCCAGTCACAAGTATCAAGTTGGGTCAGGTGCAATGAGTATACACAGGCTGAAATCACAACTCAAAACCTAGATTCACTTGTCAGGATTACAACCTCTCCATCAACTACACGGCATCAAAGATCTGAAATGTTATATCAAAGTTTTTTTTAAATATAAACATACAAGTTGAGTCAGTACTGAGTTGGATTGTGGACTCGAATTGGACTCAGTTTGAGTTCGCATTAGACAAAGTCAACTCGATTCGATTGACTCATCCACTTGGTTTGGATCGAGTTTAGTTTGCCGAGTCGAGTCATCCCGTGCCCAGCTCTAACATCGATCCAGATTATCACAATAGCAGTTGGGCAACCACGTTTTAGACAAAGGTGGTAAACCATTGTTATAGTCTAATGCAAACAGAACAAGAATAAAATAAAATCGTGCCCATTTTAATGACGCAATCAGACCCATTTGAAAACTAGATCCGGGTTGGCTGGATTTTGAGAGGACCCAGATCTACCCCACAAGTAGAAATTTTGAACACGAACCCACTAGCTTTCAGGTTGGGCCCATCCGATCCATTTGCACCCCTAGTTGCCACCTGTTATTATAGATACCTTGAAGAAATCACACACAATCGAAAAGTCAGGCTGATCCTACCCATCTAATTAATTACTATATGGAAAGATACGGGCAAAATGCTGTGCGGTCCAAATTCGAAGGGAAAAATCAGATGGTTAATGGTATCTTATAAATGAAAAATTTTCAGTTATACTCCATCAGCTGTCAGGTCAGCAATTTGCTGGACCTGTATTGAGCAACTATGCCATATGTAGAGTTGAAGAGTCCTGCCAATTTTCTTAATGGTATAAAAATAACATTTAGGAGTCTTAAGTCCTTTAAAAGCCAGCTAGAAAGTAACACAGTTGAAGTTTGGAGGCCAGGGACTCGAGTCACTCATGAAGGCAATAGAATTTCAGCTCCTTTCCACTTCAATTACACAAATCATTGCAATGGTGCATCCAAACGCACCCATAGTTTCGTAGCTGAAAATGGGTATTGGAATTTGAAAGTTGCTTCCTCTTGTTGAGCCTAGAAATTCAAGTATGAAATTTCAACACAAGTCCCTCCCCCCTCATTTCCTCAAAGTATACAGGGAATATGTACCCATGGGAATAACACAAGTTCCATTCGGAAAAATAACATTAAATACAATTGCATTTGCAAATATACCTGTGCATCTGCTGCTTTCCATCAGCCCTCCTCTCCAAACTCCTTGGTAAATCTTTCATGCACTTCAAGGTCGCCCTTGCTAACAGTTGGCCTCTGTCTTGCTAGTACTTTATCAAAATCTATCCTTGCGATGGGAGGAGGTAGAATCTGTTGCAGCAATTGGGAGGAATGCATATTTGGTTAATTAGCAGAAGGAAGCAAGCAGGCAAATTACTAGCCCCGATGCAATCAGAATATTGGGCAGTAGTATCCTGATGTGCCTGATCCATGAAAGTCAGGGCTCTCAATGGGTACCAGGACCCATGGATACACAATGGACCCGAACTGATTTTAATGGGTAGGGACCCATCTTTTGGATCTGTCAAGCAGTCAAGTTGAGTTTGGGCCTCACCTTTTGGACCTGGTTAAAAATTGGGTCTAGTCAAGTTCAGGTCAGATCCATGTAATGGGGCCTGGTTAAAGTCGCGTCTAGTTTGGTTTCATATGTTTTAGCAGTACAACTGTATATATTTGATATTACACACACACACACACACCACACACACACACACATAATATTTAATACACTTGACATATTTTGATCATTCTAGCAACAAAATCAGGTTCCTAAGCCACACGTTACACACCATGCACGTGTCACACTGAACCAAATCAGATCTGGGTCTGGGTCTTCGATAACTAAGACCTAGACCAAGACCCCAAATGACCCGGACCCGGAAAGACCCAAGCCCTGTTAGCCAGGACATGGGTACTACATGAACCGAGCTGAACCTGGTTGACAGCCCTAATGAAAGTAGGGGACATTGTTCGATGATCAGGCCATTGATATGATAGGCCCCTCCCTGGATGGGAAATGTCTAATAACTATTAGATTGGAAGGTCCTAGCCATCCGATCCTTGATCTTCTCTCCAGATCATTGCTGTTATTATTATTATTATTTTTAATCCAACCATTTGTAGGCCACTGATCAAAGGGTTAGGCTGTTCCAGTTCAGGTGTTCTTTGGGGCAACCTCCCTTCATGCTAGGGGCCATCAGATCAATGACCTTCATCATGAAATCATGTGGCTCACATGTACGGACTAGGTAAATCAGAAAACCATTTATGCACCCAGTAATTCCTTCACTAGAATAGCAAGGCCTTGTGCAGAATAGCACAGTAGTTCCTTCACTAGATGCAGCAATACCCAGTAATTCCTTCACTACAATAGCAAGGTGGATTCTACTACTGATTTCTCTTTACCTGTGAAGCAAGGCCTTGTGCTGCAAGATCCTGCATGGTCGTCTGAACAGCTCCCGGTTGTTTCGGTCCACATGGCATCCACATATCGTTTTTGGTCTTTATGAAGAACATGGCATCCTGGGTTTTGCGAACAGGTTCGAACAGAACGTCTTTAACCTGACAATGGACAAAAGTGAAGGCATACTTAACACTATCTCAGAAAATGACTATATGCAATACTTGAATATAAATAAAATCAAAACCATCTGATACAGGCTGCCCCACTTACACAAACGGATATGTCCGAACCAGAAAACCCCTCTGTCTTGCGCGCCAACGTCTCAAAGTCACTTTCAGTCAGGTTGTGAGGGGTATCTCCCAGATGCACCTGCTCAAGCCCATCAATACTTAATTTTCTGGTGTGGGAGGTCTTATATTCAAATACCAAAAATAGGGATTGATCGAAGGACGGTAGAAAATACATGCAACGGATGACCCAGAGTCATTGGCAAATCACAAATAGTGGGATCTCAACATGATGCATGGATCCAGGCCAAGTCTGGTTACAAGTAACAATAATAAAGGATGAAGAGAAACTCAAGGCTGCCAACTTGAAGAGAAGCACAAGGGTACCTTGAACATGTGTTGCCTCGCCTTTAGGTCTGGGAGCGGGATGTAAATCCTCTTGTCAAATCGTCGGCGGATGGCCTGCAATTCACCATCCATTAGCCATAACATCCAGTAGTTCCATCCTAAAGAAACTAAACAAGAGACCAAGGACAGAATCTTCTTCTAAGACAGAATCGCCCAGGAGCCATGAAACCAGCACAGAGCTGACCTGATCCAAAGCATATGGAGTATTTGTCGCAGCAAGGACAAGAACTTTCTGATCATTGTTTCCTACGCCCTGAGATGAAAGTAAAGATCAACCTGAGAAATGAAACTAAAAGATAGAAATGATCAATCAAGAGCACCATATTCTACAAGTTGCACCATGTGAACTGTGAAGGCTAGCAGCAAGAATGGGATTTCAAATCTTACTCAGCCCACACGTGTCAATGGCGCCCACCATGTACCTTGACCCAAAAATCAGGCCAGTCTGGCTATCAGGCAGAACTTCAGCAACAACCCACATTCAACATGCATGTGTGGCCCACCTGATGACAGGACAAGTCTGTTTTTGGGGCACATGGCACATGCATGGTGTGGTACATCTGATGAGCAGACCTCATCTAGCATATACGTTCCAACATTACACATCATCTAGCACATGCATGCCAACATTACACATCATCTAGGACATGCGTGCCACATTATACACATGGGAAAGATGGGACTCAGAATGTACTCTGGCAAGTACTCTTGAAAGGCTCCTTCACTATAGTGAAGAGATTATATCCTGAGACTAAAATAGGGTTGAATATAGACATGAGATTAAAGTAACATGTTAATCAAACCAAATAAAACTCCTCAAGTTATATAAGCAAAGATTATGTGCAACTTTTTATTTTCTGAAAGGGATGTATAATAGTTTGCATGGTCATTGAAAATTCAAGCATGCTACTTGTTTTGGTTCATTCCTTTGTTTCCGAAATCGGAAAAGTTATAAGGATTGCTTAAGCATGATGCTATGAACTAGTTCATGGCACCAAAGTAGCAGCATGCCAGTTGTCTGCTCATTGCCAAGGATGAAGTGAACTTGTCAGCTAATGACCCAGATCATTAATGTCAAGCCACTCGCTATTTTATTCAGAATATAAGATTGCTGATTTCCATACTTTTGGTTCGATCAATGTGTAGGTACATATAGAAAGGTTCATCAAGGACTCGCTTAGAAAAGAGGGCGGGGGGAAATCAAAGGCCCTCTACTACCATCCAAACACTTAGGGCTTGTTTGATTTTTCAATTCATGTAATGATTATTTCCGCTGTATTTACCTCACTCTTTCCGATGTTTGATTTGACCACATGCTTTTTTGACACAAAAATCGAGAACGCCACAACATATTTGTGGTCCCACCGTGATGCATATCGCTTATCCACAACATTCATCTATTATGCCTAATGAATTTATGGCATGAGCCAGACAATGAGGCATATCCAAAGCTCAAGTGGACCATGCCACGGGAAAAAGGGAATCGAACGCTTACCATTATAAACCTTTTAGGGCCACTGTTTCTTTTGGTGTGGACCATTTGAGTGTTGGATCTACCTCATTTTTCGGCTCATGCCTAAAAATATTGTGGTAAAACAGATGGACGGAATGGATATATCGTATACATCACCTTGGGATCCACAAATCTAAACTAGCTTTTTGAACTGATTTCCAAGGTAGAAAGTTCGATGGATTTTCAAACGGGTGAAATGGTAATAATTACGCATTTCAAGGGTATTTACACATGCTTTGAAAAGTCAAACACGCCCTTAATGTTTTATACTGTATATCCCGATGTCAGAATTACCAATCCACTCTATTTTTCTACTATGCATCTCTGCCATGGTCAATCATGTCAGCTTTTGACATAAAAGATTACAACGAGTTGACCTTGAAAAAATATCAGAATAGTGCATCGGTAAAATCATGGTATGGGGAGGTAAAATCCAGGCAATAGCAGCAGCATGGTAGGACAAGGGAAGCGGGTCAACCTGGCACCTCTCATTTATCCAGCCATTTAAATCTAGTTAGTAAAGTTTCCAAATTCCAGTGGTATCCAGCCTTGTCAGACAGCATCTTGTGCTTCTAAATTCTCACTCACTGACCATGTAAACCATGGGAACGCCTCCACAAACATTAAATATTTATTACGATGTTTCAGAAGAGTTGCAATATTTTAAAAGGCAAAAAAACACAGGTTTAAAAGTGAGTATCATGATTGTAAAATCAGAGAGATTTCTTGGAGGCACAAGTCAAGGGGTGTAAATATACACGTACTTTTAGCAGGCAACTAATGTCACAAGAAGCAACAAGATAAAGGAAATTCAGTGGGAAGCTGTCATGCTCAACAAGTGCTAGATTTAAAGGATGCTCTATAACATCAAGAACTGCAAGGGACAGAAGTTTAAAGGTATTGCTTTTCCCTCTTCATCTTTGGAGGTGGTGGGTTGGATGGAAAGGGATTTCAAGGAAACTGAGGCAGTCAAAGAGGTTAGTTTTTAGATGATTAAGAACAAAGTCCCAAGGCCAGATAGGTTCTCGTTCAGTTTTTACCATGTTTTTTAGACTCAATGACTCAAATCCACTCGTTTGATCTTACACACGCACACTCACCCACGCACTCACACCACAGTGGGATTTCACCACAATGGGTACTCAAACTGATGACCTCGCGTTGAAACTCGGATTCTTTTGTTAATGGAATGTTGCTATCGGCATTAAGCTCGTGAAGCATCTCATGCATCCGTGTTTTTTGTTCCCCTTTAATGCAAGTTACTTTTCAAAAAAAAAATCAAAAAATCAAAAAATCAAATTGTCATAACTACTGAATCAATGAAGCATCAGTTCATCTCAAATGACATAGATAAACTGCCTTTCCATCATAATCAGCACTCATGATGAAGAGTGGAAAAAGAATACCAGAAATTCAGTTACCAGAAATAAAAGGAAATAAAAGGATGAGGGAAATCGTGTGCGAAATAGATGCATGAACTCATTTTAAACCAATTGTCATAGTATATCTAGTCAAAGTGAGAATCAATTCCAGGAAACAGGAAACAAAGGTGTTCCAAAACGGTAACGGTGGCTGTAATGGCCACCACAGTTACCGTTATGATATGGGCCGTAACGGCCGTTACAGCCCCGTATCGGCCGTTACGGCTGTTTTTTATTTTTTGAAAATTGTTGTTACTGGACCGTTACGAGGCCGTTACGGGACCATTTTTCTATAACGGCCGTTATGCCCGTTTCAACCCCGTAATGCGTAACGGTTATGACCGTTACCGTTACATAACGGTCATTACGTAACCGATTTTGAATACAGTAGAAACAATGCTTTTTGCAAGGGGAAGTGAGTTTCTTGGTAACATTTGATGCTGAAGCTTCTATGCTCTAATATAGAGACATACCTGCATCTGTACGAGAAGTTCTGTTTTGATCCGTCGAGAAGCTTCACTCTCATTGCCTTCTCCACGCTGGCCGCATAGAGAATCTATTTCATCAACAAAGATGATGGAAGGGGCACTCTCACGAGCCATCTGGAAAAGATTTGAAACTAGTTTCTCACTTTCACCCATCCACTTTGATACCAAATCTGATGATGAAATGCTGCAAATAAAAAATAGTTTGACATGTCAACTCAACGACCACTCTGAAATATATAGATGCATCCACAATTGATCAACATGTGTGTGTCTGCAACCAGATTTGAGGGAAACCATATGCGCTCTTAATAAAAATGAAATTCAAGTCCAAAACTACTGAAATTCTCTGGATAAGAGATGAGTGTTTGCATGTGCACACAAAGAAAGAAATATGGAAGAAAACAGGTATCAGTGCATCCATCTAATTCAGACAAATTTGCAAATAAAAACTATACGAAAGGGCTGCAGGTTCCGTTACAAAAGTAAAAGCTAACAGGAAAGGTAGTTCTAAAGCTAAGCTATTTCTAAATTTGGCTTCCTCTTAGCAAGACAGGATTCGCAAAGTCCAAAGTTTCGGTTCCTCCCAAATTCCTTACAATTTTCTACACTGGAATGGAATTTGCTTCAATAACTCCAGTTTCATCTCTGGCTAATTTATTGATGCTTTATAATTCAATTCCCGTTCCATCAAAATTAATTTCAAAGAACCATGCCATATATCATAGCCAAGTGAATGAAAAGAAGTAATAATGAACAAGTTAACGATATGTTGTCCTTTACATGTACACTAAACAGATTGAAAAAGTTGCATTGTGACTTCTACCTACTGTTATTATTTCGGCTTACAGTTTATTAAAGTCAATTTGATATAAAATCAAAGATTTTGTTGGAAAAAAATGCTACTGGATCAAAGGCCCCCTTGTGTTTATAGAAGTAATGTGATGATGCAAAGAGAACCATACATCAACAATTTCTATGCTTCTTTTCTTCTTCTTCTTCTTCTTCTTCTTCTTCTTCTTCTTCTTAATTTTCTTTTGATATGCTTGTTGATTGTCAAAAGAAATGAAAGGGACAGCACTAGCAGGGGTCTCAGAGCACAAGGTTGAGAGGGAATGTGTATTACCATCATGGTTTGAAAAATCTTTGTCCAAGTCATATTGATTTGGGTCTAAAACGAAATGAGTCACCACAATGATACTGGACTAAGTCAAACCAAGCCAGGGTGAGCGGTAACAATTTTGGATCCAAGGCAAAACTGCTACTTAATCCATTATAAACATAGAATTTGGGAAAGACAAGTAAATGTGAGCTTAGCAAGCATCAAGAAAGGAAAATCTTAAGTGTGAAAAACACTGAAAAAATTGGATCAGTCTGTTACCTAGTCTTTTCGACAAGATTTATCTGATAAAGAAAATGCCAAATGACTAGAGGAGAAACATCTGGATAGCCATATTTACATTAACAAAGGAGGTGCAACAAAAAGTTGCACCGACTATTCAGGCATCAAATTATGAGTTTCACTCACACAATGAAGCTCCAAGAAAAGGAGGTGGCCTGGAGCAAAGATTAAGACAAGAAACAAGTGAGATCCCAGGAACATGTATTGACATTATTAAAGAAACAAACTGGCTTTGGGGAAGGAAGATCAACAAGGACCTAGTTTCTACTTAGATAATTGAAGCAGAAGTATAGAGAGGAGTCTACACATGGTTGACCTCGAGAAAGCATTATGAATCTATGATAGCGCTGAATGAGGATATGTGGTGAGTGAATCACAGGAAAGAGATGCTGAGAGGATATATTGATACCATCAAAGAGATCTATGATGGCGTTGTCATATGAATTGCAGAAGATGTGTCCAGGTAGCAGTGGGTCTCCATCAGGAGACCGCATTAAACCCTTACATTTTTCACTTGTTATTGATGAAATAACCACTAGTATCCAAGATGAGGACCTTGGTGTATGTTATTTGCAACTGATGTGATGATGGCTTCAGTGAAATTAGAGAAGCAGCTGAAGCCAAATTGGAAGTTTAGAGTAAGGCATTAGAATCTAGAGGTCGAAAGATTAACAGAACCAACAAAGAGTATCTAGAATGCCACTCTAGCAGGAATAGACAGAGATGTGATGCTTAAGTTAAAATGATGGTCAGGAATTTCCTCAAAGTAATTTGTTTCATTATCTTGGCTTTATCATTCAAAATATGGAGAGACCCGAGGAAGATGTTTCCAACAAAACTAGAGGTGGTGGCTAGCATTTATATTTGCTCTGGGCTGTTGTTCTGTGATCATTGCTTCCCAAAGAACCTTTAGGAAAATTCATAAGATAGCTATTACACCGTGTATGCTATATAGGGCACAGCATTGGGCAATAATGAGACAACATGAACAGTGGATAGATGTTGCAGAGATAAAGATGCTGAGATGGATGCATACGAAGGCTACGAGTGGAAGAATTATAAATTTGATCATTCAAAGCAAACTGGGACTAATCCCAATTGGATAGTAATGACAGAGAGAACATTGAGATGGTTTGGCCACATGCTAAGAAAATTGGGGACGGCCAAGGAAGGGAACTTTGGTTGGGTTGAAGAGCCTAAAAAGGAGGACAAGAGGAAGATGTACAATGACTCAGACAGAGGTCGCTAGAAGGGACATGGACTTCAAAGTTTGGGCCTTAGGAATCTTTGGTGAAATAGTATTCATCGAAAGCTACAACGAGGATATCATGATGATGTTTATTAGAAGGACAAACATGCAATCCATTTATGTAATGGATGGGAATGTACTTTCAACCAGTAGTGACAAAGCATTACTCATTTCACTAAAAACATCTACTATCGAATCTGCCTCTCTAAATATAAAGATTCAAAGAAAAGAAGCCAAGTAGAAAATTTCACCCCACTATGAAGCAAACCTCCACAATTCAAGGACACCCTAGATGTGCACAGAGTAACAATTTTGGAGTCTGCTTCCACCATTGCTGGACAAAAGGAATCCTTAAGCTACCAACTTTAATGGCACAAATTTTGACTTCATTCAAGTTTCCCACCCAATAAAACCCCTAAAACACTTTTTTTAAAAAATTATCTCTCTTGGCCAATAAAATGTAGCCAATCCCTCTCATGAAGTTGTATTATTACCATAAGTATGAGAAAGAAAGTCTCCAATGCAAGAATGCTTCGGATTACCAAGTGAGCTCCCATCAACACTCCCAAGAGTAGATTAATTTATTTGACGACTCAAACTTCAGATGTGTGAAGTAGATCACATTCAACATCTACTGACGCTAACTGGACCACTTTCTTAGGCATGCCTCAGTCCACAATATTGCTTTTGATGGACGGGTATTGATGCCTTTTCACACCAGCCACCTTATATTCAAATATTCTTTTGATTTGTTGTTTCCAAAGACTCCACAAGATTGAATGAATGTTCAACACAGTAATTATGTCCATGAGGAAAGAGATGAAGTATGGACGTATAGTCATAAAAGGCTCAATGTAATTGAATTAAGAATATGCTAAAGTTACTCTGGCATCATCAACCTCTTTTCCCCACCCAAAAAAAAAAAAAAAAAAAAAAAAAAAAAAAAAAAAAAAAACGAAAATACCAAATTGCATAAATCATCAAGATAAAGAAATCACCTGAAAAAGGTTGACTCTGCTTCTGTTGCGACAGCCTTGGCCAGGTATGACTTACCAGTTCCAGGTGGGCCATACAAAAGGAATGCTCTCCATGGCCGTCGCTTCCCTAAAATTGACAAAGATCAAGCAATTAGTTTCTTTTCCCCTGGAACGGTAAGATGAATTAATTGCTGGTTATAAATTTTTTTAATACCTAGGTAGAGACAGCTATCTTGCAACCCTAATTATTGAGATAGTTGGTAAGCTGATAAAACCCAGTTGACTTGTGATAGAATGAGAATGAGATGATAACAGATCCAAACCACTATCGTTCCATCCTCTTCTTGTGAGGTGCATTTTGTGGATGCGCATTAACACTGACATCTACATTTTTCAGGACATGCTAAATGGTTCCGCTTCCACAAAATATGCACAGGCTGATGTGCATACGATTTCCATTCTCGTTATGCAGGCCACCCAACGGGTCCTCTTTTTTTTTTTCTTTTTTTTTTAAACACACGCACACACACCACCACACACTCACGCCGTAGTGAGATTTCACCACCTATCGGTACTCGAACCCTTGACCAGGTGTTGAAACTCCTAAGAGTCTACCACGGAGTAAGAGCAAGGACCCACCCAAACGGGTCCTTAGATACCTAAAAAGATTTGGCTTCTTTTTTCCCGAAAGAGTATCTGCCTTTTAACTAAATTCATCAAAGTTCTGATTTAAAAAATCATTCGATAAAAAACATAATTGTGCACAGAATACTGTTTCGGAACCCTATTCTGAAACAAATAATAAGACTGAGCATTGTAAGATAAAAGAGGAGGACAAGGCAACCCATCAAAACTTAATTACACCACCCATTTGCATCATTGAGCTGGTGAAAGCTCCTGGTTTCGAAACACTACGGTGAAGAAATCCTCATTCCAACGGTGAAGTAATCCTCATTCCAAAATTAAGATGACTAGATCTCTTTTCTTCTTTGTTTCTACCAAGAGAATCTGTCTTTAGACAGATTTACAGTTACTTATATACAGAAAGCATGCCCCATTTTCCATTGATGAGAATCCAATTGTTGGAAGAAACACATACTGGTTGAGCAATCCTGCAACAATGGTTTCATGCTTACGTTTTTTATATGCAGAAACTGGCAAATTTGCATCTCAATTAGAACTTATCATCAAAACAGAGCAAGTCCTTGATAGAGTGGAATGGCAGAACAGGATTCGTGGAGCTGGCCACATTTAGTTGGATAGGGCTTAGATGATGGTCATCATCATAAAAGAGCAAGCTAAAATGTTCAAATAGTAGATAACCCGAAAGTGTTCATGTTCTACTGATGAATGTTAGTATTTCTGGGTCTATGGATAAATAGTATGCCCATACTCTTTGAAATAGCATATAGAGACCATTTTTAATTGATTAGATCTTTCTAGTAGTTGAAGACTTTCCCATTTTTGTTCTTTACTTTTTTTTAAATTAAAATAATAATAATAATAATGTACTTTCAAGCCAAAGGCCGAAAAAAAAAAACAACAAAACGGTTTGGGGCAATAAAAAGAGAAACCCCCTCAGGGAGCCCACTCCTTGATTAACAACATAATCCGATTAACGACCCCCTTAACCGAACAATTCCTATCATGAAAGCACCAATCATTCATTTTGCCCCATATCGATTGAAGAACAGCAAGGAGGGAAACCCTCAACAAGACTCTACCCTATTTCCCACAACCACCAGCATGCCAAGAGAGGAACAAGTCTTCGATAGAGCCCGGCATCAGCCATCACACACCAAAAGACGAAAGGATAGCAGATCAAACAGATGAAGAGAATGTGCAATGGAGAAGCAAATGATCCATATATTACGCATCACAAAGATAAAGAAGGCAGACATCAAGCAACACCATTGCCCTCTAAAGCAAATTATCGATGGTCAAGATCCTGCTCCTACCAACAAGCCAAGCAAAGACTGCCACTTTTGGCGGAGCACCATAAAACCAGATATGGGCCATATGGCGATGGAAATAGTATGCGGAGTTCTCGAGTTGAAGAATGACTAAGCCTGAAGACTTTGCCGAAAATGTCATCGATTTGTCCTCAAGCCACAACAGTGAGTCTTTGGCCCCCAAAGAGGATTGGAACCCCTGCAAATGAGAAAGAAGCTGAAGGAAGTTATCAAATTCAAAATCAGTCAAATTCCAATGGCATGGAGGACTCCAACCATCCTGGCACTCTTCGAACTAGAACCGAGAAACATCTATCCACCGGGCCTTTAGCAAAGGAGAAAAGGTTAGCCAGGGAGGGAAAGATATCTCGAAGCAGGGAATCCTTGCACCAGATATCCTCCTAGAATCTCACTCTCGAGCCATCCCTGACAATGAAGCCCACCCTAGAGAAAACTTTGTCAGCAACACGAGCGTTGGCCTTCCAAAAGGAAGGACACTCGATAGAGGGAGGAATTCTTAGTCCACCAGCCCAAAGGGGAAAGACCATATTTATCAACAATTATGGACCTCCATCAGCCATTCTCCTCAATCCTGAATCTCCAAACCCACTTCCCGAAGAGGGTAGAATTCATCAGATGCAACCAACGAATTCCGACACCCCCCTGATCGTAGGGTCTGAAAACCTACTTCCAACTTTGAAGGTGAAACTTACCTCTTGATTTTACCCCTTGCCACAGAAAATTGTGGCAATCCTACCATGGATTGATATCGGGCATTTGAACAACGACAGAAAATAGACCGGGAGATTGGAAAGGGCTGCCTTAATAAGAGTAATTCGACCACCTGAGGACAGAAGCTTGCTTTTCCAAGGCGATAACTTCCTATCCAATCTTTCAATCACCATATCACTGAGATGCTTGGCAAGCTTACCAATGCGTAGACGCAGGCTTACCAATATGTAAAGGTAGGCCAAGATAAAAGGAGGGAAGAGATCCAACCCGGCAACCAAAAAAAACTCAGCAGGCAACAAAGTCACCTCAGCTTCAGACAGGTTGGATTCCCAACAGGTGGCCTATAGTTCACCCTAAACCCCAAAACAACTTCAAAGCGCCTAACCAATTTCCTAAGATTGTCCACCATGGCTACATCAGCCTCACTAAAAATTAGAGTATCATCAGCAAATTGTAGATGACTGACACGCTGGGAAACATTCTCGACATAAAAGCCCCAAAAAAGATCCACTGATTGGCCCCTAATCGACATCCTGCTAAGAGCTTCAAAAACCACAAGGGATAGGAAAGGAGATAACGGATCCCCTTGAAGAAGGCCCCTTTGATGAGTGGAAAAAGCCAAACAGAGAACCATTAACAAGGATCGAAAACCTGGCCGCAAAAGCACAGGATCTTATCCAAAGCCTCCACTTGGCCCCGCAACTAATGCGAGCCAGCATATAATCAAGGACCGGTCAACGTAAGCATGCGCCTTTTTGAGATCCAACTTACAAACAATCCCCCTCATGTTAGGATTCCAGACACTCGTGAGCAATAAGCGCACTGTCAAGGATCTACCTCTCAGCAATGAAGGCACTCTGAAACAGGGATATCACCTTAGGAAGGATAACCCTTAATATAAGGCAGAGAAACTTATAATCATCTTTCAAGTTTAGGGCCTTTATCAATAACTTCAATCATCTTTCAAGTTTGGGGCCTGTATCAATAACTTTTGTTGTAACAATTGGCAATGTATTTACTTTCCATATTTGTTCTTTCAGGTAACAAATAAGGCAAATTTATTAAGCTATTATAATGAGGACTAAAGAGGAAGAAGTCTCCAACATACACCGAAGCAACAACAATGTCCCTTTATGCAAACTGAACCTCCCAAACCTTGGACCAATAAATTTGCTTCACTTATGGAAATGTGAAACACTTTTACCATTTTGCAAGACCTTAAAAGGTCTAACATCCCATTAAAGATGAACGGAGATGTAACAAGGGAAGTGAATGACATTTTCAAAATACTTGCTGAGGATAGATGCATCAGGAAAAGTGAATGAGATTGTTGACAGACTTGCAAAGAGGATTCTACCAAGATCATCTCTTTGAAGGATAGCTTCCTCCCCTCTTCAACAAAGATATGTCGTATGCCACAAATCCTAAATGGAAAAGGATGCATTAGAGATGCCATGATGGAAGTTTGTAGAATTTGGTACATTGAATGGAGGCTAATATTGTTTTGAGCCCATTGGTGTTGTCCTCACAATCAAAATTAAAAATAATAAGAAGAAAAAGAAAACTAAATGTCAACAACTTATGATCATGTTCCTCATACTAAAGGTATATATATCTTTTCCATGAAATGAGAGGAAATCAATTACAACATTCACTCTTTCAAAAACAAGGAGATTTACGTAGACTTGAAACCTCATATTCACTATTCTCTCATTTTTGTGTCTCAATCTTCTGCTTCTTTAACAGGCATTAAATCCTTCAGCTTATCAGCCACTTGAAAACACATTCTAAGAGCCAAGAGTTCCAAACTTCTAGATACCATTTCCCGTGCTTAATGCACTTGAGAAGATGATAAATGGGGAACGGGGCCTACAGGTAAAGATATGTTGTGTGTGTATGCATGTATGTTATCCATGTACTCCTGTGAAGCATTACACATTTCTCTCAAGTTAATATATATGTGTGTTTGTGGTTTCTAGACAAATGCACAACGCTTCCTCATTGCCCTAAACTAAAAATGAAAAACCTTTTAGCTAGGAGATGTGATTTTGTTGATAAATTCTCTGGACCAAACAAATTGGATCAAATAATGTCTAACTAGAGCATGGTCATAATCCACTGAATTAGACAAAACTGAATTCAAATCAGACAAAATGAGCCTACCTAACAAACAAATGAATTTTGAATATGAATTGGCATTTTTGTTGGCAAGGAACAATATAAATTACATAGATTTGAACATGATGAACAAATGAATTTTGAATATGAATTGGCATTTTTGTTGGCAGGGAACGATATAAATTACATAGATTTGAACATGAATATAGATACGGATTTCTTATATTCCAAAAAACAAAGAAAAGTTAGCTTTCTCGACACAATATTTTTTTAGGCTCATGACATGGGAAATACCATGTTTTCAACAGTGTTGTGTCAAACAACACACAAAAACATGCAATAGCCTGCATTCAGGACATGGGCTAAATAGCATCCCATGTGATGCATACCCAACAAAACCCATCGTATGAATGAATAGGCAATTTACTGTAGTGTATCACCTTACGCTTTTCACTCTTCAGTTAGATATTTACACGTCATGTTAGAAACATGTAAATGCCCCCCCCCCCCCCCCCCCCCCCCCCCCCCCCCAAAAAAAAAAAAAAAAAAAAAAAAAGAAAAAGAAAAAAAGATTGCTTATCTAAATCTATTCCTTTCTTTTTCTTTTCTAACTCATATAAATTTTTTCAACCAAGTCCTATTACAACAACACCTATCAGGGTAGCAGACAAGCTGCTCCAAAGCTGACATTTTAACCCACGCTCTTCAACAGAACTTCTTCAATACATTCAAAACAAACATTGTTCAGATCCCTGTAGCAAATGGAGAAGTCTATCTTGTTCATTTCTGATTGAGTTGTTTATCCCATTTTGCCTTCATTTAACTCGTCTAGCTTGATGATATTATTATTGTTGAAGTATTGAAAAGGCCATCATCAAGACAATGAAATCTCTAATTACATCATAGAATTTATAAACAGTATGGATCAATAAAAAGTCAAAGAACCAAAGGTCGGTTGAGTTGATCAACACACAAACCAGTAAAAAACTGTGGAAATTTGACAGGTAAGATCACGGCCTCCTGAAGCGCCTGCTTGGCACTCTCTAGCCCTGCCACATCATTCCACTTCACATTCGGCTTCTCTCGTATAATTGCCGAATTGAGGCCAGCCCTTAGCTTTGCCTGCTCAGGATCCTCCCCTTCTCCCCCCTCCCCATCCTTCGGCTTTGTTTTTGGCCGCGTGGCAACTGCAGCGTCCCCATTCGCAGTGGGGCCTGACCCGCCATCATCAAGGACGGCCCTTATCTCCTCTGCTCGCCGCAGATACTCAGTGAATTTCTGGGTTATTGCATCCTTGATCTTGGGATTTTTCTCATATTTCAAATGAGTCCTGAAGTACTCCAAGGCATTCATGTAAAGGGGGAACGCCTTGGCATAATTTCCTGCATTGTCTTCCTGGACTGCCTGCCGCACATATTCTATAGCTTGCTCCTTGAAATTGCTATACATTGTATGATTGTGGCGAATAGCATAGAAAACAGATCCTAGAAAATCCATAACAAAATGAGCTGATCAAAACCCACCAGAAATAGAGAATTACATTCCATGATCAACAGACCTAAACAGCATTTTCATTTGCTCAAGGAATTGTAATCCAGGTCATTCATCTAGCGGACCTGTCATGTGGAGTTAGCCTCGTTAATCTTTCCCATGAGAATTTCTTCCGCAGAACTATTTTCTCGTCTGTGAAGGGATTGGAGAATGCACCATACATAACTTTGGTCCACCAGATGAATTGTCCAGATCACTTATGATGCGCACCCACACCTCATCCAACACATAAACCTGCTAGAATGGCCACTTTCAACTCAGGCACCCCATCGTCACCGAATGCATGGCAGCATGGCTAGCAACCTGGACAGTTACCCGCTGGACCATAGACAGATGGGTCCGTGGTGCGAAAATTGTGTCTGCTGATTCGTCATGGCTCTGGTGAATGGAAATTTTTGCCTGCTGAATGTGGACCACTGAGCACGATCGTTTTTAACCATCAATTCAAAGGACAGAAACCAGATGGTCAGGATCACCTGACTGACGTGGCGTTTTGGACCTAGACAATCCACTGAATGAGGTAACAGATGGAAGGTTGCGTCGAGCAATATAGAATTCTTTTTCCTTTAGATGAATTCTACATGATACCTCCCGTCAATATATCACGAAATCTTCCAAAACTCAAATTCTTCGAAAATCCTCCAATCCGAAACCCTTATTGACGCAGATATATGCAAGAAAAATCCTAAATTTTCACGAAAATCGATCCATTTTTCGTTCTCCTTCAAAAACAGATTAAAAACATGCAATTTCAAGAATCAAAGACAAATCAAAAGAAAAATACCTAGATATCGTGATTTCTTCTTCCGTTGAGAGATCGATCCGAACGTGAAAGATGACCCCTAGAAATCTTGTGTAATCGGTCTTTAATACCTATCTATTTCTCCCTTCTCGATCGGAAACCCTAGCGGGAACAGAAAAATAGGGATTGGATGAGGGAATTGGGGTTTTCTAAGCTGGAATTTTAGGGTTTGGATGAGAAAGAGAGAGATTATGCACAAGAAAATGGGAATAGGGAGAGAAGAATATGTCGAAATTTGTCAAAGTCACTGGCTCTGTGCATTTTTAAGAATCTCTCCTTCAGTTTTTGAGTTCGTTTTGCCTCTGTCGCGACTAAGATAGCAGCGTGTGTTGCAACCACTGGGGCACACAAAGTCAGTTATCAAATGATCGGAACCGTCCATTTTGTGAGATCTATGCTATAAATGCCACTGGAGGAAAATTACTCTGAATCTATAGTTTTGTCCATTACCTTTCGGAGACGAATTTGGAGCAAAAGAAAACTTCATAGCTCTCGTCAATCTTAAAAATCAATGGTCAGGATCATCACTGAAGAGTGGGCATGGGTCAGAACTTATTTGCGGTTGTTAACATGATGGGTTTAACGACTGGGCAGTATCAGCATGTGGCCCCAATGGGTGGCGGGTGGCGAGACACTTGAGCTGCATGGCGTCAGGCCCGGCTTCGGTGGATCCCTTACTGTGGGGCCCACCTTGATATATGTGCCTTACATCCATGCTGTCCATCCGTTTTGAGAGTTCATTTTAGGGTATTATTCAAAAAATGAATCGGATATATCTTAGGTGTATCACACTATAGGAAACAATGGGGATTGAAAACCCACCATTAAAAACTTCTTGGGGTTTACCAGAAGGTTTATTTTCCATCCAACCTGTTGATAGGGTAAAAAAAGATCTTAATGCCCGGTCCACACAAATATCATCTTGATCCAAAACATTTATGGTCAACAAGAAGTTTTTAATGGTTAATTACAACTTTTTCCTTATGTGTGGTCCAGCTGAGATTTGGATCTGCTTCGTTTTACTAATTACGCCCTAAAATGAGCTGATAAAATGGTTGGACGGCGTGGATGAAATGAATATACATAGAGGTGGGATGCACAGTCAGGGATCCACCCACCTAGATCGACCACGCGTATTTCCCGGGAAAGCCCTTCGCAGAAGTTCCTAAGTTGAAAACTTAGGTGGGCCCACCGTGATGTTTGTGAGAAATCCACCCCGTCCATCTATTTGTGAGATCATTTTTAAGACATGGTGCCAAAAATAAGCTGGGTCAAGAGCTCAAGTGGGCCGAAAACGTGAGGATTGAACATCCACAGTTGAAATATTCGTGGGACCACAAAAGTTTTGAATCAGGCTAATATTTGTGTTTTTAATTCATCTCAGTAGGAATGACGTTATTAACGGTATGGATGGCATGTAAATATAACTATCTAACCCGGAGAGGTTTCAACGGTAGGAATTTCCCTACCCACCTTTTCCTTTAATGCGGCCCACTTAGTCTTTGATCCACTAAATTTTTTTTATCTCAATCATAAAATAAACTCCCAAAACGGATAGACGGTGTAGATTTCTCACAAACATCAAGTTTGCCCCACATAGGTTTCCAGCGCAGGAACTGCGAAATCCGCGTCCGTTTTCATCGGAGGAATCGTATATGGAACGCGTGTTCTGCGCAGTGCGCGCACCTTTCACCAACCAACGATTCGAAGGGAGGATTGAAATGATACGTGACAAAGCCTTCGGTTCTTGAGAGTGGGGCCCATGTCTCGATAATGCAGATCAGATAAGTTGAATCCGACACGTGTCTGGACTGTACGGTCAGTTTTCAATTCTGACAAGCGGGCCTCATCTTTCGGTAATCCACAGCGTCCATCGGCTATCCGTTTGTAGTATGATATGACAATTCAAAGGCTAGGATTTTTCCATCTGGGAGGTTTTAAGGGGCATGGCGATCCAGGTGGGGTTCATCAGGTCTGTATCAGGATCCTTAAATAATGGGCCCCAGTCGTGCAAACTTGCGTTTCCTGTCGCTGAGGAAGGTGTAACCTTGAGTTTTACGGTGCATCTGGGTGCACCAAATTTCATGAATTTGCTGCAGCCAAACGCACCACTTTTTTTGGACCTAACCCTATACGTGTATTAAATATAAATTAAGTCCCACAAAAGGATAACTTTCTACTTAAAATCCAATAAAATTAAGTCTCTTCGAAACAATGAGTCTCTTGAACAAAATAAATATACGTTATGGTCTTACCATTGTCTCTCTAAATTTATAAAATATTTATAATTCATCGTTGTTGGATCTGTACCA
Source organism: Magnolia officinalis (assembly GCA_021015155.1). Classification (NCBI taxonomy): domain Eukaryota; kingdom Viridiplantae; phylum Streptophyta; class Magnoliopsida; order Magnoliales; family Magnoliaceae; genus Magnolia; species Magnolia officinalis. The sequence goes on along the minus strand of JAJHSJ010000006.1, from coordinate 85,505,694 downwards.
ATCAAGTCTATACGTGAAAGATTACATCAATCACATCCATACTTAAAAAATCACACCTATCACATCCTACTAACCATCATCTCGATTATCTGTCTACACAAGTAATCTCAAGTATTTGTCTTTTATATTTTTTTTATGTTTATTTTTTCCTCTTGTTGATTGTGTTGAACTTTATTATAAATTAATAAAATTAGCAATTATCATTTATTTTTTATTTTAATCATCCATTAATGCATCATAGACAAACTCTTCAAGTCCATGACCGCGTTAAAAGAAAATTTCAAAGTTCAAGGTCAAAAAATCCAATTCAAAATGACTAATTCTCCTCTTTTAAATCTAATTTGGTGCCTGATTTTAATTATATTTGAGTCGAGTATATTTTTGGCACACCTAGCACAGTCCCCAATTACACATGTTTGACTTAATATAAGCCATTCGTTAACATTGGCCTCATCTTTGGTTGAATTGTAATAATTTTGTTGTTGCTTGATCATGATTAGGATTTTTCAACCTTGGATATTTGTAGGTCAAACAAATAAGTCTATCAAATCATAGGACCGGCTTATACAAATTCTTGTTGTTATCTAGAGATGAAGATAGTGGTCATGGATTGCCTACAACACCAGTTGCAGTCAATAACTATTGGACGGTGCTCTGTGAGGCTACGATGATGTATGTACACTATCATGCAATCCGTTCATTTTTCAGTATCAATATGGGTATAAGCTTAAAACTAAGATAGATCTAAATGTTGAGTGGACCACACCACAAAGAACCATAATGATATTTGTGTTTTCCCTTTATCCATGCATGTATGACCTAATCAACAAGTTGAATGGCAAATAAACATTAAAGTGGACTCTATAAAGTTTTTAATGGTGGCCATTCAGTTACCATATTTTACGTGGTATAGTCCACTTGATAAATGGATCTACTTAATTTTACTTTTGAACTAATACCCTAAAAGATCAAAAATAAAAATAAAAAAATAGATGGATGACATCGGTAAAACACGCACATCATGGTGGGCGCACATAGTGTTGCAAAATATTGATTTTAAATATATATTTTAATAATAAAAATATTATATATAAATACAAAAAGTATTTACAAAACACTTTTTTCATGGGTTTTAGGAATAGTCCTGCATTGGAAAAGAATGAGAAGAAATTGTGATTTATATGAAAGTGGTGGAGTATTATAATGTTCACCCACCTAGTCCGAGGAGAATTGGACTTGTGTGCACTGGAGCACCCGCGCGCAATCTCAACACACTCCAACAAAACCCATACGAACCAGAGTCACTCCTCTCCTACAGACCAAAAGTCCAACAATACAGCAAGGTTTATCAGAACCATTGCTTGAAGATCAGACCAATGGTGTGGTCTAAGAACGGTTCAATTGAACCAATAGCTGAAGAACAAACCAGTGCAGTGGTCTAATTCACAAATCTTCTTCTCTCTTTTATGGGATTTTCCTTTTTCTTTATTTATGTCAGATTGTGTAACTGAGTTCCATTAGTGGGCTTTCGTGTTTGCTGAACGTAGACCCACACTAGGCTCGTCGTATCCTATAAGCGATTTGCATGTCACCTTTCAGTATACTCAATTCACTTGAGTAGGGGCAAATAATGCTTCAAGGACAGCGTTCCATACGTGCTTCAGCCTATCCTTATTTCAGATTAACTTGGATTTTTCGGTTTTAATATTTTATAAAAAATATAATTCTCTAAATTTTTCCAACAATCTTAAAGCGTTATTAAGATGGAAGTCGATAGTGTATCATCCATCAAGTTGATGAATCAGGAATTGATTCGTCTTGATCGGTGCGATGGAACCAATTTTACTAGATGGCAAGACAAGCTCAAATTTCTTCTAACGACGCTGAAGATCTACTACATCATATATCCAAACTTGCAGCCGTTACCTAAAGCAACTGAAGCGGACACACCCGAACAAATTGTTGCCCATACCAAATGAGTTGATACAAACTTTTGTGTCGTGGACACATTCTGAATGCACTCTCCGACCGACTATACGATCTATACACACAAACTTCATCAGCAAAAGAAATCTGGACCGCTCTGGAGTTCAAGTACAAAGCTGAGGAAGAAGGTACCAACAAGTTTTTAATTACCAGGTATTTCAACTATAACATGGTAGATAACGAACCACTGCTACCCCAAATCCAAGAACTACAGCTAATAGTAAACAAAATTAAAGTCATGTAGATTGATCTTCCTAAATCATTTTAAGTCATGGCTATAATCGCTAAATTGCCACCGATTTGGAAAGACTATAGAAAGAAGTTGTTGCATAAGGCTGAGGACTACACACTGGAACAAATTCATAAACATCTCAGAATTGAGAAAGAATCCCGCAATCGCGATAAAAAGAATAACAACGGGAATTCATCGTCCAAGGTACACGCAGTAGAAAATACTAATAACAAGAATTCCGATAAGGACGATTTCCTGAAACCCGATAAAGGGAAATTTAAGAAAAATGCTCAAAAGAATAATGGAAAGTTCAAAAGCCCGTGCCATGTCTGTGGGAAAATCGGTCACTATGCTCGAGTATGCCGATGTTGTAAATCTTAAAAAGATGTAAATGCAGTAGAATACGATATTGTGGCTATGATCATTGAGGTGAATACCATTCAAGAAAAGATTCTCAGTTGTGATATTGTCGCCACCGTACATGTGTGCTACGATAAATCAACCTTCAAAACCTATGAGGAATTGACCGATGGTCAAAATGTCCAAATGGATAATGAAGTCCGATCGAAGATTGTTGGAAGGAACCGTCGAACTAATATTCACCTCTGAAAAGAAAGTGATTCTGACAAATGTCATGTACGTCCCAAACATAAGGCGAAACTTAGTTTATGAGGATCTTCTGGGTAAACCAGGAATAAGGGTGATGTACGAGTCAAGAAAACTAATTTTATCTAAGAATGAGAACTTTGTTGGAAACGGATATGCTTCTAATGGTATGGTCAAGTTTTCTCTGAATGAAAATAGCACTTCTGCGTATATGGTTGAATCTGTTGAACTGTGGCATGATAAACTGGTCCATATAGAATATAGTACCTTGAAGTTCATGATTAAGAATGGTTTAATCTCATACATAGAAAATGAAACCGATAAGTGTAAAATGTGCATACGATCCAAAATGACGAAGAAACTTTTTTCAAGTGTTGAGAGATCGTCTCAAGTATTGGATCTTTTACACAGTGATATATATGAGTTAAATGACATTTTTACTCGTGGAGGCAAAAGATATTTCATAACCTTTATTGATGATTGCTCTAGATATGTGTATGTGTATCTATTAAATAGCAAATATGAAGCATTGAACATGTTTAAAGTATATAAAGCAAAAGTAGAAAATCAACTAAATAAGAAGATAAAAATTCTCTGTAGCGATAGAGGAGGAGAATATTTCTCTAATGAATTCGATAAATTTTGTGAATAACATGAATTAATACATCAATATATTGCGCCATACACACCTTAACATAACGGAATAACGGAAGGGAATAATAGAACATTAGTAGAAATGGTCAACTTAATGCTAATCGGAGTAAAGTTGTGTCACGCCCCGAACTCGGAAACCGGTCTCACAAAATTCTCGATCGCCGAATCCGGCGCCGACAGCCTCCGTAGTGCCCCATTCTCGGCTCCCGGCACCCATATACCAGGTTCCAATCCTGGGATGCTACAAGGAGGATTTCTAATAATCAATTTTATTCGTAATGAGCATAACCACAAGCATAACCCACGAACAATAACCACAAGAACTCCATCACAAATTTCACTATGATCAAAAACTTTAAGTACAATGCGTAGGAAAGGGAAATACAAGATGGTGCGAATAACAAAACTTCAGAAGCTCGGCTGCACACTCCAACTGCGGCGAAGCTACGGCTGCAACCTGGCGTCACCTGCACGCATCAATCGTGCATAAGCTTATGGAAAGCTTAGAGGGTGGTGTAAGTGTGTGCGCAATATGAGCGTGCTCAGAATTCAAGGTTAGAGTAACACGGAATAGTGCTGATGAGTATGTAAATGCAACCAGCCGTACCAAGGCTATATAGTACAAGATATGAATGCAATCGGCCATACCAAGACCATGCGATGCAAGATGCAGCTCAAGCATGTCAATCCTCATCCAAATCCTTATGTCAATACAGTTCTCAGTCTGGATAATCACCAGGGTTCAGTACACTCTACGCCAACTTGTCGTCCCTATCCGGACGCACAACTGGAAGAGCGAAAGAGACCTCACTATCCGCCTGCCAATATCGGGCCCGGCTCGTCGATAGCGGACCGATTCCTCAAGCTGGTCAAACTCAACCTAGAAATTGCCCCCTCACTTAGGCGGGTAAGGTCACACCCCTTTCCAACCGACCACGACACAGTGGGAGACGCGACCTACTGGTATACGGCCCTCGTGCGCTTGTGTGTCCACTCGGTCTCGACGTTGGAGTCATCCTCTAGTACCATCGGGTTTAGGAATTTTCACTCAGGGACATCTATGGCGCCCGTATGCTAGAACCAAACATTTTCGGTATCCAATCCAGCCTCCCACGGTGTGTCTGTGGAGGCTATGGCCCTGATGTTGGTAGGGCATATCACAATCACACAAATGCAAGTGCATGTAACACACTATCAGTCATGCAATCATCCTGTGTGAAGCACGCGCTCATGTAGGGCAACTCCGCCTATCAAGGAGCCCGTAAACAGTCTGCCTGAAGGCATATGCTATAATCAGACACTCCTCATCTCAAGCATACATATGATGCGTATGATCACGAATCATGGGGCTGTGCTAAACATGCTATAAAGTAATGAGCTATCCTCTCAATGAAGATGGGTCTAGATGGCCTACATGAAACAAGTACGGGCCTATTAGTGGCCTTAGGGAGAGTTATAATGTGGACATCTAACCAACATTACTCGTACAATGTGGACGTCAAACCAACATTGTCCCCAAAGCACGGTCCGCCATAAATATCATCACACAAACTATGGGGAAATCACCCATTGTAATGGACCCTAAGGACATCCCGTTGGGCCTCGACCCATGGGCCTTAGATACATCAAATGGGCCGCATCATATGGGCCTTTTATAAGTCAGGTGGGCCACATCAAAGGGGCCTTATGTACATTGCAATGGGCCATATCCCATGGGCCTTTGAATACATCACAATGGGCCTTGTAATATGGGTCTCATATATATCAAAGTGGGCCTCAATAACAGGCCACCATTACATCGAAAGGGCCTAATCACATGGGCCTTATGTATATACCAAGGTGAGGTCCACTTGAACTATAGATTTGCCCCATTTTTAGCCTCAAGACTTAAGACAGGCTTGCCAAATGGTGGACGGTTTGGATGCAACACATGCAACATGGTAGGGCCCATAAAGCCCATCATAATATATATAATATATATATATATATATATATATATATATATATATATATATTATATATATTATATATATATATATATAGGCAAAGGCACAATGCCCCATGAGGTTGAGCTAAGTGGGCCTCCATCGTGATGTGTTTCGAACATCTACCCCGTCAGTCAGATGCACCATTCCATCTTGAGCCTAGGTCTCAAAAATCAAGTCAATCCGTGACTTGTGTAGGCCACGCCACATGCAGATGTGGAGAGGGTCGTGCACCATTTTAAAACATTCATAACCATTTTGAGGGCCCACATAGATGTGGTTTTGCAAATCCAGCCCATCCATCATACGTATCCACGTGTATGAGGGTTCAGCCCAAGTTTCAGGTGCATGGAAAATTCCAGGTGGGACCCACCGTCCACTGGACGGTGTGCATAAACACAAACATCACCGTGGGCTCCACCGTCCGCTGGACGGTGGAATACAACGCATAAGTGGGCTCCCATCGTCCGCCTGGACGGTGGGGAAAAAGACACATACATCACTGTGGGCTCCCACATGGGGCCCACCATAATACTTATATGCCATCCATCCCGTCCATGAGGTCACACGGGCCTGGATGAAGGGCAAAAACAAATTCCAGCTTGATCCAAAACTTCTGTGGGGCCAGGAAGGGTTTCAATGGTAGAGTTAATTTCACACTGTTTCCTATGATGTGGGCCACCTGAGCATTGGATAGGCCTGAAATTTGGAGGGGACCCACCTCAGGGGGTGGTCCACCTCATGGACGGATTGGATTTCAAATAAACATCAAGGTGGGGCCCACGACTGGAGCCGTGGGTCTCTGGTCGTCCGCCCAGCGCAGGACGCCACGCGTTCTCTCTCTGACAGCAACAGCAGCATTGCTGCTGTTGTTGTTTTTTTTTTATTATTAAAAAAAAAATCAAATCCACCGAGGTTTTTCACGTGTGGGGCCGGCGTCGGAAGCATCCGCCCCACCCAATGGAGTCTATGCTCCATAAGCATTCCATCAAGCCCAATATTGGGCATCTTTCGAAGTGAAGATAAATTGAGTACATTTAAACGGTGAGAATCATTGTTTTCTAAGGTATGGCCCGCCTGAAAGTTGGATCCGCTTCATTTTTCGGCTCAACGCCTAAAATGATCCAAGGAAAGGGATAGACGGCGTGGATTAAGCACAACATCAAGGTGGGGCCTGCATGAGCGGTCCGCCCCAAAACCAAAAAAAAATTCTCTTTTTTTTTTTTCTTTTTGTTCAGCCAACGTCCAGCGTCCCTGGACGCTGGACGGTTTTGGGCAGTGGCTATACAAGGTGGGCCCTGCTCTGGTGGACCACCAAGGGTGAATGGTGTGGGTTCAACACATATGAAGTGGGCCCCTCTTACCGATGGCTTGGATAAACCACGTACTTCATGGTGGGGTCCATCCAAGTGGACCACATGGCCACATCATCATCATATGAAAGAAAATGAAAAAGAGAGTGAGAGAGAGAAAAAAAAAAAAGAACGGGACACACGTGTGATGGAGGGACCCCGACACTATGGGCCCTCCCTTGTATCCAATCATACATCAAATGATAATCAAGGTGGGCCATCGGCCATATCTTAGGGTCCCAAGTGAGATCCATACCATTGATCGGTAGGCCTCACTTGGTCCACCATAAAAACATGAAAAACTAGCTTAATAAGCACCCACCACTTGATCTTCTTGGTCCGTTGGAAGGCCTATCTCCTTGTGCTCCTCTTTGATGGTAGAGATGGAAAATGGATGGATAGGATGATGGGTTTTGGAATGGGAAAGGTGGGCCACACAAACTTTCTCTTCTCTCACTTGGAAACTTGGACGTGGGGGTGTTTTTGCTTGGCTTGGGAATGTTGGGAAATGAGAAAGAGAGAGAGAGTTGTAAGAGAGATGAGGGATGGGTGTGATGGGTGAAAGGGTGAGGTGAGTGATGGATGTGGTACTTGACATGTAAGGTGGTGTAAGAGAGAGGGTAAGAAAGAGTTGACTTTGGAGAGAGAAAGCATGGGTTGCTTGTACTTGACATTGAAGTGATTGATTGATTGATATGATGATTTGACATTGTGTAGAGATTCTCTTGGGATCGAGAAAGCGCGGCGTTTCTTCGAAATAAACGCCGACTCACATCTTCTGGTCAGGGTATCGGATCGGTGCGTGAGTCGCGGCGTTAGAACCACGGCGACGGTGCGGTCGCAATGATATAAGTCTTGGATTAAGTCGATATGAATTTATAAGATACGACTTACGGTCATGCGCAACGTCGATTATCAGTCGTGGACTGTCGGACTTCGACGGAAAGGATCGCGGGATTCGACGGAATAGTATGAACTAGGATACGGGTCTTACAAGTTGTCATTAAGTCTATGGGGTGAGGCACTGCTTACAGCATGTCATATACTTAACAGAATTCCGTCTAAAAAATATAGAACATCTCCATATGAAACATGGAAAGGTAGAAAACCTAACGTAGGATATCTTAAAATATGGGGGTGTCTTACATATTGTAAAACTTCTGATTAAAAAAGAACAAAGTTATGACTTAAAGTTACTAAGTGCGCCTTCGTAGGGTATGTACAAAATAGTAAAGTTTATAGACTTTTAGATCTAGAGTCTAATACAATAATAGAATCAAGAGACATTGAGTTCTTTGAAAACTCACTATTCTCGAAGTCAAAGGATAATGAAGTCCAAATTCCTGATATAGAACCAAATAGTACAGCTCTACAAGTAATGGAAGCTCCTATTGAATCTCATATAAGTCAAAAGACAAGAATAGAAAAGAGTCTGAGAGATGACTATATAGACTCTCATCGCATCTTTTTCCATCTTGTAGAATGAGATAGAAAAAATATTATAAAAAAATATCTATAGTAACGACTATAGAAGATGATCCTAAAACATATAAAGAGGTTGTATCCTCTAGAGACTTGGCTTTATGGAAAGAATCTATTAACGATGAAATGGAATCCATAATGTCAAATCAAACATGGGAATTAGTAAACTTGTCTCCAGGTTTTATATCCATAGGTTGCAAGTGGGTATTTATGAAGAAATATCACACTGATGAAACTATTCAAACCTTTAAAGCTCGACTAGTAGCTAAGGGTTTTAGACAAAAACAAGAGACAAATTATTTTGACGCATATTTTCCTGTAGCTAGGATAACATCCATTAGGATATTATTTGCGCTAGTTTCCATTCATCATCTTTACATCCACCAAATGGATGTAAAGACTACATTTCTGAATGGTGACCTCAATGAGGAAGCGTACATGGAACAACCTGAAGGATTCATTCTACTAGGAAATGAAAATAAAGTATGTAGATTAATCAAATCTTTGTATGAATTAAAACAAGTACCAAAATAATGGCATGAGAAGTTTGATTCCAAAATATTATCTTATGGTTTCATGCATAATGTAGCTAATAAATACATTTATTCTAAAGTAGATGGTAATTGTATAATTATTATTTGTCTGTATGTTGATGACATGTTAATAATTAGTAGTAAAATAGAAGGTGTGACTAAAATAAATAGACTTTTATCTTCCATATTCAAAATGAAGGATCTTAGACAAGCAGATACCATTATAGGTATCAAAGTTAAAAAATATTGTGGGGGTTATGCTTTGTGTTAATCTCATTATATTGAGAAGATACTAGACAAGTTTAACTATCTAAAAATAAAAGAAGTAAAAACCTCATTTGATCCAAGTATTAAGCTAAAAGAGAATAACGGAAGAACAGTTGCACAATTGGAATATGCGAGTGCAATATGGAGTCTTATGTATGCTATGCAATGCACTAGACCTGAAATCACATATGTTGTGAGTAAACTTAGTAGGTTTACTAGTAACCTCAGTACTGAACACTGGAATGCAATCAGTAGAGTCTTTGGTTACTTAAATGTAACCAAGGACTTATGACTATTTTTTCAGAGTTTCCTGCCGTATTGGAAGGACATACCGATGCGAGCTTGTAACACCTCGTATTTTCTATACTCGGGTATTACTATGGAGATCTAAATGACTTTACATATGTGTGAGAACACATGTAATTCCAACCACACACCTCCATCCAACAATTCTCAATCTATCCATCTTGATCATTAGATTCAGACTAAACAACCCACAGCATATTTATAAGGTACTTTGAATTGACCTTTGACCTTTCAACATAAGACTACACTAACAATGGTGATCAAACCCATAATCGATACAATTACAAACATAAACCAATCTCTTAACTTGGCCCTAAATCAACTTGATCAATTCACATCGTAATCATAGAATGAGTCTAATTAAGCAATCGATGTCGAGATCTGCATGTAACTCTATCATGCATAAATTAAACTAATAATATCAAGACTCGTCATCAAATATACAGTTCATCAGGCCAACAACACTCCGTAAAGCGATCCACCGCTTAATCACACTAATCAAACAATCTAAATGTTTAGCCAAGCATTAAAGTCCACTTGGATGGATAATAGAACTACTAGGGTCGTCAACAAATGATTACCAAATCAATCATTCAAATTCACCTGAATAATCCTAAGAGATCCTAAACCGTAAATTGATGACTTTTAGATCATAAGACCCTAAAAGGACGAATGATCATTTATTTCGCTTTAATCAAATCATCCAACCATGGATCCTTGGGAAGAAACCCCGTGGTCACTTCATCTCCGATTCAAAACCAATCTGACCGTTGATTTAGGAGTCCAGCTATACACCTACACCTTGGAATCCCGAGGAAACCATTGATTATCGATTTATGACAAATTGACGGTTTGGAATCCAACCAAACATTACCAAAATGCCATAACGCATGAATAAACTTGAAGACGAATTCAGAAAAATTAAAATATATTGTAAGTGGACTACTAGCACACTTAATGTACAAATTAGAACTGATCCAACCATCGAATCGATAAATGACCACTTAACGACTGATATTTTAGTAAATATAGTCCACCTAAGCATGTGAATTGCCTAATAAATGGATAGATGTCCTAGCAGGACAAGTAAAATCAAATGGACGGTGCAAATTGCACCATAAATCTTTGTGGACCCCACCCTGAGACTGAGCATGTACACAGTGTGTGTACACTCGCTGTGCATTGAGCCGGTCAGCCACTCAAAATGAGCGTTGACCTGACGAAGCCCAAAATAAGGAAGAATTCCTTCCTCTTTCCCGCCGTGCGAAATTTTAAATGGACAGAGTCCGTTCTTTATCATGAGATGGCCCACCATCAACGACTCTTAGCAAGATCCAAGCCGTCCATCGCACTCCAGGCGGGCTACCAACCAAAACCCAGCAAATCCCATGTGAGAGAGCATGTGTGTGTGAGCATGAAAACCAGCCCAGGCAGAGGCGTGCGTGCGGCATTCCAAAAATGGAAACGTCGCTTTCCACGCTGTCAATCCGCGTGCTTTGGCTGTTGTAATCTCAACCCTCCATTAAAAAGGATCTTATCCCTCCAAAAACTAGGTTTTCTGTAATAGCAAGAGATGAGAGAGAGAGAGAGAGAGAGAGAGAGAGAGAGAGAGGGGAGCCAGTCGTTTCTTCCTCCCTTTAAACCCACTAGAACAATCGCACCAGAGCTTCGATCCGATCATTTCACAAGCTTCCTTGGATCCAACCATGCCCTTCCACGCTCGTAGATTGAAGAAAGAAGCAGAAGGAGGAAGTCTGCCATTATCACTCAAGGTTCTTCCTCGTTTGAAGTCGAGCCTAATCGGCTGTGCGTCGAGTCAAGTCCAGTTGTTGGACTTCCACAACAGAAGAAAGTAAGGGAATGGAAAGAAAGAAGAAGGAAAGAAAAGGTGTAGGAGGATGAGAGCCGAGTTGAATTGCTGAGTCAAATCAGTAATTTGCCAAGTTCCATTGAGTTTGGGGCATGTCGAATCGCTGAGTCGAGCTACTGAGTCGACTAATGATTCGATCCTAAAGTGTGCGCGGGGATTCCAACAAGCATGGAAAAGTGGACCCGACTTGATATGTAAGAAATATCCCCCATAGCTTCTTTCATTCATTCATTTCCATGTTAGCTTAATCCTCTAATGTAGAATCATAAATGTTGATTTCATCCTTCTTGTTCTTAGTTTGGGTTGATAGTCATGAAGTAACTCTTAAACTCTATTACTTTAGCTCTATATCTATTAACCATGGTTATAGAATGTTGTCCTAAGATTTTCATTTACAATTGGTTGAATATGCTTCTACTAATCATGACATGAAATATAGATTTTCATATTAATCTAGTTATAAATCATATGGCGAAGAATTACTCTTATTAACTCTTACAACCACTAGTTTTTATCTTAGTTTAAATTTAATGTATAGAAAATTTTAAAATGTGGTGAATATGAATTTGTTCCTGTCATTCCTATTTAGTATATATTGACGTATAAGAGTTAATGCTTTAATTCTTATTCTATATAGATTATCCATGCTATAGAATTCAGCCTTGTACCCTCTATGACACGTATGTGATTGCTTAAATATAGGTATATCTCTAGTGGTTATGACAGGAGCCTTCAAATTACATTTTATTTTGTCTTATAAACCATATAATGTAGAACACATGTTGAATGTCTTTTGTTGTAAGAAATGTTAAGTGAACTTTTAAATATTCCAAATTGTTTAACTGTACTTGAGATGGATATGCCACATTTGTGGGCTTCCATTTGAGCTTAAAGTAATTATAAGGATTCACTTTAAACTCTTGTATGGTGTTTAATAGTTTACCAAGAACCATATGATTTGATTATGTATGTGATTTAAAGAGCTATTTTGCTAAATCTAAAGAAAGTACATGAATACCGTGGTGCATGACATCCACGCATGACATATGAGCTTTTTTGAGTGCTCGATGTAAGCCACACTCTGTTCGATTTACTGAAAGTTTTATCACTTCGTTTAAACTCACAACGCACGTGCATTTGTGTCACTTTGGGCACTCTTCTTTACATGAGGTTTTTTCGGGATTTTAGGACCTTCTAGGGCGTATCTTGAATATTTTTCTAGGAGGTCAGACATCCATGGGTGCACTCACTTACATGGCCTTTTTCAGGTAGTTAATCTACGGCGGGCGGTCTTTTCTTTTGACATGGCCTTTTCCAGGTAGTTAATCTACTGCGGGCGGTCTTTTCTTTTGACAGCTGGATGTGCATCCCCAGATTTGTGACTTGAGTATACATTCATACATTCATGCATGTATTCATATGACTTTGCCTTCATTATGATATTATTGTCTTATGAAATGAAAATGCTGGTTTAATCTATATTGGAATGATTTGATATGCTTGAATCTTTGAGGGAAGTTTCCACTGAGTTTTCACTCATCTAATCGTGCGGTTGCACTAAATAGACGCAGGTTTGATGACAGGTGGAGACTCTTATGACGGGATCCCAGGGACGACTGAGGTAGAGTTTGACGATGAATAACTCTATGTAAATGTAGTTGAGCCGTTAGAGCTCAACTGATATTTTAAAATTTGCTTGCTTTCGTATTTTAGACTTTAAGTTTTGTCTGAGTTGTAATAACAATTCCCCTGTTGAGGGATTTCATGTTGCTTTTATTTACTTATATTAAACTTCCTTGTTGTTACTCTTGATATTTTAGTTTACATGGTAGTTGTCTTGTTTTACGTTATAAGATTCGCTACTAATTCACTTCGTGACGTAACCCTCTGGTTCTCGTACTCGAGCGACTATCATCGGGTTTGACAATCAGGGTGTTACAGAACTGGATATCGAGTGCAGGGGACAATAAGTATACTATAGGGTAAGTATTCACCTTAGGAGGTGCAACTGTATCTTGGGGATCCAAGAAACATATATGTACAACGCACTCGACCATGAAGTCTGAATTCATAGCCCTAGCTGCAACAAGCAAAGAAGCTGAGTGGCTAAGAGATTTCTTATTAGAAATTCCTTTTTTGCGTAAAGCTTATATCGGCTGTATCACTGCATTGTGATAGTGAAGCCACATTAGCTAGAGCCTATAACGGTACTTATAATGGTAAGTCTAAATATATAAGTCTTCGACATGATTATGTCAGATAGTTGATTCGAGATGGAATCATTGATATTTCATATGTGAAATCAAGCAATAACCTAACAGACCCTTTTACTAAACTCTAACAAGAGAGATAGTAAAGGCAACATCTAGAGAGGTGAGGTTGAAACTCTTCAACCAAAGTTCCACCAGTGATGAAAACCCAACCTAAAATCAGAAAATCTATAATTTTGGGTTTAATGGGTAAAAATAAGTTACTGATATGTGGAAAGTTTTCAACACTAAATTATTTAAGACTTCATCCATAATAGATAAGTGTTGAGCGTTACGAAAGAGGGTTGAGTCTTAGAACTCTTAATGGAATCCAGTCCAAAGGACAAGTGTCTTATAGTAATGAAGATACTTGAAGGATTTCACCTAAAGTAGAGATGGTGCCGTCTCTCATGAGAGTTAAGAGTTTTCTCTCGGGATCGTTCATGAAATAAGATAAGCACACGACTATTAATTGTGTTGAGCAAGATTGTGGGAACTCTAATTAACATATAGTGAATATGTGTGTGGTTTCTCCAGCTCTATTATCTATGAATAACTGGTTCAATGCTACGACTACCAGCCATTTTGATAAAGCTTTGAGATACTTACACTAAGGGAAGATTCAAATCGAAAGATATATTTCTTTATGCATATAAGCTGTTTTATTCTGGCATAAATGTTTTTCCAAGAAAATATATTTTAAAAATCAATTGGGGGATTGTTGCAAAATATTGATTTTAAATAAAATTTTAATAATAAAAATATTATATATAAATACAAAAAGTGTTTGCAAAACATCTTTTTTCATAGGTTTTGGGAATAGTCCCACATTGGAAAAGGAGGAGAATAAGTTGTGGTTTATATGAAAGTGGTGGAGTATTGTAATGTTTACTCACCTAGTCCGAGGAGAATTGGACTTGCAAACACCCGCATGTGCGCGTTCGCGCTCGCGTTCGAGCACGGGCTCAGGCTCGGTCTCGGTCTCGGTCTCGGTCATGGGCTCGGTGCGAGAGCGTGGGCATGGGCATGTGAGGCAGTGTGGCTGTAGAGGCGCTAACGAGACTTGTGCAAGTCACGGTGCGACTAAGTGGCTAAGGTGGATGGCTAGTTAAAAGAAAGACTAGAGGACTGAGAGAGGTCTCTTAGTATATATAGAGGCTGGAAAATAGAGTTGTTGCAGAGACGTGTAATTGCTCATGCTATTGATTGTTGACCATGCTGAAATTGTTGCATGTGGCTAGCAACAGTTAGAAACGGCTAGCCACCGTCTCACAACAGTTAGCATGCAGCAGCTATTATGGCTCATGCGCAACAGTTAGAAATAGCCAATAACGGTTAGTTTCTCCAACAGCTAGAAAAATAATCAATGAGATTTATTTCCCTTGACCATAACCCCCACCCACCATAGCCTCTATAAAGAGGGTCTGGATGAGTTTCCAAACAATCTCAACACACTCCAACAAAACTCATACGAACCAGAGCCACTCCTCTCATACGGACCAAACGTCCAACACTACAACAAGGTTTATCAAAACCATTACCTGAATATCAGACCAGTGGTGTGGTCTAAGAACGGTTCAACTGAACCAGTAGTTGAAGAATAGATCAATGCAGTGGTCTAAGAACGGTTCAACTGAACCAGTAGTTGAAGAATAGATCAATGCAGTGGTCTAATTCACAAATCTTCTTCTCTCTTTTCTGAAATTTTCTTTTTTCTTTATTTATGCCAGATTGTGTAACAAAGTTCCATTAGTGGGCCTTCATGTTTGCTGAACGCAGACCCACACTAGGCTCGTCGTATCCTAGAAGCGATTTGCCTGTAACCTTTCAACATGCTCAATTTACTTGAGTAGGGGCAAATAACGCTTCAAGGACAGCGTTCCATACGTGCTTCAGCCTGTCCTTATTTTAGATCAACTTGAATTTTTTGATTTTCATATTTTATAGAAAATATAATTTTGTAAATTTTTCCAATACAAAACACTTTACAATAGAGGAAGCCGATTGGATGGTGTGTTAAGGTCACCAAGTGTAGCGGGTCCCATCACGAGGTACGAGTTATATCCAAATCATTTGCCCACTTGGTGAGGTTGTCATCATCATTAGGCTTGAGATGAAAAATAGATCCAAAAAGCAAGTGGACCACCCAATAAAAGGTAATGGGGAATGAATGTCTACCATTGAAACCCCACGAGGGTTGCATAAATTTTGGATCAATATGATATTTGTTTTCCTCTTCGTCTAGATTTGTATAACCTTTAATAGATTGGATGTAAAATAAACGTTATGGTGGGTCCTACAAGTGTTTTAACAATGAGAATCATTGTCTCACTCTTATTTGTGGTGTGGTCTAATTGAGCTTTGGATATGACTCATTTTTGGTATCAAGATCTAAAATGATCTCACCAAATGGATGAACAGTGTGGATAGGATAAATACATCATTGTGGAGCCATGTAACTTTGATCTCTTTTGAACCGTTTCTACAGCTCGGAGATCGATGAGCTCTAGCGCTCGTCTTCGCATGAGACGTACCCACACCAGCTAGGCTGGTGGTGCGTGGTTAAAGCTAGGCATCGAGTAGAGTCGGACTAAGTTAGGGCTGACTCAACTCGATCCGGTTTTGAAATAGGCCTGACCCGAACTTGATTCGACTCGATACTGAGTCCAGCATGCCTGACTATATCCGAGTTCAGTCTAGCCTGGACTGATCCGAACTAAGTCCGATCTGATCAGAAGTACCGAGTCCAGTCGAGTTGGCATTGAGTTAGATTGAGAGATGAGGGAGGGAGGGAGTGGAGAGGAGAGAGAGGCAGAGGAGGAGGAGGAGGAGAAGGAGGGTGATGGTGGTGGCTGATTGCCTGGCTTGGAAGAGGATGAGGATGAGAGAGGGAGAGAGGGAGTGGAGAGGAGAGAGAGGAGGAGGATGAGGGTGATGGTGGTGGGTGGTTGTCGGTATTGAAAAAGGAGGAGTATGAGGGAGGGAGAGAGAGAGAGAGAGGTTGGGATCGGGTCGATAGGGTTAGAGAGTCGGGTCAAGAAGGGTTTCAAATTGAGTCAAGTCTAACCGTATTGGGTTTCAGGTTGAGTCAGAATGAGTTACTGGATAACTTGAACTCGACTCAGTTTAAGTCTGTATTTGGGCCAAGCTTACTCGGTTCAGACTGACTCACCCCTTCGGTTTTGAGTCGAGTAAGATGTTAGCCGGATTGGGACGTCCTGTGCCCACCTCCATGCGTGGTACACCCGCCCGTACACATGCAATGATAAGTAGCATTCCTCCTGGTCAGAGATACGCCTTTTAGGCTTTGTGAGCCGTGCACGTGAATTAGGTTAATTAGATGCAAGAACTGATCCTCTTTCCACCGCAACTTATGATCTCTTACCATCTCCCCCCTAACAGGCCACTTTTGTATAAAATCTGTACCATTGAATCTATAGGACCCATATTAAAGATTATTATTCGAAAAAATCATCATGATCCATTCAATAGGTGGGCCACGTCTGCATACATTGTTTCAGACCGTCGGTTATCTGACGATTATAAAAGTATGGCCCATATCATGGTCAGACCGTCCTGATTTTTGTGTATAACAGTCTTCATGACGCGTTCTACCATTTTTTCATGGTACAGATGTTCTATGAAGGTCGTGGCATGTTGGGAGAAGATGTCACGCGTAGATGATCAGATGCCATTGGATAATGAGCCATGATGCATCGTAACTTGAATAGTAGCCTAATGCTCCAGTCTGTCCAAGTAAGTCACGTGTTTAGTTCATCTGTACCGTTGATACGATGGGGCTCACTGCATATTGAACATGTTCCAAAATTCTTCAAGATCAGAAGATCCTGGCCGTCACTATATGGCACGTTTGTTTCACCATTGACCCGGAATTTACAGTCCTTTATTTAAGAGTTAGGAACCGTCAATTCGGGAAATCTTTTTTTTTACCAAATTCCTGATAGACATTAGGTCTCATCAAATCAACTACCTAGATCACCAGAACATGGGCCCGTAGAGAATGAACATGTTATGTTGAAGCATGGTGCACGTATCTATACCGTCTATTTGTTTTGCCAGTTCATTTTAGGACATCCATCCAAAAATGATGAAGATCCAAATCTCAAGTGAAACACACCACAAGAAACAGTGGTGATTGGACGCTCAACATTAAAAACTTCCTAAGGCCCACTATAATGTTTATTTGCCATACAAGGGAAAATATACATTTCAGCTTGATGCAAAAACTTTTGTTACCCCAGGATGTTTTTAATGGTGGCCGTTCAATCAAAGAGTTTCTCATGGTATGATCTACATGAGATTTACATCTGTCTCGTTTTTGGGGTTGACAACTTAAAATGATCAGAAAAAATATATGGATAATGTGACTAAAATACACAAACTATAGTAGGCCTACATAAACTTTTCTCACAAGCAATGGAGAGGTCACTAAGTAATCAGAAGTTCGGTTATGCCATTCAGATCGTAATGCATGGTAACATATAATTTTAGAAAAGGCATTTAAATTAAAAATAAAAATAAAAATTTCCAAACGACTTATTAGATAGTTATATCATCTTATCACAGTAATTTTAAAGAGATGGGCAGTCAAGGTGGGCCTCATGAGATTGACGATCCACATCAATGATTAGGCCTCTCTAGCTTCCCTAATATGGACCATCCATTTACTAAACTACTAATATAATGGTTCTCATATGATCAAAGTGATTTGAGAGGGACATGTAATCATAGGTGTTGCTACATAATGGATAGTCCATATCAATGATCAAAGCTCACTAGTATACTTAATATGAATGGTCCATTTTTCAAATAACTTTTCTTATAGTTAGGATCATCCAATGAAATTGATTTGGGAGGGATGGACATTCAAAGGTGGGGCCCATGTAATGGCCAATCCAAATCAATTCTTAGATCACTCAAGTATACTCATTGAGGACTTCCATTTTCCAAACCACTACTTGGATGATTAGGATAGTCGTATCAAAGCGTTTGATATGAATGGTCAATGAAAGGTGGACTCTACATGATGGATGGTCAAATCAATGCCTAAACCTTATGCTATACTCATGGTGGACTGTCCATCTTCCAAAGCATTAATCGGATGGTTAAGATCATTAGTTCAGAGTGATTTTAGATGAATACTCAATTAAAGTTGGGCCCCACATGATAATCAATCCAAATCAATGCTAGGACATTTCTAATATACTCAATATAGACCATTCATTTACCAAACCACTAATTGGATGGTTGAGATCATCTGGTCAATGTGAAATTTGAGATAGATAGGCAATCAAAGATGGGCCGCACATGATGGTTGCTCTACATTGCTGCTTAAACCTCTTCATTATACTCGACGTGTATAGCCCATTTCATAAATCACTAATTTAAGAATTAGGATTGTCCAATCAAAATGATTTTCGAGAGAGAGAGGCAATCAAAAGGTACACTTCACATAATGGGTGCACAATTCAAATACATTAAATATGGATTCTCAATTTCTCAAATCATTAATCTAATGGTTAGGAACACACAATCAAAGTGATTTAAGAAGTAAGTCTATTAAAGATAGGCACCACATGATGGACGGTCCACATCAATGCTTATATCACGCTATTATACTTTACATAATCACCCAATCAAACAGACTTGACATGTGTGTTGATGAAGTGGGGCCCATATATGTTGATTTAGACTTATATGATGTCCCACGCATGTTCTTGTGGTCGGACCATTATTATATCATGTGACCAATTATTACGAGTTTCACATGTTATGAAATGATCCATATATACACATTTTCACACTTATTTCTAACTTAAACAAGCACAGGAAAGTGGCTTACATATGCAAATTGGGCCAAAATCACAACATGGAGGACAACCTACATGGTTAACTACTTATATGTGTGGGTGTCTGTGAATGACTTCCTATGTAACTACTTTCAATTTATATTAGGAATCGACTTTGGCATGTAAGCCAACAAACATTCCCTTATTAATGCATTGATTAAGATTATTTCATTGCTTTGATTTTAATTTAGTATGATGGCTCATATATTGTGGTGGCCCTGTAGAAGGTAGGGCTGAAAGCTGGGCAAGTTGGGTAAGGTTGGTGCTCAACCCTACCCCAACCCATGGTTCCCATACCTTAAGCCTAATCCAACCCAACCTCAGGTTAGGAATTTTCTACCCAAGCCCAACCCAAACAAGTTCAGTTGGGTTGGTTGAGTGGATAGATGCTAATATTTTCATTATTACGTTAGTAGATTATATTTGCAATACACATTTTATTTTTTGTACTTATAATTTTATTAATTATATATGTAGTTATTTATAATAAAGAATTTCATTTTTTTCTAAACAAACAAGATAAAGTATAGGACAACTAATCTTTTAAAAGTCGTGTTGTATAACTCGCAATGTATTTGGGAGAGAAATCCGACATATCTTGTTAGCTCGAGTCATTGGAAATGATGTGCACCAATGAAGGCACTTGAATTTCTTGATGATCCACACTCAATTATAAAATGTAAGTAACTTATATATCAATCAGGTTGAGTTGGGTTAGGCGACTTGATACCTCAACCCAGAGCCCAACCTAAGTTTTATCAAATTGGTGTTTGTATCGCCCATGCCCGAGACCGAACTAGATACATCTTGCCCAAGCCCAACCCAATGTCGGGTCGGTCATGGGTCAATCAGGTTGAACCCGCTCGACTTTCAACCCTAATAGATAGAGAGACTAGAATGCTCTACAATATACGTATTACGGAGCACACAAAACACCCAAGCTTGTGGTCTCACCATGTTCTATATGTAGAATCAACTCCATCCATCAAGCATATTACAAAAACATTATATGGGTCTTAGAAAGTTTTTAATGGCAGGCGTACAATCACCACTGTTTCCAATAGTATAGTCCACCTGAGATTTTAATCTGCTTAATGTTTGGGCTCATGCCCTAAAATGATATGTTAAAACGGATGGATGGGTGTGGCTTTACAAAACATTCATCAAGGTGGGCCCTACGGCAAGGGCCGCACATAATCCGCTCCGAGCATGCACTGGGCTAGTGAAATAAAGCCTGGCCTGGTTTAAGAGGCTAGAAATGGGCCGGTCCTAGGCCTAGAGATGAAATGTTGAATGGCCTGGCCCAAAGACCCAGATTGACAAGTTCAAAATCAGTTCTGGACCCGGCCCATTTCCAGGCCTAACTTATATAACACTACTGGACCGGCTAACTGGCTAACCGGTCTGGGCTTGAACCCGGTATTGAATTAATGGGCTGATCTGAATTACATTCTGATGGGCCCACCTCGCTTTATGCTCGGTGCAACCACTGACAGCCCAATTCCATCACTCTTTTGAGCGCCTTTTGGTTGCTGCTCATGTAGATTCTGTGGTTTGATGATCCATACCATTGATCTGGTGGGCCGCGCCATGGATGAAGGATGCTCCATAAATCTCTCTTTCCTGAACTTATGGGCCTACATGGGCGATTTATGTTCGGCCCGGCCCACTTTTATCCTGAATTCCTGCCAGTACTTTTGACTACGTTACCGCTCATTGCAACCGTATGGTTTGTTGAAGTGCACGATCATACATGCGTGCGGCCTGTGGTTTGTTGATCCAAACCGTTAATCTGATGGGCCGTGCCATGGATGAGCGGCACTCTAGGAATCTTCCAGATTGGACGATTCAAACCCTTTGATTAGTTGAAACAGACGGATGGTTTGTGGGTGTGTGGAAATAGAGCAACAGGCGACATTCAAATTGGGGAAAGGCCAACAATTGAAGGGCCGGGATCTTCGAAATCTGGAACAAGCCTCATCCATAGAGGGCACCTATCATTAACGGTCTGGATCATAAAAAGTGGACCCTCACGTACGGAAACTTGCATTTTGGCAAACTATACATGGGCTGATGACTTACAGCGGCCAGGGGTGTCAATGGGCCGAGCTCCGGCCTACAAAATCAGAATTTTGAACACGCCCAGCTCGAAAAGTTCAAAATCCGGGCCGAGACTAACCTTAGGCCGGGCCCGTTGACAGCCCTAACGGACGGTACCCCAACTTGGAAACGGATTGGCTACTACCCTGGCCACTAGCCTGGTGGTCCGTGCTCCGTGGGCCCCACCATGATGCATGTGTTTCATCCATGTCATTCATACATTTTTACAGATCATTTTACGGCTTGATCTAAAAAATGAGATGGATATAAATCTCATGTGGACCACACCATAGGAAAACAATAGTGATTGGATATCCACCATTAAAATCCTCATCATAAGGCCCACCGTATTGTTTATTTGACATCCAATATGTTGATTAGGTCATACAGACCTACACCAAGGGGAAAAAAACAAAGAACAGCTTGATCCAAAACTTTTATGGGTCCCAAAAAGCTTTTAATGGTTAACACTAATTCAACACTGTCTCCTGTAATGTGGTCCACCTGAGATTGGGATATACCTCATTTTTTGTCTCATACTCTAAAATGATCTAGAAAAATAAATGGACGGCATGTATGAAACACATGACGACCGAGGGAGCCGGATTTCCTGCGAAAGCTTACGTTAGGAAGTTGCTGGGAACTTAGGTAGGACCCACCGTGATGTTTTTGAGAAATCAACTCCTCGCATCCGTTTTGTAAGCTCATCTTAGTACATGGGACCAAAAATGATCCGGATCCAATACTTAAGTGGGCCAAAAACGTTAGGATTAAACCTCCACAGTTGAAATATTCATGGGCCACAGAAGTTTTGAATCAGGGTAATATTTACGTTGACAGTCCATCCTAGTAGAAATGATGTCAAGAACGGTATGTGTGGCATACTCAGGGAGGTTTCAACGGTGAGAATTTCTCTACCGACCTTTTCGCCCCACTTGAGTCTTGGATCTGCTCACTTTTGGCCTCAAGCCCTAAAATGATCACACAAAATGGATGGACGGAATAGATTTCTAATAAACATAATCGGTTGGCCTTGCCAGGAATTTGATAGGAATGGCTTTTGCAGGAAATCCGCGTCACCCACCGAGGTACTAGTGTGAAAGTGACATCAACGCAATGAAAAGGGTAGGCCCCACCACGAAGATCACCATCTCGAAAATCAGGCTGATGTGATGACTAGGTTCATCGCGCCTGTTCGTTGAGCAAGACAGTCTGTTTCCAGCTGTGTAGCCCACATGATGATCTCACCGTTGATTTCCATTATTCCAAAATTTCAACAGTGCGGTGCACCTGAGTAGTGGATCTACCTGAATTTTGTACTGGGTGATCTTTATGGTGGGGCCTACCAAATGCATGGTAAAGATGCCTTACGGAAATATCATGTTGCCGAGGAAAGTCATGACTGCATTAGCAGTTATGGTGCCTTCGCCTCGTATTCCGACATTCGCGAAAAAAGGTGTGCGAGCTCCGGACGCGGATTGCGTGGTGATCCATTTACGCAGGGGTGTACACGAACCGAGCCAGCTCGATTAGCTTGCTCGACTCGACTCATAAAAGCTCGATTTGACTGGTTCGAAGCTGAGTTCCAGTCGAGTTGAGCTGATTTTTTAAGCTCGAAAATGAGTTTGAGCTGAGTTCGAGTAGGCCCCAGCTCGACTCGACTCGGATTGAATCTAGCTCGAATCGAACTTGGATCGAATTAGTTCGGTGACTCGGTTACCTTGCCATTAATGTTGCTCACCAACTATTTGATAAAATAGCTCAATGAAATGTGGCAGGTGGCAAGGAAGGTAGGTACATGAAACAATTTTTTTTTTTTCTCTTTGTTTTTTTTTTTTTTTTTTTTTGTTTTTATGTTGCTTAGAAGGTGTTTGATAAAATACTTGTAAAACCATTGCATCTATTTGTAAAACAGTGGAATTTTGAAGTTGCAGTTTAGGTGTTTGTGGAAAAGCCTCAATGGCGAACTCGGCCTGAGCCGCCGACCGAACCAAGCCGAGTTGGCCAGTCAAGCTCGAGGACTGGGCCGAGCCGAGTTTGAGTTGAGGTCAACCAGTGGCCGAGCCGAATCAATTTGAGCTGAGGCTAACTCAACTCGGTTCGACTCGATGTACACCCCTACATGTACGTGTCTCGTCCACAATGTCCATCTGTTTTGCTAGCTCGTTTTATGCCATCAGCCCAAGATTAAAGCATATCCAAAGTGGGCCACACCATGTAAAATAACGGGATAATGATGCTCATCGTTGAAACCTTCTAGAGTCCATGTAGAGCGGGTCGCGAACACTTTCATGGTAAAGATGGATTAGAAAAGGGTTGTTCGAAGACAAAGGTGATCGGGACCATCACAACTTAAAACAGATGTATCTTGCAAGTAGGAATGAGTCATTGGAGGTACCATATTGATTTTGGATAGGCGAGCTACTTTAGCCACCCAACCCTGCTATGCTGTTGCACACGCCACATTTGTAAAATACCACCAAATCGATCATTGAATTCTTGTTTTAATTTCATTTTTATCATTTATAATAAGTTTTAATTTAATTATAACTCTTCATCCATTAGGTTTAAGAATTGCACCAACATTAAAAGTGGTTAAAATAATTAAGAGAACATCGTGTTGAAGCCAAACAGGATGCTTATTACTTTTGACCGAGAACCATGTAGGAATCAATAAAGTTTTACTTATAGTTTAATTTTGAAACTTCTTTCATAGTTTAGTATCGTTATTTAAAGGAGTGTAAACTCATTTATTTATATACCAATTAAATTATGAATTTTATAGAATTTATTTATATTTTTTCAATGCTCAATCTCTACACTTGCTCGGCAGTTCACCACAATATTTATTTGTCAAACTTGTTCATAAGGTCATATATACCGGGATGAAGGGAAATGACAAATATCAGCTTGATAAAAAAAACTTTTGTAGCCCATGGAAAATATTTCAATGATAGGCGTTTAATTCCCACTGTTTCCTATAGTGTGGCCCACTTGATAAATATGCTTCAAGTTTGGGATCTTAACTAAAATGATCTGTAGGAACGGATTAACGGTATGGATAGAACACATACATCACCGTAGGTCCCACAAAGTCCCACCACCACGGAGGTGGGGGCCACAAAGTCCCACGCACGTGTCAAAGAAAATTCCACACGTATTTGGAGCATTGTCCATCCACTTGCAGGTGCGCATGCCGATGTGGAAGACGTGAAGGAGAAGTTATATTTCAATTGGTGGGCCACATTTCTTGGATCTTCGCCTATTTAACACCATGGGTGGGCCACAATAAACAGAACAAATGGACTGTAAAAAAAGAAAATCTTTCAACCGGCAGTTTATACATTGTGACCCACGTTACACATCAGATTATTAATACGGCCTGATTTCAGACTATAAAATCTAAACAATGTGGCCCACCTTCTGTAGAACTCAGATCCGATACACGTTTTCCACAATCCACGTTAGCATGTTTGCCTATGTGTAGATGGGACGCGGATTGCGTCCTACCCCGCCCGGAGGGCTTTGTGGGGCCCACTATGATGAAAGTATTTTATCCAGGCCTTTCATCGCTTTTATCAGATCATTTTAATGTATAATAAAATAATGAGCCAGGTAAAGAGTTTAAGTGGACCACAAAGTGGGGATTGAACTTCCACCATTAAAAACTTCTTGGGAGCTGGAGAAGTTTCGGATCAAGCTGATATTTATTTTTTTCACTTCATCCACGTCTACACGACCTTATGAATAGGTGGGGTGGTAAAAAAACATCACGGCAGC
This sequence comes from Magnolia officinalis, assembly GCA_021015155.1. NCBI lineage: Eukaryota > Viridiplantae > Streptophyta > Magnoliopsida > Magnoliales > Magnoliaceae > Magnolia > Magnolia officinalis. The sequence goes on along the minus strand of JAJHSJ010000006.1, from coordinate 85,480,422 downwards.
CCTTAGAAAGGTTTCAGCGGTGGGTGTCATTATCACTGCAGCTTCCTTTGGTGTGGTCAACTGAAGCTGTGACTTGCTATATTTTAAAAATAATGTCTTAAAATCATATGAGAAAAGTGATGAACAGCGTAGATAAAACACTTACATCATGGTGGGCCCCACAGAGCTCTGCCCGGACGGATTACCGTCTGGGCGGGGGTAGGACGCAATCCGCGCCCATGTAGATGGGCAGCGCTCTCATGCGCGTGTCGAATTAGCTCAGCTACACTACTTAGTGGGCAGCTTAACGATGAATATAGAAATCTTTCACGTACAATATTTATTATAAACATGACTAGGGGTAAAATCTAAATGGCCCAATCATAGAATCAAGGGAGCGAGATCTAGCTTACATAACTTTCTCTGACATTCAAGTAAATGAAATCCACTCAAGCAGTTTTAAAATACTGTGATTTTTTTATAATTCTTTGCTGTTGAAATGTAATATTGGATGAATGAATTGGATGGCTTATAAAGACCAGTGAGCCTTATACAAAACTAATGGTGGACGTCCCATCCCAACTATTTTTTATAGTGTAGCCCACCTAAGTTTTGTATCATCATCATTATTTTCTATCCGAGGTAGTAAGAGTGTCAATGGGCTACGCTCAGGCTTGCAAAATCATATATTTGAATAAGCCCGGCCCGACAGCCGTCCTGAAACGGTTCAAAATCTAGGTCAAAACCAACCCAAGCCCGGCCCATCGACAGCCCTAATAGTGTAATAGGTAGTGCTCGTTGGCAACGCTAGTGTCGGTACTACACGAGGAATTTTTGCCAAGTTATCCTTATGGCGTGGCCCACATTGTTTTATGGCTCCTATGTTCACACGTTGGCAAGAAAGCCAGCTACGGGAAGCATAGCCCGCAGCGTACTGGCACAGATAACTATTAGAGCATAACTACATATGTACTTATATACTTACAGATAATTATGATAATAAATTTATATATCTTTGTTGAAATCTCTTACAAATCTTTATCTTTCATCTCTTATATATATATATATATATATATATATATATATATATATATTGAATAAGTTAAAATTTTCCTGTGAATAAAATGGTATAAGAGTTACAGCATGAAGAGATGATAGATATACTTGAATCTATCAGCATAGCTATCTATGTCATATACAGTTGTCCATACACATCATATATTTTAATAATAACTTAAAATTTTCCCCAATAAAACATAAAGTAAGCAAGAAAAGAGAAAAAACACATCAATCACACCATCTTATTATCCCACAAAAATCTTATTCTCCAATAAAGAAGAAAATAAGAAAAAAAAAAAAAAAAGGTCTAAAAAGATAACAACATTTCTCGAACTACATCTGTTTTCCAACCTGCCTAATTGGCAGTTAAATATATATCAAGGACACGTACAACCCATTGTACAGTAACTTACCACACATACCAGATAGAGAGATAGAAAGAGAGAAATAGATGGAGACAGAAAGAGATGTGGTGGAATTTTGAAATCTTTTAAGCTCTATGCTGGTATGCTTGGCAAGTGGCCGTGCAATGGGTTGTAGGCGGACATTCCTTGTAGATAATCTGCATTTCTTCAAAAAACATTGCCAAAGGTTTTAGTTGCCCTGATGGTCAGATAACCGCTCTAATCATCATCATCATCATCATCATTGTCTTCGTCATAGGTGTGGCCCATCTCGTCTATGGTGGATGAAGCCACGAGCGCGGTTGAGAATTCCATTCGAGATTGAATTCTGAGGAAGGGGTTTTCCACGGATGGGATGGATATAAGGCGTTTGCAGGTGTTTGTTGGAACGGATCTTCCTAGCATATGCTTGAAGCACATTTACTTTTTGCTTTTTTCTCTTTACTTTTTTTTATTTTTATAGTCTAGACTACTCACGACGCTTGATACACAGGCACTTAGAAATGGTACACGTGGCATATATTAACTCCAATTAAACCGATTCAATTGTGGATCCTACTGTTTATATGTCACAGTACAAACTTCGGATTGGTTAAAGAATCCTATTCTCCTATTCATGGAAAATTTCAGATATTTTTCATTTTCAACCGTTCAAAATGTATCCACCAATCCGATATTTCCATAATAAAATAAGCTTAATTTTGGTTTTATATACATAAAAACTGGTGAATTAAAATTTAAACGATTTAATTTGAATTAATTATATGAAAAATAAACAAATTTTAAGTAATTTCTATTTGCCTGCGCATCGTCCATCACACTCTGCCAGAGTATCAAACCTTCTCCTTTTGCTTCGTTTTCAAGTACAAGGTTTGGTAGCTTCACATGCATATGTTTCAAGACACACCCTACACGTGTAAACCTACTTCAAATGACCACACACAAAGCTAGTGATGACTCACTCGTCAAGTGGGCCACATGCGTGCGTTGAACGTTGACCGTTGGCAAGTTTTTCTAAGTCGTCCATTCATTCTCTATAGGGCTGGCAGACATGATGATGAGTGGACCAACCGGGTTTTCTTGTATGTTAATCTTCACGGTGGGCCCACCTCATGCCTTGATCGGATATTCGCCAATAATCCCCAAGTTGGCACGTGTGTCGCGTGTGGACGGGATGCGTGTGGAGCTCGCGTGCCTATGTTTGATGAACTATGCATGACAGTCGTGGAATCTACTTTAGTTTGTTCTTTGGATAGTTATTTGATGCTCCGCGCGCCTGTGTATGACGCTTGATACGAAGTCGCTCATAAATGATACACTTGGCGTATGTTAACCCTAATAAAATAGACTAAATTGTGGAACACACTATCTTTTAACTTTCTACACAAAAATCAGGTGGATGAACAATCCTAACCACTATTCCTTGACGCTTTTTTATGAAATAAGAACATTTGAATTATTTTGTTTCTTCGGTTAGAGCCTGTTTCGGTACCATCAAAAGTTACCTTTTTTACTTGCACAATAGTAGATAAGTAACTTATTTCAGATAAGTTTGGTTTACAATTGGTTATAAGTAATTTTTTTATATTTAAAAATATTTAATCACTTCAGTTAATTTTTTAACTTCATAACTTTTCACAAGTTGTTAAAGAAAAAGATACGAAAGAAGAAAGAGAGAAGCTGATAAGTATGTTATTTACTAAACATGTTTATCATCTTAATAACTAAGATAAGCTACTTGTGACATAAGTTAAGCAACTTCTGATCCAAATGCCTCCTAAATGTCCACCAATCTAATAATATTTTGCCAAGTAAATAATAACATTTTGCTAAGTAAATAAGAATTCTTTTTTGTTCATGATACACGTCTTAACTGGTTCACATGATTTGGATAATTTAGGTTGAATTATTGTTATGTCATGTCAAGCTATTGCTTGCTTATCATCCACCACATTCTACTAAAGTAGTGAAGTATTTCACTTTGACTATTTAAAAGAATAAAAAAAAAAATTTAGGAAACCTCTAGGCTTGTGAAAAGCATCGGAAAAGATACAATGTATTTTTGGAAAAGTTTATTTTTAAGAAGCCTCGGAAAGGAAAGAGGATATGATTGGAAACACCGACGGCTAAAAGCCGTCAATGATAAAGTTAGCCGTCGGAATTTTCGACGGCTTTTGACCATCGGAAATTCTGAAGATGAATTAACTTACGTAGCGCACATATGATACTTAAAGATGGATTGTGACACATGATATATGTGGCAAGAGTGAGGGTTTGAAGTTGAATTGTGACATACTCGATACATGTGAGGTGCTTAGAAGTTAAGTCTCTACTTAATGGCTCGGTTGTTGATTCTTGTAGAGTTTTAACACCAAGGTCATGGGTTCGAGTACCCATTGTGGTGTGTGTAAAAAAAGTTGGAAGTTGTATGGCGTCACATGTAGCAGAAGATAAGCATGGGCATATTTAATACATTGGCACTTGAGGCTAAAAGGCAATACTAGTGCATCTTAACACCATTAGAACAGTTGAAGATAAAAGATGACACATGAGCAAGTTGGCACGTGGAGTTCTCTACATATGCGGGGTGCAAGAGAAGATAAACTGTAGTACATGTGGCACGTTGGAGCATGTACATGCAAGAAAAGATGTATGGTGTCACATGTGGCACATTAGCACACGTGGGATACAAGAGAAGATGGATCATGACCCGTGACACATTAACACATATGGCATAGTGCCACATGTAGGGCGTAACCATAAATGGACAATAACTCATTTGGTATGTTGATATATATGGCAAATGTGAGGTGATTGAAATAAATTTCTGCACATTTGGGCTTAATCTTTAAAATTTGATTTTCCCTTTATCATGGGAGTGAATGGTTGATTTTCTAACAAAAATAGAAAATGAGAAATAATGTATCCCATAAATTCCCACCAAACGATAGAAAGTAAATTTAATGGTAAACAATATTTTCTTTCCTTCTAATGAATCCGAACAAAACTTTAGAATATTTACTATATTCCTCATAAATTTGCATTTTACCAAGAGACGCAAAAGTCCTTGTCTAGTTTTTTTTTTCTTAGAAAGGTAGTGAACTCAAGAATCGTGGAGCCCATGTCGTATACCGGATATGTGGAACATCCAACCCGTCCAACATATGAAACAAGACATGATGTCCACACCACAAAAAATCTGGTTAATCAATCACCAAATGGGACTACACATGAATTTAAATATCTTTGAGTGGTGTATAGTTGTTTTTATGGTTTGACCATCCTATTATTTACCTCGTTGGAGATTTGGTCCTTTGGTATTCAAGGTATGGTGCAGATATTGGATGGGCTATATGTTAAACATATACCTTGCAATTTTAGACATTCATTATTTTTTAAAATAAAAATAAAAATAAAAATAAGGTGTTTAGGTAATTTCTTTCCTTAATAAGCATCGCTTGATAATTCTAAGGGCGAGGATTAGGTACTACCCCACTAAGACCTAACTAGAGATGGACGATCCTGTTAAGGCTTAGTGAACCCCCACCATGATGTATGTGTTTATCCATGTTGTCCATCCATTTTGACAAATCATTTTAGGTGATGAGCCAAAAAACGAGGCAGATCACATGCTTAAGTGGACCCTTCAAATTTACACTTCCACAAAGCATAAGTAACACTTAGAATATTAGGGATTGAGTATATGATCGACCTCTAAAATTTGGAGTGTTACAATAAGGGGTCATTTGGATGCCTGTAAAGTTTTTAGTTGTAAACACTTTATACCCGCAAAGGATTCTAAGTATAAACAAATTATGTGTTTGGCTAACTTGTAAAGTGTTTATAACGCATAAAGTAAGTATTCACTCAATGGAAGAACCTTCTAAAATTTGCAAATCACATAAGGATGACTTTTTTTTTTTTTTTTTTTTTTTGTAACTTCAAGAGAGCATTAAAGCATGCACACACTAGACGGATTGGATCTCCTTTACCCATCATAGTGGGCCTCAAATGCAATCTGGAAAGTTTTTAATTGTGGGCATCCCATTCTTTCCTCATGTGGTCCATTTGATAATCAACAAATTTTTTTAGGGCTATAGGAGAGCATCAAGAGAAGCATATGATGGACAGATTGGATGTACCGTATATACACATTACTATGGGCCCCACATATCATGTATGTATTTCAACCATTGTGGTTTATAATGTATAATGTCTTTTTAGCCGTAAAACTTTACCTATAATATAAAACATGACTTTTTTAAAGTTATAGTGTGCTTACAACCTGTAAAGCCTTTATAGGCAATTACAACTATCTAAACAACCCTTAAGTGTTCGGGTAAAACCGTATGATGATAATTGTATGAGTCGAACAATTGAGATATATATTATATATATATATATATATATATATATATATATATAATATATATATATATATATATATATATATGTTGTATGCTCAATTAATACGGGCAACAGCATGTGAAAGCCCAGATCTGAAGTCTTTTCAGATCCAGTGAAACCCATAGCTAAGATCTTCATACCTGAACCTTGCATAGAGGTTAAGAAAAAAAAATATTAATGATTTTTAGATACTTGGTTGTCACAAACAGTAGCATATGAAGGTTCAGATCCAAAGTCTATCCAGATCGAGTGAAACCCATAATTAAGACCTCCATGCCTGAATCGCACATAAGGGTTGAGAAGAGAAGCTAATAATTATATTGATATTGTTTGTAATATCTCATGCAACTTAATCATGTCCATGTATTGATCAAAGTCGCCACTAGCCAAAGAGAAGGTTTTAGAATCCACGGTAGGATAGAATCCGTGGAATCACCTAGAGATTGGAAAAACCGGAAAATTTCTGACTCAGATGACTCTTGAATAGGCCTGCGCCGTGGATTCTAGGTAAGGGTCGCAGTTACGGAAAATGAAGAGGTTAAGTATCATTTTATTGTCTATGTGAAATATGATCTATACTTTGCAAGTATGCCTTTAAAGGAGATTCAATGAGCTTTCAATAAAATATTAAGATTTAGATGTCTAAACTATAAAAGATAAACTGAAACAAAATGAAAATGGTAGAAAATGATTTTTTATTATAAAAGTACGGAAAGAAAAGGAGCATAGAGTTTTTGAATGCTTCTTTAAGTCACGTTTTCTGATACAGGCTATCTTTAAGAAAGACGATCATAAAATTTTACGTGGTGTCAGAGCACATCCTATTACCTCAGGTGTTCAAAGTAAGAGGGTTGGAATGTACAAATTGAAAAAGAATAAATTAAAAATAAACCATTAGTTTTGGAGTTGAAATAGAATAGAAGAAGATTGAAGATTTAGAAGAGACGAGAGGAGACTCAAAATCCCCATCTTTATGTCACTGGCTCTCTCTCTCTCTCTAGTTTTCTCTCCTTGGGTGGATATCCGGCATATGCTCATATCCTTTCCTCCTTGCTCTCCCTTTTGCTCTCTCTAGCTATGAGGCATCCTCCCTCTTTCACAAGCACTCGGGAGGGTAGGTTTGGAGCTCACGAACCACGGGCTCAACTTCAAAAGTAGACTCGTATGAGACTCTCACATAGGTCATAGATGGGCCATGGATGATGGCATGGGTCATGGCATGGATGATGGCAGCGATCACGACATGGGTGATATCAAAACCCGAAAAATCAACCTAAAATCCCATTTTTTGTGTAACCATCTTTGTGCAAAGACGTCGTTAGCAAAAAGCCGGCACTCAGCATGGTGCTGGGCTAACCCTAGTTCAATCCTACCATTAATTATCTTTATGTAACCATTTTAGCCGTTCAAATCGAGGGCCCACCCAAATTTCGAAGCCTAATGGTCATGTTCTGGGATGTTTTCAAACATGCCCTAAAATCAAGGCACATCAAAAGACATAAAGCACGTTAGGACATGCGGACTTTACTCCGATTCTTCTAAGATTAGCCAGGAAAGAGAGGACAGGTTAGATATCTCACAAACATGAGTGATGGCCCCTACCTAGCTTCTGACAGCAACAACTTCGGCTGGCAGACAATCCCGTTCCGCTCGGGAAGGTTTCAACGGTGCAAGTTTCCATTCTCACTGTTTCCTGTGATATGGTCCAATCTAGCTTCTGATATGCCTGATTTTTGTACCTCAGACCTATTGTTATCTTGAGAAACTGATGGACGGAGTTGATTTCTCACGGGCATCTTTGTGGGCCCTATATTTCTGATCACAGGAAATTCTCATGGGCGGCGGGCACCGGCAAATCGCGTCCGTTAGAATCGGTAGCGGATTAGGTGCGGCCGTGGTGTCACCCAATACAGTTCACTCCTGACTGGGTCCAATTTCATGTATATATTACGCCGTCCATCCGTTTTTCCACCTGATTTTAGGGCATGTCCAAAAAATGATTGTATAAAAATCTGAGTGATCCCCACCATAGGAAAAAGAGTTGATTGAACGGCCACCATTAATAACTTTCTATGGTCCACCTTATTGACCACCGTAATGTTTATTTTCCATCCACTCTATTGATAAGTTCACACAGACATGGATGAAGGTAAAAAAAGAAAAATCAGCTTGGTCTAAAAATTATGCAGCATACAAGAAGTTTTTAATGGTCAATCACCGCATTTTCTAGTGGTATAGTCCACCTGTGAATTGGATCTTATTCATTTTTAAGATCATGCATTAAAATGAGTTTTCAAAACGGATGGACGGCCAGGATATACGATAAATACATGAAGTTGGATTCTAATGTCAGGGTCACACTGTGTTGGGTGGGTCCGGGCCACACCTAATCGAATCCTTCTTTATCCGCGGAATAATCGCGAGGACTTTCTGGAGACGTGGCTTCCACGCTATTCCCTCTTTAAGGACCTCAGCATCCAAACACGACCGTAGGATCCACGAGACTATCAGACTGACCCGGTCAGTCTCTAGCGACCGTTAGGAATTACGTTACCTCCGTGTGGGGACCACCTATTAAATGCTATCCAATTAAAGTCTGCCACGTATCTCACTTCTCCAGCTGGAATCTCTTTTATTCCTTTTCGAATCTCCAGGTCGATAACCGACGCGAGTTACTCGCAGCAGCAGGTTATTATCCTACTCGCGTTTAACAGCTGCCAGGCTGGAGACCAGAGATCTTGCAGCTTGTCCAATAGGAGGACACGCTTCGGTTTGCTCTGTCGCGACTGAGGATTCGGCATGTATCTCGCCTTCTGGGGCCCACATGCTGAGTGGTCAGATGATCTGAACTGTCCATATTGTAGGTTCCATACTACAAGAAACTTAGGCTGGACGGATGATTGTGACCATCACTGTTTGCAGGTGAATTTAGAACAATGAAAAGAAATTCTTCAACGGTTCGCATTCAACTTTAAAATCGAAAGGTTAGGATCATTATTCAAGCGTGATTATCGGGTAATATCTTATCTATGGTGGTAGCTAGAATATGGACGGTTTAATATACCCCAGCTTGTGAACCCCAGTTGGTGGCTGAAAACGCTGGATCCTGAACGGTGCAGTTGAGTTCCATATGCTCATGTGGCCTATGCCTCAAATCAGACCGTCCAAATGTGGGACCAACGTGCAGATCGACTTTAACCCTAGATCCAACGGGAAGCACGATCCTCGCTGGCAGATCTGTGGACATAAAGGGTAAAGAGTTATTGAATTGCTGAAAAAAAATGACGGCTAATCTGGAGTGGTCCCACTACTCTTACAGTTGACCATTGAGCGAACTATTCAAGTCTCGCAGAAGTGCGCCGTGCCGGACGCGTCTGGAATCGGACTGCGTCCTACCCCTGCTAGGACCGGGTCCGTGCTGGCAGGTTGAGGTGAGACTCCTGACTCACCCACGACAGTGGGGTCCTTATCGTGGAGCCCACCTTGATGTATGTACTCATTATCAACACCGTACATTCGTTTTTTCAGGTTATTTTAAGGCATTATTCCAAAAATGAAGTAGAACCAATTTTATGTGGACCATGCTATTGGAAGTAATGATGATTGACTGTTAATGGATTATAAAAGTTTTGAATCAAGATGATATTTGTTTTTACCTTCACACAGGCTTATTTGACCGTATCAATATTGTAGTGGAAACATTAAGGTAATCGCAGGGCGTTCAATCACCACTGTTTACTTGAGATTTGATCTTCTTTATTTTGGGATTGCCCTAAAATGATTCGCAAAAACGAATGGACAGCATGTATATGGAATACATACATGAAGGTGAGCCCCACATAAGGGTTGCACGTGTCTCACCTAATCAGCTCTCGTCGTGTCAGGGTTACGTGCAGTAGTCACTGTAATGTATGTGTTTTATCTATGCGTCCGTCCATTTTAACATACCAATTTAGGGCATGAGTCCTAAAAGAAGACACATCTAGGGCTAAAGTGGCCAACACCATGGGAAGCATGGGTGATAATGATGATAATGTTGAAATGTATCCCAGGCTTATCCGTAATGTTCATTGCCTTCCAACCTATTTATAAGGTCACCTAGAGTAAACTGTATCAATTTTCAGCTTACACTCTAAAATGATACGGTAAAATAGATGGATGGTGTGGATGACACATACACTGTGATAGGCCCTGTGGATATATTATAATAATGTGTTTGTTTTTATTAATGTCATCCATTCATTTTTTGAGCTCATTTTAAGGCATGGGCCAAAATTAAAGCATATAGGAATCTCAAGTGGGTCACACAACACAAAGCAATGGATATAATGACATCTACAGTTGAAGCCTTCCTAGGACCCACATTAATGTTTATTCCTTCCTAGGGCTCATGGTAATGTTTATTTGTCATCTAATAATTTCATAAGGTCACATAAATAGATAAAATCTTGATCCAAACTTCTGAGGCTTCTTAGAAGTTTTCAATGGTATGAGTTCAATCCCCATTGTTCTACGTGGTGTGGTATACTTGGGTTTCGAATATATTTCAAATTCGTGCTTAGGGGTGTACATCAAGTCGAACCGAGTCAAGTTGGCCTTAGCTTGACCATTAGCTAACCTCAGCTTGAACTCGGATTGACTCGGTCCTCGAGCCTGACTGGACAGCTCGGCTTGGTTTGGCCAACAACTCATTGAAGCATTTACACAAACACTTAAAATTCACCTTCAAAATCTTATTGTATTTGATATAGTAGCAATGGCTTTACATGTATTTTATCAAGCACCTTCTAAGTAACATAAAAATCAAGAAACTCAGCTTGAACTCATTTTTAGCTCAAAAAATCAGCTTGACTCAGCTCTAACTCAGCTTCAAACTTAGTTGAATCAAGCCTTTTTGAGTAGAGTCGAGCTAGCTCGGTTCGAGTACATCCCTATTCACGGTAGCGGTATAATTTTTTTTATTTTTTTTGTAAATAGATGGCTACGATGGATAAAACAGATACATTACGGCCGGATCTATAGCTTTGACACCAGCCAGCTGGTGGGTGTTGGTTCACTTAGCAAATCGTAGAGCACATTTCTCGTGACACTAGGGACGAGGCTGTGTAGGGTCCTCATAGATGTGTGTAACAAATTCACTCCATTCATCTGTCTTGAAAGTCTATCGAGGACTTGGATGAGCCACACCACCGAAATAGCGGGAACACAACCTCTACCGTTGAAACTTTCACCGAGCTGACCACCGTTGATAGAATTATTACCACCGACTCAGATAAAACTGTAATAAGAACAAATATCATCCCGATACAAGACTTCTTCCCTAGGAAGCGGATTGGCTCGTGTGGGTACGTGCCGTGAAAAGATGAGCTGACGCTCCTCGAGCTGTGAGTTGTACGAACGGTTCAAAGGAGGCCCTAAAATGGTGTGTTTATTATATCCATACCGTTCATACATTTTTTAAGATCAATTTAAAGCACGAGACGAAAAACAAATCATATCGAAAAATCAAATGGGCCACACCACAAGTAACTGTGGGGAGAATAATTTTCACCATTAAAATATTCATAAGGCCCACCATAGCGTTTATATTCCATGAATCTGTTCGTAAGGTCGCAAAGACCAGGATGAAGATGAAAAACAAATATCATATCAATCCAAAACTTATGTGACCCCAAAAGGGTTTCAATGGTAGACGTTCAATCCCACGCTGTTTTTTTTCTGTGTGGTCCATTTGATCTTTAGATCTATCTTATTTTTACTCCCAAGACTTACGACGAGCTCGCCAAATGAATGGACGGTTTGGATACAACACATACCTCGTGATGTGACTCACATAACTCACCGAGGCCAATACACCAACTGATAACTGGTGCGTGGTACATCAGCCAATCCACTTCCTTATACCACGCACCACTGATATAACTGGGAGAAAATGACCACTGTAGACAAAACCTTTTATCCAGCGGTTTTTATGAACAAAAACAAACTTAAGTTACCAACTTAGACTAGCACGTGCGGCCAGCCACTTTGACGACGAAACACCCCTCCTTTTCGGAAATGGATTGGCTACTCCCCCGACACCGGCCAATGGCTGTGGTCAGTGCTCTGTGGGCCTCACCATGATGTATGTGTCTCATCCATGCTGTCCATCTATTTTTCTAGATCATTTTATGGCATTACACAAAAAATGGGTTATATTCTAAATCTCAAGTGGACCACATTAGTGGAAACAGTGTTGAATGAACGTGAACCATTAAAAACCTTTACGGGCATAAAAGTATTGGATTAAGCTGATATTTGTTTTTTCCCTTCAGCTGGGTCTTTATGAGCTAGTCAACGTATTGGATGTCAAATAAACAGTACAGTGGGTATTGGGAGGATTTAAATGATGGATATCCAATCACTATTGTTTTCCTGTAGTGTGGTCCATGTAAGATTTATATCCCTCTTATTTTTAGGATGAAGCCCTAAAATGATCTTTAAAAATGGATGAATGGAATGGATGAAACACGTACATCATGGTTGGGCCCACAGACCACCGAACACCAGCCAAAGGATGGTGTTAGGGGGAGTAGCCAATCCGTTCCCCTCCTTTTCACTGCGAAGACGAGCGTTGACGCTCCTCCAACTGATAGTTGTACGAACGGCTTAAAAGAGATCAAAGTTACATGGCTCCACAGCTATGTATTTATTATAACCACAACGTTCATCCATACTTCGAGATCATTTGGGAGCATTATCCAAAAAAAAAAAAAAAAAATTCATATCCAAAGATCTACTGGACTACACCACAAAGAGCAGCGGGGAAATTGATTTTCACAGTTAAAAATTTTGTAGGGCCACAATAACATTTATTTTGAATCCAATCTATTCGCATGGTCACAAAGGGCTGTATGAAGAGGAAAAACAAATTTCATAATGATCCAAAACTTTTGTAACCCCTAAAAGGGTTTCAATGGTAGACGTTCAATTCCCCACTGCCTTTTACTGTGTAGTCCACTTGATAGCTAGATCTATCTTATTTTTCTTCTCAAGCCTTAATATGAGCTCGCCAAATAGATGGACGGTTTGGATATAACACAGACCTCATGATGGGACCCACAAAAGCACACACAAAGCAAAAAAAAAAAAAAAGAGCGGCACTATCGTCAGAGCTGGAGGTTTTTTTTTTTTTTTTTTTTTTTTTTTTTTTTTTTTTTTTTTTTTTTTTACAAGGAGAACTTTTTTCCCTTACATTTTTCTTTAATACATAATTATGTAAATATGTATATATAAGTATATAAAAATATTTTTCTATCTTTTAATTCATTTCTTTATCTATTTATTTAACAAACATATCTCTTAAACTAAAATTAATTACTTGACATACAACATATGATTTTGGAGTAGGAGAAGCTAATTTAGTCAACCAACCTAGTTATTTTCAAGATTCCATCAGGCCGATGGTCGAAAATCCATTTTATTCACTTCGTAGTCAAACTTGAAATTGAGCGGGGCAAACATGAAATTGAGTGGGGCAAGGTAGGAATTGAGCAAGGGAACCTGTAAATTGAGCGAGGCAAGGTAGGAGTTCAACGAGGGAAGCTATAAATTGAGCGAGGGAAGCTAGAAATTGAGCGAGGCAACCTATGAATTGAGCAAGGCAACGTAGAAATTGAGTGAGGGAACCTAGAAATTCAGCGAGGAAACTTAGTATTTGAGCAAGGCAACCTAGGAATTGAGCGAGGGAAGTTAGAAATTGAGTGAGATAAGCTAGAATTTGAGCGAGGGAACCTAGAAATTCAGCGAGACAACCTAGGATTTGAGCGAGGGAAGGTACAAATTGTGCAAGGGAAGCTACAAATTCAGTGAGGCAATATATAAATCGAGCAAAGGAACCTAAGAATTGAGCGAGGCAACCTAGCAATTAAGCGAGACAACGTAGAAATTCAGTGAGGTAACCTACGAATTGAGTGAGAGAAGCTAAAAATTAAGCAAGGGAAGCTAGAAATTCAGCGAAGGAACCTATGAATTGAGCGAGACAGCCTAGGAATTGAGCGAGGGAAGCTAGAAATTCAGCGAGGCAACCTAAAAATTGAGCGAGAAAACCTAAAAATTGAGCGAGAGAACCTAGGAATTGAGCAAGGGAAGCTAGAAATTGAGCGAGGCAACCTAGGAATTAAGTGAGGGAAGTTAGAAATTCAACGAAGGAACCTAGGAATTGAGCGAGGCAACTTAGCAATTGAGTGAGACAATGTAGAAATTCAGCGAGACAACCTATGAATTGAGCGAGACAACTTAGGAATTGAATGAGGGAAACTAGAAATTGAGCAAGGCAACATATAAATTAAGTGAGGGAACCTAGGAATTGAGCAAAGGAACATAACAATTGAGCGAAGCAACCTAGCAATGAAATTAGGATGAAAGGTATTATCTCAACACTTCTTTTCTCTGTCTTGCTCTTAAAAATCATTGAATCCAAAGCCCTCGGAGAAGAAAGATCTCTCTCCTGATAAAAAATGAGAGGGATCTCTCTTCTATATTATATCTATGAGGAAAGCTATAGAGATCTTCTCTGTTCTATCTATTCCTCTATTTATGAGAGGATAGATAGTCTCTCAAAAAAAGTCGTTATCATCTTTGTTGATGATTTTACTAGCGCTCAATCTGTTGGCTGCCTCACTGAATTTCTACATTGCCTCGCTGAATTTTAAGGCTCCCTCGCTCAATTCTTAGGTTGCCTCACTGAATTTATAGGTTGCCTCGCTCAATTCCTAGGTTCCCTCACTCAATTTTTAGGTTGCCTCGCTGAATTTCTAGCTTCCCTCGCTCAATTCCTAGGTTGCCTCGTTCAATTTATAGGTTGCCTCGCTGAATTTCTAGGTTCTCTTTCTCAATTTCTAGCTTCTCTCGCTTAATTTTTAGCTTCTTTTAACTTCCCTAGCTCAATTCATAAGTTTCCTCGCTGAATTTCCACGGTGCCTCGCTCAATTCCTAGGTTGCCTTGCTCAATTTATAAGTTGCCTCGCTAAATTTCTAGGTTATCTCGCTCAAATTCTAGCTTCCCTCGCTCAATTTCTAGCTTCCCTCGCTTAAATCCTATGTTTCCTCGCTGCATTTCTAGGTTCCCTCACTCAATTTCTACGTTATCTCACTCAATTCCTAGGTTGCCTCGCTGAAATCCTACGTTGCCTCACTGAAATCCTACGTTGCCTTGCTCAATTGCTAGGTTGCCTCGCTCAATTCCTAGGTTGCCTCGCTCAATCCCTACCTTGCCTCGCTCAATTTCTATGTTCCCTCGCTCAATTTCTAGCTTTCCTCGCTTAAATCCTAGGTTGTCTCGCTGAATTTGTAGGTTCCCTCGCTTAATTTATAGCTTCTCTCGCTCAATTCCTAGGATTCCTCGCTGAATTTCTACGCTTGCCTTGCTCATTTCCTAGGTTCCCTCGCTAAATTCCTACGTTGCCTCACTCAAATCCTAGGTTGTCTCGCTCAATTTCTAGGTTCCCTAGTACAATTTGTAGCTTCCCTCGCTCAAATCCTAGGTTGTCTCGCTGAATTTGTAGGTTCCCTCGCTCAAATTCTATCTTCCCTCGCTCAATTTCTAACTTCCCTCGCTCAATTCCTAGGTTGCCTAATTCAAATCGTAGGTTCCCTCGTTCAATTTATAGGTTCCCTCGCTCATTTTCTACGTTGCCTCGTTCAATTTCTAGGTTGCCTCGCTCGATTTCTAGATTCCCTCGCTGAACTCCTACCTTGCCTCGCTCAATTCCTACCTTGTCGCGCTCAATTTTCAATTTGCCCACTCAATTTCATGTTTGCCCCGCTCAATTTCTAGTTTGACCGCGAAATGATTGAAATTGACCGCGAAGTGAATGAAATGTAATTTCGACCATCGACCTGATGGAATCTTGGAAAATAACTAGGTTAGTTGGCTAAAGTAGCTTCTCCTACCCCAAAATCATATGCGGTACATCAAGTAACTAATTTTAGTTAGAAGATATTATTGTTAAATGAAAAAAGAAAGAAATGAAAAAAAAAAATAAATTTTATATATATATATATATATATATATATATATTTTAATTAATATATATATATATCTATGAAAAGGTACTATGCACTCGACCTCAGATAAGCTCCATGAGGCCGAGCTAGGTGGGCCCCACCGTGATGCGTTTCAACCATCAACACCGTGCACTTGATGTGTCCCCTTTAAATTATGGGATACCTCAAAAATCAGCCGTATACGAAACTTAGGTGGGCCATACCATCTAAAATTATGTGAAGACACCGTTAAAACATATAAAAGCACTTGGTGGGGCCCACCTGAGTTTTGCATGTGCCTGAAACTTGGTTTAAACCCTCATTCAAGTGGGACACACATAATGGATGGGCTGGATTTGCAAACCACATCTCGGTGGGCCCTCAAAAATGGTTATGAATGTTTTAATGGTGCATGGCCCCTCTCCACTTCTGTATGTGGTGTGGCCCACGCAAGTCACGGATTGACTTGATTTTTGAGACCTAGGCACATGATGGAATGGTGCATTAGACTGATGGGGTAGAAGTTCGAAACGCATCACGGGGGGGCCCACACAGCTTGACCTCATGGGCCCACACAGTTCGAACGCATAGTACCTTTTCCACATATATATATATATATATATATAATATATATATATATATATATATTATATATATATGTGGAAAAGGACTAAAAAAAAAACGATCGCTCGAGCTGATTTTATGTCCCATGAGGTCGAGGCTGTGGGGCCCCCACCGTGATGCGTTTCGAACATCTACCCATCAGTCAGATGCACCATTCCATCGTGTGCCTAGGTCTCAAAAATCAAGTCAATCCGTGACTTGCGTGGGCCACACCACATACAGAAGTGGAGAGGGGCCGTACACCATTAAAACATTCATAACCATTTTTTAGGGCCCATCGAGATGTGGTTTTCAAATCCAGCCCATCCATTATGTGTGTCCCACTTGAATGAGGGTTCAGACCAAGTTTCAGGGGCATGCAAAACTCAGGTGGGCCCCACCAAGTGCTTTTATATGTTTTAACGGTGTCTTCACATAATTTTAGATGGTATGGCCCACCTGAGTTCCGTATACGGCTGATTTTTGGGATATCCCATAATTTAAAGGGTACCCATCAAATGCACGGTGTTGATGGTCGACACGCATCACGGTGGTCCACACAACTCGACCTCATGATAAGCTCGAGCGCATAGTACCTTTTCCCACACACACACACACACGCACACACACACACACACACACACAACCCATCATTATATAATATATATTATATATATATATATATATATATAGGATATATATATATATATATATGAGTAATGCTCACAGACAACTGGTTAGACCATTTAAATTGGTCCAACTAGCATTGCATTAAATGTTAAATTTTATTTTTTCATCCGCATGTAATGCACTACATGTGAGGATATGTGACACTTAGTTTTACATAAATATGTTGGGAACTATGTGTCATAAATTCAACCCGTTTATTAAATAGAGCATGCTAATAAAATTTTATGTACTAAAATTTAGTAAATTTTCATCACCACTAGAGCCAC
This sequence comes from Magnolia officinalis, assembly GCA_021015155.1. Classification (NCBI taxonomy): domain Eukaryota; kingdom Viridiplantae; phylum Streptophyta; class Magnoliopsida; order Magnoliales; family Magnoliaceae; genus Magnolia; species Magnolia officinalis. The sequence continues at coordinate 85,462,988 of JAJHSJ010000006.1, read as the reverse complement.
ACATATAACCTGAATATAGACTATTGGAGTAGATTTATAACAGTTCACTTTTCTTGTAGATGATATCGTACTATTGATTTTATTCTATTTTCCTTCATATGCTTACAATGGACCCTACCCAATTAACAGACTGAATTTGTAAGATATGTAATGCATCACCCAAATATATCGTATGTATACAGCTTCTTTAGTGTCCCCATTATTTTCTTTGTAAATACTCAGCCTCTCTTTTCTCTTTCCTTATTTCACATGTTATACCTTATTTAATGCTCTCTCATTTAGCAAAGGGTTGGTGCTCTGTGGGCCCATCATTATGTATGTGTTTCATCCATTTCATTCATCTGTTTTTATCGATCATTTTAGAGCTTTATACAAAAAATGAGAGGAATATAAATCTTGAGTGGACCACACCACAGGAAAACAATAGTCATTGGATATCCACCATTTAAATCCTATTAAGGTCCACTGTACTGTTTATTTGACATCCAATCTGTCGATTAGCTCATACAGACCCAGATGAAGGGAAAAAACAAATATCATCTTGATCCAAAACTTTTATGGCCCCTAAATTTTTTTATTGGTCAACATTAATTCATCACTGTTTCCTGTAATGTGGTCCACTTGAGATTGGGATATACCTCATTTTTGGTATTATACCATAAAATAATCTAGAAAAATAGACATACCGCATGGATGAAACACATACATCATGATATGGCCCACACAGCACCGACCACGGGCTTGCAGGGGAGTAGTCGATCCGTTTCCCTTCTCCGCCAGCAATGACGCTGGTTGATTAGCTACAGAACTTGGCGAGTCTCGATTCTCGCTATTGAAGTGATGTCACGTTCTTTAGGCCCCACCAAGATAAATGTATTGCATCCAAACCGTCCATTCATTTGGAAAGATCACTTTATAACTTGAGACAAAGAACTAGGCAGATCCAGGGCTCAAATGGATCCCACCACAGAAAATAGTGGGGATTGAATGCCTACCGTTAAAACATCTTGAGGCCACATAAGTTTTCGATCAAGCTGATAAATGTGTTTTCCCTTATTCCACGTCCCTGTTAACTTATAAACATGTTCGATATTAAATAGACACCATAGTGGGCCCTATGAAGGTGTCAACGGTGAGTGTCATTCTCCCCACTGTTTTCTGTGGTGGGGTTTACTTGAGCTTTGGATCTACATCATTCTTTGACTCATGCCTTAAAATGATCTCTCCAAGTGTATGAACGGTGTGGATACAACACATACATCATGATGGCCCCACAGAACGTGTGACATCACTTCAGGTTCAGTAGCTAATCGACAAGGCAAGCGTTATGACTCATGAGCATTAACTTCCGACCTTAACATCCGTGTACCATTGGTGTTTTGGAAACACATATCTCCTGGACTTCCACTCCTTTTTTTTTTTTTTTTTTTTTTTTGGATATACTTAATATGTATGTAAGATTCACTCGGACCATTAGATGTATAATCAAGTAATAGGCCTAGTATCAATAAATCAGGCTAACCAGCTATTCAAAAGAGCCACACCAATGAGAATAATTAGGAGACAGACATCCACCCTTGATTTTTACATGACCAATAACGATGATACTTTGAAATATATTCCAACTATTAGATGTCATACTGAAAGTAAGCCTAGGTCCCAAAAATCAGATTTATATATCATTCATATGAGCCACACTAAGGGAAATTGTTTGGAGGGTGAACCTTTCCATGAACAGTGATTCCAATAGTGTGGTCCTCTTGAACTAGGGATGGAGATAAATTTTGAGAACTTACTCTAAAATGGAGCGACATACGTGATGGTCGGGATTGATTTTACATTAACACTATGATGGGCCACCCAAGCTGTGACCATTTTTCTATGCTAAAATGAAATTAGTAGGCAATGAAAGCATTTACATTAATTAAGAAGAGAGTTTTCATTAAATGCACAGCTAGTTGGACGAAAATGTAATGTCCAGCTAGTTGTGTGTGAGCATCTCTCTCTCTCTCTCTCTCTCTCTCTCTCTCTCTTCTCTCTCTCTCTATATATATATATATATATATATATATATATATATTAGAAAAAAATGTAGGTAGAATAAAGTTTTCCCTGTAAAAATAAAAATAAAAAGAGAAAAAAGTGTATAGCATTATAATTATGCTACGGTTATAATCCGTAGCCATAGGCCTACTTTTAACCCTAAAATCATATATGGTGTGTCAAGTAATAAATTTTGGTTTAGAAGATATTCTTGTTATATGAATAAAGAAAGAAATGAAAAAAGGAGAGAATTTTTTTTTTTTTTTATATGCTTATATATACATATTTATATAAATATGTGTTAGAGAAAATTCTCCATGTTAAAAAAAATTTAAAAAAAATCAAAAATATAAAAATAAAAATTGCACAAGATACGGTTATAGCTACGGTTATAATCCGTAGCCATAGGCCTTTTGTTTCACTCGGTGATGAATCGCGAATTCTGCAATCCATCCCCAAATCCTACAGTGAGCTGCGGTGGAATCGAGGAATCCGCGATTCATCACTAGCTATGGATTATAACGGTAGTTATAGCCGTATTCCACCGCAACAATCTGTTTTTTTTTTTTTTTTTTCTATGTGAAATTTTCGTTGCTTTTGTAGGTCCCATCATGAGGTTTGTGTTATATCCAAACTGTCCATCTATTTGACGAGTCTCATATTAAGGCTTAAGATGGAAAATAAGATAGATCTAACTATCAAGTGGACTACACCGTAAAAGGCAGTGGGGAATTGAACGTCTACCATTGAAACCCTTTTAGGGGTTATAGAAGTTTTGGATCATTATGAAATTTGTATTTTCTCTTCATCCATGCCTTTGTGACGTTATGAATAGATTGGATGGAAAATAAATGTTATGGTGGGCCCTACAAAATTTTTAATGATGAAAATCAATTTCCCCGCTGCTCTTTGTGGTGTCGTCCAGTTGATCTTTGGATATGATTTTTTTTTTTTGGATAATGCTCCGAAACTATCTCAAAATATGGATGAGTGTTGTGGATATAATAATTACATAACTGTGGGGCCATGTAACTTTGATCTCTTTTAAGCCGTTGGTACAACTCTTACTTGGAGGAGCGTCGGCGCTCGTCTTCGCAGTGAAAAGGAGGGGTAGTTTCGTCGCACGTGCTGGTCTAAGTTGGTAACTTAAGTTTGTATTCCTTCATAAAAACCGCTGGATAAAAGGTTTTGTTTACAGTGGTCATTTTCTCAATAACCGGTGCGAAGACGAGCGCTTAGGCTCGTCGAGCTCGGAGTTGTACAAACGGATCAAAGTAGGTCAAAGTTACATGAGCTCCAAAATGGTGTACTTATTATATCCACACCGGTCATTTACTTTTTAAGATCATTTTACAGCATAAGCCAAAAAAATGAATCACATAGAAATCTCAATTGGACCACACCACAAATAGCAATGGGATAATGATTTTTACTTTAAAAACATTTGTACGGCCCACCATAACGTTTATTTCCATGTAATCTGTTCATGAGTTTACAAAGACACGAATGAAGAGGAAAAACAAATATCATATCAATCCAAGGCTTCTGTGACCCTGAAAAGGGTTTCAATGATAGACATTCAATCCCCCACTGCTATTTTAGGTGTGGTCCATTTGATCTTTAGATCTTATTTTTAGTCTAAACCCTTAGGATGAGCTCGCCAAATGAATGGACGGTTTGGATATAACATATACCTCATGATGGGACCCACAGAAATTACTGACGCCGATACACCAAATAGATAGCGTGCGTGGTACATCGGCCAATCCGCTTCCTCTTCGTAAACGGAGGAACACATTTCATTCACTTACGTGACTGACATGCGTTCAATCTCCGCTGCTTCGTATGTTATGCTCCGTGGGTTTTGGATCTGCCTTATCTTTAAAATACTGTCATTTTGTCATTCTTCAAAACAGATGGACGGATTGGATTTATCACGGACATCTCTATGGCCCCACACAGCTCCCGGCGTAGAGATATCTATGTGTGCCCGGGGGTCACAGGTAATCCGCTCCCGCCAAACCGCGTCCCACCGCGCCGGCACACGTGGCTACAGCACGATTTCAGACATACTCGCGCGAGTAGATGAATCGGCTGTCTTCCGCCATTTGGCAACCGAGAGAGAGAGAGAGAGAGAGCGAAAGAGCGTCTTTAAAAAACGGCAAAGAGTAGAGAAGCGGGAACGTTATTATTTCCTTTCCATTGTCCATCTCCGTTCTACATTATATAGGGGTTTTTATTCACTCTCTCCCTGCGATTTCAGATCTGGATTTCTAGGGCTTCGTCTCGCAAGATTCAGATCTTTTGATCGTCTTCCGTGGCTCTGCTGTTGCAGGTATGCTGCCAGTATTCTTCTAGGGTTTACGCTCTACGTTTTGTGCTGCGATTTTTTTTATTTGATAATGATTTGATTACGATCTGAGCTTTGGATGCTGCTGCTTCGTTCTGCGTTAGGAGATGTAGTGTTAGATCAGAAGGTTTTCTGCTTTTGATTTTGTGTTTTGTTGATTTTGGATGGAATTTGTATTTGAAGCTCTGGAAGTGCATTTTCGAGCTTCGATTTACACTGGTTTTCGATCTCGTTTTTGTAGTTCTCCAGCTTGTCAGATTTTACAAATTCGTTTCGGTAATTTGTTGAGTTTTGGATGGAAATTGCATCTGGAGCTCTGGGAATGCGATTTTGAGCTATGATTGTGGGCGTTTCATGTTGGCTTTGGGGAGAGTTTAGTTGAGGTTTGGATCCGGTGTTTGATCTAGTGATTGAGGATATAGGATGAAATCGGAAGCGTTTCTTGTCCATTTTTAATTTCGCATCATTAATTGTGTGGATTTTAGCTGGAAATTGTATTTGAAGCTCTGAAAATGCCTGTTCAAACTTCCATTCGTGGCTTTTTTTGTTGTCCGGCGTTTGATTTTTGACTGACTATGTGATTGGACATTGGAGCTTTCAGAACTCCTTTTTCAGTTCTGATCTTCGCACTTCTATTGCAGTTGTTCTTGAATAGCGGCAGCCCCCATTCTATTGCGGTTGTTCCCCCTCTCTTTTGTTCTGACTGAAGTTATGGCCCTTGATAGAGAGGAAAGACAGAACAGGATTTGTGCAGCCAACCCCAATTAATTGGGATAAGGCTTAGGCGATGATGATTTACTTTTTCTTTCCTTGGTAGATTTAGAGTTACCATTAGTAGCTTGGCCTGCACGTACTATTTTTTTCCCCGGGACAACATTGTACAGATGGGTTCACTGATGAATAATCCAGGTCATTCATCTGGTGGTCCCACTTTAACTATAAGCTGTTTATCACCAAATCGGTTTATTTTTACAACTTTTAGTGATGTTTAATAGCCACAAGTCCAATGTTGATTTTGAAGATAAGCGGACCTAACAACCCTTCAAATGCGTTGCTACTATTTTCTCCTTGCAGTGATGGCTCCAACAGTTGAAACTCCTCCAAATGCATTTGATTCACACAAACCACATCCGCCCCTCAACGAAAGAATACTTTCGTCTATGTCCAGGAGATCAATTGCTGCACACCCTTGGCATGATCTGGAGATAGGTATTGAATTCCATTATGACATTGTACCTCATCATTTAGTTTTAGAATTTTCTTAAATTGCTTATTAGTGATGTGTGTGTGCCGGGTGCCTGTGTGTATGTGTATTAAAATATCTGAAATATGAATGTGGGGTGATTTGTATGATTTTTCTTTTTCTTTTTCTTTTTTAATATAAGTCATTCATTTTATCTGACATGTTTTCTCATTTTGATGCGCAATTTTGGATGCAGGACCTGGAGCTCCAACAATTTTCAACTGTGTAAGGAAATGGACTTCTCTTGATTAGTAAAGAAAATAACATAATTGATAATTGGTGAACCTTCACTGACCACAAAAATCTGGGACAAGGCTATGGCAATTATGAATCGATGGAATAATGAGATGCGTATCTATTATTCGCATCATCTGGTGATAAAGGTTTAATAATTTAATAGTAACATTGATTCTTGAAGGAAACAACAAATATATTAATGATCGGCTGAATACACGTAACTTGAAATTTCTGTTTTTCATCAGACGTCAGTGATGAACTTTACCATTTATCATATCAGTTCTAGGTGATCTTTGTAGGTATTTGTTTAGAGAAGCTAGATGGATATCGCTGCAAAACAGGGCAATAATGGCTTGCTATGCAGTGTACCCTAAGATGCCTTTGGCCTCTTGGGGCTTTGTTGTGTGTATTTTTAGATTCTGTATTTGATAAGGATAATTTACTCCCAAAAAAAAGTACATAACCCTCTTAATCATTGACTCGTAGGATGCATAGTATGCTATGGGCTTTTGCACTTAAAATTGAAGTATTAGATGCGGGTATGCACTTAGCAGCATAGACACATACTGACTCATTATCTTAGTGACAAAATTTGGAAAAGATTGCTAAGCTTTTTTCCTAAAAAAATATTATCACTGCAATGTCACTCTACTTCTGATTCATTACTAAAATTGGAATTCCTATTAGCATGACGACTCTCATAGTCTCATTAGAACCCTAACTGCACCATCTCCACATGCACCCATTCATGTATCACATGCCAACCTAGCAAGTGTGCAGAGCACATGAAAAGTTCACATGTTCGTCCCCATTGTGAAGAGTTCACATGTTTGTTCCCATTCATGTATCACATGCCAACCTAGCAAGTGTGCAGAGCACACAAAAAGTTCACATGTTCGTCCCCATTGTGAAGATGTGCATATGTGAAAATTACAGTGCTCTACTCATTAGGTGGGCACCCCTATATGAAAGGAATGGATGGTTCAAAAAACTTGCCAACAGTTCACAGAGCGTACACCTGTCATGTTTGCTGTGGCCAGCGTGGAGAGGGGTGTGCATGGAGGCTAGCAGACCTCGATCATGATGTTATTATTATTATTATTTTTGCTAATGGTAGTTATGTTCATCCTTCTCAAAAATTTCACTTAATTTTAAAATTTTGTATTCATAATGTTATTGAATATATCTTGAGAAAAACCGGGGGACTGGTCTAGAGTCTTGCTCCATCAACATAGTTGCATTCATGTTACTAAAATGGCCAACCCCCTTACATTTTGGAGGTAGTAGACTGTTGACATGCCTGCTAGAGGTAGTAGACCGTTGACATGCCTGCTAGAGGTAGTAGACCGTTAACACGCCTGCTTTTTAAAGGTATGTCCAAATAGGGCTGATTAATGTCCTTGCTGCAGGTGGTGGAAATTGGCAAAGGGAGCAAGGTGAAATATGAGCTGGACAAAAAAACTGGGCTGATTAAGGTAATTAAAAAATAATAAAAAAAAAAATCTCGGTTTTTCCTGCTTGAGAGCTTTCTCTGTATATTTAAGAATTATGTGGTATTCATGCATGCAGGTGGATCGCATACTATACTCATCGGTTGTGTATCCCCACAACTATGGTTTCATCCCGCGCACTCTCTGTGAGGATAGTGACCCCTTGGATGTTTTAGTCCTCATGCAGGTATGCCATATGATACATTTGTCCATTTCAAATACATAGTAATGATATAGAGATCTACTCAGTCATGTAAATACTTGCAAGTTACAGAAGAGAGAGGATTGGTTTCTGAGAGTCATTTAAAAGGTGTGTAGTAACTTAACTGGATTATAACAATTAAGAGGGAAAGTAGTGCTGCTGGATAAAAAGAAAAGTGGCTTGTTTCTCTTCCATCTATACATCCAAGAATGGCTTATATCTTTGAAAATTTTTTCGAACATATGCAATGCATGGCGAATTGCTGTCCCTCTCTGGATGGACCATGTCTGCAAATTGTGCATGATTTGGAATCATCCTCTGTGATCCAGTTGGTCAGCCAGTTTGCATTCAACATTGGCCGCTGCCAATATTTCTTTCCCGCTGCCAATTTCTTGCTCACCGATTGGACAGTGGAGAATATACAACGTGATAAGTATCTATTGTGTTGGATCTGCATTCTGCAGTGAGCCCTGAATGATGGAAGTTCCAGAGAATAGATGTTAGGTGTCCAATAGTGCTCAAGGATCTTATACTAATATCTTGTTCTCAGAAATGGGACCCGGCTTACTTGCTCTTCATGCTATTCCCAATGTAACAGGAACCAGTCCTTCCTGGCTGCTTTCTCCGGGCTAAAGCCATAGGCCTCATGCCTATGATTGATCAGGTATATTTTTCTCCTCAACATGTTTTTAGTTTTTCCTCGAAGAGAAGTTCTGATCTATTTTAATTTTTGATTGAAACAGGGAGAGAAGGATGACAAAATAATCGCAGTGTGTGCTGATGATCCCGAATACCGACATTACACCGATATCAAAGAGCTTCCACCTCATCGTTTGGCTGAGATCCGGCGCTTTTTTGAAGACTGTATCCTTAAATATTTGCATGATTGGATGCATTGATTCCATGCTATGTGTGCGTGCAGTAAAAATTTTTTTGGTGGCTGAGCTACATTTCTTTTCTAAAGCTTCCCAAGCCAAATCAGTTGGGTTGCCCTTTATAGTTACAAAATTCAGCAATTTTCTTTCTTGATGATTTTTGTGAGTCATTTTTTTTTTTTTTTTCAAAAAAACAGTTTTTTATTTTTTAATGAAGATTTCACAAATTTTCAGTGATTTGTGAACTATTAAGAGTTTTTAGGAAGAATTTTAGATTTTTATAAAATTTCAGCTGAATATTTTTCTTGAAGAATTTCTAAAAAAGCTCCCCAGATCATGAATCTGCCATGGAAGGGATACTGTTTTCATCCTATTCAACTCCAAATCAACATCTAAAGCATTTCAGGTTGGACTTGAAACACAATTGTTGTTATTTTTGCCAAAAAGCATCCTACCAATACCAGTATACGTAGGTCATCTAAATGAGCCCTTTCTGGGCCAAATTCTGCTACTGGATTCTCTTCTCATACTACGTGTTATCTTTAACCTTTCTAAGCTCATAACTGCTTGTTTAGTATCTCGATTTTTACTGTGAAGTCCCTATGATCTCCGGTGAAACTTCATGTCTTATTGAATTTTTCCTATGGAGAGTTTTTTGGCTCCTGAGCATGAGATGTACAGTTCGTTCAGGAACCCACTTCTGTACATGTGCGACCCATGGTTCCTTGATAAAGACTGTTGATCTGGTGGGCCTCCTTGAGGATTAGGGATGCCCCAAAAATATCATGAATTAGAAGATCCTACTTGTCCTTGTCCTTTTCATAGTCTAGTGGTCGAAGGGTTACAGATCCATGGTTAAGAGACTCAGTGACTCAGATTGAGGAGGGGATGGGGGGAGGCACTAATGGTATTGAACTGTGGATCGGGTCCTACTGAGTCCTAGTCAACTACGTGAATCACATCAGATTCGTCTGAGACTTAAAACCATGCTCAGATCAGCAGTCTTGATAACCAAGTAATGGGACCCATGTATGGAATTGGGGGCCTCAGCAAACTGTAGCTATTAGTACTTTGATTGGTGCAGAAATTACTAATGCATCTTTTCATCTCGACGTAACTTTTTATTTTTTCCCTCTCCCCATTTGGTTTAGAATATCTATTTTTCAGTGTTATTAAGGAATCTGGTTTGTCTCTTTATCGTGTTTTATTCTTGACAAACTGAAATTCAGACAAGAAAAACGAAAACAAGGAAGTTGCAGTTGACAAATTCCTGCCAGCCACAACTGCTTACGAAGCCATCCAACACTCTATGTAAGGGACTCTTTTAGGCAAGCCTTTGTATTTCGTCGTCGGAGTTCCACTAACATGTGTCGGGGGTGGTTCCATCTAATGGCCACCTATACTCGATGAGGAGAATCTTCACGTGAACCAGCTGCAAATTTGTTCGCGCCAGCATTCTGTACAGATGGGGCCTACCCTGCAGTTACACAAAATTTCTCCCGGCGGCCACCACTATGGATGGGTGATGATGTGAATCGTCCTCCATTGAACAATCATACCTGGATCCAAGTGCTTGCCTGCAGGTGGATGACTAAAAGTAAATATAGCCAATGGTCTGTGGTGTTAAAAGGCCTACCGATCGGGTGGTTGGGGATTGTTGGATGGAAGAGAGTTTTTGGTTTGGTACCCATCTGCGCTTGGTCCTATCAGATGGACAGTCTGTGTATCATCGAAGGGGTCAAAGATGCATGGAATGCTGGCCGGAACAAAGTGCTGATGGTCTGGGAGAGTGATATGTGCCTCTTTATTGGCAGCCCTGCTAAAACTCCGAAGTGTAGTGAGTAGGATTGGACTTTGCTTACGAAGCCTAGTCACGGACATGGCCCAGTGTCCATCAGGCAGCTCTGCCATGTCCTTTATTCCTGGCACAAATTCAGGCCTCTGCAGTCTCCATGCAACATTGGAGAAATGGACGGTTAGCTAGCGTGGCCTGATTTTGGGCATAAAGCATAGGCAGTAGGGCTCTCAGCTGATGGACAGCCTGGATAATGCACACATTTTAATTAATTAAATAGTGGCCTCATTTGTCGATTATTTATTTATAATTTTCTGGTGTTTATTTGTAGGGATCTGTATGCAACCTATATAGTGGAGAGCCTGAGAAGGTAAGGTTATGTAGCAGGAGTTGTGGGGATTTATAGTTGGAGTTGCTGCTCGTGCCTTGAAAATGCGCCCTTCTGATATTTTGATTTCTTTCATTTGCTCATGTTGATGTTACCTCTTGTGTGCATCATCATGCTACCCCTGTTTGTTAATGAGTATATGTGTACTACATTTGTGATTTTTTTTTTTTTTTAAATTTGTCTTGTTACAAAAAAACCTAAAGAAGAACTACAAAGGAGTATCTTTTGATGCTTATGGTATAGGAAAATTTTCATGGCCATCTCCGTGTAACTTGCATGCCTTGCTTGGCGTATTTTGATGCTATTGCCTCTATGGTATGAACGTCGTCTGACTTTTGTGTGCCCAAGTTGCATCCATGGGATAGAATGCGTCCTGGAGATGGTTAACGTTTGGGTACGACTTCGAATCAGTGTGTTAAAGCCCGGATCAGATTGGCACTGGTCGGACCAGTATGGCACAATGCATCTACTTTTGGTGCAGTCCATCCGTAGTGGGTCTGACTTGTAATCGGTGTGTTGTACCCGCTTTTGGAAGTGGACCGCCAGGTATTGTTTTGCTGCAACCGTATGACATTTTTGGCTTCTTTTACATTGGAATGGTAGCTGTTGGGCTTGAGGGCATACTTCAATGATCCAAACCGTTGATACGATGGTCCTTAAGTGGATGTGGAATTTCCAACTAATCTTCAAAGATCAGATCTTATCAAAGGTGGACATCAGACCCAGGTTCGCATTCAAAGGAAATTATTAAAATACTCCAATTTAGATTTTGCTTTTATTTTTTTGTCTATCCCGTTACCATCGAGCCCATCATAGAAACGGTTCGAGTCATTGTAAGTTCAAACATATCCGCAGATCCAACGTACAAAAAACAGTACGTCGGGATGTATTGCATTAAACCTCACAAGGATTGGAAGATATTGCGGTGGAGCCCAGAAGAACCAGAATATGATATTAGCCATATTTCCCCCGTGCACTAAAAACGAAAATAAAATGAAATTTCGACATTCCATCTGATGGAATCTCACAGATTCGGCAACTTGGCTAAAGTAGCTTCTCCTACCTCAAAGTCAATATGGTATGTTGAGTAAATATGGTATGTTGAGTAACTCATTCTGGTTTGCTAGATATGTCTGTTTTAAGATTCTGATGATCTGGATCACTTCTGCCTCCGATTGAGCCTTATCTGGTCCATCTTGGAAATGAAAGTATCCGTAACCTGCTTTACATCACTAATGTCAGTATGCAATCCACTTCAGCTTCCCATTGCCGGACAAGGGTTGCAGGCAATCCGCATCCAGATTAGGTCATGATAGAGCTATGATAGATGCCCATGTGTCGGCTGTCCCTATAGTCTGCACGGAGTTCCCTTCACTAGTATTGTCACAGTTGAATTTAAAGAGACAATATGCTGCTGTCAGAGAGCCACGACAGGTGGGGCAACATCCAATCCATAGTAATAAAAACAAACCAGTTGGATCTAAGCCTAGTTTCAGTGCATTGTGAATCCACCCGATCTGGAGATCAACCCAGTTATGATGTGGTGAGCAGGCTTGGGCCTGAAATAAAAACCTTCTTGTCTGCCCAGGCTTGACTGTTAGGCCCATTGATATTTAAGTTAGGCTGGGCCTAATAAGAGCCCCCCCCCCCCAAAAAAAAAAAAAAAAAAAATCACAATCATTCATAACTTTGGTGAAAAAAGTGTTATTCCCAAACCCAGGTGGGCCATATCGAGTGAATGGCCCACCAACTGCAGTGGCGGGGTACCCAATCCACATCGTTAAATGGGCCAAAGAAATGGGCCCATTTAATATTTGTGTTTTCCCTTCATCTAGCTACGTGGAGTCACCCAATCTAGATCGTACATGGTTTGAGCTTTGAGGATTTAGTCACGGCATCACATCTCTACTGTACAATAGATCCATCTAGCATACCTTTTCATTACCAAGAAAAAGTTGGTCACCCTTCTCTGAAATCAGGCTGATTCATTCACCAGGTGGGCCACACCTGTATGTTGAGTCTATCATTCATTAATTCAAACTTTGTGGTGATTATACATTGGAGGGATCGTTTGGGAGCCTGAATGGTGTGAATTGGAATGTTTGGGAGTGTATTTGATGTGAATTAGAGTTAAATTGACATCAAATGCGTTTCATTTCACATCAAATATACACTCAAGACATTGTTTTAAAATCACAGTAAAATCATATGATATGATTTCATATGGACCCCTCATTTGCATTTGCAGTCAGGCAACTCTCTCACTCTCTCTTTCAAGGCAACTGGTGATTCCAATTTATGATAATTGTCTATCGTTATCCCCACTTTTTGATATGGTGTGGTCCACTTGAGCTTTGGAAATGCTTCGATTTTCGGTGCATAGTGTAAAATTAGCTGAAACATGGATGGACGGCGCGGATAAGATGCATTCATCACTGTGGGCCCCACAGATAGGCAATCGAAGCTCTTTTTCCATCACATGTTTTAGCGTTGTGGACACATGCAATATCCACGCCATCCATCAGAAGCTGGCCACTACTTAGATTCCTCATCCTGATATTCAGATTGATCCACTAGTTAGTTTGGACGCAATTAAACGAACCAACCGACGGTTGTTAAAAAATAGCTGAAGTTATCTAACCGCTTATATTTGTCCTAATATCATGACAGACCTACTGATCTTTATCTTTAGGCAGTAGCATCTTCATGGTGAGGCCCACTTGGTGAATGGCTTAGATATTTCGCTTGTGTGAACCAGCATATGTGATAGCGTGTGCTTTAGGGCCTGTTTGGCCAGGCGAATCCCATGGGATTAGGAGGGATGGGATGGATTTTAAGGTAATGATGGTGGTGTCAGTAGATTGGTTTAAGATCCATTGGATTGTTATATCCCGGGACAAGTTCACTGGGTATGTTTGGCACGCCCGGCATATCCCGGGATTTTACCTTCCAATCCGTCCAACCAAGGGATGGGATCAATTTTAAGGTAATGATGGTGATGTCAGTGGATTGTTTTAAGATCCATGGGATTGCTTATATCCCTAGACAAGTTTGCTGGATCTGTTTGGCTCGTCATGCATATCCCGGGATATTGCAATCCCATCCCTCCTAATACCGTGGGATCGGTCCGGCCAAACAGGCCCTTAGCTGATTTCTACACACGGTGGGCTCAGCCAAGCTGGCCCGTTTGGGAGTGTGGATTCGGAACCCCCTGGATTGGGAACTAACTTTAATCCAAAAGTAGCTATGCATTTGAATTTAATTATTAAATCAGCTTTAATATCATTAATTAGTGAACGTATGTAATGTTTGACACAATGGTTGCAACAAGCCTGTTGAAATAAATATATATTTTGCCTGAAAATGATGAAATTTCAAGTCACAGATGAGCCACAAGCACAAGATCATGTCTGAGTGACTAACCAACGATTTTTAACTATTGATTTAAATGGACAATTTATGAACAGCATTGATCATCATATTAAAGTAATTATAGTAATGCAATTGATAATCTACTTGTTTTGAGATATAGTTAGTGGGCCATGTGCTAGTACTTTAATAGTCTAGTAACACATATTACACATGCAACTATTGGAAGGATTTAGAAGAATTTTAGATGTAATCCAAACTCTCATGGTAGATTTCAAACTCACTCTTTGACGGGATTTGAAACCCCGTTTACTTTATGGTGCCAAACAATCAAACGATTTGAAATCCCCCGAATCCATGGTGCCAAACGACCCCTAACATATTTAATAAACTTCATATTTGAAAAACATTCATACTATTTGCGTCCCACTGAGATGTTGTATAGTTATGCCATTCATCTGTTTTTCCAATTCATTTTAGAAAATGGTACCAGAAATGAAGCGGATTCAAATGTAATCTGGGCCACGAATCAGGAAACGGTGGTGATTGACCATTAATTAAATCCTTTTCGTGGGCTATAAAAGTTTTGGATGAAGGGAGAAAAATAGATGAAGCTAATGTTTGTTTTTCTCCGTTCATCTACGGCAAGAAAACATTACGGTGATCCTAGGAATTTTCAACGATGGGCGGTCAATCATAATTATTTCTTATGGTATGGTCCACATGAGATTTTTATCTACTTTGTTTTTAGAACCATGCGTTAAAATAAGGTGACAAAATGAATGAACGGCATGGATATTTGATATACATCGAAGTGCCCTACGTTATGACATCCTATGCCCGGATCATGGGTAACAGCTGAGGAATCATGCTATCCTGCATGAGAGAGGCCTGTAGTTGGACGCTTTTTCTGCATAGAATGCTGCTGATCATCTCAAAAGTGATGCCGATTCTCTCTTACCCCGCCAAGGACGCTATCTTGGCAAGGGCTATACGGGGCCACCATGATGTATGTGTTTTATCCACGCCGTCCATTCATTTTAACATATCATATGAAGGCATGACCTAAAAAAGGAAGCAGATCAAATGTTCAGGTGGGCCACATCATGGGAACCGTGGTGATAATGACACACCACTGTTGAAACTTTCATAGCGCCCACCTTGATGTTTATTTGCCATCCAACCAGTTCATAAGGTCACTTAAACCTAGAAGAATCGAAAATACAAATATCAGCTTAATCAAAATCTTATAGCCTCCAAAAAAAATAATCATCAGTAGATGTTCAATTCTCATTGTTACATGTGGTGTGGTCCACTTGAGCTTTCAATCTACTCAGCTCATATCCTAAGATGATCTGATAAAATGGATGGTCAGCATGGATAAAACACACACACACACACACACACCATATATATATATATATATATATATATATATATATATATATATATATGTGGGATGGGTACACGGTGAATAACTATAACCTGGAATCCGATCCCCAACTGCTGTGCCTGTGAATACTAAATTCTTGCTAAGTACCATTTTGCGTATTGAAAAGGTAATCAACTTGTGGCGTATTGAGTAAACTTTGTGGGCCCACCATGATGTATTTATCTTATCCACACCGTCCATCCATTTTTCAGCTCATTTCTTGACCTGAACTTAAAATTAAAGTATATCTAAAACTTTGTGGGCCCACCTTTATGTATTTAATGTATATTTAGTCTGCCCATTAACCTTAATAAGATTCAAATCTCAGGTGGATCATGACCATTAAAAACTTTTTATGGGCCACAAAAGTTTTGGATCAAGTTGATATTCGTGTTTTCTCTTCGTCCAGGTCTTTTTGACATTATCAACATGTTGGATTGGAAATAGAAAATTTGAATACCTTACGATGGGCCCTTTGGAATTTTTAATGGTGACACACTCAATCACTACTGTATCCTCTGGTGTGGTTCACCTGAGAAGTGGATCTTTATAATTTTTCGGACCACATCTTAAAATGAGCTGAAAAGTCAGATAGTCGGTGTAGATATACAAGACATATTCAATATGGGCTAAACGGCCAGGTAACAGCTAAATCCGTTCCCTCAATTTTGGGCCTATGCCTTGATGGATGGAACCCACAAAATTTACTTAATTACTAAGTAAGCAATTAGCGTTCAATCCACGTCAAGCTCTCATCAATTTATTTATTTTTCGAAAGATTTTAATCAGCAATTGGCATTCACATGACATAGATTGCTGGATGTACCATCCAATGTCTACTTTTACAAAGAAGCATACATACGTTATCTGCATGATTATGTGCTGATCAACATCCTTTCTCGATTACCAGTAAAATCTCTCTTACGGTTCAAGAGCGTGTCCAAAGCATGCCTGTCTTTAATTTCTAGAATTCTAACAACAACCATATCTGGACTCTTTTAAAGATTAATAGGAGGCTCCGGAGTTGCTGCCCTCAAATAGAGAGAAGGTCAACAACATTTCAACACGCATTCATTGCAGATATAAGCTCGCAAAACAACAACAATGTTGCAATCGACGATATGGGTAATCTTAGTTTCTTTCTTCACCATGATGACTGCATCTGCACAACCTCTGCATCGTCAAATTTTTTTTAAACACAGGCACACCACGATCCACTCACGCCTTAGTGGGATTTCACCACCTATGGGTGCCCGAACCCTTGACCAGGTGTTGAAACTCTTGAGAGTCTACCTTTGCATTGTCAATTGTTGCAATGGGCTTCTTCTCGCTCGCCAAGATATTAGCAATACACATTTTTATTATGTAATAAACCCTGTTACAAAGAAATGTGCAGCACTGCCTCAGCCTCCAAAGAAAATTCCTCATATAGCTGCCATGCTGGCTTTCGATCCTGATGTAGAGCGTGTCGCGGACAATTACATGGCAAAGATGGATCAGAAAAGGCCCGGTCGGCGACAGAAGTGATCTGGACCATCAGACCTTCAATCAGGCGTATCTCGCAATCCGGGATGAGTTAGCCGACGTAAAATATATGATTTTGGGGTAGAACGAGCTACTTTAGCCAACCAACCCTGCTATGCTGGGTTGCGACGCTTGGAATTGCGAGAAACCCCTGATTCAACGGTCGTTTCCCTGTTTCAATTTCGTTTTTACTATAAATAGTAAGTTTTAGTTTGACTATAACTCTTCATCCGTCGGGCTTTAGGAGTTGCGCCCAACGTGAAAAAAGCTTAGAATAATTAGGGGAATGGTTTGGTGAAGCCAAATAGGACACTTACTATTTTTGGCCGAAAACCTTGCGCACTAGTAGACATCACGACCGTCTATAGATAGTAAGTTTACTATTTATAGTAAGTCACGAATTCTAGGAGTTTTAGTTGTAGTTTGATTATGATTTCTTTCCCATTGCTTAGGACCCTTATTTAAAGGGTTGTGAACTCATTTTTATGCATTCATTAATCTATTTCGAATTTATTATAATTTGTTTCTATTTTCTGCTCTCTTTTCTCGTGGATTCGAGAAAGTCTCTGTGAGGAGTCCAGAGAAGTTCCGTGGATTCGGAATAGTTATCCTCTTGAGGAAGACGGTGCTCGACCTCACGTCCTCCCCTGCGTCAGTTTGGTATCAAAGCGAGGTTTCTCCTCGGATCGATGACTTCTAACGACGGGTCGGGCAACAATACCAAGGCGGTGCTTCAGGGAATTTGCCTTTAACGGCAGTAACTTTCCAAGCAGCGCAGCAAGAGAATCGGCAAGCCATGCAAGGCCTGCAGGCTTCCATGGACCGCATAGCGAATCTCTTGGTAGAAACCCTAGGGCAACTCCGCGTTCCTGGTGGTAATCCTCCACCGCCAATTGCTGAGACTCGTAATCGGCCTGATCGCAGGATAATATCGGCAGTGCATCCAAGCGTCATGCCTAAGGATGGGGGCTCCAGTGGGGAGGAGATCGATGACATAATCTTCCAACACCCTAGACCAGGCGGCGATCGAGTAGATCGAGAATTCAAGATACGGGTTGATATTCCTAACTTCAATGGCCAACTACACATTGAGGATTTTCTCGATTAACTTTCTGAAGTTGAGCGATTTTTTGACTATATGGACATCCCTGAAGCAAAGAAGGTCAAGCTGGTAGCCTACAAGTTGAAAGGAGGAGCGTCAGCTTGGTGGGAACAACTGCAACTCGCACGAACCAGACAGATGAAAGCACCAATCCGCACATGGCAGCGGATGAAACAGCTACTACGCGCCCGATTCCTTCCTAGCGATTACGATCAGGTATTATTCCAACAATACCAAAATTGTCGACAGGGTAGTCGGTCAGTGAGAGAGTACGTAAAAGAATTTTACCGCCTGGCGGCGCGTTACGTTTTGGTCGAGACTGAATCGCAGCAAGTCGTCCGATTCAACGGTGGATTGCGTATGACGATTCAGGATCGGGTCCAGATGCAGTCTGTCTGTACGATAAATGATGCGATCAAGTTGACTACTCGGGCAGAAGCGCAACTTGAACGTCCTAACACACAGACCTATCATACTGCAAGGATTACTGCGGCAGGTCCACCTCAGGGAGCTCCACAGCGTAAGGTGAAGGAGCCCGTAGGAGCACGCACTCAACCTCCTACATCTGAGAACCGAGATCAGGGAAGCGGGCAAGCTAGACCCCAAATGGGCGTCTTGACTGCTGCTGGTCCAAATAGAATTTCGAACCCTTATACTCGGCCAAGGCCCAACAGTTGCAATCGTTGTGGCCAGCCCGGCCACATGTCAAATACTTGTCCCTAACGAAAAGTGGCAAACCTCGCCATTAATGATAGTGGTGAGAAAGAACGTTATGATAGAAGAGTATGAAAGAGAGAACGCATGAAGCCAGATATTGAAGAACAGGAGCATCCGACGAGGACGAGGTAGATGATTCAGATTGGGTTCAGCAAGATCACGATGAGTCGCTCGTCGTGAGGCGGCTATTATATGCGCCAAGAAAAGAAGTGCATCCACAGCGGCATAATATCTTCCGCACTAGGTGTACGGTGAATCGAAAGGTTTGTGACGTGATCATTGACAGTGGAAGTAGCGAGAACATCGTCTCTAGGGGCATGATGAAAAAATTACAATTGAAAACAGAGCGTCATCCCTCTCCATATACAATCGGTTGGATCAAGAAGGTCAGTGAAACAAAGGTAACTGAATGGTGTACCATATCTTTTTCAATTAGCAAACATTATAAGGATGAAGTAGTATGCGATGTAGTTGATATGGAAGCATGTCACATACTACTCGGTCGACCCTGACAATCTGACCGTGACACCATTCATAAATGGCGAGATAACATATATATCTTCGTTAAGGACGGCCGGAAGACCATACTGGCCCCTATGGATCCAGAAGGACCACCTGAAACTTCTAAAGTGGAGGGTCATTTTCTCTTAACCATTCGGGACTTCGTGGAAGAATCCAAATAAACAGGACAGACTTATGCATTAATTGTGAAAGGGGAAGAACTCGAGCCTACCATCATCCCTGAAAGACTAAGGCCCTTGTTACATGAATTTCAAGAAATCTGGCCCGAGGACCTTCCCGATGGGTTACCCCCTATGCGAGATATCCAACACCATATCGACTTTGTCCCTAGTTCCAGTTTACCTAATCGTCCTCATTATCGAATGAGCCCGAATGAGTGCGAGATTCTGTAGGGACAAGTGGAGGAACTGATCCGTAAGGGTCTTATTCGAGAAAGCATGAGCCCATGTGCTGTACCAGCTCTGCTAACTCCAAAGAAAGATGGGAGTTGGAGCATGTGTGTTGATAGTCGGGTCATAAACAAGATCACCATAAAATACAGGTTTCCTATACCACAGTTGGATGATATGTTGGATATGCTAAAGGATGCAAAAATATTCTCTAAATTGGACTTAAGGAGCGGCTACCATCAGATTCAAATACGGCTGGGTGATGAGTGGAAAACAGCCTTTAAGACCAAGAAATGATTGTACGAATGAATGGTCATGTCTTTCGGTCTTTCTAATGCGTCTAGCACATTCATGAGGTTGATGAACCAAGTTCTGAAACCTTTCATTGGGTGGTTCGTTGTGGTTTATTTTGATGATATTTTGATATACAGTGAAGACGAAACCATCTATATGGAGCACCTCAAGAAGGTCCTTCAAGTACTCATTGAAAATAAACTGTACCTCAATTTAAAAAAGTGTAGTTTCATGACTGATAGCTTATTGTTTTTTGGGTTTTGTGGTTACATCCACGGGCATTCGAGTGGATGAGGAAAAGGTGAAGACAATCAGATAATGGCCGGTTCCCAAAAATATTCATGAAGTGCGAAGTTTCCATGGACTAGTGACATTCTATCGTCGGTTCGTGAAAAATTTTAGTACCATTGTGTCATCGATCACAGATTGCATGAAGAAAGGACAGTTTCAGTGGACTGACGAAGCCGACAGGAGCTTTGCCGAAATCAAACGCAAATTATCCACGACCCCGGTTCTTGTACTTCCCAACTTCGACAAACTGTTTGAAGTCGAATGTGATGCCTCATATGTCGGGATTGGGGGAGTTTTGTCTCAAGAAGGTAAGCCGGTAGCCTTCTACAGTGAGAAACTTAGTGATGCACGTAAGAAGTGGTCTACATATGAGATCAAGTTATACGCGGTGGTCCAGGCACTGCGACAATAGCGACATTATTTGATTCAAAGGGAATTCAGACTTTACATGAACCATTAAACCCTCAAATTTATTAATAGTCAAGCTAACATTAACCGTGTGCATACTAGATGGATCTCGTTTTTGCAGGAATTTGTTCACTCCCCAAGTATAGGGTTGTGATGTAGTAATAAACTCGGTAAGACCGAGGTCGAATCCACAGGGACTGAAACCTGTACATAATCTGAAACTAACTAGGACTAGAACTAGAACAAAATGAAATTTAAATCGAGTAACTATAAGAGAATAATGGTGAATTAGGAATCTAAAACTTAGAGAATTCACGGAAAGGAAACTAGGGATTCAGAGGATCCACTTGTAGAGATCAGGGAGATTTACGCTTGTTTCAAGTACTCAACGGAACTTAGAGTCCCATCTTCATCCAGTTGAGAGATATAATCTAAAATCAAGACTAAACTTTGTTTAATATAGTTTTAAGAGATCAGATGGTTGTAAATCAGAATGGATTCCATCACAAAACCATGCCCATGAGACAAAGCAAACAACAGAGTAAAAACCAATCCACAACCAACCTGTGTGATGTATGAATGTCAGGAAGAGTTCCGTCATCCAACCATGCCTAGGAGACGATGGTGAACAACAGGGCTTCCTAATCGCATAAGCAGAATAATAAAGAGGAAAAACTCAAGCCATTGCAGATCTAATGTAATATCAGTCACATTAAACCATTAAAAAATCCAATTCTTCCTTAAAATCAAACCAATCAAAATAAGTTCAACTGACATAATCCAAGCCGCAGAATCCTCCCATCCCGCTACAAGCTTCACCTCTTAGCCCTATCTAAGAGGTTTAGCCAACCATGATTGGCTGGATCTCTCAACAATAAAGAGAAGAAAACAACAAAAACATAAACAATTCTCTCTCTCTGTCTCTCTCTCTCTCTCACGTGAGATCCCAGCTCTCAACTCCCCCTTTCACAACTCTCTTTCTGTCTCTCTCTCTCTCTCACGTGGATTTTCTCATAGGCATCTTTGTGAGTCCCACAGAGCTTCTTGTTGGGGCACAGGCAATTCGAGTCTAACGCCTGCTACAGAACAACAGAAGTGCGTTCAACACCCAAGTCTTGGGCGCGGTTTGGCTAATGACGTTCCCACCAACCAGGTGGCTAGTGGTTGGTGTATGTGGACCCACCATGATGTATTTGTTTTATCCACGTCGTTCATCCATTTTAAAAGATAAGTTTATTGCTTGATCCTAAAAAGGAAGTAAATCTAAATCTAAGGTGGACCATAAAATGATCCGGGAGAATGAGTAGACGGAATGGATAAAACACACACATCATGGTGGAGCCCATAGAGCACCGACCACTAGCCATTGGCTAGTGTCAGGGTGAGTAGTCAATCCGTTTCCCCAAGTCCTATGGGGCCATCGTGATGTGTGTCTGACATCTGAAGTGGGGCTTACTATTTGAACATTTTAACTTGATTTATGTACAAGTACACACAAACGATGTTTGGTAGCTCCAAACGTACCTTCATACGCAGGACACGCTGGCACGTGTGGGGGGATTCATCTGAGTGGTGCTTGGAGCTAACTTGGCCCACAAGCCAGGTCGCCACACCAAATTGATGCATGGCCAGTGCACTACTACACCCCAGGGTGGTGGGCACGCTCTTCACGATCCAATCCACATATTCGGTGGGTCCCAAAATAAAATGATAGATGGTTTAGATATATTGACAAATGCCCACTGTTGAGGGTCAAATATTGCATATTAGACCCCATTTATTACTTGGATTTACGAGTATGATACTGTTTAACACCTAATTTTAATCGTATTTGTAATGCAAGGTGAATCTAGGAGAGTGAACTGGAAATGATGTTAAAAGCCGAGATTTAACGCTCAGAATTCACAAAGGCATGGGATGGACTCCAGAGGATCGACATTGACGGATTTACACGCCAGAGATCAGAGGAAATCAAGTCATTCGCATTAAACGGGCCCGAAACCACCAGAATGCAAGATCACAGGGTTTCCGCCATCCGATTGGCTTGAAAATTCATACAGGGCCTGAGAAACGTAAATTAACCATACACGTCAAATTTCAGCCATCGGATCCCTGTGAAAGTGGCCCAACAGACAAAACAGCCCATGAATTTGTGATTTGGGGCCCACCTGATTCCTGGATATGCTTCAATTCAAATCTCAACCCATTAAATGAGCTGGAACGCGGATGGACGGAGCAGATTTCTAGAAACATCATGGTGGGACCCATTTACATGGGATGAGTGTGCATAGCACACGTGCACTGGAGGTGCACTGAATGTAAGGTCGGGTCAAACCGACTTTGACCCACGCCCGCCCGAGTTTCAAACAGAGAACGGAAGTCTCTGTTTCCGTTTTTGCAAGGGCCGTCCGCTGATTCATCAATGGCCCACCATCATCGTGCAAATCGATGATCTGAGTCATTCATCATCTCTGGAGGGAGGATGTGACCCTCACCTAGGTGGAAGTTTTTCAAGAAGAAGCATGTAACAGATTTCAACCGTTCGGACGCAGGACGAACGGTCGGTTGATAATTCTGTGGGCCACACCATAATCAATATAAAACTGACTACTCTCGACCGTTTTTTCGAGTAGAGCACAATGGACCGTGTGGATTTGTTATCCAACTCTGTTCATGGGCCCCACCAACGTCACAGCGTAAGCTGTTTACGCAGGCCCTGCTTCTGCGTTCGAAACCGACTGATTTCAGGGTGGTTTTACGCCCGTCGTGATGGTCGGATGACCGATCTGAACCGTCCATCGTGCGAGTCTGCCCATAACGCTCCAAGAGACGTTATTCTTTTGGACAGAATCAAAGGAAACGGGGAGTTGGGAGGCTCCGTTTTTGGTTGCGTAAGGAGGGCTGCGCAACACTCCAAACCGATTCCACTACGTACGGTTCTGCGTAAAGACCTCCAGCTGTCTCTACCGTCCGCATCTCTACGCACTCCTCTCCACAGCCCTTTTACAGCGGCTATAAAAAGAAAGAGAGAAGGGAGAATAGAGGATCTCACGTGAAGAGAGAGAGAGAGAGAGAGAGAGAGAGAGAGAGAGAGAGAGAGAGAGAGAGAGAGTAGAGAGAGAGAGAGAGATTCGTTTTGTGAATTTCTTATTTTGATTTATTTACTTTGGCGTGATCTAGCCAACATGGTTGGCTAAACCTCTTAGCTAGGGCTAAGAGGTGAAGCTTGTAGTGTGATGGGAGGTTTCTGCGGCTTGGATTCTATCTGTTAAACTTGTTTGATCGGTTTGATTTTGAGAAAGATTTTTGGTTTTTAATGGTTTAATGTGACTATATTACATTAGATCTGCAATAGCTTGAATTTTTCCTTTTATTATTTTGATCATGTGGTTAGGAAGCTTTGTTGTTCACCATTGTCTCCTAGGCATGGTTGGATGACAGAACGCTTCCTAACATTCATACATCGCACTGATTGGTTGTGGATTGGTTTAACTCTGTTGTTTGCTTTGTCTCATGGACATGGTTTTGTGATGAAATCCATTCTAATTTACACCCGTCTCATCCTTTGAAAACTTGATCAAAGGAAGTTCAAATTGTTCTTTAAGCGATATATCTTCCAACTGGATGAAGATGGGACTCGAAGTCCAGTTGAGTTCATGAATCGACCATAGATCTCCCTGATCTCTACAAGTGGATCCTCTGAATCCCTAGTTTCCCTCTTTCTGAATTCTTAAGTTTAGATTAATAATTCACCATTATTCTTCAAATCACAATTGGTTTAGTTTTCATCTTAGCCTAGTTCTAGATCTGGTTATTTTCAGATAACGTACAGGTTTCAATCCCTGTGGATTCGACCTCGGTCTTACTGAGTTTATTACTACATCACAACCCTATACTTGGGGAGTGAACACCCACCATGTGGCCCACCCAATTATCAAATCAACCTGATTTTTTAGCGGGTTATCTACAAAATGGGACCCAACGATGGGCGAATTAGATCTGACGCGTGTTGTGCTTGTGTGAAGGATGACAGAAAAAATAAAAATTTGTGCCATACAGACTGAGCTTAGGATCCTCCTGTCCACTCATAAAGTGGACCGCTTCCGTGGGAAAAGAACGGTTAAAAAGAGAAACATTGATACTCTGGCTGTGATAGATGATACGTAGCTAGGCACTTAGAAATTACATTCACCGCACACAGGTTAAATTAAATTGTCCCAAAATTACATTGGCATGATGTCTATGGCATGGCTGTAACTCCCTGGAAATTGGGGGTCGTGCATACACTCGACTCCCTAGTTCCCGAGTGTCACTTATCACCAATTTTATGGTTTTATGATTAATCAAGTTTAATTGCGCAACTTGAAATTACTTGGAGCATGAAATACAACTACAACTAGTCTACTGGAATAAAAGAGATATATATGTACAGGTCCAAAAGAATATAAATGAGTCGCCCAACAAAAATCACAAAAATATCATGTCCAAAAGAATAGGGCTGAGTCTGCTACTTAGCGATCCAACGTCCCATCTACTGAGCCGACAGAGACCCGCTCATCATCTGAAAGTAGGAGAACTCGTCCTCCTCCTCGAGGCTCGCGTGGCCGGGTTCCTCATACTCGGCATCACCTGTATTTACGAACGAGTCTGGTTGGTGTTTTATAACACCGTCCCAGAGTGGGAGTGAGTGATCAACTTAATGGGTGCTATTAGTCTTAAGTTATAAAAGGCATCAGTTATATTATGAACTTAATAAAAAATAGTCATTCATAAACACCTATCTAATCTTATTAATGCATATGCATGGTAGATGATATGATGCATGCCCTCGCCACAACACTCCCTCGAGTGACTCCATTTAATGATCGCATATGAACGACACTCCCTCAGAGCGACCTCGATTGCCGAGTTGCCACCCTAGCTAGTGTGATGCAATGTGATAGTGTTAGCCGAGTTCTTAATTAAGTCCATTCATCCAGCAAGTTGGAGAATCTGATACACCCCACATATCAAATGCCCTGAACTAGTTGTGAGGCCGATGCCCCCCAACGTGTGAGGCCAAGACCCCGCGATCCTTGATCCCGTCGGGTTCCCCATCCCAGACTTCAAGCACATAGGGAGTGCTGAGTAAAAAGTATCGCTCGCGGTCACTACGGGGAGGCGCATCACCCCAGCGTAGGTCGACAGCTCGGACACAGTGTCCCATTCCACCATGCCCGGCTCACGAGATGGTGGATCGGTTTCAATCTGGTTATCGATGGGCTATAACGGTTGTAGGGTGTTCTAGGTTCCATACGTATATGAGCAGACAAGGTTAACAAATAAGGTTGGTCAGTCAGTAGAATAGACCGCACGAGTCCAAGCACATACGTGGCGGAACGGCATCAGGTGCAAGCGACCCATGTAGTCTAACTACTGTCGCTCACACGCACTCGCCAAAATCCATGGATTTAGCCTCAAGGCGGTCCTACCAACGGGACCACCTTCGCTCTCCTCATGTTCCTGACCAACCCAAGGGTTGTGATAGTGATTCATAACATGGCAACTATCCAGGTTATCAACTAGCATAACAATATCATGTTTTTATACATCTCAATCATACGAATCTGATACTCCTAGCATGCAAGCTATCATTATCATAAAACAAAATACATATGAGTTGTGTGGGTTTGTGAAGTAGTTAAGCACTTCCTACATCTCAAGGAATCAAATGCACAAGAGTAATAAATCATACATACTATGAAACAACACACATGAGAAAAAAAAAGAATCAAACAAACATGAGCATGCAATTATCCATATACTAAATCATGTGAGAGGCACGATCAACATCGAATGAGAACTAAACATGCAAATCCATACAATTCCAACAAACATACAATTCCTAGGTTCTCTCTAGATTCTCCAATACAACATCCCCAACAAACAAAATCATTAGACTCATACTATAATTGGTGCTAAGCCACCTAAGGATAATAGTCCGCACCTATGGATCGTTGGAGACTTGGAAAACGACATAAGAAAGGGGCTTTGAAGTCGATCGGCCAAAATCCCTAAAGCAAGTACTTGCGTGTTAGAATCCCATGTAAGACCCCCCTCATCACAAGTTCAAGAAAAAAAAGAAAGGGTGAGGGATCTTACCTAAACGATCAACGAAAAGATGAGCGGTCGTGGTGGAGGGTTTCTTCTTAGAGAAGAGGTAAGGGGTTGAAAGGGTTGATTCCCTTGGGCCCTATCTCAATCTAAGGTCCAACTTGCTCTTCTTCACTCTCTCTTTCTTCTCTTCTTTACTCTCTTGCTCTCTCTTTACTCCTTGGTGGTTGTAGTAAAAGAGGGAGAGTTATGAGATAAGAAGCTAGGGTTTATTTCCTAGACTTGGGCCCTTTGGCCTTAAGTTTCCTTAAATACCCACAATAGCCCTCTAGGACTCCCTATTGGTGTTGGGGCGGTCCTAACACCCCCTAGGCCACCAAATTTGGTGTGTAGGTGGTTCATGGCCCAATGAGGGGTCATGCAAAGTTTGGGAACAAACGGATGAACGAATATGGAGTTTGATCATACGGTTCCGATCTTTAAATGGCCCTGTGGGGTCTATTCTGGTGATTGGGGCGGTTCTGGTGGCCCTCTTGCCCTAAAACTTATAGGATAGGTGCTCCATGGCCCGATGAAGGGCCATGCAAAATTTGAAGGCAATCGGATGCTGGATCTTACTGCACAGGTCCGACTTGCGATCAACGGTCACCGTGTCACTATCGGGTCCCAGATTTTGTGGACGGGCGTAAGAAAATACGTTAGACCTTCACCGTAAAATTTGAAGAAATCCGACGGCTGAAATGTCTTACATTTCAGTTTTATTTACAAGTGCTAGATTCCAATTCAGGCCTTGGTGGGTTGTGTTTGGCAAGTGCCACTGGAATGGCACGGATAGTTAATTTCTGGGTGTCCACTGAGTCCGTGGTCCGCGATGGACCACAAGCCCAATGAGATCTTCAGTTTCCTAAATTTTTTAGATTTTTTTGACCCTCCTCGATCGCTGGGTGGCCCACACGGGCTGTCGTTGAGTGTAAACAGGCTATCTGGCTTAATGGCCCGCACTTGATCCGATCATGACTAGACTGGTCTACTCTAATGGGCTAAATCTAGGTTAATTAACTTATGGTACCCCACCACGAGTACTTTGAACGAACGATCCTGTGACAAATCCTACGTAGACGCCTCATGACACTGTTCTGGTTGGACAGAACGTTACAATGGCCCACCTAAGTCATTGATCGGTCTGGGTTTTACGCTCGTGGCCCACCATGGAAGGTGGGTCTCATTGATGGAGGGATGTAGAATGTAGATCATGGTAGGGCCAACTGTGATGTGTTACGGACATCCATCCCATTGATGAGATACATCCTTCCATGGTGAGACACAGGCCCAAAAATCAGGCTAATCAATTACTTAGGTGGGCCGCACCATTGTCAACGGTTTAGACTGGATGCTCACCTATTAAAACCTTCATGATTGTATATATAAAGCCCAACGAGATGTGGTTTAGACATCCAACCCATCCATTGTTTGTTTCTCACTTGGATGAAGGATCACGCCAAATTTCAGGCCATTCTAAAACTCAATTGGACAATTGGTGGGCCCCACCAAGTGTTTTTAGATATTTTAGCCATGATTTCAAATGATGTGGCCCGCCTGAGTTCCGAATAAGGCTGATTTTTAGGGACATACCAAATCCATAGCGTGGATGTCTCATAGTATCATTTCTCATACACACGTGGACACGCACACACACGTGCACCATATGTATAATTTCAAAGTTCAAATGGTAGAGATTTGGCTCTTTCCCACGCGTTGCAAAGTGCAAACCACGAATCTCTCTTATCGTGCCCTGCACACCACCATGTATCAATGGAAATGGGCTTTTGCAGGTTGCATTTGGCCCATGATTGTGAGCTTCTAGACACAATCCTAGCCCATACTGATTCGTATATGGGCTTAACCTTCAGAAACAGGAGCTTTATTGGGGAGCCTAAGCCCAGCCCAAAATGGGCGGCTTGAAAAACTTATTGGGCCCAGCCCTGTGAGTGAACTAGCTTAACTCGTTTGAGGTGATCTTCATGGTGGGGCTCATCTTCTGTATGGCTTCGTGATGCAGGACAATTAACCAATTGCTCTAAAAGCTCGAATTGTTAGAATATGGCGAATTAATCCCTTTATCTCATAACCCAGGTCCCACATCTCATGGGTTAGGACATCGGCCGAATCCCCTCGTGGGCCCCAAATTGCATGGGCTGCCTACCTCGAGTGTGTCCCCGCATCCTACAGGCTACCCCACTCGAGCTCGGTGTGAAATGTGCATTAATCACCCTTGGTGAGGAATCTCGAACATGAGACCTCCTCCGTGGGCTCCAAATCACATGGGTCACCCACCCTGAGTGTGTCCCCGCATCCCACGGGCTACCCAATCGAACCCGGTGTGAAAATGCCCCTGCATTACTTCGATTTCTAAAACCCGTGACCCATATATTTGATCATTCCTCAGATATGATTGACGGCAGAAAGATATATGATTGGGCCATGGCATTTCTAAGTATGTTAATGATTGTAATTATAGATATGAACAGCCCATCAGGTAGGCCCACTTCTCATGAGCCACTGAAAACTCATTGATCTTGCCAAGCCACTGATGGAATTAATGATTATGACCATCTTTTTAAAATGATATGTATTCCATGCTCTTCACATCTCAATTGTATAATCATAGAACTCTTCCATCCGTACACGTGGCTTCTAGATAATTGATTGGGACCCTGTATGGACCGGGTGCCATATCACAGTATCTATTCAATCCTAGTTATGTCATTTGTGGCCTCGAAATGGATGGTTGGAAAATGGAACCGATCAATGGTTGAAATTCCGGAAGAAAATTTGAAGAAGGCTATGATCATCCAATCGGTATGATTTTTTAACAGTGGGGCCAAGTCATGGTAAGTCCCGTGTTATTTTGTCACGACAGGGTAAGTGAGAAATAGGGTCCTGATACATTTAACTCGGAGTGATCTAATGCATCAGTTAGTACATGTAGTGGCTATAGCTCGAGCATCCCAAACCGTTGATTTGAAGCAACCAATGCCGGATGGGCAATCAGCAAAGGATATTCTAAACCATGAATCAGTGGCCCACAAATCCTCACTGCATAAACGGTCTGAAATAACTGCCAAAATTTTGGATGGATAGAATCATCAAATCTATTTTTTTTTCTTTTTCATTTTTTTTGGGTCATGTTCCAATCTGCCGAGTGCAAATATGAACGGTTCGGATCACCAAACCATGGGCCACACCCATAATGCATCAAGATTCAGTACCTTATCTCAAAAGAACTACCAAACTCAAGACAAAGCTACAATTAAACCAGCCTTCTAAGGCTGTGTTTGTTAACGCTGAATTTTTGCACTTAACACGGAATGGGGAAAATTTTCCGTGTTTAGTGGTGTTTGTTAATGTGTTATTAACGTGGAAGACGGAAAGTGCTAAGTGGTTTTTCACTAAATTCTTTCAGTGATAGGAGTCTTGCTTAATGGTAAACGCGGAAAGCGCTCCATAATTTTTCATTAAACAAAAAGTTTTTGCTTCCAAAAGTACCCTTGTTTGCGCAACACAAAATCAACCTTTGTGATACTTCTTTATGCCCCATCATGATTTATGTGTTTGATCCACGCCGTCCATCAACTTTTTTAGATAATTTAAGGTGTGATCCAATAAAAGAACCAGGTCCAATAATTAATTGGACCATAAGGTGGGGATTGAGCGTCCACCGTTAAAAACTTCTTGAGAGCGGAAGAAGTTTCAGATTAAGCTGATAATTGTGTTTTCACTTCATCCATGTATACATGACCTAATGAATAGGTTGGATGGTAAAAAAACATCACAGTGGCACTTAGAAAGGTTTCAACTATGGATGTCACTTCCAATTTCACGTCGTCCTCTGTTACCGCATGCGGACGACTTTCTTTTCTATATTGTTGTTAAAAATAGGTGGGGTTCACTTGTGATGATCTTCCAGAAGATCCACTCCATTCACCATCTTCAGCACCCCGTGCTAACCCATGGTCCCAAATTTGAAGTGGATCAGATCTTCAAGTGGGCCGCATGATCCGCCAATGCATGACCCATAACGTGACAAATTCTTTACTGACGTGTTTCATACGAAAGTAACGTAAACTTGAATATTTTCGTGGAGTTTACTGGATTGTTTGAAGTGGTATAATCCACTCTGTTCACTGAGATTGACATAACATGTTAAGACATAGGTTCGGAAATGGAGCAGGTATATTGATCAGGTGGGCCACGAAGTTCAATAGAGTGTTAGCGGTGGCATGTAATAGTAATCGATATTTACAACTTTGCCATCCACTTCTTAAGTAGCTTCCGATGTCTGTTATGTCAAGGTGTGCCATCCAAATGTCTTGAAATTTGTTGAATATGTCAAGGTGTGCCTTTTTAAATGGACTAGCTCACTCGGTATTTCAAAATAATATTTGTGCATATTTATGTGACAAATTTTCAGGTAGTTTGGGCCTATACCCTAAGCTCTTAATGATGATCGGTTTATCATGATATTCACGTGGCCCGTTTGGCGGATTCAATCACGATGGACGGTCATATGACATGCTAAAACTAGGAAGACTTGATTGTTGGTATTCTAGTTATGTATCCAGGTGATTGTACTGTCAGTTTTGTAAATTGATGGACATAAAGCGGGTTTCTGAAGTGATTAGGGGTAGGACCGGTATATCGTTAGATTCGAGTGACTTTTTCACATGTCTAAGTTTCTCAGATTATAATTCTAATGGTGAGTTAAGCATATTCATATGGTGTGAACAAGATGGACGGGTCATAATCTTAATCTAATAAGTGTACGAATGGATGTAGAGGTCAAGTAGCTAATTTACTATGATCTAAGGGCTGAAATTCGACGTATATGGTTAATTTATGATCATTAGGCCTGGTATAAAATCTCACATGAGACAGATTGTGGGTCAAATATATGGTGAATCTTTTATTTAAATTATTAACGAAAAAAGAAGTTAATACGATAGTTTTAAAGCTTGCTAACTCGACTCGAAACTCAGCAGAGTCAACTCAACTCAGCGAGATTTCAAGCCAAGTTATTGGGAAACCCAATGTTGGGCGTGAATCCAACTGGACTTGGAGAAACTGGTCAGAACCGAGTCGCTTGTCATATTTTCAATTTATAATAATTAAAAATTGAGTTGAATTGAATCTTCAAGACAACAAGATCCAGCTGTACACCTACAATGAGCTGAGTTTTTGGGTTTTTAAGCTATGATTAAACATAGAGCTGTACACAAACTGATTTAGCTCTGTTAACTCGCTCAACTTGACTCGGAAAAGCTCGATTCTACGAGCTAAGTCGAGCCGATTTTTTTAGCTCAAAAAAATTTCGCGCCCGATTCCTAGTTAGACCGAGCTCAACTCGGAACTGGAGTCAACGTTGATGTTTAGATGCCATCCATGCGGTTAATAAAGTCATTCCTACTGGGGATGAACCGTTAAAAAAATATTCGCATGAATAAAAATTTTTGTGGCCCCACGAATATTTCAACCGTGGACGTTTAATTATCACATTTTTTGGCTCACTTGATATTTGGATACAGTTCATTTTTGGCAACATATCCTAAAATGAATTCACAAAAGAGATGGACGGGGAGGATATTTCACAAACATCACAGTGAGCCCCACCTTGGCTCCCAGATCAGGAAATTCCTGGTAAAGGCTTTTGCAGGAAATCCGCGTCCGCGCAACTAGAACGCATGTGACTCGGACTGCATAGTGCAGAATACAACATGGACGTCCGTACCATGTATACTTTGAAAAGAGCCATGGACTCATCATGATATAATTGTTTTATCT
This sequence comes from Magnolia officinalis, assembly GCA_021015155.1. NCBI lineage: Eukaryota > Viridiplantae > Streptophyta > Magnoliopsida > Magnoliales > Magnoliaceae > Magnolia > Magnolia officinalis. Next base: position 85,430,386 of record JAJHSJ010000006.1, on the reverse strand, counting down.
ACACCGTTTATTCATTTTGCCACATTATTTTAGTAACTTAGACCGAAAATGAAGAGGATCCAAAGCTCAATTGGACCACTAAGCTGTGTAGCTGATGACGCCCAACATTGAAGCCTTTCTATGGCCCACACGATGTTTATTTTACATCCAACTTGTTCATATGGTCACAAAGATCTGGATGAAGGGAAAAAAACATCATCTTTATACGGAGAAGTTTTCAAGGGGACGCTACTTCAATCCCCACTTCTTACAATGGTGTGGTCTGTTTGAGCTTTGGATTTTACTAGTTATTTTATTTCACGCTCTAAAATGATACAGAAAAATAAATGGACGGCTTTAATGAAACAAATACATCATGGCAGAGACGACTGAGATTTTCCACGTATATGCAGTACCAAGTGCCGCAATCCAAATCCGCGTGATGTGCCATACATGAGGGACTTCGTGGTGTGCTGACGTCACCAAGTTATGTTGGACCCACCATGATGTATATGTCATATTCATACCGTCCATCTATTTGGAGGGATCATTTTAGGGCACGAACCATAAAATGAGGCAGATCCAAGGTTAAAATGGGCCACACAATAAAAAAGAAGAGTGAGACAATGACCCTATCGGTGAAACTTGGTGACGTGAACATACCGGGGAAGTCGGCCGTGTGTTTCGCACCACGCAAGTCGCTTGTTTTGATTAACCATTGCCAGTCTTTCAGATCCATATCTGGAGATTGTCTCCAATAGAATGGAGATCCGTTTTTCAATTTCCTTTTTCCATCTAAATTAGAGGAAGAGATTCCTGAGCGGCTCATCATAAACGATGTGTTGATCAACATCCTTTCGAAATTGCCCATAAAATCTCTCGTACGATTCAAATGTGTGTCCAAAGAATGGCAGTCTTTCATCTCCGACCCTTCTCTCCAAGAAATTCTACCCAAACCCATGTCCGGTCTCTTTTTACGCTATTAGACGTCAGATGTATTCCAAATATCTCTATCTCGATACACATTCGTCCTCGCTGATGGAAGTCGGCCAAACTGCAACGATGATCTCAGTTTCTTTCCGCTCGCCATGATGAAATCTCCATCGTCGATTGTTGCAACGGGTTGCTGCCAGGCCTAGCTACCCAAGGTATTAACAGTACATTAATTTACTATGTAATAAACCCGGCTACAAAGAAATGGTCAGCGGTGCCTGTTCCCAACAAGAGACGTCTCCATGCGAATCACTTGCTAGCTTTCGATCCCCGTGCTCTCCCTCACTACACTCTCATTTGTACCAGTACCAACTTTCCTGAGATTGATATTTTCTCATCGAAAAAGAGCGTGTGGGCACAATTTAAGTTGTGATGTAGAGCGGGTCGCGGACAATTACATGGCAAAGATGGATCAGAAAAGGCCCGGTCGGCGACAGAAGTGATCTGGACCATCAGACCTTAAATCAGGCGTATCTCCCAATCCGGGATGAGTTAGCGGACGAAAAATATATGATTTTGGGGTAGAACGAGCTACTTTAGCCAACCAACCCAGCTACGCCGGGTTGCGACGCTCGGAATTGCGAGAAACCCCTGATTTCAATTTCGTTTTTACTATAAATAGTAAGTTTTAGTTTGCTTATAACTCTTTATCCGTCGGGCTTTAGGAGTTGCGCCCAACGTAAAAGAGCTTAGAATAATTAGGAGAACAGGTTGGCGAAGCCAAATAGGACACTTACTATTTTTGGCCGAAAACCTTGCGCACTAGTAGACATCACGACCGTCTATAAATAGTAAGTTTACTATTTATAGTAAGTCGCGAATTCTAGGAGTCCTAGTTGTAGTTTGATTCTAATTTCTTTCCCATTGCTTAGTACCCTTATTTAAAGGGTTGTGAACTCGTTTTTATGCATTCATTAATCTATTTTCAAATTTATTAGTATTTATTTATATTTCCTGCTCTCTTTTCTCGTGGATTCGAGAAAGTCTCTGTGAGGAGTCCAGAGAGGTTCCGTGGATTCGGAATATTTATCCTCTTGAGGAAGACGGTGCTCGACCTCACGTCCTCCCCTGCGTCAGTTTGGTATCAAAGCGAGGTTTCTCCTCGGGTTGATGGCTTCTAACGACGGGTCGGGCAACAATCCCATAGGCGGTGCTCCAGGAAATTTTCCTTTAACGGCGGCAACTTTTCAAGCAGCGCAGTAAGAGAATCGACAAGCCATGCAAGGACTGCAGGCTTCCATGGACCGCATAGCGAATCTCTTAGCAGAAACCCTAGGGCAACTCCGTGTTCCTGGTGGTAATCCTCCACCACCAATTGCTGAAACCCGTAATCGCCCTGATCGCAGGATAATCCCAGCAGTGCATCCAAGGGCCGTCCCTGAGGACGGGGGCTCCAGTGAAGAGGAGATCGATGACGTGATCTTCCAACACCCCAGGCAAGGCGGCGATCGGGTAGATCGAGACTTCAAGATACGGGTTGATATTCCTAACTTCAATGGCCAGCTACACATTGAGGATTTTCTCGATTGGCTTTCTGAAGTTGAGCGATTTTTTGACTATATGGACATCCCTGAAACAAAGAAGGTCAAGCTTGTGGCTTACAAGTTGAAAGGAGGAGCTTCAGCTTGGTGGGAACAACTGCAACTCGCACGAACCAGGCAGATGAAAGCACCAATCCGCACATGGCAACGAATGAAGTAGCTACTACGTGCCCGATTCCTCCCTAGCGATTACGATCAGGTATTATTCTAACAATACCAAAATTGTCGACAGGGTAGTCGGTCGGTGAGAGAGTACGCAGAAGAATTTTACCGCCTGGCGGCGCGCAACGATTTGGTCGAGACTGAATCGCAGCAAGTCGCCCGATTCAACGGTGGATTGCGTATGGCGATCCAGGATCGGGTCCAGATGCAGTCCGTCTGGACGATGAATGATGCGATCAAGTTGGCTACTCGGGCAGAAGCGCAACTTGAACGTTCTAACACACGGGCCTATCCTACTGCGAGGATCACTGCGGCAGGTCCACCCCAGGGAGCTCCACAGCCTAAGGGGAAGGAGCCCATAGGAGCACGCACTCAACCTCCTATGTCTGAGAACCGAGATCAGGGAAGCGGACAACCTAGACCCCAAAGGGGCGTATCGACTGCTGCTGGCACAAGTACAATCCCGAACCCTTATGCTCGGCCAAGGCCCAACAACTGCTATCGTTGTGGCCAGCCCGGCCACCTGTCAAATACTTGTCCCCAGCGAAAAGTGGCAAACCTCGCCATTAATGATGGTAGTGCTGATAACGCTTATGAAGATCCAGATATTGAAGAACAGGAGCATACCGCCGAGGACGAGGTAGATGATTCAGATTGGGTTCAGCAAGATCACGGCGAGTCGCTCGTCGTGAGGCGGCTATTATATGCGCCAAGAAAAGAAGTGCATCCACAACGGCATAACATCTTCCGCACTAGGTGTACGGTGAATCGAAAGGTTTGTGATGTGATCATTGACAGTGGAAGCAGCGAGAACATTGTCTCCAGGGGCATGGTGGAAAAATTGCAATTGAAAAGAGCGTCATCCCTCTCCATATACAATCGGTTGGATCAAGAAGGTCAGCGAAACAAAGGTAACTGAACGGTGCACCATATCCTTTTCAATTGGCAAACATTATAAGGATGAAGTAGTGTGCGATGTGGTTGACATGGAAGCATGTCACATACTACTCGGTCGACCCTGGCAATCTGACCGTGACGCCACTCATAAAGGGCGAGATAACATATATATCTTCGTCAAGGACGGCCGGAAAGACCATATTGGCCCCTATGGATCCAGAAGGACCACCTGAAACTTCTAAAGTGGAGGGTCGTTTTCTCTTAACCATTCGGGACTTCGTGGAAGAATCCAAAGAAACAGGACAGACTTATGCATTAATTGTAAAAGGGGAAGAACTCGAGCCTACCATCATCCCTGAAAGACTAAGGCCCTTGTTACATGAATTCCAAGAAATCTGGCCCGAGGACCTTCCCGATGGGTTACCCCCTATGCGAGATATCCAACACCATATCGACCTTGTCCCTGGATCCAGTTTACCTAATCGTCCTCATTATCGAATGAGCCCGAATGAGTGCGAGATTCTGCAGGGACAAGTGGAGGAACTGATCCGTAAGGGTCTTATTCGAGAAAGCATGAGCCCATGTGCTGTACCAGCTCTGCTAACTCCAAAGAAAGATGGGAGTTGGCGCATGTGTGTCGACAGCCGGGCCATCAACAAGATCACCATAAAATACAGGTTTCCTATACCACGGTTGGATGATATGTTGGATATGCTAGAGGGCGCAAAAATATTCTCTAAATTGGACTTAAGGAGCGGCTACCATCAGATTCGAATACGGCCGGGTGATGAGTGAAAACAGCCTTCAAGACCAAGGAAGGATTGTACGAATGGATGGTCATGCCTTTCGGTCTTTCTAATGCGCCTAGCACATTCATGAGGTTGATGAACCAAGTTCTGAAACCTTTCATTGGGCGGTTCGTTGTGGTTTATTTTGATGATATTTTGATATACAGTCAAGACGAAACCACCCATATGGAGCACCTCAAGAAAGTCCTTCAAGTGCTCACTGAAAATAAATTGTACCTCAATTTAAAAAAGTGTAGCTTCATGACTGATAGCCTATTGTTTCTGGGTTTTGTGGTTACATCCACGGGCATTCGAGTGGATGAGGAAAAGGTGAAGACAATCAGAGAATGGCCGGTTCCCAAAAATATTCACGAAGTACGAAGTTTCCATGGACTAGCGACATTCTATCGTCGGTTCGTGAAAAATTTCAGTAGCATTGTGTCACCGATCACAGATTGCATGAAGAAAGGGCAGTTTCAGTGGACTGACGAAGCCGACAGGAGCTTTGCCGAAATCAAGCGCAGATTATCCACGACCCCGGTTCTTGTACTTCCCAACTTCGACAAACTGTTTGAAGTCGAATGTGATGCCTCATATGTCGGGATTGGGGGAGTTTTGTCTCAAGAAGGTAGGCCGGTAGCCTTCTACAGTGAGAAACTTAGTGATGCACGCAAGAAGTGGTTTACATATGAGATCGAGTTGTACGCGGTGGTCCAGGCACTGCGACACTGGCGACATTATTTGATTCAAAGGGAATTCATACTTTACACGGACCATCAAGCTCAAGTTTATTAATAGTCAAGCTAACATTAACCGTGTGCATGCTAGATGGATCTCATTTTTGCAGGAATTCACATTCGTGCTAAAGCATAAGTCAGGGCAACAGAACAAAGTAGCCGATGCGCTGAGTCGCCGTGCAACTTTGTTAGTCACTATGAGCAATGAAGTTGTCGGGTTCGATCGCCTCAAAGACATATATGCCGACGACGACGACTTCAAGGACGCATGGATTAGATGTCAGGAAGGTCACCCCGGTGACTTACATATACAAGACGGGTTCCTTTTTAAGGAAAATCGACTATGTATCCCAAAGAGTTCGCTAAGGGAACAGATAATCCAAGAGCTACATGGAGGTGGCCTCAGTGGACACCTTGGGCGAGACAAGACGCGAGCTCTTGTGGAAGAACGGTATTACTGGCCGCAATTGGTACGTGATGTGGGAAAGGCAGTCCAACGCTGTTATATTTGTCAGACTTCCAAGGGGCAATCTCATAATACGGGCCTCTACACCCCGTTACCCGTGCCTGACGGCCCTTGGGAGGATTTATCTATGGACTTTGTGCTTGGTCTCCCACGAACACAACGTGGCATGGATTCGGTGTTCGTGGTAGTAGATCGTTTTTCTAAGATGACGCACTTTATTCCATGCAAGAAGACTCTCGATGCAACACACGTGGCGAATCTATTCTTCAGAGAAATTGTGCGGCTACACGGGGTTCCCAAGACTATTACTTCCAACCGTGACACGAAGTTCATAAGCCACTTTTGGCGGACTTTGTGGACTCGATTCGATACACGCCTTCAGTTCAACAGCGCGTACCACCCACAGACTGACGGTCAAACTGAGGTTGTGAATCGCACGTTGGGAAACCTCCTTCGATGTATTTCAGGAGAAAAACCGAAGCAGTGGGATTTGACCTTGTCTCAAGCGGAGTTTGCATTCAACAACATGGTGAACCGCTCGACAGGAAAATCCCCGTTCCAGGTTATCTACGGACGAGTACCTCGCCATACACTAGACTTGGTCCCTCTGCCCAAGCTCCCAGGCATGAGCATTGCAGCAGATCATATGGCAGACAAAATCATGGGCATTCATGCGGAGGTACAGAACAAGCTACATGCATCGAACGAAAAGTACAAGGAGCAAGCGGACAAGCATCGGCGACAGAAAGTGTTCGAGGTGGGCGACCAAGTAATGGTCCATCTGCGCAAAGAAAGATTTCCGACCGGAACGTACAACAAGTTGAAGAATAAAAAGATTGGACCGGTACCAATCATCCGAAAGATCAATGACAACGCTTATGTTGTTGATCTTCCAGATGATATGGCGATCTCACGAACTTTCAATGTCGCGGACCTGACTGAGTATCATGAACCGGCGCATAATGATCACTCGAGGACGAGTTCTTTTGAAGTGGAGGAGACTGATGTAGAGCGGGTCGCGGACAATTACATGGCAAAGATGGATCAGAAAAGGCCCGGTCGGCGACAGAAGTGATCTGGACCATCAGACCTTAAATCAGGCGTATCTCCAATCCGGGATGAGTTAGCGGACGAAAAATATATGATTTTGGGGTAGAACGAGCTACTTTAGCCAACCAACCCAGCTACGCCGGGTTGCGACGCTCGGAATTGCGAGAAACCCCTGATTTCAATTTCGTTTTTACTATAAATAGTAAGTTTTAGTTTGCTTATAACTCTTTATCCGTCGGGCTTTAGGAGTTGCGCCCAACGTGAAAAGAGCTTAGAATAATTAGGAGAACAGGTTGGCGAAGCCAAATAGGACACTTACTATTTTTGGCCGAAAACCTTGCGCACTAGTAGACATCACGACCGTCTATAAATAGTAAGTTTTACTATTTATAGTAAGTCGCGGAATTCTAGGAGTCCTAGTTGTAGTTTGATTCTAATTTCTTTCCCATGCTTAGTACCCTTATTTAAAGGGTTGTGAACTCGTTTTTATGCATTCATTAATCTATTTTCAAATTTATTAGTATTTATTTATATTTCCTGCTCTCTTTTCTCGTGGATTCGAGAAAGTCTCTGTGAGGAGTCCAGAGAGGTTCCGTGGATTCGGAATATTTATCCTCTTGAGGAAGACGGTGCTCGACCTCACGTCCTCCCCTGCGTCAAGTTGCCACAAGAACTAGTACTCATTTGACAATTTACGTGACTGTTCGCTGTTTTCCTTAACCATACCCTGCTATCTGATCATCACTTCATCGTCGGATTCAATGTTGATGGAGAGTGTACGTTTCCGCTCAATTCCATTCCCGGGGGTTAAGATATGGAACAATTTAAAAGGTATATTAGGTGTGTCTGGAGGCTACCTCTATTATGCGAACCATGACGGTTACCAAATGCAAATCTGGATGCTTGAGGATTATGATGAGCTAAAATGGGTCTTGAAGCACAAAACTACCCTCGATTCCATAGTAAAGAAACATCCTCAAGCTATTTGTTCTTCATCTTCATATGATTTCTTTAGTGATTTCTTTATAGGGAACAACCTTGTGGAAATGCCTGAGAGTGACCACTTGCCATTCTGGATGCATTCGAAGAGCCGCTATTTGAAGGAAACCTCATCCAATGAAAACATGAATGAAAATATGAATGTTGGCGTAGCTTATTATTATGCCCATTTCAGTCTGGTGGCTTTTCATCCTGATTTTGAGGTCATCTTCCTTCAGACGGGTGACGTGATTCTTTCCTTCAGACGGGCGTAGCTTAAAAGGGAACTCCAACAGAGTAATGCAGCATTCTTTGTGTGGGCCTTACCATAACGTGTGCACGACATCCACGGGAGCAGATTAGGTGTTACCCAATAACACTTTAGTGGGTGTTTCTCTGACAGTGGGGCCCACCTAGATGTATGTGCTGTATATTCATGCCATCCATCAGATTTTTAAGATTATTTTAGGACATGGTCCAAAAATTAACATGAAGCACATCCAAATCTCAATTGAAACACTAGATAGTAAACAGTGTAATCGAACTTTGATGTATGTGTTGTATATCCATGCCGTCCACCAGCTTTTTCACATCATTTTAGGCCATTGTAGAAGCAGATCCAAACCTTAATTCGACCACACAATAGGAAATAATGTTCATTAAACACTTAGCATTAAAACTTTCTAAGACCCACTATAATGCTTGTTTGGTATCCAACCCGTGGATTAAGTCACACAGACCTGGGTGGATGAAGTGACTAACGAGAAATTTTTAATGGTAAATCTTACTTGGGGTAGTCCACCTTAAACTTCGCTCGTACCCTAAAAATGAGTTGGAAAAGGACGGGATTTCCTGGCAAAACCTTTAGCAGAAAGTTCCTGCACAAGGATGCTGGGTGGGGCCCACCGTCATGGTTGTGAGACATCTACCCCGTTCATCGACTAAAATTGAGGTGGATCCGAAACTTAAGTGTGTCACACGAGCTGAAACAGTGGGGATTCAATGAGAACCATTGAAATATTTTTATGGCCATAAAAGCTTTCTCTCAGGCTACCTTTTTGGTATTTTCACTTCATCCCCGTGGTAATAACCCTATAAACGGTTTAGATGGCATATAAACATCAAAGTGGAACTCTGATAGATTTCAATGATATATATTTATTTAACGCTGAATTTTTGTACTTAATGCGGAATTCCAAAAATAATCATGTTCAATGGTGACGCTCCACGATTTTTCTGTTCAAATTTTTTCGTGATTGAAAATTATCCTTTGCAAGATTTTGCTTTGCGAGAAGGAAAGCGCTGTGATTATTATTTTTTAATCCACAATTATCCTTTACGAGAGAGATTTTCTCTCTTACGTTATACACATCCGGCTTTTAACGTGAGGCACTTATTTGAGCCCACGATGATGTATGTGTTTCATCCATTCCATTCATCCATTTTTAAAGATCATTTTAGGGCTTTATAAAAAAAACCGAGAGGAATATAAATCTCAGATGCACCACACCACAGGAAAACAATAGTGATTGGATATCCACTATTAAAATTCTCCTAAGGCCCAATGTACTTTTTATTTGACATTCACTCTGTTGATTAGGTCATATAGACCCAGATGAATGGAAAAAACAAATATCAGCTTGATCCAAAACTTTTATGGCCCTCAAAAAGTTTTTAATGGCTGACGTTCATTCAACACTCTTTTCCTGTAATGTGGTCCACTTGAGATTGGGATATACCTCATTTTTTGTATCATACCATAAAATGACCTAGAAACATAGGTGGACGGCAAGGATGAAACACATACATCATGGTGGGGCCCACACATATATCATGTTGGATGGAACACGCACATCTTGGACCGGATATCGAGAGGTTGAGTAGCGCGACTCCCTTTTTGAAGTGACGTCACCAAGTTATATTGGCCGATCATGATGTATGTTTTGTATCCACCAGTTATCCATTTGGAAATATAATTTTAGATCCAAACTCCAGTGGGCCTCACCACAGAAAACAGTAGAAAGAGTGATGTCCACCATTAAAAACTTAAATAGGCGGCAAAAGTTTGTGATCAAGCTTATATTTGCTTTTTCCCTTCTTTCATGTATGTGTTAACTTATGAATGGGTTAGATTTCAATTAAAAATCACCGTGAGCATTAGGAAGGTTTCAACGGTAAGTATCAATCTTCCCACTGTTTTTTTTGTCGTGAGTTCAACTACGTATTTAAATCTGCCTCATTCTTTAACTTATGCTTTAAAATTAAATCTCCAAATAGATGAACAGTGTAGATAAAGCACATACATCATAGTATACATCATGCCCACAAACATCGCGGTGGGCAATTGAGCTTGGTGACGTCACTTCGCAGCGAATCTCGCTGTTCAACCTGTCAATAGCTAATCCGCGTCCGGAAACGGATTGGCTACTCCCCTGCCACCAATGGTTGTGGTCGGTGCTCTGTGAGTCCCACCATAAAGTATGTGTTTCATCCATGCCGTCCATCTATTTTACGAGACCAAAAATGAGGTATATCCCAATCTCAAGTGGACCACATTACAGAAACAGTGTTGAATGAGTAAACTATGTGGGGCCGCCCTCATTTATGTATTTATCCACTGCGTTCATACATTTTACTATTTTTGAAAAAATCCTGGGGGCTTGATCAATCTTATATTTGTTTTTTCATTTCATTCATGTCTTTATGATCTCATGAACAAGTTGGACGGCAAACGAATATTACTGTGGGCCTTATGAATGTTCAACGGTGAAAATTACTATTTTTCATTTTATTTTCAACCCCTAAAATGATGTGGAAAAACGGATGAATGGCCTCAATAAATTATATATAATCGAGGTGTGCCCAACCGAGTTTACTCATTACGATAAAAGCCTACGTATGCGATCCGATTTCAGAATCGTATAATAACAAACGTACTGGAATCGCATATAACAAAACAGCGCGCGAACCGCTTGTCAGAATCTTTAATTGGTATGTAGATACGACACGGTGTGACCCACTTGAGTTTTGTATGAAGCTGACTGTATATCTTCATTTGGGTGAGTTACACCTTATTAATGGGTTTGATGGTGGCCCGTTAACAAACATAAGATACACAACACAAAAGTGGCCCCAACACACAAACTCATATTCGGTATCTTTTTTTCTTTCTTTTTTTTTGTTAGCTTGCTAGTACACACCCATGTCAGGTCCTCAAGTGTTGAAACGAGGTATCTCCACTCAGTCTGTCAGTTGAGCTATGAATCTGGGTGTTCATATATTCGGTATCTCATCCCACAGCTGTTGGGTGTTTAATTATCCCACAGCAATTGGGTGTTTAATTACTTGTTGCATAAAACCAGTGTTGCAGAGGATTCCAGTGTTGCAGAGGATTCCACTCCTTGGCGGGTAAACTGGAAACGGGTTGGGTGGTGATTCCAACATCACCAATATCGTTGGTTAATAGACTTTACTTGGGCCCATCGTGATGTATGTGTTTTATCCAATACATCCATCCATAGTGTTGGCTCATTTTAGGGCATGATCCCAAAATTTAAGAATACCTAAAGTTTAAGTGGACCCCTTCTTTGAACCGTCCCTCTTGAATTAACCTCGTAAGTCTCATGGGGGTTTAGGTGTTCCTCAGTTTTTCCAGCGAACGCGGATTTCCTGCCAAACCTTTAATAGGAAATTGGAAATTCCATGGACGCTGAGTAGGGCTCATCGGAACTTAGGTGGGTCTCACTTTGATGTTTGTGCGAAATCCTCTCCATCCATCCGTTTTTTTAGTTCATTTTAGAACATTTTACCAAAAATGAACCCTACCGTTGAAACCTTCCTAGGTTCAACATTGATGTTTAGATGCCATCCATACCGTTAATAACGTCATTCCCTATTGGGATGAACTTTTAAAAAATATTAGCATGAATAAAAATTTCTGTGACCTCACAAATATTTTAACTGTGGACGTTTAATTATCAGTTTATCATACAGGGATTATATTTCACAAACATCACAGTGGCCCCCACGGTGTTCCCATATCTGGAAATTCCTGGGCTTTCGCAGGAAATCCGCGTCCGCGCAACTAGAACGCATGTGATTCGGACTGCGTAGTGTAGAATACAGCATAGACTTCCGTACCATGTATACTTGGGAAAGATCCATGGACTCATCATGATATAATTGTTTTATCTACACCGTTTATTCATCTTGCCACATTATTTTAGTACCTTAGACCGTAAATGAAGAGGATCCAAAGCTCAATTGGACCACAACGCTGTGTAGCTGATGACGCCCAACATTGAAGCCTTCCTATGGCCCACACGATGTTTATTTTACATCCAACTTGTTCATGTGGTCACAAAGACTTGGATGAAGGGAAAAAACATTATCTTTATACCAAGAAGTTTTCAATGGAACGCTGCTTCAATCCCCACTTCTTACAATGGTGTGGTCTATTTGAGCTTTGGATTTTACTAGATTTTTAATCTTACGCTCTAAAATGATAGATAAAAATAGATGGACGGCTTTGATGAAACAAATACATCATGACAGAGACGACTGAGATTTTCCACGTATATGCAGTACCGAGTGCCGCAATCCAAATCCGCCTGATGTGCCCTACATGACCGACTTTCGTGTGTGCTGACGTCACCAAGTTCTGTTGGACCCATCATGATGTATATGTCATATCCATACCGTCCATCTATTTCAAGGGATAATTTTAGGGCACTAACCATAAAATGAGGCAGATCCAAGGTTAAAGTGGACCACACAGTAAAAAAAAAAAAAAGAAGAGAGAGACAATGACTCTATTGGTGAAACTTGGTGACGTGAACATACTTACGGAAGTCGGCAGTGCGTTTCACACCACGCAAGTCGCTTCCAAGAAATCCTATTAACAGATAGATAGCTTCGTAATATTGCTTGTGAGAATACTCTTATTATTATTTATCTTCTTCTTGTTTTGATTAGCCATTGCCAGTCTTTCATATCCATCTCTGGAGATCGTCTCCAATAATGGCTCTTTTAACGGGGAGTGGAGATCCGTTTTTCGATTTCCTTTTTCCATCTAAAATGGAGGAAGAGATTCCTGGGCGGCTTATCATAAACGATGTGTTGATCAACATCCTTTCTAAATTGCCCATAAAATCTCTCATACGATTCAAATGTGTGTCCAAAGAATGGCAGTCTTTCATCTCCGACCCTTCTCTCCAAGAAATTCTACCCAAACCCATGTCCGGTTTCTTTTTAACGTGGAATGTATCCCAAATATCTCTATCTCGATACACATTCGTCCTCGCTGATGGACGTCGACCAAACTGCAACGATGCGGTAGTGGACTTCGGTGATCTCAGTTTCTTTCCGCGCCATGATGAAATCTCCATCGTCGATTGTTGCAATGGGTTGGTGCTAGGCCTAGCTACCCAAGGTATTAACAATACATTAATTTACTATGTAATAAACCCGGCTACAAAGAAATGGGCAGCGGTGCCTGTTCCCAACAAGGAACGTCTCCATGCCAAGCACTTGCTAGCTTTCGATCCCCGTGCTTCCCCTCACTACACTCTCATTTGTGCCAGTTCCAACTTTCCTGAGATTGATATTTTCTCATCGAAAAAGGGCATGTGGGTACAATTTAAGTTGCCACAAGAACTAGTCATCGGACAATTTACGCGACTCTCCCCCGTTTTCCTTAACCGTACCCTGCACATGCTATCTGTTCATCACTTCATCGTCGGATTCGATGTTGATGGAGAGTGTTTCCGTTCAATTCCATTACCTGGGGTTAAGATATGGAACAATTTAAGAGGCATGATAGGCATGTCTGGAGGCTACCTCCATTATGCGAACCATGACGGTTTCCAATTGCAAATCTGGATGCTTGAGGATTATGATGAGCTAAAATGGGTCTTGAAGCACAAAACTACCCTCGATTCCATAGTAAAGAAACATCCTCAAGCTATTTGTTCTTCATCTTCATATTATTACTTTAGTGATTTCTTTATAGGGAACAACCTTGTGGAAATGCCTGAGAGTGACCACTTGCCATTCTGGATGTATTCCAAGAGCCGCTATTTGAAGGAAACCTCATCCAATGAAAACATGAATGAAAACATGACCTTAGGCGTACCTTATTATCAGGGCTATTTTAGTCTAGAGGCTCTTCATCCTGATTTTGAGGTCATCTTACTTCAGATGGGTGAGGTGATTTTTTCCTATCATTTCAACAACATGGACTTGAAGGTATGGGTTTCACAGCCTGACTACTTCGGGAATGCCTACCCTTTCTCACCTTGTTTGGCAGATTTCTACGGCTGTGAATGGCGCTAGGAATTTTCTAACTTTATTGTGTTTGCTTTTAAGTTTGTTTTATTTTTAGTCCATGAAGTGATCATGGAAATGAGGTGAGGTTGAACTCAATGTTATGGCATTCTCAATTAAGAGGTTTGTTAACAAGTCTTTATTTATCTAGCATATGCCTGTTCGTATGTCCAATGTGATTGGGATTTTTAATTTTGGGCCACCATCGTGTAGATGATCCAAATCCTAACAAGCAAGGCTATGAAATTATCCTACTGCTTGATTTAGGGTCTTCTAAAGGACAGCTAAAATGTTTGCGTGGAGAACTAAAATGCAATTTCAACTTGTGAAATTCGTCCAAGGGGTTACTAGGACGATCTAGTCAGAATTTCCTTTGTTCATCTGTCCATTCACATGGTGGCCAAATAATCAAGTGATCTAGATTACTTGATATGCATGCCATATATACAAAAGAGAGTATAAAGGAAGAGTTTAAGTGATTTTCCAATGTCTATGTTATTGTTACCCAAGGCAGCCTTCCTTTCCTTGGAAAACTGCTTGAGTAATAGATTGAGGTTTCAGGGGCCTTGGAGTTTTAACTTCAGAATGTAGAGCCTGAAAACGCATTAATCCAGATTTATGAATCAAAATCATGGATTGAGAACATATGCAGCTTTCTGATACCAAGTAGTAATTTTAGCTCTCTGAGCCCACTTGCACATCTTCTTGCTGCCATACTCATATCTACCAAGGCCTAAACTAGTTAACTCACCTGTTGGGTGAGCAAGTGATTAGGTGGTAGATCGTTTAGGGGGCGTTTGGATCTTATGCTTGCTTAAGATAAGTAACTTATGCCAAGTAGTTTATCTTAGTTTCTACTTATTTTGTAGATAAATATGTTTGGTAAACAACATACTTATCAACTTCTTCTTTCTTTCATGTCTCTTGATTCTCTCTTTAATAACTTATGAAAAGTAGAAAAGCTAAAAAATTTAGCTAAAGTATTAAGTAACTTGAAGTAAAAAAGTTACTGATGCTAATCATAAACCAAACTTGCTTATCTGAAAATCTAATAAGTTATCTTCTTCTGTAAGTAGAAAAAGTAACTTACTTGGTGGTATCCAAACGGGCCCTTAAGGACTGCCAATGGCTGCTATTCAATGTACAGTGCGACCTGCCCAATGAGTGCAACATCCTGACAATCGTTCCAGTCATAAATATGCATGCCGCAACTTGGTGGACGATTCCGACGTTCCATGTTCATCTAGAACAACTTTTAAGCAACTGATCACATCCACATACTGATGGACTTAAGCCTATCATCTAGACACAACTCATATGCTAATATATGTCTATTAGCACTGGTCAGCTGAATGTGTCTATTAGTGTTTATAACTGTGTGATATGCAATGCCATCATTTATGGTACAGTAGTAAAATAATAGGGGATTATGTTCCACTCATCAGGCCACACATGTATGAATGTGAAACATATCTGTGTGCAAAGAGAAGCATCATTTAAATTTGATTTTCAGCTCTTTTGTGTCCTTGGCCTTGTCTTCCCTGTATGTCAAAGGGAAGCATCATTTAAATTTGATTTCTGGCTCAAGAATACCATGAAACCACTACTGATTAGAACTGAAAATTAGCATATCATGTTGAAATATCGATTAGATGAGAGATAGTCGCCAATTACAGGTTTACAGTTATATCATGTGCGGAGTGATTGTCCAGGATAAAAGGTTCTCATTCCAGGGATTCTTATATGATAGCTGTTATTAATGCAACTCATAAGTTATGAGTTTTCAGATAAATAATCGACCCAACTCTATTGCAGCTTCCTTGTGAAATGGTGCTGGGATGGGAAAAGGATGTAATCTGATTTGGGGTGCAATACAGGAAAGGGTGCAGCATCCTTTCTTCACCTATTGAGGGATTGCCATGCCCATGCCTTCTCTAGATGTCAAAGATTTTTAAAATTTTATAAATTAAAAAAAAAAAAAAAAAAAAAAAAAAAAAAAAAAAAAAAGAAGAAGAAGAAGAAGAAGAAGAAGAAGAAGAAGAAAAAACCTTCTCTAGATGTCAAAGATTTTTAAAATTAATTTTTTTTAAAAAAAAAAAAGAAGCATTGCACCTTTTAACAAGAATTCATGGATTTTGGCAAAAAATGAAAGCAAATTTCCTTGTCACAGCAGCTTTATCAGTTGTCCACTAAGTCCTAAAAACCCTCTCAAAGGTAAATTTAACCACTACTCCCCTATAGGCACATTCCAATGGCCAGCGGTATTGCAGAAACCCTCGCGAAGAACTTTGGCCTACAACCTAAGGGCAGCCACTTGCCGTTCCATTTGCATATTAAGTACCTCAATGATTATCAGATCTTAGCTAACCAACTCTCCAACAGATATTATTGATATGACTTCAGTTTTGTTGCTTTTCATCCTGATTTTGAGGTTGTCTTCCTTACATGGGCGACACATTGCTTTCCTATCATCTCAACAGCATGAAGCTAGAGGAGGTATCTGGTTTAAACCTGATGCATTAGAACACACTGGGAGAATGTCTACCCTTTCTCGCCCTGTCTGTCTGTTTTTTCTATCACTGTGAATGGTAGTAGGAATTCCTTACTCTTGTTGTATTTGCTTTTAAGTTTGTTTTATTTTCTGAGTTAATGATGTGATCACTGAATTGTAACCTTTCAAAAAATCTATATACAACAGGATTACTAAGCGCACACATTTTTGCAATTGAGATCCCCAGAGACAAATGGTGGCATTGTACAAGATCTAGACCATTCACATATGGGCCATGCCCAAAAAATCAGGCCAAGAGGACAATCCCAAGATCTTAATTTGAGGAAAACCTTGGTGTTGCCCATCCTCGGTCCTGTTTGATTGAGAAACTGCAACTCGTTCCACTATCCTGATTTTTGTGCCATGGTTCATATCGTTTGTTTTGACTGGCTGGATGAGTGGTCGGGGTCTTCTACATGTCTTCTACATGTGCAGAGCAATTTGTGTTCTCTGATACAGATATATTTGGCGTATATGATATAAAAATGAAAAACGGCAGAACTTAACGAACTGTACTGTGCAATTTTAGAATCTTCATACTTGCATAAAGAAATCGACATGAACACAGTTTTTACTAGATTGACTCCAAGACAAGTTTTATCCATGCCATTATTCATCCCTTTTTTAGATTATTTTGAGGCATGAACCTAAAAACTAGAAAGATCCAACGCTCATATGGACCACACCATGGATGACTTTTGCATGTTATTATTTGAATTTTTTGACTCATATGATGGTGTATCAATGTAAATGGATAAAAAGAGATTGTATCAATGTATATTTCTATATATTTCAGGTGTATCAATGTGTATGTATAAATAGAGATGGGCACATGATGGTTGTATAAATAAAGATGGGCTCATTGAACCTTGATGTGTGTGTTGTATATCCATGCTGTCCATCATCTTTTTCACATCATTTTAGGCCATGGTCCCAAAAATGAAGCAGATTGAAATCTTAATTGGACCACACGAGAGGAAACATTTTTGTGGCCATAAAAGCTTGGTGTCAGGCTAAGATTTCAATGGTAGGTATTTCTTTCCCTAACTTTCCCTCTCATGCGGCCCACTTGAGTTTTGGATCCACCTCATTTTTTCTCGCTTTTTCTAAAATGAGCTCTCCAAGCAGATGAACAGAGTAGATTTCACACCAACATAGCGGTGGGCCCCACACAACATCCTTGTGCAGTAACTTCCTGCGGTACAGATGGATAGATTGAACATAGTAGGGAAGTTGGCCGTGTGATAACACCACGCAAGTAGCTTCCCAATAAATCCTATAAACAGATAGCTTTGTAATACTCTTATTATTATTTTTTTCTTCTTGCTTTGATTAGCCATTGTCAGTCTTTCATATCCATCTCTGGAGATCGTCTCCAATAATGGCTACTTTAATAGAGAATGGAGATCCATTTTTTGATTTCTGTGGCCTTAAAAACATCTTGATATGGAACAAAAAGAATTACATGTTGATTTTGATAGGGCCGATGATGATACTTATATAAGATTCACTTCAACCATTAGATATTTAGTACTATATAAGGCTCATAAAAAAATTAGTCTGACTACACTAAAGAAACAGTTGGGAGACAAATGTCCACCGTTGATTTTTACAGGGCCCACCATAATAATTAATTATATGAAATATACTCAAATCACTAAATTCAACACCTAAATTTAAGCCTGGGCCTAAATATAGGCCCATCCGTGATTCAAGTGGTCCATATAAAGTGAAACACTAGAGGGCAAGCATTGCCCCCTACACTGTTTCTAATCATCTGGTCCACCTGAATCATTAATCACATATGGAATAGATTACTGGACCGGATTAACCATCCGAGCCAGCCATTCATCGTTGGCTGTGGCCCAAGCCCAGCCCTCGGGCTGAGTTTGGGGGCCTATGCCCTGCACGACAGGGTAGGGGCCATTGCTGTGTTTCAAAATTCTTACTTATCAGAAGGCCATAGCCGATTTGAAGACCATTGCTTAGATGGCTAGAATCACTCAATGAATTCATATCTTGAATCAATATCCATCAGTAATGGGTCCTACTAGATGAACAATCCTGATTAAATGATAATCGGGCCAAATGTATCGTACCATTATGGCACTATCATCTCCTCTAGATTAGATGAAAAACCCAATCTCCACCAGACAAGAATCTGAAAAGACCAATGTAAATTAGACCATACATTTACAATCATGATTTCTAGATGGGCCAAACAAGTACTGAGCTAATAGAATAAAAACCTTCAACAAAGGCCCACCTGCCAATGCACTCATTGGGCACAACTGATTGTAACCAACTGGGCCCACAACTTGATTGCCACCAATTGAGTGGTTAGGATCATCAAATCAAAAACTTTCTGGGCCTTTTTCTATTTAAAAGATACAACCCTTGCCCATCCAAGTGGGCCCTGCATAGATGGGACATGTTTTTAAGACCAAACCCATTCACACATCAATGGTTGGATGGCTGGGATCATCTGATCCATTGACTATTTTGAACCAAGTGCCATAGGACGTCCCATGGTTCCAATACCATGCACCACAATCCAAACCCTCCAAAAGGTGGGCCCATTGCAAACTGGGTGTGGCTCAAAAACCAGAGCAACCTGTAAAATCTAAACCATAGGAGCAAACCAATCGAATCAGCACCGTTTATTACAAATCCAATTTCAAGATTCAAATCCCATAATCGTATCAACTAACAAAGAAAAAAGGGAAAGTAGTTTTTTCTGTTCTTAGTTTCTAAACTTTCCATTCCTGTTTTCAACAAAGAAGAGCTAAAAACATGAGAAGCATCATTTAAATTTGATTTGATTTTCAGTTCTTTGAGTTATGATTTCAGCCTATGGATACCCGCTGCATTTGACCTTACTAGGTACTTGTGATCGAATCGGACTCAGTCTGGATTAGTCATGCTAAACCCAAACTCAGATGGACTCGAACATGCTGGACTCATGACTGAGTCAGGTTGAGTTTGGGTCAGGCCTATTTCAAAACTCGATCGAGTCAAGTCACCCCTAACTCAGTCCAACTAGACTCATGCCCAACTCTATCCAAGAGGGAGAGGTTCAAAATTATGACCGGTAGGGGAGAATCCATTCTGCGATTAAAAGACTCATTGGTTCAAGCCTTTGCCCATTAGTCTAGTTGTAAGTGAACCCAATTAGCCCAACCCGTGGTATTGAACTCGATAAGGTCATACCAAAGCCCGAGTCTTGCAACCATATATAATCCCCTCAATTTGAAGAGTGCACCAATCATCCAAAGGCGCTTGTATTGCAATTAGTGGTAAAAGTCGTTTTCAGTCACAAGATACAAAAGATAATTATTTTTTCTCTTTTCTTTTTATTTTTTTATTTTTGCATCTCATGACTAAAATATACCATGTACTGCAAATAGTTGTACGCACCCTTGTAGGTGATCAATCTTCATTTGTGAACTCATTTCTCAAGAAGAAAAGTAAATAAATATATAAATAAATTTTATAACAAGAAAGTAAAGCCACGTCAACCAGAACGATTTTTAAATATTTATAGATATAATTATGAAATTTGTTTCATTAGGATGGCTTTCCATGCATCCAAACAACTCCTTCCAAATAAGCCTTTAAGCAATGAGCTAATTGCATCTTAGATGTAAGGAATCCTATGAATCCGGCCTTCAATGCATTTCTTTGATCAATCTAGGATTTCAGGGATTAGGGATGTTGTAAGAGAATATGTCTTATATAGTTGTCGTTTTTGCTTGTCATTCTCATCTTTAAGAATGGAAGTCAATTCGATTAATGTAGGTTTTTTGGGATTATTATTATACATTACCTTTTAATAGTAGAGGTGCATATGGGACGAAACATACGATGCGCCATTCGAACTGACCCAATGAAAAGTGGGTCTATGTTGAAAAATTGATCTTGGAGAATAGGTATGAGCACAAAATCTCATTTCAAATTACACAAAATTAACTCGAGCAGCACAACCAATTTGAAAATGGGTTTGACACAACCCCAAATGAAGTCCACGCTTAACCTATACTTATACCTAGGATAAGCAGCTAATATAAAAACAGGAAGGTCTAAATGTTTGTTTGATTAATTAATATTTCACAAGGCAAGTGGAATATTAGCAACGCTTGATGATTATCCTAAAGCTAATATTAAACTGATTTAAAGATGGAATTCTGATGTAGAACATGGCACAAATATATTCCAAGCATAGTTGGACTAAAAGAAGGCCAAACAGAAGTGAAAGCAATCAATTAGATTTGGTTGAGTCTAGAGCTATACACAAACCAAGTTAGCTGGGCTAACTCGCTCGATTCGACTCGGTTTGAAACTAAGTTTGAACCGAGTCGAGCTGAATTTTTGAGCTCGAAAAAAATTTAAGTCAAGTTCACTCGGTTATTTTGATATTCATATTGCTCGCCAAGTGTTTGATGCAATGACTCAATGAAGTGCTACTTCAGGTGCATACATTCTCGGCGAGATCGACTAGTGGCATGGAAGGAATGGATACGAAATAAATAACTACAAAAAAAAAAAAAAAAAAAAAAAAAAAAAAAAAAACTTCACATTATAAAACTGCCCTCAAATCATGATTTTCACATTGCCCACACAGTGTTTAATGAAATACGTGTATATTGCTGCAACGGTTTTACATTTTGTGAAAAATTGAAGGCACACTCTATGTGTTTGAGAAAATGTCGCATATGCTTGAACTTAGTTCGAACTCAGCTCGAACTGGTCCGATATGATGACTGAACTGAGCCGAGCTAGCCAGTCAGGCTCAAGGACTGAGCTGATTTTGAGCTGGGGTTAGTTACTGTCCGAGTCAAGTAGAGCTATGCTAAGCTCGACTCGTGTACAGCTCTATTCACGGCTTGGATGTAAGAAATCCTCCGAATTTGATCTTCAACGGATTTCTTTAATCAATTTGGGATTTCTAAGATTAAGGATGTTGAAAGAAAATGTCTTATATAGTTGTTGTTTTTGCTTGTCAATCTTATCTTTAAGAATGGAAGCTAATTCAATTAATGTAGGTTTTTTTGGGAATATTATTATATATTCCCTTTTAATGGTAGAGGTGCAAATGGGACGAAACATACGATTCACCATTCGACCTGACCTAATGAAAAGGGGGTCTATGTTGAAAAATTGGACTTAGAGAATAGGTGTGAGTCCAAAAGTTCATTTTACAAGAAATACCACTTTTAGCGACGAAAATTTTTGTCACTAAAAGTCAAATTTTCGCAGCTAAAAACTTTTAGCGACGAAAATTTTCGTCGCTAAAAGACCAATGTACAAGGGTTTTCTCGGTGAAAAATACGTATCGGTGCTAAATGTAAGGCTTTTAGCGACGAAAATTTTCGTCGCTAAAAAGAATTTCGAAGACTTTTAGCAGTGAAAATTTTCGCTGCCAAAACAATTTCCAAGACTTTTAACAGCGAAATTTTTCGCTGCAAAAAAAAAAAAAATCAAAGACTTTTAGCAGCGAAAATTTTCGTTGCCAAAAAAAATTTCAAGACTTTTAGCAGCGAA
This sequence comes from Magnolia officinalis, assembly GCA_021015155.1. Taxonomy (NCBI): domain Eukaryota; kingdom Viridiplantae; phylum Streptophyta; class Magnoliopsida; order Magnoliales; family Magnoliaceae; genus Magnolia; species Magnolia officinalis. Next base: position 85,408,379 of record JAJHSJ010000006.1, on the reverse strand, counting down.
AATTGTCTCCGCTAAAAAAATTTGCCAAAACTTTTAGCAGCGAACATTTTCGCTGCCAAAACAATTTTCATGACTTTTAGCAGCGAAAAGTTTTGTCACTAAAAAATATTTCCAAGTCTTTTTTAGCCGCGAAAATTTTCACGAAAAAAATTCTAAACTTTTAGCAGCGAAAATTTCCGCTGCCAAAAAAAACTTCCAAGACTTTTTAGGAGCGAAAATTTTTACTGCTAAAAATAAATTACAAAACTTTTAAACTTTTAGCTACGAAAATTTTCGTCGCTGAAAGTCTCTTTTTTTTATATATATGTACAGCTCAAATTTTCGTCGCTGATGAAAGTCTCTCTTTTTTTTTATATGTACAGCTCAAATTTTCGTCGCTGAAAGTCTCTTTTTTTTTTATATGTACAGCTCAAATTTTCGCACAAAATTCCTGATATACACATGTTAACAATATATTTCATCATATTCATTCTGATATACACCTGTTATACAATATATTTCATCATATTCACATTCACATCCATCTAAACCCAAACCCAAACATAAACTACATTCATCCAAACACAAACAATCTTATCCGCATCACATTCATTCACGCATAAATACATATAAGCTTAACATCATAAACAAAAATACCCTAAACCTAAAACCTATAACCTATAACCTAAACGTAAAACCTAAAACCTAAACCTTAACCTTAACCTATATAACCTATAAGTTTAGGTTTAGGAAATCGGGTTCGGATTCGGGATCAGGTTTAGGTGTGGTTAGGGAGTTGAGATTAGGATTAGGTGTAGGTTTAGGGATTTGAGAATACGTTAAGGTTTAGGTTTAGGAAATCGGGCTCGGGTTATAGGTTTAGGTTTAGGTTAGGTTATAGGTTAAGGTTTAGGAAATTGAGTTTAAGTTATAAGTTAAGGTTTTAGGTTAAGGTTTAGGTTATAGGTTAAGTTTTAAGTTTAGGTTAAGGCTATATAGGTTTAGGTTTAGGTTATAGGTTTTGAGATTTGAGAATAGGTTTAGGTTAAGGTTATAAGTTTAGGTTTAGGAAATCGAGTTCGGGTTCGGGATCGGGTTTAGGTTTGGGTTTTCAAGTTAAGGTTTAGGTTTAGGTTAGGGAGTTGAGATTAGGATTAGGTGTAGGTTTAAGTTTAGGGATTTAAGAATACGTTAAGGTTTAGGTTTAGGTTAAGGTTTAGGTTATAGGTTAAGTTTTAGGTTTAAGTTAAGGTTATAGGTTTAGGTTTAGTTTATAGGTTTTGAGATTTGAGAATAGGTTTAGGTTAAGGTTATAAGTTTAGGTTTAGGAAATTGGGTTTAGGTTTGGGTTTTCAAGTTTAGGTTTAGGTTTAGGTTAGGGAGTTGAGATTAGGATTAGGTGTATGTTTAGGTTTAGGGATTTGAAAATACGTTAAGGTTTAGGTTCAGGAAATCGAGTTTGGGTTATAGGTTTAGGTTTAGATTAGGTTATAGGTTAAGGTTTAGGAAATTGAGTTTAGGTTATAGCTTTAGGTTATAAGTTTAGGGTAGGGAGTTGAGTTTAGGTTATAGCTTTAGGTTAAGGTTTAGGAAATTGAGTTTAGGTTATAAGTTAAGGTTTAGGTTATAGGTTAAGTTTTAGGTTTAGGTTAAGGTTATATAGGTTTAGGTTTAGGTTATAGGTTTTGAGATTTGAGAATAGGTTTAGGTTAAGGTTATAAGTTTAGGTTTAGGAAATCGAGTTCGGGTTCGGGATCGGGATCGGGTTTAGGTTTGGGTTTTCAAGTTAAGGTTTAGGTTTAGGTTAGGGAGTTGAGATTAGGATTAGGTGTAGGTTTAGGTTTAGGGATTTGAGAATACGTTAAGGTTTAGGTTTAGGTTAAGGTTATAGGTTAAGGTTTAGGTTATAGGTTAAGTTTTAGGTTTAGGTTAAGGTTATAGGTTTAGGGATTTGATAATAGGTTTAGGTTAAGGTTATAAGTTTAGGTTTAGGAAATCAGGTTCGGGTTCGGAATCTGGTTTGGGTTCGGGTTTTCAGGTTTAAGTTAGGGAGTTGAGATTAGGTTTAGGTGTAGATTTAGGTTTAGGGATTTGAGAATACGTTAGGGAGTTGAGATTGGGATTAGGTGTAGGTTTAGGTTTGGGTTTAGGTTAAGGAGCTGAGATTGAGATTAGGTGTAGGTTTAGGTTTAGGGATTTGAGAATACATTTTAGGTGTTAGGTTTTGGTTAGGTTATAGGTATAAGGTTTAGAAAATTAAGTTTAGGTTATAGGTTAAGTTTTAGGTTTAGGTTAAGGTTATAGGTTAAGGTTTAGGAAATTAAGTTTAGGTTATAGGTTCAGGTTATAGGTTATAGGTTTAGGTTAAGGTTTAGGTTTAGGTTATAGGTTTTGGGTTTTGAGAATAGGTTTAGGAGTATTGGTTTAGGCTAGGGTGTAGCTTAAGGTTTAGGGAATTGAGTTTAGGTTATAGGTTTCGATTATAGGTTATAGGTTTTTGGTTAAGGTTTAGGTTTTTGGTTAAGGTTTAGGTTATAGTTATAGGTTTTGGGATTTGAGAATAGGTTTAGTTTAGGTTATAGGTTAAGGTTTAGGGAATTGAGTTTAGGTTATAGGTTCAGGTTATAGGTTGTAGGTTTAGGTTAAGGTTTAGGTTATAGGTTTTGGGATTTGAGAATAGGTTTAGTTTAGGTTATAGGTTAAGGTTTAGGGAATTGAGTTTAGGTTATAGGTTCAGGTTATAGGTTGTAGGTTTAGGTTAAGGTTTAGGTTATAGGTTTTGAGATTTGAGAATAGGTTATAAGTATAAGTTTAGGTTAGGTTGTCGGTTAGAGTTTAGGGAATTGAGTTTAGGTTATTGGTTTAGGTTGTAGTTATAGGTTTTGGGATTTAAGAATAGGTTTAGATTATAGGTTAAGGGTGTGGTCCCTGCAAATACAGATATAAACACAACCTGTTCAAATGGTCAGGCCCCTCCAATGCTGTCCATAGGAAATGGACAGCTTCATCATGGTCATAACAGCGGTTCCCACCTTCCAGGGACTCCCGCTCATCCGGATAGCTCCGACGCACATCTAGGTCTACTCCATTAATTTCGAACAAATACATAAACACGGTCTGTCCAAATGGTCAGGCCCCTCCAATGTTGTCCATAGGAAATGAACAACTTCATCATGGTCATAACAGCGGTTCCCACCTTTCAGGGACCCCCGCTCATCCGGATAGGTCCGACGCATATCCGGGTCTGCTCCTTTAATTTCGAGCAAATACAGAAACACGGCCTGTTTTGTGTTTCTACCATTTAAAAATTCTTGGAGGCCATAGAAGTTTTGGATCAAGCTGATGTTTATGTTTTCTATTCATTCATATATTTTTTATATTATGAACAACCTTTAATCGCTTTTGGACAATCTGATCAGTTCAAATTGAAAAGTAAATAACTTCAGATGTTTAAATCAAAATTCACTCAAATTGTTGATCAATCTTGTTTGCCCAATATCTCTCTCATATGTAGCATGATCGGGGCGAGTAACTAGTCAATTTGAAGGTAATGATCAGTAAAATAGAGTGAAAGGACCAGACATGTAAAATGGGCCAAATATTCTGGTCAAAATTGTGACCCAACTTATTGACCTCGTGAGAACCTGTTATTTATTTATTTAATCCACTCCATTAATCTATGTTAACGGATAATTTTATTGAGTTCTTATGATTTGAAATCACATCCTAAAATATATGGACGGTGTCGATATACATAAAATATATCAAGGTGGGCCCTACACGGTTAGAGTAACACCCATGAAGGAGTTACCTAAATAGTGAAATGGTACTATAAGGTCACCTCATGAGAACTTCCCATGAGGTTAATCTGTGTGCGCCCTACCATGATGTATGTAGAACATCAACACCATGCATTTGATGTGTCCCCTTTAAGTCTAAAAATCAATCGTATACGAAACTCAGGTGGGCCATAGCATCTAAAACTATGTGAAGACATCCCTAAAACATATAAAAACATTTAATTGGTGGGGCCCACATGAGTTTTGGATGTGTATGAAATTTGGGCTCACTCCTCATAATCCAAGTGGGACACACATAATGAATGGGCTGGATCTATGAACCACATCTAGGTGGGCCCAATAAATGATTATGAATGTTTTAATGGGAGGATAACCCTCTCAACTATAGTATGTGGTGTGGCCCACCCAAGTCATGTATTGACTTTATTTTTAAGGTCGTGGCCCACCATGGAATGGTAAGTTTGACTGACGAGGCAGATCCAAAGTTCAAGTGGACCCACCATAGAAAAGAGTGGGATAGTGACACCCACTATTGAAACCTTCTTAGGGCCCGCCGCGATGTTTATTTGAGATCCAACTTGTTTATAAGTTAATACAGACATGGAATAAGGTAGAACATACACATAGTTTTGATGTGTCCCCTTTAGCTTATGAGATATCTCAAAAATCATTCGTATACGAAACTTAGGTGAGCTATACCATCTAAAACTATGTGAAGACATCTAAAAAAATATAAAAGCACTTGGCGGGGCCCACATGAGTTTTAAATGCCGCTGAAACTGGGTCTGACCCCTCATCCAAGTGGGGACACACATAATGAGCTTGATCCGAAACTTCTCCAGCTCCCAAGAAGTTTTTAATGGTGGAAGTGAAATGCCCAATTTGTAGTCCACTTAAGCCTTGTTCTTGCCTAATGTTTTGCATGATACCTTATAATGATATGAGAAAAAAGATTAGGTTATAGGACTTTATAGGCCAAAAAAATATATGTTTTATATTGAAACTGTCCATCTATTTTGAAATATTATTATAGGGCTCTATAGGGACTCTATAAGGGCTACAAAAATATATGTTTTATATCTAAGCTGTCCATCTATTTTGAAATATTATTATAGGTCATGAAACTAAAAATCAGGTATAGTGAAGGCTAAAGTGGACCACACGGTAGGAAACATGGAGATTAAATCACATGTGCTTCCTATGGTGTGGTCTTCTTGGGCCTTCAATCTACTTTATTTTTGGGATAATGTACTAAAATTATTTATTAAAATTAATAAACAAAATGGATAAACAAAATACATCATGGTGGGTCCCACAGAGCTCCGGACAGGACATCCATGTCCGTCTTACCCCATCCATGCCCAAAATTGGGAAACGGATTGGCTACTCTCCTAGCCACCAGCCCCGTGGCTGATGGTCGGTGCTCTGTGGGCCCCACCATGATGTATGTGTTTCATCCATTTTTAAAGATCATTTTATCACTTGATCCTACAAATGAGGGAGATATAAATCTTAGGTGGACCACACCATGTGAAAACAATAGTGATTGGATATCCACCATTAAAATCCTCCTAAGGCCCACTCTACTGTTTATTTGACATCCAACATGTTGATTAGGTCATACAGGCCCAGATGAAGGGAAAAAACAAAAATCAGCTTGATCCAAACTTTTATGGCCCCCAAAATATTTTTATGGTCGACGATCATTCACATTGTTTCCTGTAATGTGGTCCACTTGAGATTGGGATATACCCCATTTTTGGTCTCATACCATAAAATGATCTGTAAAAATAGATAATAGACGGCATGGATGCAACACATACATCATGGTGGGTCCTAAAGAGCACCGACCACCATTTTCCAAAATTGGGCGCACGCTCGAAAACAGAGCCACGCCCAAAAATCCCTCCATTTCTCTCTCTCTCTCTCTCTCTCTCTCTCTCTAGCTCTCCTCTCTCTCTCTCTCTCTCTCTGTTCCCCAATCCGTCCCTCCCTTCCGTCTCTTCGTACGGTCCGTTGCCGAACGCCCTACCCACGCATGCTCGGTTGAAGGTCATTCATGACAGTGAGGTCTCTCTCTCTCTCTCTCTCTCTCTCTCTCTCTCTCTCTTCTCTCTCTCAATCTCTCTCAATCTCAATATCGATTTAGGGATTTGGGGATTTAGGGATTTGGGGATTTGGGGATTTGGGGATTTGGGCGTGTTTGGGCAAGTGGGTTAGAAGGGATTAGGTGGGATGGAATTGCAATTGGTCCTGTGCCTTCGACGCGGATTGCGTCCTACCCCGCCCGTCACCAGCTGGGAACGGGCAGCAGCTTTAAGTGGCCACCGTGAGGTATGGGTTATCCACACCATTAATCCATTTTTTCCTGTCATTTTAGTTCATAATTCTAGATATGAGTCAGATCCGAGGCTCAATGGACCACACCACAGGAAGGAGCGGTGGTGATAATGATTCTCATCGTTGAAACTTTTCTAGGCCCACCATGATGTTTATTTTCCATCCAACCTAAACTGGTTGGCATTCATGTATGGAGAGAGGATGGACAGTTAAAAAATGTTGAGCAACAGTTCACCTATCCCATATATTTAGTTCAGCTGATAGATTTGCATTCTCAACACTTACTGTGTAATTTTCATATATTTAGTGTTGATTCCAAAAATTTTGTTTTGCTTGTGGATTTAATGATAATGCAATCATCTGAATTCAGAATTTTTCTTTTATTGGAACTAATGAATATGATGATCAAATTACAGAGAATATCATAGGTCTGAGCAAAGCAGAACTGTTGTTGTTGCATTTGTACTCAATGATCTTGGTAATTCTTATGGAATGTTTGAATCCATCTAAAATGAAAGTTTCTATATAAGGTCTTTTTCAATGCTACCACAGTGCTTGAAAAGTCATTGTTCTTGGTTTTGTTAATGTGTTAACTGAAATACTTGGAATAATTGAAGTCGTTAGCAAAGGGGGCAGCGGTGATAATGATTCTCCCCATTGAAAATCTTCTTATAAATAGGAGTCCTTTTAACTTTGAAAAGCAGTTTATTCTTGGTTTATTGCAAGAAAAAAGAGAGATTGTTTTAACAGTCCTTTCAAGAGTTGAGATTAGATATCCTTAATAAAAAAAAGAGTTGAGATTAGATTAGATGGTTTGGAAAAATTGCGTTAGAACAATAGAAGATGGAGATGTGTTTTGGGTCTATTTCAACTGTAACTTACAAATGCTATTGATGAGAAAGGGAACTTTATTTTTCTCTTGAGTGATTTTAAAGATGTTTGCCTAGTCTTGTTTGATGCCTTTCTCATCTTTTTAACCATCATCTTACAATCCCACCTAACATTTAAATTGCATGGGCTGAGATCTGGTAGAATCATTGTGGCTGAACTATCACGGCATGCACAAAGTGCATTTGGATTCAGATGAGAACTCGGGAATCAAATTAATTACCGGGATTTTTTTTTGTTTAATTTCTTTATTTGACATAGCTGAAGTTAACAAGGAATGAAAGTGTGGCATTTCCAATCTGTAAACATACTTTTGTTGAGTGACTGATGACTTGTATGCCATTGATGATCTGTAGGAAACACTAGATCCTAGTCCATTGACATTGACATACAATTTTTGTAAAGTGCCATTGACTTGAATGTTTTTAATATATGTTTTTATCATATTTTTTTTTCTGTGATGCCAGTGCATGTCATTCCAGCCCCAGCAGCTGTCCATCCATTTTACAAGATAATTTTATGGTATGTTTGACATGTTCTTCTCATTGAAAAATATTAAATCTTTATGAACATTTGGTGCATAGGGATCTTAATTCTCATGCAATGCTGGTGCACTTTCTCTTGGCAAATAGTTGAATAATTCCATCATGAATAAAGCACAACTGCCAGAATTTTATGGTTCGATTTTATTTGATAATTAGCAATATAATGCTGTAAAATGTATTTTATATATGCCTAGTGATCTTCCAGGAATCACTAGTGAATGTCGTCACATAACCGGTATCGGCCAACTGTCCCACAGAGATCAAGTTACGTTTTAAACTCGGTATATGTCTGACATCCTTCAATTTCAAGACCGTTCCATCTTTCTGATTTACATGAACGTCCCCCTTTCCAACAATACTGCACGGTTCATCATCACCCAGGTAGACTCTCTCAAAGTCACCTGATACATAATCAAGCAGAACTTCCTTACATGAAGTGACATGAAACGAAGCACCCGAGTCTATAACCCAAGACTCATTCTTCGCATCAAGAGAAGATCAATGCCTCTGTGTCACTCTCCTCAGATAGATTCACTGAGTCCTTCCTGCCTTGAGAGCTTCCTTCTTATTTCTTGAGCGCCCTACAATCACATTTCATATGCCCCTTCTTGCCGCAATGTCAACACCCGTATTTTTCTTTCGGTCCATTAGACTTCTTTCTCGACTTAGAACGCCCGTGTTTATTGTCTCTTTTATTCAGCGATCTTCCTCTTCCTTTAACGTTTAGAGCATTCCCTGAATCCCCTGAAACTTCAGATGCCTTCCTTCTAGATTATTCACTGAGAATTAGACCGGCCACATCATCAAACTTCAGCTTTGTCGACCCTGAGGAATTGCTCACAGCAATCACCAAACCATCCCAACTATCTGATAAACTGGATAAGATCAATAACGCCCCGACCTCATCCTAAAAAACAATGCCAACGGATTCCAACTGGCTCGTGACTGTATTGAACTCGTTTAGATGTTCAACCACGCTCCCACCATTTGACATCTTCATGTTGAATAGCTGTTTCATGATATGAACCTTGTTGGATGCTGATGGTTTTTCATACATGGTGGCTAGGGTTTCCATTAATTCTTTTGTAGTTTTCACCTTGGATATATTGAAGGCGACGCTCTTAGACAAAGAGAGTCGGATCGTTCCTAAAGCCTTCCTATCCAGTAAAAACCATTCATCATCTGTCATCTTTTCTGGTTTCTTCTCTTTTCCTCCTAGAGGAATATAGAGGTCATTCTGGTACAGATAGTCCTCCATCTGCATCTTCCAGAAGACAAAGTTTGAACCATCAAACTTCTCAATTCTAATTTTCCCTTCTTCTGCCATCGCTCCCAATAGAACTAAATCAATAGCTCTGATACCAGTTGTTGCGCAGCACGCCAACAACGCAGTGAGCCTAGATCCGATCTCAGACCTCACCCACAAATGATAAACAAGAAGAAATATAAACTAGAAGTAAATCAAAGCAATCCAAACAAACCACAAGACAAGATATACGTGGAAAAAACCCCAATTTAGGATAAAAAACCACTGATGCAAACTTCCACTATGAAGAACAAAGATTACAAGGCAATATACTAACCTCTCCCTTGGAAGAATATAGAAAACCCTTTACCCACACCTTAGAATTATTTTCTCAATATTCCAATACCTTTATTTTTTGGAAAAGCCCTAGAAACACCTATATATAGTTTAGGCAACTCCCCTTCCGCATCCCAGTTACGAAAGGACTTGCGACACGAATCCGCGCAAAATCACGGAACGAATTTTGCGTAACTATGACCTATCAAGCAGACTGCACGACCG